>RCIC01000009.1:3187500-3828750 GCA_018883505.1 Ceratosolen fusciceps
TTTACTTCTGAATCGTCATTCGACTAAATCCTTGAATGAAGAAGACACGTGCAGCGTTTGTTCCACGTCTAGGAAAAAGCTTTCGCCCCTCTAAAATTATCCATGAGAATATTTCTTTCTCTCTCTTTTTTTTTCTTTTCCTACGTGTATTTTCGGCTACAAACATATCCACTCACACGCATTGCCTTATGATTTGTGCGAATCTCGCCTTCGTAGATGAAAGAGCAAGATCTAGACAATTTCATCTCTGCCTAATAATCTAAAGGCTATTTTGAGCCGCGATAATATAAAAATTACTATCAATTATCTTCACTATCTCTATCACTCTATCACATTCATCACATTCGTCAATTAATTCATCATTAAGTATATTCTTCGCGTTATTTTTTTTATAATGTATATACAATTTTATTTGTATATACAATTGCTTTTATTATAATTATCTAGATCGTAAATAAAAACGTCAACTTATTGATAATAAACATCTTAAATAAAATTTAAGTAAATTTATTAATAAAATGAGATTGCAGTTTATGTTTGAGTCTACGATTGCTCGTAATCCATCAATTATTAAAAAATTATATATAAGAATCATTAATAAGAAGCCTGTTGTATTGATACATCCGTAACAATGGGTCGGGATAATAGTTTATATTGAAAAGTCGATCTCGTGTAAGCAGACTATTTTTCCTTATAACGGATCTCGGTCTCGTTCTTATCATCTCGTCGTTGTAATAATAAAACCCTTTTTCTATAGGCTGACAATCGCGTGCGTCTAAAACGAACGAAATTCTAGAATCGGTACAAATATAATGGGAAAGCGGTGCTAATATAAGAGGTCAGAGACGAATTAGAGGGAACTCTTTTTTTATAGACGCGTTTACTCCTTGAGCTAATAAAAGTTCTTTATTTCAGCTTGTTTTTATCGACGCTCGACTGATTACAGGCAGACATTATCATCATCATCATCATCATCATCTACTTCTTCTTTTTCATCTTACGAATTATACCCCAACTTTCTGCTCTATATTTCTACATCACGAGACTTTGTATAAATATTATACATTTTCTGCTCTCTCTCTCTCTCTTATTTGTCGCTCCTTATCTCTAATAAGAATATTGAATCGAGCAATGGCAGATTATTTAGTCCTTAATTTTAGCTTTCCACATTGACAATCTACTTAATGCTCGAGTAATCATTTTAATCAGATACTTCAATAAAAACCCACGTTATTTAAATATTAATTAACAATTTCCATTTGCAATACGTTTGGATAATATGTTTGGATGAAAAAGGATAATTATTCTTCAATACTGAATTTTAATAAAATATTAAAATAAACTGCATCGTAATGAGGTTATTCATTTCTACTATTGTGTTTAAGGAATAAACTATTCGTTGATTAGAAAACTAATTTCAAAAAAGTTATATAAATGTCGTTGTATCTATTTATATATACAAATCTTATAGATATTTATAAAGAAATTTGTACATAGATATTATATATTACATATAGGATACTTATTGATTCCATTTATTAAGCATTTCATATTGATATTATATATAAAGTGTCTCAACTATTGCGGATTAATATATATAATTGAGTTAATTACACTTATCGCTATTGGTTTATTCGAATAAACTATCCAAGTATTTTAGCGATTATTATTATTATAATCATAATCGCCTATATTGAATAATACAAATTATAAAAATCAAAAGATATAATAAGTGATAAATAGAAGACGAAATTATTATAAATAATGATAGAAATAACGATGTAATAATAATTAAATAACTTTGGAATTAACATTTAAATAACAAATAATGAACTTCAAAAATTGTAATGTGTTTTTGTCAATAAAATTAAAGTTTAGTTATTAAAATATGTTATCATTAGCAGATAAATAAGACACGAGCTTTTCATATAAAAAAAAAGATCAAATGTTTAATGTTAAACATACATGTAAAATTATCTTATAATTTATAATAATACGTTGTTACTTAATAAATTTTATATAACTGTATGAAATGAAGAAAATGAATGGAGAAAAGGTTAGATATAAAATAAATTTAGAATCGTTTGTTTTGAAAATCATTAAATATTTGAAGCAGTGTTTCTCAAACATGATTTGTTGAAAAAACATTTGTTAAAAATTATAAATTCCAGTGCAAACATATAATATATTCATTAATGTCTTTCATTATATACGCGATTGATAAAATATATAGAGTTTTTATTTATAATGTATGCAGCAAAAGTTATTAAGTAATCCTTGGAGCTGATGAGTGAAGGACTCGATTGCCAGGGCACGTAGTGAAACATCGACGTTTCAAAGTGCGAGTGGGAGGATTAGGAAGCGCGGTAAGATAAAATGATTAATGCCGAATACGATTAAATGGAGAATATAATGAGAGTTTAAGTTGAAGATACGACGCTGTAGAAAAGAAATGAAAAGCTCGGCATGTAATTATACATACAAATATAAATGTAAATATAAAGGTCTGGAGATAGATAATAAAAAGTAACCTTAAATCTCGGAATCGCGCAGCGCTGTTGTAAAACGTCGCTTGTAAACCGAGCGATAGATCATAATCGATGCGTGGCTCAGTCCGCGTATGAGTAGTTACGGCTACGTCATTCTGGAAAACTGAGTAAAATCTTGCGTAAGCAGCGCGAAAATTGAAAATCATATCGCCGAGAGCTCGAATAAAAAATAGTCGTTTCAGAGACTGGTACCTATAGAGTTTCCTGTACCCGGGAGCACCGGTACACCAGCACCGGCCAGTTTCCCATAAATTGTTGGAATTCCTCTCTACGAGTCTCCTCTTTACGAGCCTTCCTCCCTTCCTCCTTCTCCTTCTCCTCGTCCTCCTCCTCCTCCTCCTCATCACCTCCCTCTCCCGATACTCTTCTCGCGTTTACCGATACATTTTGGGCTTCCGATGATGATTCATCTCATGACGCCGCGGCCTTTCCTTCTCGAGACCGCTTTCGAACGCGTTATCGTTATCGAAGAGCTTCCCCGGGATCTCCGATGCCATCTTCTCTCACACCTGAGGCTGCTAGTTTCGGACTTACGTAGAGCAGAGCTCATTGACATCATGGGGATCTCATATCGCTCGCTCATTGACTTCATAGATATAATGGATACCTAGACGTGGGAGCGGGGGAACGGGGTTCGTACCAGTGGAGCAGCTGCACCGGATCCTTTTATTTTGCGGGGGGTCAAACCCTCCCCGCTTGGCCCAACCTCTTCACCGAACAATTACTTTTCTCCGGCCTTTCTCGCTTCACTTCACTCACTTCACTCGCTCCATCTCCCTTACATCACTCGCTCTTCTTCTGCTTGCGCTTCCCAATACATGTACCTGTAGATTCGATTCGTATTCATCAGACATTCTAATTTGTGTTATAGGATAGGGAGGCCTTGACTGTTAATACCTATAGCATCCCGAAAGACGATCTCCGAGGAATTGAGATTGAAGATATTTTAGCAGGTTTCGTATAAAAGCTCTCCTTCCTATCATTATCTCTCTTTCTTTCTTTCTTTCTTTCGTGCCTTCGTCTGCATTACTGCCTCGTCGTCTCTTCAATCAAGGACTGCGTTCCTTGTATATTTCATACCTGAATGCCGACCGCTCGTAATTCGTAAGTTTACAAGATTCGTAAGACAATTAATGCTGCTAATTCGCGATCGTCGTAATCACGATAAAGAAATCGATGACAACGCCTTTTTATTATTCTTTTTAAACAGACTTGACTTTTTTTTTTAATAAAACTTGACTCATTTCAAGCGTAAAATGTGGATTAAAATCAAGAGTTAGAAATTAAATGAATTTATTATAGAATAGAACGAAAAGCACTTTGCAAAGATAAAAAAAAATATTAAAAAGTGGCAAAATATGCGATTCCTCAACTCGCGACTCGATACAAACTTATTTTTGAATACTTCTAATGCATTGAATCAATTATTAATATATATATATATATATAATGAAAGTTTAACTGTAAAATTAGCATGCGCATAGAAAGGATGCACATAGGCGTAAGAGAAGCAGTTTTTAAAATGCCTTAATTTCTAATGCTTGAAATTAGTTCAATTACAAAATTCATTTTTCCGTTACAAAGCCAACCACCAAGTTGAAGGACCTAAATAAGAGCAATGGAATAGCGCGCGTTAGTTTAGTGGAAGAAAGCTGTTGAGAGCGAGGAAAGTACGATACGAGCATACGAAGCTAAAATTCCGAAGTCAATGTTTACTCATTGAAATGCCGCCTTACTAAGCGATCGATAAAGCGATCGATAAAGCGATCGTGACACCTGCATCCACTGTAACGAAAATGATAATGCAGTATTGTCGCATCGATTCGTGTACGCGATTCGAATACGTATCGGCATCGTTTGGACGCCTCCTTCTAACCTCTAAATCCTTCGCTCAACTTCGTAGATCCGAAGATTCTCCAAAGTCTAGTACTCATCTATACCTTTAGCTTATAGCCTACATCTATATAGCTTAAGCTTATACCTGTAGCTTATAAGGAATCGACATAAATACCATTATACAATTACTTTTACTAGAATTAACCAGTTCTAAGCAGTTTCTTAAGCTCTACTTACTGGGACCAGTGCATTCTTATCTGTATTTTATTTTAATTTATTTATTTATTTATTTTAAGCACATCCATTTTTTGGTAGAAAGAGATAAATGTTTTCCAAAACCATCTACATTCGCATTAAGATTTACCTATTAAAGATATAATATTTATGATTACAGGCCGAATTACGGGTACAGTTTATTATATCTTTAAACGATAAAGCGTTTAGAAAAAGAATACTTACGAAACAATTTCTTATCACATAAAAAGCATCAAAATTACAATCAATAATATAGAAAAATTAGTTTATTAATTTATTTTTTAATCGACACAAAAACCGATAAATTATTATTATTTTAAAAGAATTTTAACTAATCGATTGGAATATTTAGAATATAAATAAAAATAGAGATGTGTCAATGTTGTTACGATTCTTTTTTTTTTCAACTTTTTTTTTCAAACCTATTCGTTGATTCAAAGTATAAAGAAAACTCCTGAATATTATTATAATAGAGTAACGTATGTTAAAAAATTGATTATAGTAATAGAAGAAACGATGTTTTAAATAGAATGAATGAGGCACTGAGTATTTCATAAAATTAATAACTGTATTTTA
This sequence comes from Ceratosolen fusciceps, assembly GCA_018883505.1. Lineage (NCBI taxonomy): Eukaryota > Metazoa > Arthropoda > Insecta > Hymenoptera > Agaonidae > Ceratosolen > Ceratosolen fusciceps. Next base: position 3,192,717 of record RCIC01000009.1, read on the forward strand.
TTGTTATAAATATTCATTGGTCAATAGTACAGTATGTATATTTGCATATGTATTACATATAAATAAGTGGGGAGATGTGTAAAGGAAGTTCTACATTGATTCGGCTGACTAAATATGACTTCATACTACTCGGAACACCTAGACTTCCAAAGCAATTATAGTCTCGAAAATTTTTCATCCTTTATACTTAATTGGAATCAAATTTCGTTACGATGCATGTTATATGTTAAACTCAATGAACCGGTAGAGTAGCTTATTTGTTAGAAAATTGATTCGATCGTCAACGATAGTTCTTGAATATTTATGAATTTGTATGCTTATTAGGGGATTTACGTGCATATACATAATGATTTCGATAATAATTTAAAGGCAATCGCTACTTAAATGTCCTTGTAAATTAAAAATCCATCGACCTTCCAATTACAGTTCTTTGTACAGCAAACGTAAATAAATTTCGTATCCATTAAAATATATGAATGTGCAATTATTTAAAAAGTAAATAACTTACAGTGCGCGACTGCTTAAGGAAAATCGTCATAATTTTATAATCAGACTATTAAGGTAAATATTATTTTAATGTAAAGTATTTTAATGGCTGCCGATCCAAGGACACATTAACACCGTTATAAAGTTACAAATATTATTGTCTGCAATTAAATGAGAATTAGATACATGATATTGAATACTATTGGCCGTAATCAGCTAATCTCTGGGCATCGCTCCAATAAAAGCTTCTCAGTGACGAATATAAGGTATAACCGCCCCTCTTCCAGTTCTCCTTCTAGGTAAACAGTTGACTTCGTAGATGTGATAATTCGGAGGGAGTGTGCGACTCACTAGAGCTGGGAACGGCGTCTCGGAGTATCGGGATCGATGTCGAGTCTGATCCTAGAAGATGCCCAGGTGCCAAAACTAGTCTTTCTCGTTTGCTCAGGCCATAACCGACATCTTCAGCTCGACAAAGGCACCACTTTCACGCAGAGCTGAAGATGGACAATCTTTCGAATACCCGATACATAAATATCTATCTAGTAAACTCGATTGTTGACTAGTATATAGTTGACGATTGTACTTCCCTATTAGCCCAACATCTCTCAGCCTCTTACTTCTGACGATCGATTTTACTTTTCATCTCTTTCTAATTGCTTTTCGGCTCAATATCCGTCGAATAACGTTTCTTCTATATCGTTTAACAGATTACTTAGGAATAAGATTCAATTTTCCTCGAATAATATTCATTTTAGAACTGTGTTCTACAGATTTGGCTGTAACAAAAGAATAAATATAATATTAGTTAATTAAATCGAAATTACTCTTACACTGAGTAATTTTACGTATATTGAGCATAAAAATAAATTTTAGATTATACTTAAAATTATGTAAAAAAATAAATAAATAAATAAATAAATAAATGAATGAACGTCACTGTAGCGTAAGTAGGGAGCGAATCTCAATTTTTTCCTCGTCTCATATTTCTTATATATTGAAAAATATACTTTGCCCCTAATAAGTAAAAAAAAAAAGAAAAAAAAAAGTTATTCAACGCATAAGTTGTCATTTACTTATAATTAATTGTCCAGCTGCAGTTGTACCAACTGATACATTAATTTTAATTGTAATTTCATTTTCGATGCTTCTCTCGAATAATTATCACTCGAAAATTGAGTTTTGACATCGTATACTTTATATAGACAGTTTATTAACATTTGGTTTAATCTTGGTGAACGATATATGTACAAAAAACAAATACCGGTTTTAAATCTTATTACGTAATGGCCTACGGTTTTAAAATCGGAATTAATATTTTCTTTGAAATTGTATTTCGTGCATAGGTGAGACTTTTACTGAATTAAATAAATACTGATCATGTTTATCATAGAATAGAATTATTTACCTTTTGTATTCAACATTTCCACGAAATCAAATTTTCGTTTGATTCGTATTTGTACGCATATCTGGTAATCAATAAGATTTAATTAAAAGCGTCTTATAATTATAAATTGTATAATTAAATACCGTCGATTTTATGCTTCAACCCTTAAGCGGATTTGTGTAAGAGTATTTGCAAAAAATATTGAACCATCGTAATGTAAATGCACGTAACGGGACTATGAATTTCCATAGCACTTAAAAACATTGATTCGTTTGAATTAAATAATGTTATTTAAAATTAATAATTATATTTTGCCTCTATAAAATATAGATCTTTTGACTCGAGCGGGTATTCAATTGGCAAGTTCCGTTAGTTCATAGACATAAATTAATGAATTTGTCTTATTTGTGCAATTTACGTCGTTAATACGATAGACCATTTGCCAATAAAAAGAATTTGAAAATTGTCGGATAGTCTTTCGTCCGTTGGCCAAGTAAGGCGGAGTTCGGCGTGGATTTTGGCGGGAAGGTGGGATGGGAAGGCCGAGGAGAAGTCCAGGGGGACTGCGTGCATAAAGAGGACGAGGGGAAAAGTCCGAGGGAGGTTCAACTCCGGAAATACGACGCCGTAAGACGAGCCTGACGAAGGAGTAGAAATTGGCGGGGGGGGGACGAAGGAGTCTGACTGGTGGATGGAAGCGGGCTATGGAGATAGAAGTCGGGCAATACCACGCCATCGGTTCTCCTGGACAAAGAGAAATGGAAAAGGAAGGTGCAACTCTGGCAATATCGTACAATAAATTAAGCGAGGAGGGAAAGCAATGGACTCCAAAACGTAGAGCATAGGTCGGCAAGACTCTCTTTCACTCTCTCTCTCTCTCTCTCTCTCTCCCATTGCTAAATAAATATATATATATATATATATATATATATGTGTGTGTGTGTGTGTGTGTGTGTGTGTGTGTGTATTGTGCTTATTGGCGTCGAGGCGATGAAAGCGGAAACGGGTGAGTGCGGATGAGACGAGATGACGCAAGAGGAATAGCTTTGGGATTCGGGGGAGGGGTACGGGAGGCGGTGAAAGGAGACAGACGCTACCTTTGCTATTTTATACTCGTCTCTATATGTCCTTTATTGGGGTCATTGAAAATTTTCGTACATTGTGAGTGTAAGAAGAAGAAGAAGAAGAAGAAGAAGAAGAAGAAGAAGAAGAAGAAGAAGAATCGTTTATCGAAAATCTCTATCGTATAGAATAGAGAAACGAAGCAATGGCCAGATTATGTGAGCTTAATTGACTAGGTGCGGTCGAGTTTAAAATTTAAATTGTTAATCTGACCGCGAGCGTCAAGTTTTTCTAGGATTTTCGCATAATATCTGCGCAATAACGCACGCGAGCGAAGGAGCTCCGAAGAGTTTTGAGGAAAACATATTTATATTATTTATTTATTTATTTATTTATTTATTTCACCCCCCCCCTCCCGCAATGACGTATGAAGACGAAGAGAACGTGAGTGAAACCATGATACGATAAAGAAATCAAAAATCTATTTATAACGCGTAACGTGAGCGAGTGCAAAAAAGAAACGACGCTCGTTATCGAAATTTATGGGTTTGAAAAAAGCGTATTAAACTGATGATTATAATACGATCAAATAATAAATATCTATATATATATATATATATATATATAACGCGCTTCTCTGATTCTTACAGACGTAATCTGCATTACGCCTCTTTCAATCCATCTTCCTAAAATTACAGGCTTATTTCCGACTTTCCTCTATTTTTTTTTTTTTTTTTATAATTTCCAATAAATAAAGTAAATAAAATCCCTTCTCGTCTTGTATTACTATTTCCAAAAAGCGATTGACTTAAATTTAGCTGAAATTTTAATTTTTTTTTAATCGATTCCTTGTTTCTTTAGGGCCGATGAATCTTATCTCAAACTGATTTCTAATAATTATATTTAATGATTATTTGAAAGCGTACGGAATTGGTAATACAATCTAGCAGGGCTGATCCAGCATAAAATACATAAATGAAATTCATAAAAAATGTAAACTCTTTTGAAAAGGAGTTCATAACCTAATTAAGAAATACTTGAAGCAGGTGAATACGAGTGAGAATGATTTATCTCGTTTGAAAATAGCGGGAGTAATGACTATTGAATGTAAAGCCAGCGATTTAACTATTTTCATTATGATGTTTGATAGAACTCTCCCACGCACATCGCGTAAACCAATCCATAGTAACAATAATAATAGTAATAATAAAGAATAATAATAAAGAATAAGAATAATAATAAAGAATAGGAATAATAATAAAGAATAATAATAATAATAAAGAATAAGAATAATAATAGTAATATTTCTGTATCGTAATTGCGTGCGTAACAAGGCTGTTTTGCCTCCTTCCCGAACGATGAGGTTTTTTTTTTTTGCGTCTCGTGGCGAGTAAAAGAAATTAATGACTAAATAATAATTTAAACATTCTCAAACCATCGAGTTGTAATTGCCTTCCTCTTTTCCTATATTTGTGAGAATTTGTGTATGTGAAATAGGTTAGAGGTTAAGCCCTACAAGTACAATAAGCTAATGGGGACGAAAAAATAGTAATTAAGTTTATTGAGTATAAATAAATTCGGTAAATTTATTAATACCCATATTGGTAGTTCATAATAAATCAAGTATAAATAATTTAAAATAAAACAAAATACTTTGAAAATCTTTAAACAATTTCGTGTAAAACGTATTAGCTATTGTTACACAATCTCAAGGATTCTTAATGTTATTTATAAACATTTAATATTTATGCATAATATGACGATTGATAAAAATATAATAATAATAATAATAATAAATTATACGAGTATTAAGTATTTGTGAGCTATGTGAACCTATAACAAGTATGATAACCGATAAGTGATCATGCCTTTCATGTAGTATAGAATTTTTCGCAAGTGCTTATTATGCCTCCGTAGGTTTAATTATAATTTCAATTTCATAATAAATTTCCGTACCGCATATCGTTGATCTTTGCAAAGATTGACAGATATATAAAAGGATTTATCGGATCGAGATAATGAGACTTAGTTTCTCGATTGCGAATTTTAAATTACATATTGAGCTCTTGTACACAATTCGAATTGAAAATCAATCGAATAATTTACTTCAATCCTGTTTGTTTAAATTCAGAATTTTTTAAAATTCTGTAATATTAGTGTAATACATTCAATTAGGAATACAGTTAAAAAATAGTAAATTTAATTGGCTTGCCTTTTACGGTTTTTACTATCCTCAAAATAATAAAGCATTCAAACAAAGGCCATTTTCAAAATATATAAATAATTAAATACAATGTAATTAGAATCTGCTCGTTTAAGAAATAATTTATATAACGTAGAATATACAATTTGATATTTTCAATGAAATTGAATATTAACTGAATAAATATATCCACCGATATAAATGTCGTATTATCAATTACTTTGAAGTAAATATTAAATTACTAAGAATAAAGTGGCCAATTGTTTTGGAGTTAAAGCTTATATAAATACATGTATATATAAAGTCCAATGTGAAGATGTTAAAGGTATCAGACAGGAGTAGAGGGAGAGAGAGAGAGAGAAGTAAAGCCGAGGTCGGCTCGATAAATAAAAGGTCCTTTTTTTTCTTGAAATTGATCGATTAAAAAGCAATAAATGACGGCTTAAAACTTCGTTTCATAAAAAGCAATCAAACGATAAAAGATCTTATACGATCGTAAATAAAAAGCATTGAGTATAATTAAATATAGCTTTCGGATTAAGAAAGTAAAGGTTTCGAATCAATGATCTACGATAAAGAGATATTTATAGATCGTACGAATTGTTCGAATCCAGTTAAACCGACGGAGTTATTTATTATATTATATAACAATAAAATCTGAATGAGCGTATGTCTATGAATTAGTATTGTGAAATAGAGATCTATCGGGAGAGGCTTCGTAGCATTATCGGTGCCAATCCGAGTTCATTAATATTATAAATTCGATAAGAAGAGGGGCGATTGGTTAAGTAGGAATTGCAAGCCAGGCTCGTAGAGCTATATAAAGATCTATAAAGATCTATAAATATTGCCGACGAGCTTATGCATTATATTATTATGCATATTATAAGAATGACATGATGCGTATCGAAGGGCACCGTGAACAGTGTGCCGCTTCCCATAGATCGGATGTATTGAGGATTTTCGGGATCTCGCGAATAATCTTTTTCCTCTGCTTTCCCGATGACTATTCACATGGCCGCGCCTATTGTCGATTTATAGACGCTGTCAGAGTCGGGCAGGCAAGGTTTATCCGGGCGTCAAAGCTCGACTCATCCACGCCGAGTATTGGATCGATTTTATTTATGACCTCACGCGCCTCGTAAATTTGTCCCCGTCGTTCGCGGGCGAACGAAGCGAGTAAATAAAACGTCTCGGGCTCGCGCTTCCCCAATTGTGAAATACGCATACCGAAACCACTTGCTTCTCCTCCCCCCATGAACTTGACATTGATGAAAAATGATCGGAGAATCGGATAACCCAATACTCTCCTTCCTGTCTCCTTCCTCGCGCGTCAGCCTTCCCCGCCCCCCCCCAACCTCCCCCGTCTACTCGCTCGATTGGGAGATTCGTTCGGCCGACCGACAATGAATACCGGCAATAAAATCCTACATTTGCCTATAACGCTAAGAAGCCACCGTGTGAAACGTACACCTCGCTCTACATTAAAAATCATTATTTATCTTAAAATACAAATTCCTGTTTACCGTATATTTTATAGCGTTCGACGATCCCACCAGCACCTACCTAACTCGAACTGACCCGACGCCCCTTAATCTTTATCGGATTATCCGAGCACGTTTAAATCGTCTTGGAAAAATATGATCAAAAGCTCTTTAAAGACTACATAATAGTAAGCACGAAATGATTTATCGAATCGAAATTCTATCCGGATAATATCAATTTCATAATATCTGCACAATGTATTGGTAATCACTAGTATATTTTATAGTTTCTTAATAAACCTTTGCTTTAAACGCAGCATACGTAGATTCCAAGCATTTCCCTAACAAGTTTATTATTATTCACGAATAGTTATTTATACATATATATTAAACGATATAATAAAGCACTCGTTAAACGTATTATCATAAGTTAAGTACGTAGATATGAGTACGTAGTTCATGAATTCGTTCGCATATCATTGTTCGACAATCTAAAGAAAAAAAGTATTATGCAATTTTAATCGATGCATGACGTTAGTAATATTTTTGTATATTCAAGTTTATCGTAACACCTGTGCCATCGTAACATACAGTACTAGTGGCCATACAAAATCATCCCGAACTCTTCTGAAATTCATTACCTAATTCATGGATCGGACTCATTGAGCAACAAGATCATTTTAATCTTTTCCTCCTATTAAATTTTTTTTTTTTTTTTTTTTTAACGAAAATGATACAAAAAAAAAGAAAAAATGAAAAAAAAGAAAGAAATAAGAGATGATACAAGTAATATTAAAACAATAAGGACGTTAAACATTTGTAAATATTTAATTTATCCGCGCAAAGGTTAATTTCTAAATGCACCACTGCTCGTAATTTATTCTCTATTAATAATTACATTTGAATAAATTATCGAAATTAACAGCACCTTGTAATTACATTAATTACCGTTTGAATCAGGCCGCAATATTGTACTTTGTATGTATTTTCTTCTACTGGCAATATTTCGGTACTCGATTTACCACGACAATTAAGGCGTTTACTCGCTTGGATCGGTATGCTGTTCGGGTCCGAGATCATATTTTACGGCAGATTTTCGCTCCTCATCTTCGATTTTATATACCGAGGCCGAGTGCGGCATCGTATAATTAAGAGTTGAATTTGCGCAAGTCATTGCCTCTCGTTCTCTGACATCGACTCTTTTCTTATAATTCTCTCTCATTTCTAATACGAACTCATGAATCATAATATCAGCTCGTGATTTAGTTTTCCGTTGAATACTCGCGACGGACGCACGCGGATCATCCTCCGAATAAACAACTTGAGATATTTTTCTAATATTTCAATATCGGGATCGAGAACGCCAACATCCATCAAACATTTAAATAACCATGATATTTATATAGAATTTAACGTTAATTATAAGCTGCGCAATTACAATCGATAAGCTCTATTTATTTATTTATTTATTTATTTATTTATTTATTTATTTATTTATTTATTTATTTATGATTACTATCTTACTTTATCAATAACACTTCCATTTAAATATAAAATCTATATAATTAGCCAAAAGTTAATGATTAGGAGACGTTAAAGAGGGTAATTCGTGTATTATTATAGGCTTTAAATCGATTTGATCGTCATGAACTCATTAATCCTTAAAATTTCCAGTATCGGCTGTATGATCCAGTATGATAATTAAAACTGTTGAAAATTTATATAGATTGAGGAATTTCTTTAAATTGCATTACTATCTTAATCTATGATATTATTTAAAACCACACGTTAAATAAAACATTAAAAACACAAAGAAATAATTAATTTCAAAACAATTAAAAATCGTTTAGATTTGTATTTTTTTATTTTTATATTTTTAACCGCAACACTCATAATAATTGCCGAATGCATTCTTTTTACTTAATTTTATAATAATATAATAAGAAAGAATATTCCATATTACGAATAAGAAATGAAAATAGTGAATCCTATCACTACTGATATATTATAAAAAAAGAGTTTCTTTCTATATAAAAGAAATTTTCTAAAAACAATAATAATGATGATGGACATGATACGCGTGTTTTGAACATTTATCGAATAACAATAAATTGTCTAAACTGCTTGAGTTCGCTTTTAAGCGAATTTAAGCTTTAATTGGCAAGATTAAGGCGGACAACACGGAGTAGTAGTACATAGATTTCTGTATAAAGAAAAATTTATAGGTTGTTTTAGCGGATTTATGAATTCGAAAGGTGGCAAGTCGGTGGGTGGCCGACAGGACGTAACGAAATAATTCCTCTTGCCTAGTACGGAGAAAATGTGCAACCGTCAAAGCATCGATACGTACAGTTCGGGAAAGAAAATGAGAATACGGCTCGATCTGCTTTTATCTTGACAATGTCACCGAACGACCGAAATCGATCCTTCCTTCCTTCCCCTCCCACCGTCCCTTTCTTTCCATCCTTATGCTCCGGCGTTTATTATGCTCCGATTACTGCAGATTAACAGTCGTGCTTCCACTTCCACTTCCACTTCCACCATCGGAATCTATTTCCATCACATTTCCATCTGACTTTTATAATAAGCTGCCACTTCAGCACGAGCGTCTGTTTATATTGTATTCTATAAGAAAAGCTTATCGAATCGCAGAAGCGCCGAGCCTCGTCATTATAACATTTACAAATGTTGAAATTTCACTTACGCCGCTTTAAGTGGATAAATATTTAATGCCGCATTCCGAATCTTCAGCTATTTTCAATCATAACGTAAATTAAGCTTCTCGCTGAATACGAGCTCATTACTCGTCGTCTCCTCGCTAATTAAATTCGTTAATTAAATAACGGATTTATTTCGATTGAATTACTCGATCTCCATTGAATTATTTTCCATCCCCTGATATTATAATGACTCGAAATCTTATTTCCCATACTTTATATTTTACATCCATTATATATATATATATATACATGCACTATTGAATTAAATTATGCAATATTAACTGACAGACGTTGTTAATTTTTAACAAAATTCACATCTCGTCCCGCCACACGAATTAAATATCACGAATAAATTCCGATCGATCGTAAATAAGAATTTTATAATCTGCAGAGTCACCCGACTCCATCCTCGAGCCGAATGGAAGGTAATTCCGGATGCATCCTCGTGTCCCACGTGACCGGCGAGGGCAACGAAAGCAACGAATACGGGATCTCGGGCATCTTTCTCTCGGACGGATGGATCCTTACACACGGTACTCTGCTTTCGCCTGTATTGAGCGATACCTACGTTCGAGGTCTCTCCGACTTCGTTGACGTGCTCGAGGAGGACTTAGTTGGCGTACCGCCGAACCTTACGGAGTCCATGAAATTCCATTTGCAGTACAAATCTTCATCGGGCGTCGCTGACGAAAAATCAAAGTGAGCAATAATTATTCTTAATTTGCTTTCTTGCGATTGTTCCGGATTATATCTACTCGTGATTACCTTTGCGTAATCCATTATCACCATGAATCGATTATAACTTTAAACGTTATCGTATCATTAAAAATAGGGCACATAAATGAATTTCGAGATATATCACAACCACTCTCGGAAACATATTCTAATATCACGTTATTAGTGATTCCTCGTTATTATTGAAACCAATTGAATTTAATTGTAGAATACGAACGATATAAATGTCATGTTAAATAATAAAATTGATTATTATAGCACGAGTAGACAGAAGCAATTAAATTATTTTATCGAGCCATTGCTCGATTAAAGCTTACTTGTTAGACAAATTTTTATATTAGCCAGTATCCGAAACTGTAACTTAACTCGCTATAAACTAGTTTCTCTGTAATAATTTTACATTCATTTATTATAAAGTATTGTTAAAATATTGATACGACTTACTGACTTACGTTGCATAATAATTATCAATGAGAAAAATCTAATATCATTTGTTGAATCGCAAAGCCGATAACAACAATAAAATCATCTTATAGAATACTCTGGTATCAGAATAAATGTTCCCACTCGAAAGAGCGGGGAGCTCTCAACAATAATTAGTACTAATAATAATAAATGCTAATAAACGACGACGACGACGACGACGACGACGACGACGACGATGATGATGATGATGATGATGATGATGATGATGATGATGATGATGATGATGATGACGATGATGATGATGATGATGATAATTGTAATTGTGAATTGTTGATGCAGATTAGGAGGAGAAGAGTGGGTGGAAAAGAAGGTTTGTTCCTTGCGTGTTGTGTGGCGATGTTCGCTGTTGCGGGAAACCTTCGCTGATTTTCTTTCGTGGAGCTTCGAGAAGTCTACCAAGTACGACAAGTCGTTGTTGTCAATTTTTTTACTCTTTAAAATTGATACGGATTGTCGTATCGGCGAGGATGACGTTGCCCGAGGCAAGAGAGTTTTAAGGTACGTTAATACGACCCGAAAGTAGGTATTCCCATTCATCGAACGTATAGAAATTCTAATCGGCTCATTTTCGATTCTCTACTAAATCTGCCAGGAAGAGTGAATTAAAATTTTATAAACAATACAATGTAACAGAGCATCGAACAGTATCGAGATACCGAAATATATAAATATCCTATATTAAATTTATATTAATATTTCATATTAAATTCTGTGTGGAATATATAATCCACATTTAATCCACATTTAATACACATATTGAGACGATTGAACAACAATTTTAAAATTACCCGTCGTATTGTTAATAAAGAATCCCAGCAGAGGGCTGAAAAAGTTCCCGAAAAGGCTTTTCTTCTTCTCTCCGTAGGAAATTGTACGACAGAGTGACGGGGAGATCCGGGAGAGGCTTAAGACGCGGCTCGCCGGTTGAGGTCATCTCTGCCCCTTTCGGCAACCCTGTCTTCCTGGACTCGATATCCCGAGGAATCGTCAGCAACATCCTCGGACGTCGGGGCTGCCTCATCCTGATTGACGCCCACACCGTCCCAGGATGCGAGGGCGCGGCCCTTCTCGACTTTCCCCACCCGTTAAGTATTTGCTATAACTTAGACCTACAAAATTACTACTGCCTTTGACTGCGATGAGCCTACCTCTAGCTTCTTATAGCTTCTTATTGCATGATTTTCGGTCGTAAACAGAGCGCAAACTCGCAGTAGAGCTTGGCCACTGTCAAACGTATTGTCCTTAACTGTGATTCTGATCTCTCTCCGTCCTTTTCGTGGCTTGAACGCACTTCTCTTTCTAGTAAAATCCAAATTAAATAGTTGAAGGTCTTTGCTACGAGAGGGGTTGGGGGAGGGTGAGACAAGTGATCTGACGTCAGTGAAACGAGGTCATTGAGTCTTATTGAGGTGCGAGGGAGTTTTATATTGGCGGTCCGAATTCAGTAAAAATCGTTAGAGTCCGTCGGACTGGTGCGGCCTTGAATTTATTTAGGCCAGTAAAGCGCCAGAAGTGCGGGTTATCGGGGACGGGTAAAAAAGCCGGAAAGCCACCGAGGGAGAATCGGAAGCCTCGCGACCCCTCCTATGAAGTAATAAAAGAGAAATACGATGGCGTATATAGTGACAGGGCAACCACGGGACGAATTTGCGGTGTCGTAATCGCTGCTCTGAGCTGGTGCCGCGGCGAATGGGTCAATTACACGTTCGCCGCGAATTTACAACCTTGCCTGGAGAAGCTACTGCGAGTCCCGGATGCGAATATCGCCACGGACAGCACTCTCTCGAGCTTCGAGGGCTCGCCACTTCCAGGTGACGTGTTTCCTAGTTTTTCTACTTATGCATACTCTTATATATATATATATATATATATATATAGAGAGAGAGAGAGAGAGAGAGAGAGAGAGAGAGAGAGAGAGAGTTATCCGAGTTATCTCAGAGATAATGTATAGATCAACTCCTCTGACTCTACTATCTACTCTTTTCAGTAAAATAAGCTTCTTGTAAAAACGATTTAGCTTTAAGACTTAATTATTTCCATCCTAACAATACCGTAACACCATCCAAATAAGTTCTAGTTATTTATTTTTATCCATTGGCAGAGAATAACCTGAAATTAATTACACTCGTTTCAGTCTTTTGCTCGTTTTCGAGTCAATATTAACCGATATAACCGGTAAGCTATGTCTCCAAATCACGAAACGTAAATGGTAAAATTAAACTCGTATCTCGAGAATTATTACGTTTGATTCTCTTAAAATTATAAATCTCGAGTAATTTCATATTCATTATACATTGGATACGTTGCAAATATCTTTATGGCAATACGAAAGAAATAAAGGATAAATAAATAAAAAGAATACCGCATTGAACAGTAGATGATGTACGTAATTGGTCAGGCATGGCTCGTACACGTGAATACATCACAAATACTCAGAATTATTAAACGTATCTCATATGTATTTTTCACACCTATTCATTTTTGTAAATAAAAAAATCTTCAGTCCTTACAAGCAGCTTACATTAACAGAAAAAGAAGAAAAAGAATTTTCTATAACCTAAAAAAAACTCAAATATCTAGTTTTGATAAGATTAAACGATAAGACTATACGGTTATGAAATGTGATAGAGCAGGTACATGATACGAAGAATAGGATATTATTGGATAAAGCCACGCGCACTCCTTTGGTCGTAGTAATTTAAAGAAGTAATTGCAGATTCATTAGACAACGCTGTGGTCGTGATAGAAAGCGATTCCGGCTGGGGAACCGGAATCGTTCTCGATGTATCCTCTGGTGTTATCCTGACCTGCTCACACGTTGTTCGTAAGGTAAGCTTTACATCGCATATTTACATGTTCTCTCTTAATACTAACAAAAAAAAAAAAAAATAATGAGGGGAAAAACAATCAGGCAAAGTATCTCTAACTGAGCGTGTCGAGGTAAAAAAAAATTCCTAAATAAAATTTTCCGTGTATTAAAATGTAATATATTGCTCTGCTCTCCCTAAATAATCGGGAGAGAGAGAGAGAGAGAGAGAGAGAGAGAGAGAGAGAGAGATCAGTTGTAAGAGAGTATTTGATTGAATTTTTTTTTTGTGAAAGAGCGCTCGGTCGGGTCGACGTCCTTGAGCGATTTGAAAATTCTTTGGGCTCCCGTGTTACAGGCGCTGGGCAGCCGCGTTAAGGTCGTTTTATTCAAGGACAGAGGTCTCTCCGCTGAGCGCAATGGAGCGCAGGAGATGTGGGCACGGCTAGAGTACAGGACACCGGATGGACAGCCCTACGACGTCGCGGTCCTCAAGCTAGATCGTCACCGAGAAAACCTCAGGTCATTGGTATTAGCCTCGGACATACCTCTCAAAGGTAATCATTATAATTATTCAGTAGCCTTCGTTCTATAAATAACCCGAATAACCAATGTACCGAAAACAAAGATTCATTGAGTACATGCACTGACATCTCGGATAGGATTCGGATTGAAGATAACGGATACGCTGATCGTATTGGGGGGAGCACGAAAATAACAAAGACGTACTTTTACTTTTAAGAGTGATTTAAAAAAGCGTTTATTCCATTAGGTATTGAAGAAATTCGCTAACAGAGAAAATTCTTTCAATCGTAATGTTCATTCGTCTTATATTTACCTAAGAATTAATTACGTATAACGAAAGCTTTAAATTTTATAACGAAACTTTTTATTGCCTCGTTTAACTCTCAAAGAGATTTCTAAATAAGTATAAGAATATTGTCGATCTTTAGAAATAAAATTCTCGGCATTAATTATTGAAAATTGTCATCAATTGCTAAGAATTGAGATTGAATGGAATAGAATGGAGAAAAAAGGAGATAAAAAAAAAAGGTGCTTAACAATAACAATCATTTGGAAGCCCATCTATTTTTCATCCCTTTCATTATATTTAATGCGTACTTTTTAAAATACGTAAACATCTATTACAATTCTTAATCCCACGGAGCTTTTATCCGATCACAAATGGAATCACGTACGACTTCAACCGTAGATTTAATAGACGAACCAGAGATACTTATTAATAATAAGTGCAGCGGCTTTGAGCTTTGAATAGCGTATTTTTAACGCATTGATATCGATAGCCAATTATTATTGAGTTGAATCAGGTGAATCAGGGGACTCTCGAATGATAAAATTTAAAAATGGCTGTTTTGTTTTGTTTTAATTGGATAACGAATTTTGTCGGCAGGGACAAACGTGATGACTCTGGGCTTCCCGTTTTTCGCAGCGAGGAATCCTCCGAGCTGGTGCCGCGGTATCATCTCCCGGCAGACGACTTCCATGATCCAGACGACCTGTTGCGTACAGAGCGGAGCCAGCGGCGGTCCAGTCATAAGCTGTGACACCGGCCAAGTTCTAGGCATGATAGTTTCGAACGCCATCTCGACTACAGCTTCCGAGGCTCTCTACCCCAGATTCAATATGGCCGTGCCCGCGATCGTCCTTAGGAAACCTATAACGGATTATATCCAGACAGGTGGTACGTCACTTTAATTATGCCGTGCCGAACTCTCGTTCGGTCCTTATCTCGGACATTTTATTACCCCTGCTCGGTTACCTCGACCGAGATAATCGAGATGGTGTACACTATCAGGGTGCAAACCACGCATCCTTAGCCAGTGAAACGTGATAAATAATAAATCCGAATCCACGAGAAGAAAAACTTTAATCGACTTTGTTTTTTCAGATATCAAATGCTTGGAAAGTCTAAGATGCAACGATCCAAGGGTTCAGGCAACTTGGAATTTTTACCTGACACCAACACCAAAGCTCTAAGTCACCTGCAAACTATGTGTGTGGGGTTTTTTTTTTTTTTTTTTTTTTTTCATTTACAATTATGCCTGAGCTGATTATTTATGCATACATTGCACTGGTCGCTTGTAATCGAAACTCTATGTACAATTGGGTAATGGGGATAAATAAAAAAATATCGTAATAAAGTTATGGTTTTTATAATACCATTGCTTCGTATGTCTAATAAGTTATTTACTTCTTCAAACGGTCATCGATGTTTGGGTGTTTTTCTTCTTTATTCTATTAACAAGAGATTACTTACTTGTCGTGCATGTCCACAACAAGAATGTGCATTGAATTAATTTTATATACTTATGTTGACGCTTGAGTTGCATAGAGAACAAAATCGAACATGATCCGGCTTCTCTTCGACCCAAGCGGGAAAACGGAACCATCGTGGACATGTTCCTACTCAGAATTCAGATTTCTTAGGAAAGAAGAAAGGGACGCGCAACGACTTTCGTGGCTGACTCGGAGCTAAATCGTCCCCTTGCAGCGCAATATATATATATAAAGAATAAATAAAACCTGGCCAACGCATGGGTCCGAGTGAGTGATGCCTTGGTTTGCAATGCACCGATGATCGAGTAGAGTCCCGATTACGTTACCTGAGAGCGTGAGCGACGACGTAAACGCCTCGGACAAGTCAACGGATCTGAGAATACCGAGATCAATAGCTTAGTCTTTAATGTTAGGTTGGACAGGAAGCCGACCGAATCACTGGCTGACGACGTCGTCTCCGCGAAAAGGCAAGCGCTGCAACTTGTAAAGCAACGAGACGATGACGAGGCTAGAAATGCCGTGCTAATTGGCTCTTGACGGCTCTTGCGTAACAGGGACTAGATAACATAACTCCGCCTCTGGAGTCGAGAGGGGATTCGTCCTGGGATCACGGCCTCGTTGCGCAGACCGATTCTCGGCCTAAGAAGCGGTGAGACTGGCGCGGGAGCACGAAACGCGCGTCTGACGACCTCGGGGAACTTATTCATCACCCGGGAGCTGACCAAACATAAGAGAAAGCTTCACAAGACCAGCGAGATATCTGTAGCTCTCCAAAGAGCTACAGGCCAATTATATGGAATGATCCGGTTCGATGCTCCAACGATCCGGACTGGATCTCGCAGGAAATTTTAGGGGAATATACGAGGGCGGCCTCGGAGGTTGCAATCAATCTCGACAGTAAAATATGTGAAATAGAGGGAAGTGGCGGGGATGTCGCTTGAGCGCAAATGTTCTTTGTGGAATGGCTTTGAATTGTGTAATTGTGGTCGTGACGAGAGGACTTGCGGAACCGAGCTCGGCTCTGTCCTTGAGCGTTCAGTTAAATTCAAACTCCCTATCTGCTCCCTATCTGTCGGGCGGGGGATTGAGGAGGGGGTGGCTGCTCATCTCGTGAGTTCGTCGGGAGCTAGTGCAAAGGCTCGATAGGACGATTACCGTTGAATGAGTTATAAACGCGGTCAATGATTAAGATGGGCAAAAATGGATGGAAGGGAAAAAGAGTGTCACGTAACTGTAGCGAAAGTTGTTCATAGCTGTTGTCAAGATGGGTTCTTGGGTGAATAGAACGATGGTACATCTTTCGCACTATCGCGGGATGGACTACCAGGCTCCTGGTCGTCGTACACTCTTTATGGTCTTATTGACTATATCCAGAGTTGGGAAACCATTGTGACGACAATGGCCGGTATGTGCTACGAATTAGCACCAAAAATCGATAAGTCGGATTTTCACTGGTAAATGGCGGTTATGCGGGATTTTGTCTTCCGACTGAGCGCTCAAGTAATAACAACAACAACAACAACAACAACAACAACAACAACAACAACAACAACCAAGAAAACGTCTAGCATTCATTCATAAATTAATTCGATTTTTATTTTAGTAAATTAGTCAATTACATTTGAATAAATTATAAATACGTTACTATTAATATGATTAATTAATGTTTCACGAAGTATTGTTATGAAGGTCTCACAGTTTTCATTAATTTTTTAAATTTCCATTGAGATAATCTGTCGAATACGTAAAAGAATAGGTGTCAAGCATATTTAATTTCAATTATTTATACTCATCCACGTGTCGTTCCAACATAAATTTCGTACACTTTGAATCTACTTTAATTTAGTACATTAATATAAAATATCACAAAGAAATATTAATAATAATAAATAATAAAAATTTCATTTTAAATGATATAAAAGCAAAAAATTTATATATATACACACATACATAATACACGCGTTTTATAAAAACATTGTACATATATAAATGAATTTATACCGCTCTAGCATTGAAAAATTTCCTACTCCCGACGACTAGAATCGTTAATAACTTATTATCCAATTTTGCTTTATATAAATTTTAATAAACGGTTAAACCTTATGGTAAAATAACTTTCGTTTCCTTTACATTAATTATTATTTCAAATTTTTGCAAATACTCATATGTATAAAAAGTTCACGTTAATTAGAATCCTTTTCTCCATCTATTTTCTTTTTTTCTTTTTAAATATAATTCGATTAATAACAATAACTTAAATCTATCGTAAACAATCTTAAATAAATATTATTATTATTATTATATGTATATATATATATATATATATATATATAATTTTATTCAATTATATAATATATCTTACGAAATTAAAGTAAATATTATGTAATTAAAATGATATATATTATCACGCGAAGTGATGATTCTTTTCTTAACTTAACTTAACTTCACCTAAATATAACGCTTATAAAATAAATTAATACATTAACTCACGTTTAGTTATGCGATAATATTTTTAGCTTCTCGTCAACTGTAAGTACGTAGGATGTTAGATTTACATAGTGAATATACCTAAAATGCTATAGGTACGAGAATAGATTCGTCCGTTAAATATTTAAATATCTTGTCAAGCTTTAGTTTTCGTAATTTACGTCAAAATTTTATACTTATTCTATACTTATCATCGGGTCTTTCGGAAATCGAATATTAAATAACTGTATGAAATGTAAGAGCAACGGTAATTCATATAATACTTAAAATAACAATGTCAAAATTACACCATTATTTTTAATAATAATAATAATAATAATAATAATAATAATAATAACAATAATGATAATAAAGGATAAATTTGAAGAAAATATATTTTTGAAATCATAATCACATACGAATATTTAAGACATTTTACGAATTATTTTTATTGACTACATTAGAGACTTGGGATAATATAGCACACACACGCGCGCGCACACACACTCTCTCTCTCTCTCTCTCTTACTTTCTCTATCTATCGATCTATCTATCGATCGACCTATCTATTTATCTATCTATCTATCTATCTATCTATCTTTCGTTATGTATAATTATAGTTACGAATGTTTCATATTTTAAGGGAATTTAAAAAAAAAAACGACGTACTTATAAATTAATGTTGTCGAGAATAAATGGAATAATTTTACGCAAAAGGTAAAACAATGTCCTTAAAATAGTTAAAATGAGAAAGACGTAAACGGAGAATGTTTGTGTGGGTGTTTCGGTATGTATTATTATCGTGTGACCGAAAGCTCGGGAAAAATGCCGGAATTTCATGAAAAGCAAAGAAGAATACGAGGGCTCGTTTTAACGTTATATTTGTGGCGAGCCGGTCAATTTCCTTCTAATGCTGATGTATATCTTGGCTGCTGATGTCAATGCTATAACCGGTGATGCTGTCTGGACTCTGGAGAGACGCGGCGTATAACGGATTCACCGGTGTCGAGTTCACATCGAACTGCGTCGAGTCGTAAACGCTGTGGTTCTGCAAGCAGAAAAGAGGGAAAACTTTCGTTTTTACGTACATTCACACACACACACACCACTACTCCCGCGCATCCCTCACCCACACCCCCCCCTCTCTCTCTCTCTCTCTCTCCCTATTATTTATTCGCAATTTCGCACTCGAGCTATTACAAAAACAAAAACAAAAACAACAACACTAATAATAATAATAATAATAATAATAATACTCCACACCTGCCTTCTCGGCTCATCAGATTAACCGTGCTTCATGACATTCAAATATTCCTATTGTTAGCCTTTGGATCAATTATGGTCTATCGAAGCGATTTAAGGTATCAAATACGCAAAAATCTACTGGCCATTTAATAATTCTTTATTACAATTTTTAGTAAAAAAAAAAAATTCTATGTTGTTTTTATATAATTTTACATTAATTAAAAGCATTTTAAGACCAATGAACTCTTGGTCTATGGAAATTTTAATGACGTAATTGATGTTATCGTGTCACAAATATCTTTACATTATAAACATTTAATTTTCTTACAAATTTATATTCGATTTTTAAAAAGAGCTCCATCACTATTTAGTCCATTGAATCGATATTTGTTAAGGGATTCGTATGAAAGTAGTATATAATTAAAAAAAAAAAAAAAAAAAATTTAAATAAATAAAACAAGATACCTTTGACTACAGTAATAGATGTTTAATAAAAAAATAATAATAATAATAATCAACACAAACCTAAATATGTACAAATGGTATTGAAACAAGAATTATATTACCCATTAAAAGAAAATGACTTAGTACATTTAAAAATAAACGAATTTACATTGATGAGTCAACGTTTTACACATTATTTTTTTAATTTTAATATTATTGTCCACTACAATTACAATATGCAGTGTTAACTTATTTCTTCATTATTTAGTAAAAATTTTCTTTTCCAAATATTCGACTTTTTTATATCTTTATCCGAAAATTCAATACATTAAAGAACATTTTGGGCTTATTTTTTTAAATAAGCTTTTACAGGGATGTTTCTTAATTACTACAACTGTCTGTTCACAAAGCCGTTGAATCAAATTATTACTTAAGAACTTTCTAAATATGAAAATAGTTAATTAATTTGGAATATTGAATACTATTTATACATTTATATTATTTTTATCATCTATAAATAGACTTCTTTTAATTCAGTTGCTTAATTCAATATATTATCTTGAACGTATGTGTATATAAGCATATTCAATAAATTCATGTGGGTGTTGGTGATTTATAGAAAATTTTGTCATGCATAAAGTCTTCCTCGTTAAAATTTTAGTTTATAATTTGCATAATAAGTGAGTTAATTAATTCTTCTGGAATTACTAATTTATTTGTATTATTTTTGCTAATTATTAAAACTGATATAATATTTTTAAATCATTATTAAATTATTAATTGTTATTAGAACAAACTTAATAACAGAATTGTAATAAGATTATTTTGTTTAATTTAATATGCAAAAATTTTTAATTTCAACTGCTAATTAAATAAAAAACGTGTGAAACTTTATATATATATATATATATATATATATATAATATAACGTTATATTCATTAATATATATATATATTATGAAATATTTTATAAAGAGTTACAAAATTGAATTTCTTGTTAAATCTTATGTATCACGGATTCTGCCTTTATTAAGCATTGCATAAAGAATGAAAAGGAGTAATTATAGATTAGAAGTTAAGAATAATTAGATTTTCGGTTATTTAAGATCTAACTAAATGATAGTAAAATAAACTTTGTACATAATTTAAATATGACCGTTTTTATACAAAGAAAGGAAAACAAAAAGATTCTTATGACCGTATAATATTTACTATAAAGAATTGTTTGAATCTTTTAATAGAATCTAAACGGAATATAAATTTTGCCATGTATTTGCCAAATTTTATAAAAAAAACTTATATTATGAATATTCCCGCTTTTGTCATATGTATTTTTTTATTTTTTATTTAATAAGTTACTGTTGTTAAAATAATTGGAAAAAGCGATCGAAAAGTGACATTTAAATGTTAACAATATCAATGTTAAATGAAATGACGTGATTGTTCACTTAAACAAACATTATATACTTATCATTTCTCTAAAAATTAATTGAATACTTAATATTATTTGTGTATTAACTAAAAAATGATCAATCATTCTCATGACAATGAAAACTTAAGAAATTAAATATCCTTACATACTAATCTTAGTTTTTCTAGCAAAAGATTTTTTCCTATATTATTAGCGCATTAATTAATAGGATAACATTACAAAGGATCATTTAAAGCAATGCAATCTTACTTACAAGCTGAATTCACGTTTTCCAGACTAGAATTTTAATAATTACGAATAAACAACACGTAAAAAAAGGAAACGAAAAGAAAATATACGAGAGAGAGAGAGAGAAAGAGAGAGCACGAGAATCTTATGGATCCACTGTGTCAGTATGTAAAAAGAAAGAGAGTAGATGAAGAAGAAGAAGAAGAAGAAGAAGAAGAAGAAAATAAGAAATTTATAATGCTTCACTCCGAGAGGAAGAGGAAGATATTGTGGAGGAGGAAGAGGAAATTCTCTTAGATTTCGGCGGGAGCATCGTCTCTTCTGCATTGCCATTGTCGTTGGAAATGCTCTGCATTTGATACAAGTACTCGCCGAGGCCCGTAGCCGAAGACTTCTCCTCGCTCCTCTCAAGCGGCTCTAAGAAATTTTGCAAGTTACTCTGGAGCTTGGTCGAGTCGGACTCTTTATTAAGAGTCGGTGCTTCGAAAGAGTCGGCACTCGTGCCGGCGACGGCGGGCATGCTTTGCTCGCTCTTGCTGATCCCGGGCGAGAATAGATTGGCCTTACTGCTATTGTTCCTCGGTTTGAAGATAAATTTGCTGGCAGTGCTCGGTGAGAGGAGGAGGTTCGAGGTGCTGATGGCATCTCCCTTGAGAGCCCGTTTCCCATCGGGACTCAATCTCAGGAGCCTCAAGTCCGGGGCGCTCGTCTGTATACCCTGTCGCGGGCTCGACTTGATGCGCCTCTGGCTACGGTAATCCGGATAGAGCAGAGTCATGTGTGACGAGCTCCCGGCTAATCTCGAGGTACCATTTTTGGAGTTTGGTTTCATTAGGCACTGGAAATGAAAGAGCGGAGCATGAAAGCACGGGGTATGGACCTGGTATATGTAATCGCTGTCAGTCTTCAAGGAGGAGAAACTCTGCTGGTGGGGTAGCGAGACTGTGTCCTCGTCCATAGCGTCGTCCACTTGCGCCTTGTAGGAGAACATTATCGATGGCTGCGACACTCTGCAAAAGCCCATTTCACATTATTAGCCTCATTTCTATTCACCATCTATATTATCCATCATAATCTCGCCCATTCCCTCAAAACTAGCAAATTCAACGATCTTTATTTTTCATCCAAACAATGTTCACCAATTATTTTCTATTTATATTACTTACAACGGCGATACTTTCGCGCAACCAAGCTACTCAAAAATCAAATAATCAATTTGTTTTCATAACAAATTATTGTTAAGCTGCTTTAAATACATATTATATATTTTTCTAAGTTAATTGAGATTTGTATACTCATTTTATTCAGTAATTTTCTTAATTAATCACAACAAAAATTGATTTTAATATTCACGTAATATAAAATAATTTAATGAATAATTGAATAATATATTCATAATTGTCAAAATTGTAAAAAGATGTAACAATATTAGTTGTATTAGTAAATTATGTGAATTGATTGACAAATTGAATCATTAAAAAACAATTACATGTACGAAATGAAGGATAATTTCTATACAGTAAAGAAATTTTATAAAATAAAAATAATTATATGAAAATATATTAGCCTACCCTAAAAATTCTGTAAGGAATGTGTGATATACTAAAGGCGTGAACAATGTCAAGTACATTGCAGCAGTTAAATCAACAACACACAACCCTACAGGATTTTGTGTATAGTTCAATAATCCAGCTCCTATTGATTGAACCAAATCCAATGTTGCCAGAAAACTGGTGTATACATAAAAACCTTTACGAGCTAAAAACAAATATTTTCAAAATTATTAAAGTAAGCAGGTTAAAAAAAAAGTTAAAGTTTATAAAAGTTTCAAAAAATTATAATTATTTTATAAAAAATTATATTGAATAACTTACTAGGAAGAGGAAGTCTTTCTCGCAATCTTGTACAGGGCAGAATTAATATAAATACATATATCTAAAAATTTTAAATATAAAATTTGTAAATAAAAAATTGAATAAAATGAAGAATACAAAATTTACTCAAAAAAACTCACAATTGTGAAAACTATACTGCTACAAAACCAGAACATCATTCCACCATGACCAAAAACATAGAAATCTCTACTTGGTATATGGAATGTGTCATCAGGCAATACTAATTCAAGAGTACCTTGAGTTATTGTAAAAACTAGTGCTATAAAAGATGTTGCTAGCAAAACCCTACGTATACTTGAACGGCTGTCTAAATGACCTAAAATTGAATATCAATTGAAAAATCGATTTATTTAGATAATTATTCTTATGCTGAAGGAATATAAAAACTAAAAAGAATTTTAAATAGTTCTTACCAAAAGCAAGGCCAAAAATGACAACACTCATTTCTGTGGACAGTAAAAAAAACCTCACTGTAACCCATAACACTTTATCTGCCTTACCACCGACACTGGCAGCTGCATTAATTGTCATTGATACAACACATCGAATGACTGATATCACAACACTACAAATAACAAGGCCATAAAATGTCAAATATATAGGACTGCTTGTTGCTCTCAATTTGAGTCTAGCTCGATTAAATCTTACAGCAATAAATAGAAGGAATAAAAGATTCGGTATTAAAATGATGACATCCCATATTCGTACTCTGAAAACATATTAAAATAATGTGTGGCATAAGTGTTTGTATATATTTAGACAAAAAAAGAAAAAGAAAACACAAAATATGAAAATTTTCGATAAATACTAACCTAGAATCTTTTATTTCCTTGTACAGTATTAATTTACAAAAATGATCCTCTTCGTGAATTGTGGAACTTATGTTAGGATCTGTCGTTGTACTTAAATCTCTGATTTGTCTCCATCCTTCAGAGACTTCAAGCTCTCCATCGCCATACATCTTGGAAATGTTTTTTTAAAGTTTCTAACAGTCTCACCTGGTCATATCTTTGAATTTTACTAGTAAAAGAAAAAAAGAAAATATTAGCATTCAAATTGTACAATTAAATAAAAAGGTCTCAATACAAAACGTTATTTAGATACTTTCAGCAAATAAATAATATATTGAATTTTTTTAAATTGTAATGTAAGAGTAAAGGTATTTATAAAAATGAAGTTATTGCTTTTGTTTAATAATTTTTAATGTCAAATAAACAATGCATATAAAAATAGAATTTGTGTACAATGAACCACCTTATGATGCCTAACTTAAAGGGAGTGCAGGTTGTTAACGAGTCTTAAAAATGAGCACATAATTATATAAATATTTTGCGTTTCCTGTAATATTCTGTTATGAAAATCTGTGAGGGGCGACAATGTACGTACGTTCAGGTATTTCTCTAATTATTGAATCGCACGTAAGATATAAATAATCCATAAAAGTCGACGGATTTTACGTAAACATTGTCCGGAGGATGAGCGGCAGTCAAAGTGAGGATACAGATCAATAACAAGGCTCATTAAAAGCTTCGATTCGCTTACGATGTCAACAAGGAATAATAAGCATTGGGAAATGGGAAATTAAAAAAAAAAAATAAATATAAAATAAAGAGCACTTGCAGCATAACCTATAAAAATGGCATTACTATACAGGAAGAAAGCCTTAAAAAAAAAAAAAAAAAAAAAAAAAAAATCAAGGTTAAAGAAACAATGGCCTTACCGATTGTGAAATGCAAAGCCAGATATAATGGCAAATAAGGTAATAAGCGACGTCGACTCGCGAAAATGTGAAGGATGCGAAGGATGCGAAGGATGCGAAGGATGCGAAGGATGTGAGGGATGTGAAGGATGCGAAGGATGCGAAGGATGTGAAGGATGTGAGGGATACGTAAAGGTTGATTAAAGTAAACTCTCACCTGGTCGGCTTTTCTCCTGCTAGTGTATCCTACCCGAGCCTGCTCCTTCTCTTTGTATTTGTTACTTCGTTTGCGCCAAAAATATAAGCCCCAGGCCGCGTACTTGACGGTTAAGAGGAGCAAGAACACGTGAATCTCCCGACTCATTACATTGCTCCAAGTCCTCGCAGACTTCCGAGACCAAAGCAGCCTAATCAGCAGCCTCCGCCGAGTTAGCCTAATTTCTTCGGCAAATCGTAATAATAAAGGCAAATGTTCCCCGTCGACATGTAGCTAGACTTGGGTACGTACTCCTCATCCCAAGCTACTTCTTACCCACCACATTTCATAACTAAACTCTGGTTACTTTCTGCGTCTTCTTCAATGGCAAACTTCAGGCACTACTCCATTTACGCGCCGAGTCTGCTGCTGCTGCTGCTGCTGCTGCTGCTGCTGCTTGCACACCAACATTTATTAAGAGGACGTACGCACACGAGCCAGCTGATTCGAATACATAGGCGGTCGCTTGCACGACGACGACGGCGACGACGACGACGTCCGTCCGATTCGCGATGGGTCGCGAACTTTGTATACTTTACGGCCATGTCATTCGGCCTTCGGATCCTTTTTAACTCGGGCCTTTATAACCAACAACTCTGCCTGGACAAGCTGGATAAGCGCCGAATGTCATTATCGTCAGTTATAGACATGCCATCATCGACGCAGTGTTCTTTTGGCGAAGCGCCGCAAAACGACAGAAAATAAAACAATATTATACTGCGCAGAATCAATACTAATGATACTAACGTCCTATCGCTCTATTTTACCTTATATTATTATTGTTGTTGTTGTTGTTATTGTTGTTATTATTATTATTGTTGTTGTTGTTATTATTATTATTATTATTATTATTATACATCTCTTTCTACACCGTTATCGTATTTCGAAGAAATACCCAAGTTTCAATTTTATTTTACTTATTTTATTTAAAGGCTTTTCCGACCACAATCAATATGCATCGAGAGATTTATAATTATGATAATAATAATAAGCCCGACTCACGATTCGAACGATTTGCTGTTCCACAATTTCGAATCCCGTTCTTTGTTCAATGTTCGACTCTTGTGTGCATATACATGTGTATTTACGCGTTCCCTCTCACCTCTCGAGCTCGATTATTTCTTATTTATCGATAAGAAAGACGTTGCCGTAAATTATTGGTATTTACGAACGTTTTGTACAAAGTTGTTTCAAGATTGGTAAGCTTTAGTCACCGTAGTCACTAGGAGGCCTTTATTATTATTTCGAAAGGTGAGAGTGAACGAGAGTTGGTTGGTTCCCTTTCTCATCAAAGAGAAAATGAATTTGTCTCGCTTTTCTTCTTTCTCCCTTTCCCCGTAGCCCCGGCGATCCTTCACAGCCCATATTTATTTCTTAGATCACACTGGTCCCTATTTACGCCTCAAGCACTCAATGTCACGCCGCGCATTCTTTCCGCGTAGATTTTATTGCCCAAACGAGCACTGTTTTACTTTGAAAAGCTCCCGAATTTTTATCAGATGCTTATACGCTTTGAAAAGAGTTAATACATATTCCAGACTCAGCTGTTGTTTAATAAATAAACAACATTCTCTTCTTGCCGTTGTTCCCGTACAAAGTAGTAACTAACGTATTCAAGTAAAAGATTTTCTCGTAATTTAAAGGTGTCAGAATCGTCTATTTATTCCTCAGTCTCATATTACATATGTGATACGTAATACGGAATCAGATGAATGACCTCTTTTTTTTTTTTTAAAAAAAAAAGTTTATTTTCGAAACAGTTCAATTTCGTTTTAGTAATATCTAATACGTACGTAAAGCTAGGATAACAATAATCAAAGGCCAAATTAAAATTTTACGAACATTAAAAACTCGTAAAATTAATTACTATTACTTTTATTACAATACATTTACAGAATTAGTTGCAGCCTTGATTTTTATTATTATTATTATTATTATTCAGGAAGGGGTTAGGGATGAGGTTGCTGGCAAATAATTAACACTTTGAATTTTTCGCTAATAAAAGAAATTTGTTTATTTAATCTCTATTCCTACGAGGCGTAAAAAAGCCTCCTTCTCTATTGAAGGAGGAAAAAGCCCGCTTCCGAATTAATACACGCGACTGGCCAAGCGCTTATAACTAAAATACCTATTTTACCGCTGAATTCCACTTGGTCTAACGGTCCCCGCAAAGAGGAGGAAGGAGGGCTGACCTGATGACCCCCCCCCTCCCCCGAGTTCCCAATCCCTTCAAGCAGGTCGTCAGAGCCAGTGTGTATCTCCACAGGCGCCTCGTATTGGCAACACGTGTCCAATCAGCGTCGGTGGCCTCCCGGTCGGTGGGACTTCAACGTGTGCACAGGGTCACCTTCCGATGAAGAAACCACACGCAAACTCTTAAATTCGCTCCTGTTCCTTAGGCCTTTATCAGTGTCTCCAGGAACTAATTGTATAGTGCTTGACAATTTATATTTTCCTCTATTAAGCAGCAATGCGGAGTTATTACACAAAGCTTGCCTTGCGAAGGTTAGAGGGCAACTCACTCTATATATTTATGACTACATACTCGCATACCCGCCCCGGGTATAGAGTCGGGCATGGAAAAGGCTAAGTTACCGAAAGTTATCTTGAGCTACGTGATTATTTACAAATCGATTCTTAACACTAAGTTCAAAGAGTTGGAAAGCGAGGACGATGGGCCCGAACAGTTTTCCTAAATCCTCCGATTTGTAATTAAATATCTATCATTTTTATATTAAAAAGGTCTTTGAAATTCGGATAGTGATTATGAAATTTAATTGATATAGATTTTGTTTAACCCAATCATGCCTTAAGTATTGACAAGGGATTTTAAAGCATCGTTTGAATATTTAAAATATCAATGCCAATGATAAATACTGAGACGAGCCGTCGTCACTTATTTATATCTATTCAATGATAAAATTATAATAAAATTACTTAAATTAAGTGAAGCACAGCGGTTACAAAATCAAATTAACAAACAATTTCTTTATTATTTATCGGGAGGGCATACCCCTCCCCTCCCCTCCGCCTTCCCCGCCACCGATGGGAGGAGGATAATTTTTTTTTTCACGTAATTAATGAAATTCTAATAATGAAAACTTATTTAAATGCGGAAGTAAAATAACTGCGCCTTATTGCAAACGTACATTATAAACATCTAAAAATGCGTGGGATCACGCTCACGTCGGATAAATATAATTACAAATATGTCATATATAAGGAATAATTTTCTATATTTAAATATATCGAATTTAAATCGTATTAGATACTAAAAATAGCTACAAATTAGGGAGAAAAATAATTAAAGCTATATAGAATTTTATAAATACGTTAAATAATAACCTTTACATTTTTTTTTTATTGCATTAAATCAACTGATTTTATGAAAAAAAAAAATCAATCGAACATTCAAATAATCATCATTTTAAATTAAAAAAGTTAATTGTTTTTCATTGTTTATATTTTCATATGCATCGCGTTGTTTTCATAAAATAATTCAATGTTATACGTTAATTTAGATTCAAAATACTTTACTTTATTATATTCTATTATTACTATTATATTATTAAATAACAATAATAGTTAATTTGAAATTAATAATTTTTTCATGGTACCAAAGCAAAGACTCTTAGTTCTCGAAAAGAAATCATTCTTAAACGTATATATGGAATAAATTAAAGAATAAAACTATTTGCTTTGAATAATTCATTATTGAATTCCTTTCATTGTCCCGTTAAATATACTTCTGCTTAATCGTACTGTACACACATAAATTATTATTTATACTTTTATTCTACGATGGAATTGTAAATTCGAAATTTGCTGCTCAAAACTAGTAAAAATAAATATACTTTCTGAACGAATGTATGCAACTTTAAAATAAAATATAAATTTCTCTTTTATCAACATTACATATCTGTTCCGGTCCCATAAAAACGCTCAGGTATGGGGAACCTCAACGAGAGGTCCCGTAAAAAAAAAAATTCACTCCCTTCAAAACTGAAGGGAGAGAGGTTCAGTCTCGTTTGAGACTGAACGCACAGCCTGCACATTTTTCTTGCTGTAAGCGACGAATTATTGGCGCGATCAGGTAATCGTCGTGTTGAGCGAGCGATAGTGAGTTGTTGCGTTGATGTTTAAAGGGCGGCGATTAAAGGGCCCTTGGGATTCATCGGGCGCGTTTTAAAGCTCAGGTGATCGTATATTTGTTATAGCAGAAGAGTTGGCCAACGAGAGAAACGTCGTAGCGTGCCCGATTTTTGGGTAAGCGCGAGTGAAATAGTGCTCGCCAAAGCCCCAGGGGCGGGGCGGGGCGGGGGCGGGAGAAGTGAGTTTCCCCGGGAGAGGTATTGCATCTCCCGGTGATCGATCAGGGGGACGAGAGGTAAAGAAGTTAAGCAACGTTAAGTCCTCGCGGCCAGGTCTCGTCTCCAAGACGTTGGAGATAACCTGGTGTCCGCACCAAAACATAGGTCGGTCACCCAGATCGTCCGGATTGTGTGGAATCCGCGACGAATCGTCGCCACGGCGAGGTGTAACGGACCAGTTGGCCGTAAGTAAAAATACATTATCCGCGAGAGCTCTCCTACGTGTGTTACTAGCGAATCTTTGTTATATTTATTCTATTGTATTATGCGTACGAATACTGACTTTTTTTTCTCCTTCAAAGAGAAGGAGGTTTTTTTTACGCCTCGCGGCGGTTACGAATCGATAAGTATTTGAAATTTTAATCACTACAGAAGTCGACGAGTTTCATGTCCCCTTTCAATCCCTTCCAAACCCGAACTCACAATGAATTTCATTTTAAGTAGCTGATAAGTTGCTACACATCTACGTATATAATATGTGTATATATATATACATATTTATTTACAGTAATTACCCGTAGTGAACTGAAGAAAAAATTGCGTAAATACTTTTAATTTATTTTTCTTAGGAAAATAAATATTAGATGCATGGAGTATATATTTCGTTGCTAAGCGATGTCCAAGAGTAACAACAACAAAATTAATTAGCTTAAGTTCTTTTACGTTAATTAAGAAAACGCGAATGATAGTCGAGGAAGATTATACTTGATGAGTAATTTTATTATGCACATATTTACTTATAAATTAATTGTTTATATAAATGCACGTATTTTTTGCGCACCCCGTTAAGGTTTTTAAAAATAATGCCATAACTCATAGATATTATTTTAGTAATAGAAATCCTATTAACGATTAAGTAAAAATTTATTATAAACAATTGAAGCCATCTTGATTTTATGCAAATGTGCAGAGATTAGAGGTAACTAACCATTGATAAACTCAATAAAATTTATTTAAATATCCAGGAACAAGTTTTTGTATTTCTAAGAAATCACTTGTATCGTAATTTGGCTTTTCCTATAAGGAATACTCCGAAGTCTTGCTTGCTGTACATAAATAAATAAATAAATGAATAAATGAATAAATGAATAAATGAATAAATGAATAAATGAATAAATGAATAAATAAATAAATAAATAAATAAATAAAGAAGAATGGAATTAATAAAGTATAGGATCGAATATTGTACGTGATAAAAGCTTTCGATGACGATGAAGATATTCGATTCTTCGAATACGAATTATGGAAGGACTTACATATTAGGTAATAATGGAGCACAACGGGGAATTGTCGAATTGGGATAAACGTAATGCGTTCTAAAGCGACGAGACTGAAAGTAGAGACTTAACGATGAAGAATAAATAGAATAAACGTGGGAAAGGTAACTCGCTCGCAAATATTTCTATATTTGCACGCGCGAATGTATGCATCAGAGTGACATGTGTAAATGATGACTTTCAAAGCTGGTCTCTCTCTCTCTCTCTCTCTCTCCTATGTAGGATTGCACTTGCGTGAACGTGCGTATGCGCGGACTCGAATTCGATGCACGGATGCATGTCGCCGTGACCGATCCGAGTGATCGCACAGTCTCTCACGTGTTCGTATTGTACTTTGGAGAACTGCGGGGTCAAGGGTGTTGGCTTTGTACGCGATTCGATGGACAGCGAGTGGAGCTATGATTCTAAATAAAAGTAGCCAGGAAATGTAGAGGAAATGTGGCCAGGAACTTTGACCAGGTATTTATTTATGTGGTTTCGGGGCGGGGAGGACGGGAGGAGGAAGGTCGAGCAGTCGGTGAGACCAAGTGGTGCTTCAGATAGTTAGGTTTTGCCGAAACCCGCTCCTGCAGCAGTGAAAAGCAGCAGCAGCAGCAGCAGTTTGTGATATTTGAGTCTTCGAAGGTTGTTATGTATCTCGCCTCTGCCGCTGACGTCGCCGCCGTTGCCACCGCCACCACCACCACCACCACCACCGCCACCGTCCGCCCGTCCGTTCATCCGTCTACTCGTAAACGCTATTCTAACTTTCGTGAGGCAGTCGCGAGCCAACGTCGCGGTTGCTACTGCGCGTCATTATTATTTGTCGACTCACGGAGTCGAGCTTCGAAGCGAAGATTCTTGTGCTAACCAAACCCCCAACAACTACCACGGATTAAATCAAGTATAAACTTCGTCGAGTGGTGGTGGGTGAAGGAGAGAGCCGCAGACACTGGCTTCTTGGATGAGAGCTTCTAGCATCTCTCCCGAAGAGGAGCCCTTAGGGAAAGGCTGAGGACATTCGTCGTCGTCGTCGTCGTCGTCGTCGTCGTCGTCGTCGTCGTCGTCGTCGGATAGAAGCGAGCCTAAGTGAGGACACGCTCTCGATGATGGTCTATTAATAGACACCTGTCTAAGCGCGATCTTCCCTTCGCTCTTCTTCCTCCTTGGATGCGCGCTCGATACTATTAACTTTTCCCCGTGAGGCGCGCGCGCACCTTGGAAGTAAATATCCTCTCGGAGACTCCTGCCGCTCTCGATGATTCCCGCCAGAAGATTCATCACCATTCTCCCTTATTTGCCATCTAACCCGAGACATTTCTCCACAGCTATTGTTCGTCGTGTTTCCCATTCGATTATTCATGCAAGAGACAGAGAAGGAAGCCGACCGCGCGCGGTCTCTTCATCGGTTCAAATTTCCAAAGAAGTGTTTATTATTATCCTATCGTACGAAATTTATATAGAGACGCGCGGGTGTGCGCACCGTTTTTACGCTGTGGCTTTTTTTTTTTTTTATTTCATCGTACCTACTAACCTAGTCCTTCCTTGACCATCAAATTATATGCCAAAGGCGTTCGTCAAAACACTCGGTTAAGTACAGTTCCAATTGAAGATCGCAGGTTAAAAATATATCGGCATGCTGCTCAGACACGTCACTTTAACTATTTATTGTTAGTTAAGCCTTGCCAATGAAGGAATGAATTTTCATCTACGTATCCATCATAACCCCGATAAGCCGTTGTCTATGCATTCTAAGAAACGGGTAACTATTTGAGGTTAATTTATTTGCGTTAAGAAGGGGGTGGGTAGGTTAGCTTGTCGCGCCGGTCTCTTAAGTAAGACAGACGACGAGTCCCCCGGCTCTGGCTTTCTTATATTTCAAGCTCAATTTGAACAAAGTGCCGTTAGAGGCATTCTTATCTCTCTCTCTCTCTCTCTCTCTCTCTCTCTCTCTGTCTCGATGTCTCTCTAGCAGTCGCTCGTTGCGCCTTTGTAATATTGCCGCCTCTCGAGGGTGAGGCCAGGATGTATTTTTAGACCAAGCTCGATGCTCGCCTCCACGCGTTGGCATCCTTTCGCCCTTTTTACATTTTCCTCAGCCATTGAGCTGTCATCTTCAAGAGAAGCGAGTCCTTGGTATTTAAATTTTTTTTTCTCATCTCATCCACAGCGAGCGGTTGTTGTAAAACATGGAGAACGGCCAGCAAAAGCACTACGAGCTGCGGAGTCGTAGCCGATCCAGATCCGAGACCCCTCAAATTTTCCCGATGATGACCGTCAATGAAAATGAAGCCTCCGAGCATCATTACGAATTGAGGAGTATAAGTAGAGACAGATCTATGACACCGAGCGAAGTTAGCAGTAGTAGAAGATCATCTTCGAGATCGTTGTAAGATGTATTCGTATTACCTCTTGATAAATTCATTCATTCATTCATTCGTTCGTTCATTCGTTTCATACTAACGATGATTATCTTTGAGTGCGGACACACACTTTCAATGCGAACACTCGCGTCCCTGCAACGTATGTGTCATTTCAATTCGACACATCAATTTGCTGAGTTTATACAAAATATTCACGTGTATCTTAATCTTTGATCTCAGCCAATTCATGCTAATCTATATATTTCTATATTTCATTCGCTTTCATTGATAAAACAAAATACATTATCTTTAAAAGAATGTGTATAAACTGATATTTATATGTTTGCTACAGCGTACACAACCTTCATATTTTCATACGATTATTATATGCTTTCACTACTTTGGTTAACATTAATTTATCTCAAAATTTATCTTCATACAGCAATTTTCAATGTTTCAGATCAAGTACTGTAGTAAAATCACGGAACAAAAATATGGAAGCCATTGTCGAACAAAATGACACATTGCTGGTACAGAATAATTCTGATTCGCTGAGCAAAGTTTCAAATAAATTTGATTCCATTACAAAGAATAATAGCAAGAAGGAACGCCGTTCAGAACGCCAAAGACATAAGAAGCAAGTCGTTGATAATGGACAAATTGTTATTAAAGATGATTCCATTGATACCAAGTCTGAGACTAAGGAAAGAAAGAGGGAAAGCGTTACTCCAAAAAGGATAATAACCAGTGATTATTCATCGGAGGAAGGAGATAGAGAGGATATTCCTAGTAGACCAAACTCTGCTTATGAGTTTTATAAGCAATACGGCGAATATTGGAAGTAAGTTAGTTATTTACCGTCTATTTTAAATTTCTCAACTTTAATATTTACTTTTTAAAGATTAATATTATTATTTTTTTCTTTTCTTTTTTTTTTTACCATTTACCATTATTTTTTTTCTCATTCACATTGATAAAATTCTAAATGTACAAAAAAGAAAGAAAAAATCAAAAAATACATAATTAAGCTTAAAGCTTAGAATTTCTATTATCTTGTAATACAATATTCGCAATAAGAATAAAATATCCTACGATAAATATAGGAATTAAAATATCCTGTAACTCGTCGATTTCTTATTAAAAATAAATAAAATTGCTTGTATTTATTTCAAAATTTAGGCGTTTTAAAGCAGCAATAAAAATTGCAAACAATATTACATTTCTTACAGTTATAAATGCGAATTTCTAATTATAAGAACGAGGTAGTATTTATTTATTAAACAACAACAAAAACAACAAAAACAACAAAAACAACAAAAACAACGACGACGACGACGACGACGACGACGACGACGACGATACACTTGGGTTCTTTTGGGACGGACGGTACCGAATGAATATTTTATATCGAGCAGTTTCGTAAAATATTATTTGTCTTAACGAATTGAGCCGAGAGTCAAGTTTTATTCCGAGACATTGACACGTAGTGCCGGCGAATTGTAAAGTAGCCGAAATGGGTCCGAAAAGAGCGCGAAAGCTTAAAAGACAGAGCGGCGGCGGCGAGAGAAGGTTGAAACACGTTGGTACGAGGCGCGCGGATCTCGGGGGCGAATGTATCGGGCGAGTACGACGGCGTAAATGTGTTTACAAACAGCGGGAGATTCGTGTAGAGTTGACCTTTGGACCCCCAGGGCCCCGATCGATTTAACTTTAATTTAATTGGCTCTCGATCGACAAAATCTTATTTTATTTTAATAAATTTAAAATAAGAATGTCAAGGTATATTATAGCCATTAGAAATTAATTGTTACAGTAAATTCCCGAAGACGGACTACACGTACTCGCTGGCGTCGACATGCCGGTACGAAGTGGCACCGGGTGTCATGGCGATACCCAACATGTCGCGGCGCTCGCTCCACTCGGACACTAATTCCTTTGGGAATCAGACAGCGAACGGCCAGAGCAGCAGCAGCACCAGCAGCAGCAGCACCAGCAGCACCAGCACCAGCACCAGCAGCAACAGTAACAGCATCAGTACAGGAACCAGCAGTCAGTCGCCGAAAGGGAGCAGCAACGTGGACGAAATCCGTCGAGACTTAATATCGGTGAGTTATATATCCCGGGTCCGTCACCTCGTGCTCGTCCCCGGTCTCGCCTCGGTCGCCACCCTCTCCCATACACGCCCACATATAAAAAGAAGAACTTTCACGCTTAGCTTCTATCCCCCTTGTTATACGCTTCGATTTAATATCGTAGCGAATATCACCAACGATGAGCCAAGAAATTTAATTTAAATAAGTAAGTGACGAGCGAGTACTACCGCTTCAGCGCTAATAAAATCCTAAGCAAAGTCATTAATTGCTGTCTCCGAGTGGCGAGTCAGTCGCCTTACACTTATCAACTTTAATGCTTACGCATGATAAATGTATAACGTTTCAGGCTCGAGTCCCGCACTATCAAACACTCGCTCTTCTCCTCATCGCTCATTTAAAGTCGTTCAAAATTTTTTTGGAAAACCGCCCCCTCCCTCGCTTATCACGACGGATCACGGACAATCGTCACATTCAATAGTCAGGAATTTTTTTTTTTTTTTATTCATTTCTTCTTCTTCTTCTTCTTCTTCTTTTTCTTGATACAACATCAGCCAATTTGTTTTTACACGCGTCTTTGACCGAATAACGCATTCGGTACAACCGCCTCGTTATTTTTCCTTTGATCCGAAGCTTAAAAAAAAAAGAAAATATATATTACCGATTACGCAATAGAAGTTTAATTAAGCCTGCTCGATCGCATTTCTGTCTCCATTAATTAATTTTACATTGTTATTTTATACTGAGCTCGCCCCCCCCCCATTCTTACCTACTTATTTCGTAATTCTTTTTAACGAGTAGCAATAACGAGCCGAACTCTCTTCACTCGTTATTTCCATTATCTAATTAACACTTTATTGAAATCCACGTAAAAAAAAAAAAAAAATATATAACGAAAGCGCGTTGTGAACATTAAATTCCCGTGCCGTTTCCCGGAAATTCCGATGAAATTTTCACGGCAATGACGACTAAGTATTTCTATTTCATGTTCTATATGGTTGTTAATTAAAATTTATCGTTTCGCTCCTTTGCTTCAACGGATTTATAAAAATACCTTTCGTAGGACATGGTACCGCAACTTTTACCGCAAGTCAAAGGCTCAACAAGCACTGCAGGCCAGTCAATTAGGTACAAAAGAACAAACGTTGAACAATATACAAGTAGACGCGAGTTCATTTATGATTCTGCAAAGGATAATCAAATTAATGAAAGGTTAGTTGATTCCAAAATTGCATTCGTAATTTTTTTTTTTTTTTTTTTTTTTTATTATTATTGAGAACTAATCAGTTTTTAATAAACGATTCCTGACTTTTGCTAATTTTTTCTTTCAGATACGAGTCGTGGGCCAATCCTCTCTTGAATTCCCACAAAACCAATCGCTTTAAATCTACAATCAATGCAGATTCTGATACAGAATTCGATGATGCAATAGCATCAAATTATAGATACCAATTAAAAGACACTCGAAGGTTTAGTAGATTTACTAGTCTCTTTTCAACGTGGTTTTTTACATTATTACATTTCATTACATTCGGTCTATTTAAAAAACGAGAGTTTTCTACAACTACTAGTCATTATTATTGTCGTTATAAAGGTAAAGCATAAAATAATAATAATAATAATAATCGGCTATTTTCATAGAATCTTATTGGATGACTTGCGATTGAATTTACAATAATTAATTAATACTCCACAATCGGTGTATTAAATTATTCTGATATAAAACAATTTACATGAAAATTAATTAACGATTTCGTTTTTAGAAACAAAATGGAGTCGACTTAAACAACAAATTCATCTGGCTCTGAAATATGTATATTTTTTTTTTGTCAAAGCTGTACTTCTTGACTCTTGGTTACTAAGTAGAGCTACCAATATTCGTCAGCGAGCCCAACGACGACGTACAAAAATACTTTGGCTTATATTCCTTCCATTTCTTCTCACAATCGGTAAATAAACTGAGGTTTTTTCTATCTAAACTACAGTTAACACAATTTGGATAAAAGAACAATTTTTTTATTTTTACATGAACGATATTTATTTTTTTATTACTTAGTCAACTTGATATATGAAATTTGTCAATTTGATACATTTTATTTACGGGACTGATTGAAATTGCAATAATTATTTTTAATTCTGGTACTAATATTGGAAAATTTACGTATTCATTGATGCGATTCCATAAATTTTGTAAATTAATATTACTATAGTATCTAATATTAAATAGATTCTTATGAAAAGACATTGAGTATTTAAGATTAAATTATAGATATTAGTTAAAAGATAGTTAGTATTTTAGTAAATATGAAAGCAAATTAATATTAATATCGCTTATTTTAAATTACTTCTTTAAAAGTGCACATGTGAGTACGTCGTATGAGTGTGTAAATGCACATATATGTATTCAAATTTTTTTTTATTTAGTATGGATTTGGTTCTACTTCTGTTTCAGGTGCTTACATTGCACATAAATACACTTTTTATTGGCTAAATTATGTTCGAAACGATAAAGAAAATATATATGAAAATGCTAGTAATGATATGGATTTTTCATTTTTTGATTACGGATTACTTTACAAGTATTTGTTAACAGTAAAAAACATGTCTTTTTCAAATTTTGCCATTGCGAACGTGTCCTTCGTATCTCTGCCTAATTTTGGCTGGGACTAGTTCCTACGTTATTATTTATTTATTTTATTTTTTTTCATGCTTTTTTTGCTAATGAAACATAACCATATATTTTTAATATCCGTATTAATTCATAACATTATCGTAAAATCCAATCATTGTTTCACAAAAAATGTCAAAATAATGATTTTG
The DNA here is from genome assembly GCA_018883505.1 of Ceratosolen fusciceps. Taxonomy (NCBI): domain Eukaryota; kingdom Metazoa; phylum Arthropoda; class Insecta; order Hymenoptera; family Agaonidae; genus Ceratosolen; species Ceratosolen fusciceps. The sequence continues at coordinate 3,230,948 of RCIC01000009.1, forward strand.
CAATAAAAATCTAATACCGCTATCCATTAACATATCGTAATAATTATTTTGAGCTTTTATTAGTATTAAAATTTCATTTATTAAAGATTACAACATATTTGCATTAAAAAAAGCATTTCGTATTAAGATTTAAATATTAATATTATATGTGTTTGAAAATCATCCATCTCTTAACACTGAGTATTCTATCAACATTTTATATGATCATTATTTGCATTTTTTCATTTTATTAAATTTATTTTATACTCATAAAATTATTTGCAAAAGATAACAATAATATCAAATATTTGTATGGAACAAGGTTATTAGTAAATAAGCATATTATCGGTAAAATTTATTTACCATTTTAAAATGATTACCATAGTTACAAAATGATTTATCATGTTTTGATATATTTTTTATAAGTTTGTTTAATATTAAAATATAATTATATATTTATTTAGTGGTGCTTAAAAATCATAAATTATTAATATAAAACATAAGTTCGTATAATATATTTTCTAATATGATATAATTTGTTAACATTATTATATTGTAAGAAAGAATAACTTATTTTTAAGAAAGAGAAGTTGAATAATTATTAAATATTTTATTTTATAATAAATACAAACGCAACAAAGTATTTAAAAAAGAAAAAAGAAAAGTCTGTTATGGACGGTAATATATAATATAAAATGAAATATATAAAGAGTAGTTCATTAGCAAGTTGTTAAATATTTAAATATTAAAATAAAATGTCAAAGTTTCACAAAAGAATAGTAAGAAATTGATAATTGAATGAAATTATCAATAAAATATTCCTAATATATTACAAATAGATAGAATTATAAAATAAAATAAAAAAAAAAAAAAGAAAGGGAGCGTATATCATTCTAATCAAAGCTTTTAACCAATATTTAATTATAATGATTGCATGTGTCTACTAGTAATCAAGAGGTGCTAAGGTTTTTCAATGTAAACAAATACATTGAAATCGTGTTTACTCTTATTGTTTTTGTTGTTATTATTGCTTCATAATAAAACCAAGCTAGTTCCAGTCATCTTTAAAAGTATATATATAGTCTAGAATCACGTTTACACTCTTTGTACTTAAATAGTAAAAAAAAGAAGGCTTTTTAAAAGAGAAAAACGTTTCGCATCGAATTATCGGGAATCTTTAAAGGGCTACTATTATAATATTAATGGGAGAAGGATAGATGGGAGTGTGTTGGTAAATCATTAAAGTGGCGGCTTATAAACGAGAAGAAGGCTCGAACGAACTCTGTCGCGAGCATGGACTCGAGGGAATTTATAATCGAAGCTGTGCTGTTTTCCCCGGACGCCGGGTGAGTTAAAACTTGGTCTATCCTTCTCTCAATTATTCAACAAAAATACAAGTATAAATTTTTAATTTCAAATAAGTAAACTTTGATATTTCGAATATTTAGGTGCACGTAATACAAGTTACATTTTAAATTTAATTTATAATTATCTGAATATTAAAATTTAAATAAAAATTCTAACTGTTATACCATTATACTGGTCGTATAAATTTATCGTGCTATTTAATTATCAAATCATGAATTAACGAGTCATCGCATTGAAATAATTTTTTTATAGTTTTAAGTAATCCAATTCACTCTATTAAGTTCATAAAACTTCGTTGTTGTTTTGTTTTGTTTTTTTTTCTTGTTAAACATTTTTAACTATCACGTCTAATAAAAAGTTATAAATTTTTAATCATCAGAATCCTATTGGAGTAAAAGTATATAAAAGTTTGTTTTTTGTACATTGTTCGTAATCATTTACGATAATACAATAAGATGTTTCGTAAATTCATGTTTTTAATAACATAAACCTAATTCTGCTCTTTGAATTAAAAAGAAATACCCTAAAGAATGAATGTAAACATAAAGAATACCAAAGAATCAATTGATGCTAAGATATTGTATATGAATAAAATAAGAAAATATTCAAATTAGTTTGCACTTTATTCGAATTTGTAATCATTAAACAATAAATAGTTGTCATTTTTAGAGTTTGTAGTTAACATGATGAATATGATTAATAATTTACAGCTTAAATATTTAAACTATAAGTATAAATAAATTATATACAATAGGTATTTTACAATAAAGATATTGTAAGGGAATTATTATTTCTATAGCAACCGGTTAATTTTTACTTTTATTATTATAGGGTGCTGGTTCCTGCCTTACATTTTGTCTGCCATTCCACTGTCAATTAGACACGTACTCTCTCCGGCCAGAGATGATACACCAACAGTACAAAGCTATTACCAAGAAGATTTGAAATCAAATCAAGAATTAAGAGACATTGTAAACGGCTTGATCAGTCGCGTTCAACATTTAGAGCTTACGAAGACAGAGCAATCGGTAACTACGTTCACAGACATTCAATTTTTTATCCAATTTATGAACTTGTTTGTACACGCGCGCGCGCGCGCGCTCTCACATATGTATGTATATTTATATATATATATTTAATTTTATAAATTGCAGGATAATTTATTAAATATTACGCAAGTTTTAGAAGAACTTAAACGAAGTGACAGCGACATTTGGAAACATTATGACGTAAGTTATTGTGAAAAGTATTCCTTTAACTAAATACGGCTTGAGCTCGAAATTTCAGTCGTATAATTTTTTTTTAGGACGAATTGCTAAATTTGAAGCAAGTGGTTGAAGTTCAAAATAGAAATAAGGAAAACTGTAAGACTGAGGAATTGCATCAGATAAGGCTTGGCTTTCATAGATTGAAGCAGCTTTACGTGCAATCTAAATCTTGTTGCGATAGGACATCACATACAATTAGCGATGAAAACGTTCGGAAGCATGTGGAGCAGGTTATTACCGGATATTTTGGCAATTCTTTTACCAAAGAAGACATTGCTAGCATGATTCGAACCCTAAATAAACAAATTTTAGATAAACAAGATTCATCTCAGATACTTAACGAAGCGAAGGCGTCGATAAATAATGTTGGACATTTAAATGTAGGCATTGACGACATACGTAAAATTGTTTTGGACATTTTGAAGATCTACGATGCCGATAAAACTGGTCGTGTCGATTACGCATTAGAATCGGCAGGTAATAATAATTCCGACTGATCCTCATCCACGTACATTTATTCTTACGTCCCTTCAATTTGAACTATCGTTTATTTGTATTGTTAATGATTTATATAGGCGGACAAGTGATAAGCATCGGATGCACGCAGCCCTACAGTATTAACACTCGCGTTTTTCACATTGCGGGCCTGATACCTTACAGCTCCGACATCAACAGTCCGCGAACCGTAATACAAGGCAATGAACTGCAGCCTGGCATGTGTTGGGCTTTCCAAGATTTCCCGGGTCACCTGTTGATCAAACTACGTAGTCTCATATACGTGACGGGATTTACGATTGAGCACGCGTCGAGGCTAAATCTGCCCAACGGAGAAATGAAGAGCGCGCCGAAAAAATTTAATGTTTGGGTAAGAAGTTTTATTGCTTTAGTTACGAGATCGAAAGAAGTTTTTTCTTTTACTCTTTCTTTTTTTTAGTTTTTTTTTTTTTTTAAATTAAAAAATAATTTTTCATTTAATTTCAGGGGTTGAAAAGCGAAAATGACTTAGAGCCTGTGCTATTTGGCGAATACGAATTCTTAGACTCACAAGACAACTTACAATATTTTGAAGTTCAAGTAATTATTTATTCATATATATTTATATTTTTAAATAATAATATAATAAATTTAATCAAAATTCAATGTGTTTGCTTCTACTCAAATGACATTTTTAAAAAGACGTCTTTTTTATTGTTAAATATTTAAGCTTAATAATTATTTTTTTTTTTTATAGAATACATCGATTAAGGTACCATACGAATACGTCGAACTGAGAATCCACAGCAACCATGGACAGCTTGAGTATACATGCCTCTACAGATTCCGGATCCACGGGAATCTCGCGTGATAACCCGTGCTAATATACCAAAATATTATAAGATCTACGGCTAGCCAACAAACTAAATAAATTTAATATAAAATAAAATAAAATAATATAATATAATATAGTATAGTATAATATAATATAATAAATAAATATAGTATCATCGAAGTACTTAATACTTCATGTGCCTTTAACTACAAATGTTGGCGAACCTAAGAAACTTAAACGCATAATATTTTTAACGCACCAATATAAGCAACTAAACTGCAAGATCTGAACTATTGTAAAAAGTTTAAAGCTGGAAGAGTATTTTTGTATAAATATCAGTTAACAGTTTAAAAAAATACTGAGACTTCTTAAAGTTACCGACGGTTAATTATAAAAGCTAAAGAGGCATTGATATTGCTGATTGGTTCTTTATTACCGATTTATAGTTATTATTATTTTATATGTTTTTTTTTTTTTTTTTTTTTTTTTTTAACCATTTTGTCGATAGAGTTGTCGGTTATGATGAATGTTAAGTATATAATGTTCGTGATATGTTTTAGCTCTGGGCAATTCTTAAAGTCAGAAGATGTACCGACGTAAGACAGTACAAATTGTAAAGTCGCTTACTAGTTCGTAGTCTCTAAGTTACGCTTTTTGTAAAAAGATACGTCTTTGAGTGATAAATTAACTATCCAAGTTTATTCATATTTGTAATGTGAAAAATTAAGAACCTTAGGACATGAATAATACTTAAAGTACCACAATAACATGGGGTTATAGAACGTTTTAAAATTATTTTATGTTTAGCGATTATTTATAATTTAAAATCAAGATAAATAAATTCTAAATTAAAGAATCATACATCATTTAGAATATCTGATAAAATTGTTAAAGTAAAAATAGACATTGACATTTGTATCTGATACAGTTTTATAGTTAAGTAGTGATACTAGTCTTTTATTTTGACATGCTTTATAGAGATTAAGTTTTTAAAAATCGTTAAATAAGGTTTATATTATAGCGAAATTAACTTTTCAAATCTATAAACAACAAATTACTACTTAACTGTGATTAATATTTCATCTTGATTTTAACTTGACGCTTAGTTTTTAACGTCTTTATTTTAAAACGTTGAATAATTTTTCCTATTTATGATATCGTTTATTATTGGTACATTATAAAACGTTAGCTATTATTTTAATTGAAGTCATAGACTTGCTTCCTATTTTGTATATAATAAAGAATTTCTATTGCTAGAAGTTCTTCAAGTCGACTGAGATTTACATGTATTCAACATTATCGAATTTTAAGGAAGTTTTAAGAACATGATTTTCTTGATACAAAAATTTAGATCGAACAATAATTAATAAATGCTTAAGATAATTACATTGTCTCGTATCGAAAAATAAGAGATGATGAGAAAGCCTTCCTTTTTCTACCTGTGCATGGTGTATTTACATGCTTCCTATTGAAAATAGAGCTAAAGATTATGAATAAATGATTAATATAAATTGGGCCGTGAATTATTTTCATTGAATCTAATGTCCATTCCATAAAATCAAATATTGTAAGTGTTTGTTGAGTGTAATTAGGACTTTTAAAATAATAATAATAATAATAATAATAATGTAACAGATTACCGATTGAGTGTATTCGGCATTCAACAGGTGTCGGTAATTAAAAGATTTGTGTATATTTTTGTTCGTCTGTTTACAAATTTTTCCAAGACTCGAGATTAATCTTGAAAATGCAATCGTTAACATTTGAATAATTTAGTGTTGCGTTAATTTTTACACATTCTTATTTAAATTAAAATGAACGTAACGTTTTTGGAAACATTGTACAAATAAAAAGAATAAGACATGATCATAACCTAATGCCGTAATGCCTCTAAGACGCTTTGAATTTTATAAATCATTTATATTATTACATTTTGTTTAATATATATCTGGTTTACTTGATAAGATTATTAAATATTCGTTTCATTCATTGATGAGATTAAAAAAAGTTCAATGATTAAAAATACCTGTTACTATTTAGTTATTTACTCTGTATAATATTTTTTAGGTAAGTTGTTCATATTTATACATTAAGAATTTTACTTATTGAGTTTGATCTTGAAATGAAAATTTTGATACAATAATTTTGAAGGATATTACCGTTAGTGTATTTGTATTTTTTTAAATATGTCCAGTAATAAATTGTATACATTTGAAAAATAAGAATTTTGCTTCTAAGGGTAAAAACAGTTTTATCATTGAAAAATTTTGTCTATAATTACTGTTTATTTTTGTAACAATTTTTATTACATTATAAAAACAATTTAATGAAAAAAAAAATATATATATATTTTTTAATTATATCTGTATGGATTTTATTTAAGTAAAGTATTGATGTTTTAATATTATACCATGATATGTACAAACTTTTAAAATGGATATTGAGCTTAATTTAAAAATAATTTTAATTATTAGTGCAACATTAAAATGGGAACCAGAGCAGTTACTGTGAGTGCATCCACAGGTGCAGTTGTTGTGCCTGGTGAAGCCAATCTAGCTGGAGTTATAAGACTTTTAGAAGATTTAGCTAGACTTTCGGAAGATAAGGACTCTGCAGACATAGTTTTTTTACTTGGCAGAGAAGAGAGTCCAGTGTATGCACATAGAATTATCATGCAAGCCAGGTGTAAGAGTTTTTCGCCTGGAAAGTGTATTGGTACAGTTGGAAATCCGGCCCCAATTAGAATGCCTCATGCTCATCCAGAAACCTTTCGCCAATTTATACATTATATATACACTGGTAAAATAATGCTCCAAGACAGCGGAATATTTGAAATGCTTGGGCTTGCACAGGAATTGGGAGTGGAAGAGTTATGGAGAAGCTGCGAAGAGCATGTATCAGTGACATTAAGCACTAGCAATGCTTGTGCACTTCTGAGTGCAGCACTGGAAGCTCAAGAACGAATTCTTGGCGGGAAAGGAGCCTGTTCCACTTTTATAGAGCGATGTTTTGCTTACATAGGGGAAAATGCTGTTGATACAGTAAAAACAAATGCATTTTGCAATTTGCCGAAGGATGCAGTAATTAAGCTCATTTCATCGGATTATCTAGGATTAGAGGAAGAAGATGTATGGAGAGCTGTACTTAGTTGGGCAAAGTATCAGGCAGGAGTTACTCAGCCCATGCAACACTGGACAGAAGAGGAAAGAGCTAGAGTATGCCAGCATTTGTCAGGAGTGATAAATCACGTAAGATTACTTCTTATAGACAGCCAAGTTTTTGCAGAAGAGGTCGAGCCTACAGGAGCAGTCCCTATTGAATTGTCATTGGAGAGGTACAGGTAGGCAGGTATTGTCCTTATGTTGAGGTACGTTGAGTGTTAGTTTTGAAAATGTTTACATACGTTTTATCTTACTTATTTGACTCGGTGACCGTTTCTTTATTACCTTTCTAATTAATTAAGAATGTATCGAGTTGTTTGTCTACATTGGACTGTACATCGATTGCTTCTTATAGTATTAATCGTTATGAAAATTACAGAATAATTTCTGTATCTGAAGTACAGATTCGTTTTCGAGAGCTCGATAACATTTAAATATCATTTGACAGCGAAGCTCGATTGTAACTAATCCGAAAAATAGCCTTGATTCCGAGAACGGCCAAGATTTTTATATCTTTTTCTATCCTAAAATGATAATAAATAAAAAATAAGAATAAGATAACAGTTGTTAAACAGTTAGCTAACGTCGATTGAAACGATCTAACGAATGTCAGGTACGCAGCCCTGCCGAACAAACAGACAGACATTTGTTCGGACAAGAGATTGCAGCCTCGAATCGGGCCCTTCCTCTTCTCAGGCTCCCAGATTCTCTCCAAGGATAAAATGGGCTTCCAAAGACTGCTGAACCAGTGGTACGGTGTACCGAAGCAATCCTGGCGGCTGATTTACCGGGCCTCGAGTCACGGCTACGCGGCTTCAGCCTTCCATCGCTACTGCGACGGAGCCTCGCCTACTTACGTCATTATTCTCGGTAACGTACATTACTTTCGGCATAATCCCTCGCTCGATCGGCTCTCGATCTGTACTCGATCTTTTACGTACAAATACTTATGAATATACAGCTTAGAATGCACCTTAGCTAAATAGATATGATACAACGATATGATAACTTCAAGCAAGAAAACCTAAATAATAATAATAATAATAATAATAATAAGTTGATCAAAGCTCTCACTAGATCCTGCTAATGCACGGCATGAAAGTTATTTATTAATGCCAGCAAGCGGTTTTAACGTTAAAACATTTATCGAGTCATTAGGATTCGAGGACGAGTGTTGTTATTGCTTTTTTTTTTTTTTTTTATTAAACTTTATTCCTCCATAACGTCGATTGGAATAAGATTACCGACTGTCTCTACTAATTAATACTTTACTCGACAATGCACACGATTAATCTAATCTTATATTAATATAATCTAAATATCGGTCGGTAATAAACGTACGAAAGATTTGTCCCGGGACAGATCACCCTTAAATCACCTCAACCATACGATCTATGAAATAATGACGATAAAGAAGCCGATAAGCCCCCCCCCCGCCATAGGCGCAGTATGCTTAAGCAGCCAAATAAGATGACGAGATAACGCAGAATATGTATTTGTTATAATGAATTTAGGGACGAGGGGCGAGATCTGCGGAGGGTTCAGTGACATACCCTGGGGTAAAACGAGCGCCAAAGGCTTTCGATACATTTCATCGGAGAAGGCCTTTCTCTTCACTCTAATTAATAATCAAGATGTGCCACCGACGAAGTACGACGTCGTCAAGAAGCCGTTCGCGATCTGCCACCATCCGGACATCGGGCCCATCTTCGGGGCTGGCGCCGACCTTCTCATATCGAGCAATTGCAACACTAACAAGGACAGCTACAGCAATTTTCCACACAGCTACGGGGGAGAATACGCCACCGACTCCATACTCATGGGCGACTATTACTTCTCGATCGTTAATTACGAGGTATTCACATTAGGCAGTGCCGGCAATAAGACGAACCATTGACACCCGTAAACATAGATATTTCAAAGAATTAGCCACAAACCCTTATCCGCTCCCACGTTATCCATTACATTACGTTCCTGTAATATCATCCGATGCATCAGGGCCATCAGAGCCATCAGGGCCATCAGGGCCATCAGGGATCCATTCTTTACCTGCAATTCAGCAATTCATACGGAATGAAAAACTTTTGACATACTTATGCAATACAACGAATTTTACCTAATATTGCAATACATCCAGTTATTAGAGCCGTTAATTTTTATAACGTTAATTAAAAAATAATTCATAAGCAATTATGATTGACCCGATCTCGCGAGATTTTTACACGTAAAATTATTCATAACATGTAAAGACATCAATTAAATAAGTCAAGCAGTTGACTTTTTTCTTTTTAATAAAATCCTTTAAAGAAACAGAAGATAAGAATTCAACAGGTATTTAATTGTTACTTGATTAAGTTTCCTATGTTTTATTATAATATTTCGTCAATTCGGCAATTCAGCGTACAGAAAAACTTTTTACACATAACGAATGTTATCTTTTTAGAATTTTGACCCTCCGTCGAATAATTTTTTATTTTTTACAAAGCATATTATTTATAATTTTATTGTTTTTTTTTTAATTATTATTATTATTATTTTGTCACACGTAAGCAGAAAATAATTTTTTAAAAAGCGATTCGTCAAAAACTTTTTTATATGATCCATAAAAATAAAATATTTCAATGAAAAATCAAGTCAAAAGTTAATGTTGTCCAGTTGCCAATCTATACTGTACATTATAACTTTTTATTTTAATAAGAAACTCGATCATAAGTATTATTGTTTAAGATATAGTACATGTATAATATATATATATATATATATATTTTTTTTTACGAAAATTTGTTAACTATGCTAGAAAGTTTGTAAAAAAAATTTAAAAAATTGAATTAAACAACGAATAAAATTATCCCATCACATTAATTACTTTAATCGTTTTATTATTTATTATCACAAAACTTCCAACCCTAATTTTTTAAAGAATTTCAAAGTAAAGAATTATGCAGAAAAAAAAGTGCTTTAAATACGGAAATTTTAAAAGTGCAGGTTTAAATTCTATTAGTGTAAATGTATAAAGTATAATTGGTTATACGCAATAAATTCCGGACAATAATCATATATAAGATAAAACTTTTTTTTACCACATTTTTATTATAGTTTATAATATATATATATATAAATTTGATACTTTTTTTGATATTAATATTTATACGTCGTATTTTTTAGGTTAAATAAATTTTCGAATTTTTTCTTGCGTTTCAGTAAAAATTTTATTTATTCAATGTAAGGATTTTCACGTAAAAACAATTGAATAAATATTAAAAACTATGAAATAAAAATAAGGCCTTTAAATATTTTCTTACTTTTCTCCAACATTACGAAAGCCAGTGAAATTTCATTTCATTAAATTTATAATGATTAAACAATACGAATAACCGTTTTCGAGTTAACGTAATTAATAAGACGATGATTAATTTTAAACATATACGTCAATGTATGGATTTTTTAAATAAAACATAAAACGTCAGAAATGATGATCTTATATTTTTAAAGTAATATGATCCCATGGGGGTATTTTTTTTAATTTTTAAAATTGTATCGTTAATATAAGTTATTTGGTAAGATTTATACGCATTTTTCACTGACTTTTACAATTTAATCCTTGAATATATTACTTGAATTACTTGTTTATCGTTAAATTAGATATACTATATTATAAGTAATGATGTGCAATAATACTAAAGTTTTTTATTTACGGTAACTATTCTTAATTTGAATACATTAAAAAGTTAATAAATTATATTATTTACAGCTCTTTGGAAATATGTATTGCATTAAATAAAATTGCAAATAGCAACAAGAAAAACATGATTGTGCAACAATGATTATGTAATTATAGAAGAAATATTTTGTAACGATTATTTTTATAAAAAAGAATAACTTGTTAGAGCGCAAAATATTTTCTCGTAATGTATTTTGGAATGTAGAATTTATAATTAATTTGTTTAACTTTAATACTTGTTGTTTAATTAATATAATAATATAAAAGTCAGTGTAAATACTGACTTTTAATAAGATCCAATTTAAATTTTAATATATTCAGATTATACGTTATTAGCATTTACATAACATAATATAATGGTATAAAGTATTCTTATTCTTACCTTTGCGCTGCTTCTATTTACTGTTATCCAACAGTAACTCTCGCAAAGTACTCTATATATATATATTATTAATTCATTGCGTATTCGGTTAAGTCTGGCGTATTATAAGATTTTTGTAATACGCCCCTATTATTTGGTGATAATATTTAATTAACCTTTCCTATATCCACGAAAAAAAATGCGTCTGATCGAGGTGCTCTGTTTCTGTCGCCGTTGACACTTGTTGGGTCAAGCACATGGGCTATGAATCCACAAGGGTTATGAAACTCGTGGTAAGTCGTATAAGATGACGTCAGAAATAAACAAGACTCGTTCTCCTCGCCTCCCATGACAAGTTGTAATACCAAAAGACGATGGGAATATAAAATATATTATTTTTAGTAATAAACTGCAATATAATCGAAACGAATATCAAATAAAAATACAAGATTTACCGTTCAGAACAAAACATCGTAAAACTTTCGTGAAATCAATACTTTGCAAGCGTCAATCAATTAGGTTTAAAATTTTTGTTCGTATCTGTAATGATTTTTTTTTCCTTTTCTTATATTAGACCTTAAAGAAATACAGTCGGGTAGATAGTATACAATATTTATTACGTTCAGATATATTTTTACAATACGTAAAGAGATAATATTCATTTCATCGCATTGAAATAAAAAAGTAAAAATATAGCTAATATAACCTCTACATTAATTAAGCTAAGTTTTTATTTCAATTACATTGCGAACATGAAATTCAACAGCTGTGAGAATATTCTGCTATTCATAAATATATATTTAAATTAATTAGGATGTTGTGCTTAAGTTCTTTAAAATATAAGTTTCGAGCAATGATAAAAGCATTACTGCTATTATTACTACTACTAACAGCAACAACAACAACAACAACAACAACAACAACAACAACAATAATAATAATAATAATAATAATAATGATAATGATAATAATAATAAATATGATTTATATCGTTACTGTTGTCGTTGTAGCATGTTTTTTTAAATTTTGGATAAATTTTATTGTATAAATATGATAAAAAAATAAACAGCACTATCATCATGTATTAGATTAAAAATTATTAAGTGAATGCTTCAGAAACCGTATGCAAATAATCTAATACGTTATTTCGGTATTAAAAATATAAAATAGTATTAACAATAATAATGACAATAGAAAATGAGTTGATAAAATATGGAAAATATCAAGGTAAGATAACATCTACGAAAAAAAGAAGTAAATAAAAGAAATCGATTGTATTTATTATATTTTAGCAATTTTCTTTCCAATTCAAAGAATCTATTTCAATGTTGTTGATATATACGGTCCGACGTTTGATATATGCGCTTGCTCTCGCTCGCGCGCGCGCGCACAGGCGCGTACGTTATGAACGAAGTGGGTATGCAATTTTAACGTGTACAGATATATAATAAGGTCGACGGAAGGTCAGTTGCTGGCAAACATGAAAATTGAATGTATGAGAAGATGAGGAGGACGAGGAGGTGGTGGTGGTGATAAGAAGAAAAGTCCGCAGCAGCATTACATGGAGGTCGGCGACCAGAAATTCATCTCGCGAAACTCGGAAGGCTTGGCTTGCAGAAGGTTCAGGTGGGTGCTAGAACTGGATGGGACCTCCTTAGCTCCATCTTTGGGCTTGTCCTCGGTGCCGAAGTAAGTCAGGTTCTGCGAGGATATGGACTTCTTACGGTTGAGGGCCTTGGCCGGTATCTGGTCCATCTGTTGCTCATCCTCTTCCGCGATTTTCGGCGTGATCAGCTCCCGTGATTGGCCGAGGATGCTGCTCAAGAGCCAGCCGTTTCTCCCGCGATCGTTGCTCTCCTGGAAAAGCCGCTGACGACGACGAGACTTCGGAGAGCTGTCCGGAGTGCCGCTCGGCGATGCTATTGGCGTCACCGGCAGCGACTTGCTCCCTTTCCGCTGCTGTTGCTATTTTCGCACAGAGAAAACCGATCGTCTTACATTAATACTACCTATTAATACTACCTACCACGTCCGCGGTAAAGCTGACTTGGCTACATTCCTACACTAGCTAATAATGTTTAACTTCAGCTAACGGGTAACTTCAACCCTCGATTGTATAATAAATGCAAAGTATAAAAAAAAAAAAAAAAAAAAAAAAAAAAAAAAATTGAGTTTTCCACGCTGATTGTCGCGTCATTTAATCAGAAAGAGCCGCCCGTATCAGTAATTAATAACGTCTCGGTCTCGGCTAAAGCTAAAACATTACCTGGGGCGACGCGTCTTTCATCTCATGATGGTTGTTGACCGCGGGTGGCTGAGATTCCGACGAGTTGTATTTCCCGAATTTCGATGACATTATTTGACTGGCTACGTGCACGATTGAGCGGCTACCCTCGGCGGTTTTTTCATTACGAAACTCATCGTCTGAACGCTGCTTGGGCTTTATCGAGTTTGCAACTACGATCTTTGGACCGCTGGTGGTATCTGCTGCTGCTGCTGCTGCTGTTGCTGTTGCAAACGTTATACTCTCATCAATATTTTTACATCTTTTATATTTTTCCGTGAAAGCGCTAGAGCTATTTAATGGATATTTTAAATAAACCTCGGGACCTCCAGTAGTTAGTTCGCTAGATATAAAAGATTCGTTTTATTATTTCTGAAACCTTAAGGTTTCGAATTCCTTAAGCTATTTGTCAATTGCATTTAACCTTTATGTAAACACTCATCAAGGACGAATTATTATCGCATTAATACGTTAAAAGATTTCGTTTCATCGGCTCAAAAATCATCGGTATATCAGAGGATTTTATTGCTTGAGCTTCACAAGGAAGGGTACGAATGCTCTTCGTTCTTGTATTAATAATCGAAGCGCTTATCTGCTAATACAATTACTACCTGATTAATGAATCTTACAATAAACACACTCTTCGTGTATTATTATGTAAGTTTATGTACAGACAAGTGTATTTTTAATGACAGTCGAGTTCTACAATGTTTCTTCCAAATAGATCGGGAAAATAACATCATATTGAGTGCACTCGATATACGCAATCTATGCTTGTGTGCTTCCGATAAGCAAAGCAAATAAATTGAAAGCAGCTAATCCCCAAAAGTTTATTATTAATCTTATAAACACTTTCATTTTCCAGTAAATATACATGTATATACATTCAATTATTTATATGTGCTTGCGCGCGTGTGTGTGTGTTGTGGGTACGCGTTTGCGTATAGAACGTTATCTGTATTTCGAACGATTGCGAGATCCCGAAGCACGTCGTCCATCAATCAATCTACTTATCTATCTATCTATCTATCTATTTACCTATCTATATATCTATCTATCTATCTATCTATCTATCAATCAATCAATCAATCTATCTATCTATCATCTCTCTATCCCTCTGCGCGCTCGCATTCTCACGCGTGAGTAAATATTTACGTTTGCAAAAATTTAAATTGACAAAAAAAACGAAATAAGTTACTCGAGTGGTAAGGCGCGTGACCGCGAGCTTGTAGCTTAAAAGACGCGGTTCAGCGAAATACCTAATGTATTCTTTAGCGTTTGGTAAGACAGACAGACAGACAGACAGACAGACAGACAGACAGACCTCCTTCCTTGGTTGTAAGTCGCGTAGGATGCTGTGAAGATAGATGATATTTACTGAAGTCAGTGAAATGATTATTTTTGAAGTTCGCACCGTCGTTCTCGTTGGACAGTAATTTCGTGGATGTCGCCGATTGGTCTAGTTCGATTTTATTACCAAAAAGCTTATTTATTGATATGAAACCTTCGTTGCTAGTGGTCGTCGAAGCTGTTGAATTGTCTTCTTGTCTTGGGTAGCGAATGTAAAAGAAGTTGTCATCGGCCGGAGGACTAAAGGTACTATCGGTGCAATCGAACCTGTAACAACAAACAGAATCCTTATTATCCAAGACATTTTCATCATCTTCTTCTTCTTCTCCATTGCTTTCATTATTTTTAAGATTTTCATTTTTTTTTTTTTTTTTTTTTTTTTTTTTTTTTTAATCTTTTTAAGCAATACATATTGTCTGCAATATTATTATCTCTTACGACTGAATATTTTGCACTTTAATCGGCATAAAAGCATAGTTTTATAGCTCTGCATTAATAAACAATGAGGTTGTGTTGCATGAACTACGGATACTGAATAAACTTTCTCATGATCTTAATAGAATATTTAAAGATTTCGTTATATCGTCGATAAAAAAATTTCATACAAATTCAATCACATTAGTTTATAACTTTAAATTAGAAAATAAATAACTGCTATCAAGACTTTAATTAAAACATTAACTATAGTCTTTTTTAAATAGTACAGTGAAAATTTGTGAAAAAACCATAAAAAAATTTCTTTATAATACAATCATGCGATTATGTTAGATGCTGATTTTTCAAAAAAAAAAAAAAATTTATATTTATATATATATATATATATAAATATATATAACATGCTTCATCGATCGATTAACGTTGCCCGTTTAATAAAAAAGCTTTCAATACTATTTCAATTAAAAAGTTTTTATTGAGTAAACGTAAATTTCGTTATTAAATTCTATATTTGGATAAAATAATTTGCTAATCTCAGCAATGAATGTTATAAAATATTAATCCAATATATACGGAATAACGACACCAGTTATTATATTTATTTAAAGTATGTTACCTATTAAATAGAATATTATCTTGCTTAATTAACTCTTTACAGATTATGATTAATTAACTAACAGTTATTTTAAAATATGATACGTCACATTGTTTTGAATAAAATTATATCGAATCGTATCCAAAATTTTTTACATTTACTTCTATTTTTTTACACAAATCTTAATGCGTAAAGGTATAATGAATTTAAATTAAAATAAACATTATTGTTGTTTAAATTTCTTTATTGGTTAGAATATTGCTCACTTACACCTTGGGTATAATTGTAAGTAACAGAAAAAATAAATGTATCTGAAGTAAGCAAGGAAACATATGTATTGTGTATAGGAAAAAATTTTTTTAATTCGAACCACTAAATATAATTAACATAAAAAAGAAAAATTTAGAAAAATGATTAATGACCTGTTGAACATGTAATTTTATCTATTAACATATTATTTATTAATTTCAGCATAAACCAGAAAAAACATGCACGTGCTCGCATTTATTAACAATGTTAATTGTAAATGTAAATATTTTGAACAGTCGTATTATTATATTATAAATTATATTATAATCATCTCATATTTTCAAGAATTTTCTTTAAATTTTAATATTTATATTAAAAAGTTAAAACATTATTAACAAAGGTTTCACTAATTATGATTTTATTGATTCAAATAATTTATATTATTTATACAATAATATCTTATACAAACGTTATGCATAATAAATTTTTGTATTTTATTTACTAAGTCTGAAATAAACGAAATTAATATAAGGCAATCAAAGTAGAAATTAACAATTAATCTTAATTTAAATAAATACATTCTTTAAGTAAATGTATTTTTAACAATGAAAAACTCGTAAGTGTCGTAAATCGCTTGTTCAGCATATTATCGTCGCACCATTTCTGTTTGTATATATTTACATTAAATACCATCGAAAGTATACAACACTATCTTTTAGATAATAAAAATATATCTTAAATGGATTTAACATTGAAATTACAATGATAAGCATATTCAATAAGAACAATTAAAATAATTGTACAACAATATAGAAATTACGTTTCATTTAAGGGAATCATTTTTTTATTATTATTTTTTAAATTGAATTTTGCCAAGTTAAAGTTTTATCAAGTTAAAAAAATAAATGTATCCAATGCTGTAAAAAAACTATAAATCTATCGTTAGTAATACATAGTATCTACACACAGACATTATTTTTTAAAGCTAAGACAATGATGTGCTCTTCCCAGAATTTCTTAATTCTAACACTGATTTCTAATTAATAATTATATGATATAAAATATGATTAATACCATTAGTGCCTTAATGTTTATGGAAATTTATAATAGATTGTATTATCGAAACTTAAGGAAGATAACATAATTTCGGGAACGAATGACTAAATACCAATAATTATTGCATTTTGAGAAATCATTCATCAATGTATAAGTTATGAAAAGAAACAGAAAAATGAGTAAAAATATTTAGCTTTTGACGCAGTTATTTATTGACTGATGATATTGACGAAAAACAATTGTTTTTTGTAGACTTAAAATACTTTGAATTAAATTTGTATTCAAGAATTTTTGATTACAATTAAAGTATGTTTTTGTATTGTTATTTGAAATCTCAAATAAATCGAACGTATAAATAATACAAGATCGGAAATAATAATAATCTATTGAAAAACTATTATCAAATACATTATTTTTATTTTTATTTTATAAGGAGTCTCTGTCATTCTCTTAGATAGCAGACTAAGCAAAAATAAATTGTATAATATATTTGAAGCAAACAGTGTAGTATATAATTGAAGAAAATTCGGATATATTATTAGAATATATATTTAAATTTACGGAAAATTTACGTTATAAACATTTTTATTGATAAATTGAAAATAATTATTGCATTTACTCGAAAAATTAAAATTTTTCGAAAAATAATGTCACGTATATTGGCAATTTATTTATATTATAATATAGATTCTCTCTGTTGCTCATTGACACGCGTACAAATAGGTTTTGATATCGTTGGCTGAAACACAAGACCTACATATGTCAAAGATTGATAATAAATTTGATTTACAGTTGAAGAAATAAATACATTTATAAAACATAGCTTTAATATTTCTATTCATTGATTCATCGATCAAAAAAAAGAAGTATTGTGAAATATTTGTGCTTTATTATTATAATAGCTGTAAATACGTTATTTTAAAAGTGCAGAATGAAATAAAGGAGAGATTAGATAGATAGATAGATAGATAGAGGATAGAATGGTGGAAACGAGCAATTTAAATACCAAAATTAACAATGCATTAAGCACGATTATTAGTGTACAAGCACAGAGAGAGATCGAAAGGTTCATGAGCTTTGGCTTTTGTCAAGAAAAGAAAAAAATAATAAAAAATAAATAAATAAAAGCATCAGATACGTAAAAATACCTCGGCTAATTAATCCGCCGCAAGTCGACGAAAATATTTCTAGCTTACTAATGTAAATAGACAATGAGAGAGAGCGGGGGGGGGAGCGGTCAAGCCCCAATAAATATAATGAACGATGTATCCTCGAGATCTGAAATCATCGGAAAAATAAATCATCGATCGCCGGGCAGCCAATGAGAACTGACTGTCGGCCAGTCGGACGCGCCTCCTCCTTCGAATCGGCCGACGGCGAAGACGTTGCCGCGAGCATCATTCGGAGCTTGGCGAGTTTGGCGAAGGCTGTAAGGGGTGGGTGGAGGTGGGGGGAGAGAGGAGAGCACAGGAGATACACGCGCGCGTTCCTACGCTCAAAAATAACGCAGACTCTAACGCTCGTTAACGACGCGGCTTCTTCTGCTTAATAGGAACACGAAAGATACATGGCAGGCATCTTTGAAAGAAACGCTCACCTCGGCGTAACTCGGCGTAAAGCGAAGATCCCGCCCCGAGGTGTGTTCACCGCGGCTCGATGATGGCCATTTGACATACCTTCAACAACATACCTTCCTTCCGCCGTATAGCTGACCATCTCTGGCATACGCTCGCTACCTAAACTACTTTTTTAAATCAACGTGCGTGCGACTTTCAGCCCAAAATACTTTGGCTGTTATTATTTCCTTTCCCCTAAAAGACATAGACCCCGTAGAATACGTTGACTACAGCTCGAAGCTTCTTCTCGAGTAATACAAATCGACTTCGTTATGACGAAGTTATTACACGGCGCTATTACGACGAAATATCACCTGTCCGATGATATTCCTATGAAAATCATCGATACCAAATACGCTACTTAAGTCGCCATTTAAGTGGAAAACATATAATCGATAAGTAACAGGAATCCTTATTACGATTCCGCAGAGCACTGCCTCCCTTCCCCCTCGTACGAGCTTATTTATCTACTCTTACGCAATTAATTTCAGTTCGATTAGATCGAAAACGTTAAAAATACCAAGTCAATAAATTTATTAATATTTTTATTAAGTTCCGACGTTCTCGATTTACTTTACATTAACAATGCCGGATTAATTCATTCGAATACAGACGAATAAATAAATAAATAAAATTTGACGTTTCCGAAAGAAAAAGTTTTTTTTTCGGAAGTCGACGACTACATATATTCATATATATATACACACACACACAATGTCCAGTTGCTTAACAACACTTTACCCGTCCATTAAAGATCCAAGGAATTTGTTTTACTCATCGGTATGAAAAGGAACGTGGCATCAAGAAAAATAGAATTGGATAACCTGGGCAATAAAATCAATAGCATGTCACACAAGGTCCCTGGGATAGGCTTAGCCAACTCCCCTTCGACACTAACCACAGCCAAAGTGAAAAAAGCACGTCCTTTCCACCCTAGTCGTCATCCCTATAAAATCGTGAATTTCCTAGTTTTATTAATTTTCTGACTCTCCTAACCTGAGCTCCTTCTTACCAAATCTTATGTTAAAACTCTAAATTATAAAGTTAAAAGATCCATAGAATTTTTAAATTAAAAAATCAAAATCACCTGTATCAGGTATAAGTGAGAATAAATTAGAATCTCCGATTATGTCTTTTGTATATAAGATTTTTTCAAGTTTTTTATTATTTTTTTTTTTTCCTCAAAATTTATTCTTTTATTGCAGTTCATTTATTGTTATTTATTGTCAATTGCATGTGTTATTCGTTCATTATGTATATACATATATGTATATATAATAATACAATTTTGGATATCGAATAAAAATATATATATCGTTAAAAAAACCAACAATGTAGATTTAGTAGGGAGTAGTAGGAAGTAGTAGGTCTTCAATAATTAAAAAAGATTCATGTACAAGTATTGTATAATATTTATGACGCTTTCTTTGAAACTTAAAGTAAAGACTTTATTTTACTTAAAACAAGACATTTCTATATTCAAATACCTCATTTCGAATTGCAAATGATATTAAAAATAGATACTTGCGACGAAAACGCGGATAAAAACTGTTTGTAACTATAAATTTATAAATTTAAGTTATAAGCTAAGATATAATAAGACATAGACGTTGGAAGTTCTTAAAATTACGGCTACGTATATAATCGGAAACGATATATTTATAACGCACGTGCGTACCCAAGCGATTAGATAAAAATTATTAAAAGAAAAATATCTGTTGATTTAAAAATGCATTTGTTCGGTTGCGCGTAGAATAATGGCTTATTGTAAAGGCATTCGAAGGGCTGTGGAAAAGTTATTTTATCTAGTCTGAATTAGGGCTGGAATAAATAATAAACCAAACGATTGTAGGAGTATGAAGAAATTACTAGACATTATAGCCTGTATATATATATATATATAAATTCATTGTACTCGTTGCGGGTGATTGGAGACGGCTGAGCGTTAGAAAAAGAAAAAAGTCGCCAAAAAAAATTAATTAAACACCGTGTAAAACCTTAAAATATAAACAATAAGTTTTAAAGAAATAAATTCAGTTTCTATAATTAAAATTAAGCTCCCCGAACACTTTACTATTATAAAAATAACATCAGGAAATGTGTCTAATTATATTTATGTAATCTTTGAAAACAAAGAATTTCTGATGTCGAGCGCAAAAGGTCATTGTAAATAACTAAATACATAATAAATTAAATATACTTAAGTGATTGAAATTATTTGTAACTATAAGAATGTACATTATCGCGTGTTCTGAATTCATATTAACCAGAATTCAAAAAAACAAATTAAATATTATTAAATATAATGTATTTGAACGTAAACATAGTAATATTGAGCGTTAGAACTTAAAATATTATAAAAATAATACTAATATATAAATATATGCATGCATTTAGCGTATTAGAAATATATTTCTAATTATACTTATAGCTATAATGTTAATTTATTTGCTTTGCTTGCTTTTAAAAGGGATCGTGTACATTAAAACTGTTCAGCAAAATTATAAATTTAATTATATATTGTATAGCCGGTTTGTACAAGAAAAATGAGACTAATTCCTAAGAAGTTTAGTAATGAATTTCTGAGAAACGCCAGTACAGAATCAATCTAATTTACCACTAAATTTACATTTTTAAGTTTATTTTGAGATTTTTTTTACTTTGATAGGAGCTTAGCCACTTACTCATTTTGAATAATATTCAAAATTGGTTAAAAATCTTTTACCTTCAACATTATTTCTCGTTTAAATATCGTTTTTAAATATATTCATTTAATAACGCTTATGTGATAATAAATATATCCTTGATTGCTAATAGCATTAAGTTTGGTAGAATTTTCAATACTATATTTTATCATTAATAAATTACTAATTTTTACTTTATCTATGTACTTTTAATATTCATACGTTACACTTGTACACAGATGTAGCTATAAGTATTATATAGTACCGAGCTATAAGTATTAAAAATACTTTGATATTTCAATATATATATATATGTTTTAAAAGCTTTACAATTATTATTTCGTATATCATATATTTTTTATTGTTTTCTTTCATTTGAATTTCAAATAAATATTATTTAAATGTATAATAATGTTTAATTGACTTTCAAGAGTTTTTTAATTACCCAATTAATTTATTTAATATCAACATACATAAAAGTCAACAATTTTTACATTACATTATAAATGTTTTTCAGTAATGTTATTAAGTGACAAAACTAACTGCCATATTAATAATGAATAAAAAAAATTTTTATAATTCATTTAAATTTAAATTCATAAAAATTTATTTAAATATTTAGAAAAGAAAATTTAGAAAAGAAAATTTAGAAATTAATGGTTCCAAACGCACCAATAAAGTGATTACTATTTTATGCAGCAAGCTATTATACAAATTTGTTTCAAATTATAAAATGTAAAATAGGATAAAAGTAAATTTATAAATAATTAGTAAATAATTAAAAACTAAGTAAGTTATGATTATGATATTGTTAGTCCTTTCATATTTATTAGTATAAAGATAAATTAATTCGATACATAAATTATGATAAGAATTTTTTTGTATATGACTGATTGATTGAATAAATTAAATGAAATTATTTCAGTAAATACCTTGCATTTAATTTTCCTTTCATCCATTGAGGCAAAAATGTAGCTTCCCCAATAGACCTGTCAGTTGGTCGTGATGAACCCATAGCTTTTTTAAATTACTAATTTTAATATAAATACTTGTTTTAATAATAAAATTTACAATTACAATGTTTTTACAAATGTGAATTTGCTTTAT
Source organism: Ceratosolen fusciceps (assembly GCA_018883505.1). Classification (NCBI taxonomy): domain Eukaryota; kingdom Metazoa; phylum Arthropoda; class Insecta; order Hymenoptera; family Agaonidae; genus Ceratosolen; species Ceratosolen fusciceps. The sequence continues at coordinate 3,253,491 of RCIC01000009.1, forward strand.
TATAATAGTGTTATTTATCAAAGTTGAAATCTCCTAGTCTTCTTATTGAATATAAGCTACCTAGGAGTATGAGTTTGACACCATTCTACTGATCTAAAAGAAAAAAAACATACATACATTTTTATAATAATTTTGTGTAATGCATATATATATATATATAAGTATTGGGCTACATGTATATTTATTCTAAAATATGTATTTTATTTTATTATGTATAATTATATTGATAATAAAAATACTAATTGTTATATGAATACATTTTTGAAAACGTGTCTATTTTTTTATATAAGATTTGCAATTTCCAGAACATTAATTAAAAAATAAATACTTGTGTAAAAAGATATATGGGAATCTTGGATCGTATAATAGCTAGAATCATATACAATAGCTGGAATGACAATCTAATTAATTATAGAAGTATTGGATATGATAAAATATAGTTGCCTACGTTAATCTTTGTATTTATATAAATTAGTATTTATATTTTCCTAAAAAGTATATGTAAAAATAATGTTAAGTAAAATTTTTAAGATACATTGTATTTGTTTATTTGTATCCCTTACATAACTGAAAGCATTAAGTGTATACCTATATACTTTTTAACATCATCTTTTAACAATAATACTACTGGAAATAGGGAGTGTATGCGTTAAAACGTTTAATCAAGCTCAACATGTATTACCGGTTATGAAATTCATAGTAATAGACGAATGCCCATGAAAAGTTAGTCTGAAATTAATTGGGCGGGGGGAGGGGGAGGGGAATAATAAGTAAATACAATATGTGATTGTAGAAAAGTAATGCAATAATAATATCGTAAATATTCTGAGTAAAGCTGATTTCATAAATGTGAAAAGCGATGTATGGATCGCTTAATATCATAAAATTACAGTTGTGCGTCGCACGTAGGATTTCTATTTTAAAATACGATATTCGAATATTTTAAGGAATCAGTACTCACCCGACTTTTTCTGCATGTTGTCGACTTTTTAAGAATAGACCCCATAATTTACGCCTGCACCAAGTGAAACAGTCAACAGCACTAAACACAAATGTCGGGAATATTGTCGAAAAAACTTGCCTGCCAGCACACTGCGACAGCGACACTACACTACGTCCACTAATCTGTTCGATCCTTTTACTTCGGTTATATGCTGATATCTAATTTTCTCCGATGCCAAGCCGACAGATGTGACAAGTCAGCCAATCGCCGATGACTTTTAGGTCTCACGGGTTCCGCTCGCATCTGATTGGTCGGATCAGTTAATACGATTCGCCATTTCTATGAAGAATACGTTTCTCTGTGTGCAACAATTAGACAGTATTTAAATTCATTGTCTGCGTAATTTCGTCTTTCATCAGACGATTTAATTTCAAGATCTATTAGCAGTATACCAACGCATAGCTGTAATTACTGTAACTGCCAATTAAAAAAAGTAAAAGTAAAAAGCAAAACTCATTGTGAAATTGCTTTAAGGCTCTTACGAAGCTTTATTATTTCATACTCATTCGAATAATTTCGAACTCGAAAATAAAAAAAAAAAGATAAAGAAGATATATGTTACAATTTCATTTAAAATATTAGCATTGAAAACAATTTTTTTAATAAAGATTTTCATTGTGATTTCGTTCAACTTTTTTGGATTTTTTTTGCGGATCGTTTAAAACGGCCTATGTCGCATCAATAATTCCCTATTGATTAATCGATATCGTATCAATTAAATTCTTAACGTCAGTCATTAATTTACTGCTAATAAGTTGACAAAAAGTGAAACACTTACTTGATATAAACTTATTAATATTGTCCAATTAACAATAAATGAACCATAAGAAACGACAATTTACAAATTATTTTTATACATATTCACAGATAAATAAATATATCGATACCTTTATGTACGTATCAAAATATAAATGAATCTTTTAAATAATTTAAATATATTCAAAATTATTTAAGGATAAGAAAAATAAAATAGGGATTTTTAGAATTCAAAATAAAATTCGAATTGTGTTCTATGCGTTCTACAATGTGAATTTTTCAATTGAGGCTTTATGTTTCTAGTGTAATAAGTAAATACATTGACAAGAGATGGAGACGGAGATGCAAATACAATAGTAACACGTGTTCTTTCGTTTGAGAGAGTTTTTAATGTGTTAATTTATACGAATATAAAAAATGCCTAAAGTAAAAAAATTGAAGCGTAAAAAGAAATTTCGCGTAAATGTTAACAGAAAAAGACTTAGAAATAAGTTAAGGAAACTTCCAAGTATAGAATGGTATGTTTACTCATTCATAATGTTTACTTATTGTTTTTGATTATTCACTGTAGAGCACTGTCTTCTTATTTACGATTAAGCTATGAAAATTACAATGTAAATAACTAGAAAACCTTATTTTAATTAGCAAGGAAATTAAAAAAGCATGGAGTATAAAGCAATCGACTATTACTAATTTATCACAAATGGGTTTAGCTTATGATGCAAATGAACCATTCAAAGTTCCACATGTAAAAGATGAAATGTTAACAAAATTGAAAAATAGTGATGAAAATATTGATTCAGATAATATTGAAAAAAGTATTCCTAAAAAGAAGTTGCGCGTTGCACAAAGTTTAGAACAAGATGCAAAGGCTCCAAGAGCGAGGCTATTTCGTTTACCTAATAATGAGGTACGATTTGCCACCTACATGCTTGAAAAATATGGAGAAGACTACCAGGTAATAATTTTTTTAATATTTATTTTAGTATAAGAATATTTTATATTGATATATGTTTTTCTTTTATTAGGCAATGGTTAAAGATTCCAAAAACTATAATCAATTAACTTGGCGTCAAATAAAAAGAAAAATAGATAAATTTAAAAGCATTCCTGAGCAATATGCAGAATATTTGGTTAAAATAGGAGAAATTGTTTTAGAAGATCCAACGCCATTAAAAAAAATTAAACCATCTTTTGAAAAACCAGAATTAAAAAGAAAGTCTGAACAATTGAAAAAGAAACGAAAGAAGACAAAGTGTATAAAGTCAATTTGGCAAGAAGAGATCGTCGATAATGAATTTAATAATGTACTTTCAAATAAGTCTACTGATAATGGTGAAGATAAAACTGTTTCAACAAATCAACTAAGTCAAGAAACTAAATTACAATTGTTTCCAGATGATGAGTATGATAATGTATGCAATATAACTGAAAATGATGTAAGTAGCAGTGAGAGTGACAGCTCATATAGTCTTGAATAAAATAATTTTAACACAACCCGCACTTTTTTTTATTTAAACAAATAATGTATTTTTAAAAAATAATCATTGTAAATAAGGTAAATATTTTTTATTTTTTTATTTTATTTAATAATATTAATTTAAATACTGCTAATAAATTTTATATGAAAACAGTTTTTATTTAATTGTAATTATAAGTATTTATATATTTTACAAACTTATAAAATATTTGAATGTTATTTACAGAAGTTTTTTTAAATATTTTTGGTAATGTCTAATTCAGTGGTAAATAATTTTTCCGCTTCCTTTGCAAAGTACCTTATACTTTTAGAAGCTTTAACATTGTAATTTTCTATATAGTTTATACTGTTTGATTCTGTGTCCTCGAGATAGTATCTATAAAATCATAAATATAAATTAAATATAAATTGAAATTACTAAATTATATATAAATTTGGTTTTATACTAGCCTGTAATTAACCATGATACCACAACTGTTTGCCATTCCTCTTGGTGAGGTATCTGCCAACCAATTTAGTCTCCACATAACAGCTCCATTTCGAAGGTGAAAGTTAGCTAGTATAATAAGATTAATATTACTTTATTTCACGATTATAGTAAAAATATATTAAAAACCTATTTAAATTTATCCAAGACTTACCCACATTGTTCAAACAATAATTTCTTCGTTTTTCTCGATATAAATACCAAGCACAAGAGCGTAATAATGGTTCTTTAAGACTATCTGCTAATTCCTTATTGTTTGACCAAAGAGAATTACTAAGAATTTTTTTTAAATTTAAATATAAATTTAATGTTGGATCAGGATTTGTGTTATTCAGAATATTCATGATGTTTTCTTGCTCCTTTTTAACAAAAACTATATTAATGTCTATAAAAATTATAAAAATAATTAACAAAGGAAATAAAATTTTGAATAAAGCTCATTTGATTTAGGATATTTAAGAATAATGTACCTCTTTTCATTTTATCTAGAAGCCATATCCGAAAATTTGGTATAGGTGATAGACTGGACAGTTGATTTATCATTGGAAATTCTGAAGTTATTTGTTTTGCAACTTCTTTAATTAAATAATTGCCCAGCTCAATACCCTTCATATAAATATTAATTCAGTATTTTCATTTTAAAAAATATAAGAGTTTTTAAAAAGAAATTATACCTGGAGACCTATTTGAGTCGAAGCTATAGAATAAAAAATAGCTGCCTTAATTTTTGTTTTGTCTTCCACTTGTTCTTGACGAGAAGTTAATTGTCCAAGTATTCCATTTTCTGATTGTTGAATTCCCTTCACACTATCTTTAGATAAATATTTTTTAAATATTATACAATATATTTCTATTCATTAGTTCAAGGTTATTTGTATTTTTTACCAGGAATGGTATTACATAATGCAGTGTGTAAAACCACTAAAGGTTCTCTTGGCATAGATGGATGAGTGAATATGAAACATCTTTTATATGGTCCAACACGTTTTTTTAAATCTATCCAATTTTTCATAGGATGGATTGCTTCGTAATCAGAAATCTATCTCGAAATTAATTTAGTTAATAAAATCCATAAGTTCATATTACAACATTTAAAATAATTAAAATACCTTCTGCAGAATATCACACGAAGTTTGCCAAGTAATTCGCTCAACCTTCATAAAACCTACAGAGAACCAAAATAATAATAGATCTTTTAACGTTTCATCCATTTGTACAAGAGCAAGATCATCCTTAGAATTTTCAGTGGACTGGCTTATTAAACCCTGAAAATTATATGTGATAAAAAAAATATTTAAGAAGAATTTTGATATTTATTTTAAAAACCTACTAAAACACTTTTTCGAAGATCTACAAGAAATTTAATGCCGTGATCTAATCTTCCAATTCGTCTGAAGAGCCAATGATAAGGAGGTGTAAGAGCATCTTTAAGTGCTCTTTCTTTTGAAAATAATTGATTTAAATTAGTAGCCTAAAAAAAATTTTACTTAAAAACCTTTGGATTAAGTAACCCTGTAATATAATAAATCAGTTTTTGACAAACCTCAGTGTCAGATAATTTTTTTGCTTGTTCACATATTTTTTCATGATTTACAGAATATTTACTAGCTATTAATAATATAAATTCTTCTTTTTCGGTTTGATTAAGGTTTATAAAATGTTTACAAAGAGACTTTACTTTATTCTAAAAAAAATTTTAAGTAATTTTAATATTATTTTAATTATAATACTGTTTTTCTCAATATTTATTGTATTTAAATTTATATACAATATAAAACCAGCATTATATAAATTAAAGAGTATTAAAATGCAATAAATAATAAAATAATATGTACTTCAACAATCCAATTAGTATTTTTAGTTGTTTTGAAGTTAATAATTTTTAATAATTCTGTATTAATATTATTTCCTTCTATTGCAGCATCAGCTTTTCTCCTTATATTTGTTTTATTATGGTGGTAATTAAAAGTTATACAGCGTTGTAGAAGACTAAAGGACTGAAAAGTTAAAGCCAATGGTTTCATATTGATTTCTGATAAATTAAAGTGCACCTGAAATTTTAATATTTTCCATAATTTTACTCAATACTGACTTAATAATTCTCTCTTGGCTAGAAAAATAATTATTTCGATAAATACCAATATATTGGGAAGTCGATTGTCACTCAAATTGTTTGAATTTAAAATATAAACTAACGTTTATTGTTAAATGGATATGGGAATTGATTTGTCATTCTCGTTCGCTTTAATTACATTCGCATTCATTCGAATTTACAAATGCCAATGTATTCTACATAATAAAGACACTCTGTATACTACTATGAAACGTCAGACTCAACATACTTTATAGAAACGTACTGAGATCTGCCACGGAGTAGGGAATTATGTCTTCTTTGCATAAAATGTTCGACGTCAAGTCAGTGCGATGATACGATTGGCTCCACGAGTCGAAAAATTAATTTCCATTATCAGCAATCTTATCATATAATCTGATACCTGTCAGACTGACCTTTGCCTATAATCCGAGGCACGAGTTATGGATATATTCAAATTGCAGCCTAAAATGCCAATCCAAACAATAAAATCAGAGGATTTCTTTAAGTTAAGGGTAAAGGGGAATTGTAGAACAAAGGAATCGAGTATAATGGCGATAATAGGGGTCGGGGCCGGTGGGGGTGGGAGAGGAAACTCTTTTTTATTTACTTTTATTAATATGAATTGTATCAGGATACGGACAAGTTAATCGGAATACGAGTTATTAAGAGGCTATCGTATTCTCGGATGATTTACGAAACCCGAAAATAACGCTTTACCGTTGAAGATTGTTGACAAATCCAAGTCCTTTAAAATTAAAATGCCCTATAGGTTGTCCCTATAGTTGATTTTTAAAAATCTCAATTCAATGTTGATGTATTACAGTTGTAAAATGCTTTCCCCTCACGTCGCGCCGACAACCACAGCAAGCTACGCGACCAGCACCTCGCCAGAAAATAGAGGGCATCGCGCGGTATCATTACACCCTGTAAGAAGGCAAGGGTATAAATGCCCGTCTCAGCCCCTGTTAAGCGGACTGATAATTGTAAGACCCGCTTAATACCGTTAACGCAACAAAGAAATCCAATCGAGTGTTGACACACTCTATTCCATTCCGATATATACCTTACCCTGGCTCGAGCTATCCATCCCCGGTGGGTGTACCCGTTACTCAACCCTCCCTTTAACCCCTTCTTATGTTTTTATAAAGCGAATTCTATATTCTTCGTTAATAACATTTCTGGCTCATTGACAACGAGCTCTGGATAATAATATTCGATTACTTGGTGTCGATCGGTATTAAAACAGGCATTTAAAATATTATTTATACATTGCAAATGTAATATTCCTTTCTACGTTTCGACCAACAATGTTCACAGTCAATATAATGTAAATATTCTTCACGATAATAATTTTCTAGCTCAATTTGGCAATATCAACTTTAGATTATCATCGGTTTTATCATTAGCAGTACCCTACAATGCCAAATTATTATCGAATATATAGATAAGATTAAAATTATTATTTTATCTAATAACTTGAAAAATATTCATCAATTATTTTAACCATTTTTACCAATAATTTCTTTTACTTTTATGTAGATATCATTTTGAAAAATTAACTCGATTTATTTTTTAAATTGAATTGCCATTGATGCCGATGAAATGAGTACTGTGGTGCGACTGAAAAATAATACTTGTTTTAGATTTAGATCGAAAAATTGAGCATAAGGAGAGAAAAAAAGTGTTTGGTTGAATTTTCTCTATTTTATGCGAAAATTCTTTTAAAACAAGTAATTTCATTAAAATTACGGAATATAAACACGTTTGTCGTTTAAAATATATTTTTAAGTTTAATATTTAATATTTAACGCAAAAGTATGCATTTGATATTTATAGCGGGATGTGAGGCTATTTCTATATCTTAACTATTTTGTTTTTAATTCAATTCTTTGATAAACGTATAATTGAATATGTATCAATTACATTGAATACGTATTTTATTAAAATTCAATTATGGCAGAGATTTTATACGATCTTTGAATTTAAAGTTGGCGAGCCTACTTTCAAAGTTTTTAGCATATAATTGCATAGAGGGTATAAATATAAAATTTTTACAATAATTTTCAGTATTTGTTTTACATTACGATGTAACCAAATTTCTATCAGCTGACTTCTATCAGACCGATTTTGTTTTTAGTTTTAAGATGTAATCTATATGAAATTGAATGTAAATTAATAAGTAAAATAATAAATCGATTAAAAAATACACGTTTGATACTTTTGATTTAAAATTTATCATTATATGACACAAATCATAGTAAAAGCTGCTTTTAAAATGAAATTGTAGTTTTTTTTTTTTTTTTTTTTTTTTTTTTTTTATTCTAAAAGTTATCTAACATTCTTTTTTTTTTTTAAATAATATACATACATATATATATATATATATATATATATACATATCCATATATTTCGGCAGATATAAATTGTGTAAGTTGAGTAAATAGCCTAGCTTATCATCATCGAATGAAATTAATTTCGAAGACGTTAGCCATACGGAATTATGTCATCAGATATATAATTAGATAAATTAGTTTGAAACTGAGATTTGCATATGATTCCCGCCTTCTCTGATTTAACCTTTAATGCCTGAAACTTATAAACAAGAGAAAAAAATCAGCTGACAGGACCTCGTATCTAACATGTTTACTATTTGTAGTAAGTACCAAGTGATTTAGTGTTGTTATGTCTTTTAAATCGTAATTATGAGGTATATTACTATTACGTCATCTGGCATAATCTATTATATAGAGGCTGAGCAAACATGTTCGAGTCAAAAAGAAAATTCCATTTTTAAAGGACGTAAGTAATATACAAATATAACTAATAGTATATGTGCATTTTTGTATGAATGTATAAATAATGACGGCATAGATAAATAGATATTGTAATGTGATTTATAGAAGTAGCGGTATGTCTTTTTCTACAATATTATCTTTGTTTTATTTTACTGAATTTCGGACTTCACTTCAATAGTTATAGTAATAATAATAATGATAATGATAGACAATTTGTTGTCCTGTGTAGTTTGTCGAACCGCAGTTTCTATTGATTATGGAAAGAGATAAAGGATATTATCATGCCGTAGCTGGTGCAGCTAGTGGTTGCGTTACAAGGTTTCTTTGTCAACCCTTGGATGTGATAAAAATTCGCTTTCAGGTAAGGGCATTGTTTTCGAATACACGTTATTGATATGAATATTCATTGTCTACATAATACAGAACTCTGTGCATCGTTATTAATAATAGCCAATAATAATGCTATACTCAACGAATGACAATAATTGATTTGTTTAATTTTATTAATTGTTTTTACGGCAATTTTTAAGCAGATTAATTTGAATAATAACATTTTTTATTTTCTCAATAACAACAAATACTAGAGTTATTATTATCGTGTTTTTCAAGTATCGTGCGAGCTTTTCTTTAATTTACTTAATAAGTCATGCGAAAAGCATCGCTGCCTGTAACCAAATTCGTTTCTTAATAAAATTAAATAGGCAATAATATAGTTATTTGTAAATATTATTTACAAATTAGCAGAAATTTACTACGAGATCCATCGTTTAATACTGTAGCTTAACCTAAATTTTTCGGATTTTCCAAAGCGCTTTATTTAAATTTTTTAACAAATTTCAAAATCTGCACTGACAATTCGAAATTATTGCCACGAATATAAAAATATAAGAAGATTTTATTTATTTATAGAATTTATTAATCATATTACATTTATTCGCAGGAATAAAATATTCCCATGAAAATAAACTAATATCTGTATTAAGCAAATATATTTTGATACTTTTGTAAATATTTTTATAATTTAAAATTTTTAATCCTATTAGTTGTACTTCAAATTAAATTTATATTGATAATAGTGCTATTATCAAATGTACATTTAACAAAATATTTGGGTAATGCATGTGATATTTTTTTTATTTTATTTATTTAGTTAGAATAGTATTTTAACTAGTTAATTTTTAACTTGGTAATTTATCTTTCCCACTAATAGTAAATATATTTTTAATTTACAGCTTCAAGTTGAACCTATTAAAAAACAATATCACAGTAAATATCATTCAGTAAGTCAAACAATTTTTCTTATTACAAAAGAAGAAAAATTTTTTGCTCTTTGGAAAGGTCATGTCCCAGCGCAAATATTGTCTGCAATTTATGGAACAAGTCAAGTACATCATTTTAAATGTATTCAATTGAGTTTAGAATTACATAAGTTTTAATGACTAAAATATAATATGTTTTTCACAGTTTTATATGTATACATTAGTAAATAATTATTTAAATCAATTTGAAAAATTAAACGATAAAACAAGGGCAATGCATTTGGTAAGTGGTGCTTTGGCAGGCTCTTTTGCTACATTCGCTGCTTTTCCATTGGACATAATTAGAACTCGATTAATTGCACAGTCAGCTGTACATCAAGCTTACAAGGGTACTTTTCATTCCTGCAAGTAAATATTTTCTTCCACCGTTTTTATTGTACACTTTTTCAGGAAATTAAAAAATTTATTATTACATTAATGTATACGTTTATAGACAAATCTATAAATTTGAATCAATAAAAGGGTTTTATCGAGGACTACTTCCAGCATTAATACAAATAGCACCTCATACAGGTATACAGTTTTGGGCATATGAATCATTAAAGCAAATTAATTTTTTGGCAATTGAATTAACACCAGCTGTAAGTAATTTAAAATTTATAATTTTGAGTCTAGTCGTATATATTTTATTCGAAGTTAAAAAAAAAAAATGAATTTATTAATTATTTGTCGATTAAAATTTTATATTGTTTTGAAATAGATTTTTCGATTAATTTTTATTACAAATTGTAAAAGTAGTTGTACAGTTAAAACAAGTTGTAACTATAAACGCATGTATTTTAATAAATTTATAATTGTTGTAACAATCTTACTTTATGTGTATATTATTAATTTCAGGATTCCACTAAAAAAGTCACTGTTATAAACAGTTTAATAGCAGGAAGTCTATCTGGCATTGCAGCAAAAACTACTATTTACCCTCTTGATTTAGCTAAAAAACGATTACAAATCCAGGGATTTGAAAATGCTAGAATAGGTTTTGGAGGATTTTTTCGTTGCCATAGCTTAATTCATTGTCTAACATTAACAGCAAAGTACGAGGGTATTCAAGGACTTTTTAAAGGCTTGGGCCTAAGTGTTTCTAAAGCTGCTATAACAACGGCATTTCAATTCACATTTTATGAACAATTTTTAAATTTAATTAGAGAGTTTCAGAACATTTAACAAAAGTAAAGTGTACTGTAAAAAATATTGAAAATTCATTTTGAATAATGTACATAGATTAATGAAATAAGTATTCAGTTTTATGATGTATTTAATGTTGGGCTTAACAGTAGAGGTGATACTTTACTAAATCTGAAGGTCCAATTACAAAGAGATAATTATTGTCTGGTGACATATTTTTAAAAGTTTCAAAGATTCGTTAATCATTATCTTTGAAAATTTTTATATTTTAATGTCAACTTTATCTGCCGTTAATGGCAAAAGTACGAATTGTGAACAAAACACCTTTGTATATGTAGGGTTATTATTTATATAGAATAAAAACTTGTGTTTATACGTGTAATGGCGTTTGCATTATTAATATATCGTAGCGTGTAGTTTTTAGTTAGAAAAGCTCTGGCAATTAAATAAGAATGATTGGATGTTGGTAATTGGAGGTTAATTGCCTTGCGAAATGATAAATATGATAAATAGATGTCAATGATGTCAATATCGTGATTGATAGGTTAAGAAAGAGGGTGAGGGTATGATCTGTCGAGGATCTGCGGGAAAGTATGAAGGAAGATTGGTTGTTGCGAAAATGTTGAGAGAATGTCGATACCGAGAAGACATAGGATACGATGGTGCCGTAATGGGGCGGGGATGTAGGGAGATGTAATTACGTACCGGCGTCGTAATCGTCCATTTTGGCGATTAGGTGGCTGGGGAATATCCGTTGGGTTTCGTGTGAGGCTGCCGGTGCCGCCACCAGCACCGCCACAATCGCCACCAGCAGCGGCACCATCAGCAGCAGCACCATCAGCAACAGCAGCAGCAGTAGCAGCAGCAGCGGCAGCGGCAGGACCACCACCATCACCACCACTACCAGCACCAAGTACTACCACTACTGGTCCGACGAGCTAATTCTTCGCAGTAAGTTGTTCGATGATCGCGGTAATTGCGGTCAGACCGAACTTTTACCACGCAGGCACGTAGACACGCTGGGCTTAAGTTCCTGGAGAGCCAGGTATACGTTAAAGCGGATCGGCGAAGGTAAGGGAGGGCCCGAGGAGTAACCAGTGCTCCGACACACGGAACTTTATTTGGAAGTGCCGGGAAAGCGGAGGCTGGGCCTTCTGAAAAGCGCGCCATTGGCGAGTAGGGAAAGCCTTAGGTTTGTCCGGTCGAGTTTAGCTGTGTGCCTGCCCGTATAGTCCGAGCCTCTCGGTTCCGATCCCAGTCGGGATGTCCGTTCGTTCGGAGCGCGGCTTAAGGTCTCGTATACAGTCTTGGCTGTTATTCGCGTACCCGGTATCCTCGCCTGCCATGTGCTATCAGCGGTTAATAGGATCTCCAGGCTTTTTCGGACCCTCGCCGCGCTCCGTCCTTACTCGCTCCTCTAGAGGAGCACCAACTACACCAACTTTCCGTCCTCTCTATACCATGAATCCCCGTCTCGAGATAACCATCTAACTTATCTCTTCTGCCCTTCATCCTTCTCATCGCTCTCCTCCCTTCGCTTAATCGCTTTGCCTCTCGAATTCCTCGCAGGTTCCCCGCTTTCGACTTACGTTTTCAACTGCAAAATTCGTCTTTCTAAATTATTTATAAATCCAATGCCACTCCCACTCGAGGCATTTATTCCGTATATCTTGCCGCTTCATTTAAATACAGACAAACGTTTTACTAAGCATTCGAATACTCGTCAGTCTTAATTAATCTTTTTTTTTTTATTTATAACCTTATTATTGCTTTTCGAATTCAAATACTGTCATTTATTTCATTCACTTTGCAGTATTATGTTTTCATTGTATGAACAAAATCTGAATTTGGATGGATCTCTCAAGTTTATTCAATTTCAAAAAATATTCTCAAACGCATTGTCGCAAGTATTTTTCAAAATACTTTTTAATGGTCATTAATGTTTGTAGTATTTTAAGAACCTTTATGACTAATACATCATTTTCTTCTATTTGATTGTTCTGAAAGTAATTAAATTCTAAATTAAAAGCACTGTCACAATATTGTTTATAATGACTGTGCCGTTTAATATTATACCTTATTTTTACATGTATCTGTTCTACTGTAGACTTCGAACTGAAGAAACTATAGAAAAATTACGCCTATTAAGAAAACGAGGATGGCAGATTTACAGGGAGTAACTGTTACGCAGGATGCTTTATCTGTAGCTCAGCTGGAGCTTGGTGGTAATCCCAATGCCCTTGCACTGCGTAGGCCCTTCGATCCTGCTGCTCATGACCTGGATGCAACCTTCCGCTTAACGCGGTTCGCAGACCTAAAAGGATGAGGGTGCAAGGTCCCTCAGGAGATTCTTGGGAAACTCCTTGAGGGACTGCAGGCTGACGATGGTGGTGCCCAGGATCATGAGCATGCCCACTTTATGCACATGGCTACGCCACGCATCGGTATGTTTACTTACATATTTGGCAGACATTAACAAATTTAAATCTCTTTTAATATACAGTATTTTGACAAATAACTGAATTTCTTTAGCTATTAAATTTAATGATTACTAAAGTATACATTTGATACACATAGGCATTGGCATGGATTCCTCTGTAACTCCACTGAGACATGGAGGTCTAAGCTTAGTTCAAACAACAGACTTTTTCTATCCACTTGTCGATGATCCATATATGATGGGTAAGTCAAAATTGAATTTATTAGACAAAGTAATTTTTTGTTTATACATGTTAACTTTTTACTCTTTAGATTATTAAATTAAAAAGTATTACTTTATCTATAAATTGAATACCTCCATCTCTCTTTTCAGGTAAAATTGCTTGTGCTAATGTAGTTAGTGATCTATATGCTATGGGTGTGACAGAATGTGATAACATGTTGATGCTATTGGGAGTAAGTACGAAAATGACTGAGAAGGAAAGAGATGTCGTTGTTCCGTTGATAATGAGAGGATTTAAAGATTCTGCTTTGGAAGCTGGCACAACAGTTACGGGTGGTCAAACAGTCGTGAACCCATGGTGTACCATTGGTGGTGTCGCTACAACAGTTTGTCAGCCAAATGAGTATATAGTGTACGTCTGTTTTACGTTTTATTAAATTTATGGCTTGATTTATAAATCAATAAATATTTTTAAATATTGAACTAAAATTTGGTTAGATTTATACTATCGATTCTTAATATGGACAACTATATTGAATTCTAATTTAATTATTTATTATAGAAAAAAATTCTATAATTTGTCAATTAAAATTACTTTATTTGCATATTACAAATAGGGAAATGATTGTATTTCGAATTTTCGAAGTACTTTTAATAACGCTAATGTTATAATTCTTTTTATTGCATTTATTTGTAGTCCAGATAACGCAGTGGTAGGAGATGTATTGGTGTTAACGAAACCTCTCGGTACACAAGTAGCTGTGAATGCACATCAGTGGCTAGATCAACCAGATCGTTGGAATCGTATAAAACTTGTAGTTAGTGAAGATGACGTTCGCAAGGCTTATCAGCGCGCAATGGATAGTATGGCTAGACTTAATAGAATAGGTTTGTAAATTATTCTGAAGTTTATAAAAAAAGTAAGTAGCTTAGTTTAAAAATATTCATACAATTACGCATATTGATTTTATGTCGCTACACTGATTAGAAAAATTTTGGTTTACTGGATTAATGTAAAAACAGTAACATAAAACTATTTTAACACAATTGTTTTTCAGATTTTAATAAAATATTAGAGATTTGGAAATGATGGAAAATTAATAAAACAAGGTTAAAAATTTCTTTATTATAAAATGATTTCAACGCAAGCTTAATAAGGGTCTTTATTGCTTTCAGTTGCCTAGATGTTTGCTAAATATTGCGCACATATGCACATATATAATTCTTTATACAGGCGTTTATTGTTTATTGTTAAGACATAGGATTATCTGAAGAAAATCCTATGTCTATTATTAGTCTAATTTTCTAATTTTTATATCTATTTACATTTTTAATACCTAACGATTCGAAAGCCATTAATAATGCAATAGAATTATGCCTTTACAGCTGCGCGTTTAATGCACAAATACAATGCTCATGGCGCAACGGATGTAACGGGCTTTGGGCTTTTGGGCCATGCTCAAAACTTGGCAAAACATCAAAAGAACGAGGTATCATTCGTCATTCACAATTTACCGGTTATCGCTAAGATGGCTGCTGTCGCAAAAGCCTGCGGTAACATGTTCCAGCTTCTGCAAGGACACTCGGCCGAGACGAGCGGTGGCCTTCTCATATGTTTACCCAGAGAACAGGTTCAATATATTTTGTAATATTTAATAGTAAATTAAAATCAGGTAGAATTTTAATAAAAAAAATTACAGGAATAATGTATTTTTATAAAATTGATAGTTTTTAATTATTCGGATTTTTTTTTCTTCAAATGGATTTCTTTGATTTGATTGTGCTCGTTTAATTTTATGATATTTTAATATATTGTCTGTTATTCAAAAATATTTTTTAATACTTTGTAAAGGGATAAACGAAAGTTATCCCTTATATTTGTCGAAATAGTTTTAAAATTAATTCTTTATTTGGAATGTAATAATTAGCTAGATGTAATTAAAATGTACACAGGCTCAACGTTAATATCGAAACGATCAAAGTATAAATGTAGATTAAGTGAATCAGATAAATGAGTATATTTATGTTTATAGGCTGCAGCATACTGCAAAGATATCGAAAAACAGGAAGGCTATCAAGCCTGGATTATTGGCATTGTTGAGAAAGGTAATCGCTCAGCGCGAATAATCGACAAGCCCCGAGTAATCGAAGTGCCAGCAAAAGAAAAGGATGGAGAACTCTGGTAATTCAAGAAATAATACAGCCAAGCCATTCCCATGCAAAAAGGAAGCATTATTTTTACTTTTCTTTGTAACATTTTTGTTCAACATTGCACAATTGTCTATAATTCTTTCGTCTTGTCTTCGTTATTTTTCGTTTTTCCTGTTATTTTAAAATAAAATAATAATATTATTGAAAAGCCTTTCAATAATATTTTATAAAATTGGCCTTTGCCAATGCATTATAAAAATCAAAGGCGGAGAAATGATTTACGGAGTGAGAAGGTGAAAAATAAATAAGAAACGTTAATAATTCCTGGGTCTTCCTGTTACGTTCATCTGTCTATTCAGCAGAAGTGTGATCAATAATGCATGTTTAGATATAAGATAATTTACATAAATAATAATAATAATAATAAAAATTAATTTTCGGATTATTTTCTTTTTATTAATGTATGATAGATATTTAAATCTTTTTTTTAATAATAATTTATCTTTTCTTCTATTTTTCAAAATAATGAAAATGCTTTTACAAACGTATTGTATATGTTGTATACAATGTATTTTTATGGGCGAAAATTTAAATATGTATAAAATAAATAAGTATAATCATTGAAAAATTGTACAATATTCCAACAGAAGAAAAGCAATATGAATTAAAAATAATAATTGTAATTGCTTAACTTTTTCACTGTTAATTTAGAATGAAGTGTTTTTGAATTTATACTGAGATTTGTAAGGCAGGTCGACCTAGTTCCTAACGTTGTATTAGTTTTTCATATGAATAAAATGCTACTTTATCAATAATTCGATTATTTTATTTTCTATGACAAATCAATTAATAAATATTGTAAAAAATATTTATTTTACACGATATAAATGTATTCGCGATTAAAATTTTCATACAATTATTAAATAAACTACTGTGCGTAAAATCGCCATTAACAATAATTACTTTTACTTTATAAATAAATATTTAATCAAAGTTTTTACACGAGTGTAAAATTCTATGTTTTATATGTACGTAAAATGTTATATACCAGTTGACGTACCAATTTGTAATAATATTAACGGTGAGTGGAAATAAAACAATTACATACAATGGTAAGACTGGTTGTGCAATGTAATAAAATATATTTATTAAAAAATCAAAAGGAAAGTATTAGATAAACTGAGCTTTTAACTTTTATCTAATACATTTTTATAAATGAAGAATTTCGTAAATTTCAGTGCTATGATTGAATTTAATTTCTGTGACCATTTAATATTTCGCGCTCTAAGACAACGTTTAATGTGGCGCTGATCGACCAGTTCGGATTTTCTATATACATATATATATATATAGAAATTGTAAATTTTTGTGATTGACTAATGTTATACAAGTGTACAATATGTATATTTATAGATATATAACTTTTTATAATTCGTTGAAATAAATATTTGAAGCTTGTATTTAAAATATCCCTAAACTGTCGTTGTTTCAGTTATTTTTTTTTTTTTTTTTTTTTTTTTTAATGAAAGGCATATTATTATATCATTATTTGTGTGATAAATTGCATTCAAATAATTTAACCTCAAATAATGAATTTGCTTATTTATTTGAAAGGTTCAAAATGTGTCTGTTCTTTAAAAAAAAACTCATTGAATACATATTATATAAATGATTTCAAGAAGCACGTGCCAAATTCATTTTTAACTGAAATTCGACTCGTTTAGTGTAAGCATATAATACTTGAGCATAAACATTCATGACGACTTTCTGTTCAATAGGTTCTCGTAGATTTTATTCCCATTTTGGCTTAGTCGAGCTATATTTTAATATTAATCCGTTACTGCTTACTGTACAAATTATAAAACTCGCAGTAAGTAAGGAGCCTTGAGAATTTTAAAACAATATTACAAACTTATGTATTAAATGTATATCTCGTACTAATCATTTGCACAGAGGTTTTGGTATACGATATATTAATTAGCATGAAATACAATTATACATGTAATAATATTAAAGTAATAGTTTAATTACTCTGGGAATTAAAAATATACGGAAATTTTTTTTATTTTCGTTTACACCATGTCTTAACCTCTTTGAAGTCCAACCATATCCAGGAACACCCGTGCATGCATGTATATTACATGTACCTGATAATTTAGTTTTATATTTTCTAACGGCCTGCTTCTATTTGAAGAAATATGATATAAATTTATTATTAAAAAAAAAAAAAAAAAACAATACCTTACTACAAAGATTCTATTTTGGATTTGGAAATACTAATTCTACATCGATGGTAATTGTTGTGACATTTTTATTATTCATTCGAAACAACATAACATTATTACCAATAAACTTACAATGAGTTTAATTGTAATTTTTAATAATAACACGATAATATAATGCAGTCGTAAAAATATAGATAAACGTAGACAGGAACAGTCCTACAGATCATGTATTTGGTATATAACTATTTCGGATCTATACATTTATATAACGAAATTTAGCCGTTTATAAGGCTCCAGTTTGCTAAGTTTACTAATTATATCTATTAGGGAGCTGCATGCATATAATAAATTAAATTGATTCCAAGTTAAATTCATTAAAGGCAGGAATAAAAGTCTGAGGATTAAAAAAAAAAACAAAAAAAACCAAATATGCATTCGATGAAAACGATTTGTTTAGTTATTCTTGTGCATAACCATGCTCGGTGCATTAATTATTGCATCATTCTTCTGAATTCGTTGTCGAAATATTATTTGATTATTTGGCTTCTTAAGTATGTTCACTGACTTATTTCCTGCCAATAAATATTTTGCTCTTTTTGATTTTGTAACATAAATTCATCGTTATTTATTTGTAAGCATACAACAAATATCATCTTAATTTTATATTACTAAGTAGCGTCAAATTTTTACGTTATTCGCCGTAATTTAAGCAATAATATTTCAGATTCAATTCAGCAATTGAGCAATAAGAACTTAAATAAACATTACGTTTTACACTGTTTGTACATATTTCAGTAATTTAATTCATTTAAATATCTTATATAATTTCATGTAAAAACAAAAAAAAAAAAATAAATAAAATAATAACTGAATATTGGCTTGAAATTTATTAGCTTTAGAAAATGAATTTATTAATAGAAATAAATATTTCGTGAAAAGTTTATTACTTAATTTAACACTATAATATTCCTTTCTATGTTGTCATACACGTATGAAGAATCAATATCCTAATGGATTTTAAATTTTTATTTAACCATAAGTTTGTTTGTACCACAAATGTCATAATCAATGATAAACTTTATAAATGTAAACCATAAGAAATTTATTGACCGTTACTATAATTGTTTTTATGATTTTATGATTTGAAAAAAAAAAAAATTAAATACTCGAATTGACAATTACATGCATTCGTAAGGTTGTTGCCTTTAGCAGACAACGTCCGGAGAGGTTTTTGCAAGAAGGAAGAGTTGTGCGAGAGGGGGTCGGAGAGTAATATTCACAGAAACGCTCTGCATTACTTATTAGTCTAAATTATAAGTCGTAAAAATCTACAACTTGCGCTCGTGGAATGTGCAGGTTGATCGGGGATCCCTATTACATTATTAGTGCGCATGCGTCGCAGCGTGCGCGTCGTTACCGAGTCTCTGATCTAGACTTATGCGACGGGTTTGATTCACGTGGATCAAGCACGTGCGTTAGTTTATGGAGGTGGCGATGTCGGCCCGGTCGGAAGACAGCGGACAAAGGCCCCGAGATGCGCTTCCTCCTCTTACTCTCTTTATCGCGGTCGCAGCTTTGCGTTGGATCGGTTTTTCCGTTAATACGAGAAAAAAAACGGTGTTATTTTAATGCGCGTTGATCCCATCTTTACTGTGCTATCAGCGGCCACTGGTCCAAGGGAGTCACAGTAACGCTGATGTGTGACATGTGATATCCCCACTTGCTCGTGCCATTAGCGGGCCTGGTGAGGACCAAGTGTTTAGGTGGGAGGGACACCATACTGAACTCTTTTGGGAGCTGGGGAAGGGGCCCCCGCCACGTCAATGGCGTAAGTAGTGTCGCATGTCGCATTGTCGTCGCAAATTTATTAAATCCATTAAACTATTTAGTTTTTAGTATTGAATAAATAAATTGCACATATATTACTTTGTATTAATTGGTTTAACAGTTATTTTTATCATATATCACATATCGTTTATATAAAATATTAACGAACTAAGTTGTAAAAAAGATATTCAAGTGACGTCAGTGATATAGAGATTAATGAAAATAATTTTGTTAAATTAATCGTTTTGTGGAAAAAAAAGAAAAGAAAAGAAAAGAAAGAAAAAGCTATATCTTGTATGAAAATCATATTTCTACAGATACTATGATCGCATTGAGACACATCGGCCAAGCAAATAACGAGTTCAACTCTAAAAAAGTTTTTAAATCTCCTAGCAATTTCAATACGCGCTTTCGAATATGTTTGTAAAGATGCAGTGTTGATTTCTTCTTGTCAGAAAATCTATGATTCAGCATTTTATCATTGGGAACAGTGCCTACGTCATTCGGACATACTCGAATGAGATTTAAAGGAGCACAGTCATTTTTGTAAAGTCCAGACAGTTGTTTTCGTTGCATGAACATTTCATTTCCCGGTACTTATATGGTAAAATTTTCTTTTCTTTATTACGTAAATATATACTTTATTGGTTTGTTTGTTTGTTTGTTTGTTTTTTTTTTTTTTTTTTTTTTATAAAATTACATTATTGATCTGGGTTTTTAAGGGTAATTTTGACAATAAATAAGTTTGTCATTGCTTATCCGAATTTTGAAACGCTTCCTTTTCTCTTTTGAAATGAATGAAATTTGAAATTCCATCACCCATGTAGCTTCTGGTTTTTGTATTTATACAGTAACAGCTGTATAATAATACCTATGGTTCTGTGTAATCCGTAATAGTGAAAAATTAATTATAAAGGGCGTTTCTTTGTGCACGGGTATTAAAACAACTAAAGAATTAGGCTAAAAATTAGAGTTTTTTTATTATTCATTATTTAGGAGGAAGATATATCTGTGACACCCACTACTTATCCTTATAAAATTCAAATTAATTGTAAGAAATGAACGGCATATGTTAAAATCTCGTTAAATAATAATTTTGTTACGTCAATATTTGAAGTATAAAAAAATTAAAACCATTAGTTAATAAATACAAAAGTTAATACAGTAAGGGAGCAGTCTCTTTGCTCAATAAGTTTATCGATCTTTGCAGTAATATTTTATTATAAACTTAAAAATTCATAAGAAAAAATTAAAATGGTACTTTATTCAATAGTTGGACAAAATAATTGTTAAATTGTAGTGTAATGCAAATTGATACAGTGCAGTCTATATGACTTAAATATGTAATTGTATTTAAAGCAGCGCATTGTAGTTAATATGAAATAAATGGAATGAAATTTAAATCTCATCTATGTCTCAATTTGTCTTCCTTGTTGACAGCAGTGGATCACTGCAGAGTAACCGAAGTAGGATCTTTCTTATTAACATATTTCTCTTTTTTGCTTCAGGTGTCGGATAATTTTTATTATCATTTGTCTAGTAAGCTAACCTGGTTATTTTATAAAATATTATTGATTTATTCTTCGTAACCCTCGCACGTTCGTGTTTATACGTTAAAAAAGAAATATTTAATTCATGTCACGTGCTCGCAATTACAACTGCGTTTAAAAATAAATCATATTCTCGTATACAATAAAATCTATTGGGCTTAACATAAATTGTATGAATCTTTTTTATATCTGTAAATTAAAATATCAATTAGATGTCTTTATGTGCCCTTTTTTTTCAGTTCTATCTTTTTCTTAAATTAATTTACGTAATTAAAAAGAAAAGCATTTTTTTTTTAAACTCTGTTATGTAACTATTGTAATAAGATTTTAATATTATTTGCATATAAATATTAAAAGCAACGTACATTATTGTAAAATAAATTCTATTTATATTTAAGTTGAATCGAAACTCTTCTTGTTAAATGAATTTATCACCAGATCCATCGAGGAACAACTATTTTTAAATATAATTATCTGCCGACTTTATTTAATTTTTTGTGCTATTTGTCTAATGGTTTGATTATTAGCCAATTAAATTTAAGATCAATTATTATTTTTTAAGAATTATAGTTGTATAGTTGTACAATACGTGTTTTGTACTAATTACATTCAATTAATAACGTATTCATTAATGAGTGCACGTTCGCAATGGTTATATCGAGTATATGAATTAGTCTACTTGCTCAAACAGGGCAATCAGTCATGGCTAAATCTTGTAACAATTTTACAACGTTCTATTTTAATATCATTTGAATAATTTATTATCGTAAATAATGACATTCTGACGCTCATAAAGTAGGTAAATGTTATGCTATTTGTTTCATTTGCGATAAGAAAAAGTGATACTTAATCATTCTTATTCCGATAAATTGAATCAAAGTTGAAGGCAAACATGTTTATGAAACTTATATAAAAATCACAGAATTAGCTATGAATGTCTTAAATTTCAAGTTAATATTTGTATTGAAATTTCGTTTCCGAGTAATAATTACTTAAACTTAGTTACGTGCATGTAGCACCGTAAGATTTTTATTTATATAATTAACGTTGTAATGCTCGTTTACATTTACAAAATATATTTTTAAAGCTTATCCTCGTTCCAAAAAATTATATATATTTATTTATTATCGCTACTCCCTAAAAGTAACGTCCACACTAATTATCAGCATCATTTTTCATGAAGACCGGCAGATAATCAAAGGAGAATAAAATCGAAGGGCCATCATCAGTCGCAGAGGTCATAAATTTCAAAAAATATCAAGTTGAAGCGAAAATGGTAGCTATAACGAGCCGATTAAACAAAGCTGCTCAGGGAGCTTTTAAGGCCGTGATATTGGGTGCCCCAGGTTCTGGTAAAGGTACAATATCATCGCGCATAGTCAAGCTATTAAAAATTAGTCACATTTCGAGCGGGGACAAGCTTCGACTCCATATTGCCAATAAGACCAGTAAGTAAGTTCTCATGCTAATTACACGTACATAAAATTACTATAGGAATATTAGAAATTTTAATCTTCAAACGGTTGCTTAACAGTTAAATGATATTATTAACTACGGATTGCTTGACAACCGAAGCAATAACATTCAATTTTATAACTATAAAACGCTATTTTATAATAAATAAATATGCACTACATATGCGGGTATAAAAATGTTATCACTGATAAAGATGTTAAACGAATTTAAATGTTAAACTTCTTTTCAGCACTTGGTAAAGAAGTACAAAAGTATTTGGAATCTGGTGGTCTTGTACCAGATGCAATGATGATTGCTCTTATAAGCGCAGAAATAATGGCTATAAATAACAATAATTGGCTCTTAGACGGTAAGTGTCTTTCTTATACATCCTACATTTACAATAATTAAATAAAAAATAATCCTTTTCTTATAAATGTTAATTTTTTTTAATCATTTAAATAGAAGCGCAATATTTCTTAACATGAACAGCGAAAGTATTATTTATAGTATAAAATAATTTCATTAATTCGTATTATTTATGATTTAGGATTTCCAAGGACTGTAGCGCAAGCTGAATCGCTGCAAAAAGTCCATCCTATTTCTGTAGTGATCAATATTGACGTACCCGATTCCGTAATTATAGAAAGAATTAAAAATCGCTGGATACATTTACCTAGCGGCAGAGTTTATAATGTTGGTTTCAACGATCCGAAAGTGCCGGTAAGAATAACGACCAATTAATAAGTAGATTCATTATTACGTATAAGTATATCGAAAAGTCCTAAAAATATAATAAATAGCCATTTATGTTTTATTAAATATTTTTAAATTAAAATTATAAATATACCAATAAAATTCTATTTTTCGCGCATTTCGAGTTTTCTACCGAAATATTTATAACAAATTTTAATAGTTTTAGTAAAAAAATTTTAAAGTACCAATTGAATAAAATGTAAGAAATGACTTTTTATTAAAGTCTTTTATAAACAAATAAGTGTTCTGAATAAATTACCTCGATACTAAAAAATTATACGCTATTTTGTCTGTATAGAAAATAAAATTATTATTTGTAGTAAGATTATTTTTAACGTCCTTGCTATTTTAATTTATTTTAATTTAAGAATAAATAACCTGAAATATTTTATCTTCTAGCGCAATAATTACAATATAATTTTAACAAGCAAAGCGTTTATCAAAATTTATATTTTTTTATGTTTGTAATAGGGAAAAGACGATTTGACGGGTGAAGCCTTAAGTCAACGTCCAGATGATCGACCAGAAATAGTTAAAGCAAGATTAGTCGCGTATACAACGAAGACAAAACCAGTTGTTGATTATTACAAGAAATTGAATATCTTAAAATCGTTCGCTGGTGAAACAACAGATAGTATATGGCCAGATATTGAGAAATACGTAGAAAAGTATATATAGTACGCCTGCCCCCCCCCTGGTTTTTTAAAATTAAATAATAGTCTCAATCTTTTTTAAAGTCAATATATTTACACAACAATTTTTTACTATAATTTTTTATATTTAACTGTGATATAGAATTCTGCGAATCAGGTGTAATAGACAATATTGTACAAAACAATGATTTTATGTATGGGTTAGTTGATGACACAGTTTTTTTTTAAATATTATATAAAGTATATTTTGTTATATATATCGAAATATTGTAAGGTGGAAATGGATTTCGACAATAAAGTTATTGTCATATGAAATCATTTTTTATAAGCTGAACTATTTACGGAAAAAAAAGTACGTCTATGTGTATATCAGATAATTACTTATTTGTGCATATTTGTTCAAAATAATTTGTATAAAGTAATGTTTGTTAAATTTTATGTTTTTTTTTTTTTTTTTTTTAACAGAGTTAACAACTGTAATATTTTTTATATATATTTATGCGTCGGTTATTTTTTAATGAAATATTAAAATTGCCAATATCGATAAATGAAATTGTGAGTGTCATGTGCTAAATTTGCATGACACATTTTATTATATAACGAATGTATTGTTACAACAATTATAGAAATTTATTGAGAATATTTATATTATCAACCTGTTATTTTAGTAAAAGTAGACAATCTCTTATTAATTATTTGAAATTATTTTAATAAAATAAATATTTTATATATTTGTATAGAAAATTGATGAAATGAATAAATTCTACCTGTTTAATTTTGAAATTATTTTTTCATACAGGAAACGTGCATATACAAATGTATCCTAAATTTTTTAATACCTTGTAATAACATTCATTTATTAAATTAGATAAGTATTATTACCGATGAATTAGAACTAACAAAAATACAGTATTTAAATTATAAAAATTATGATACAAAATATAAAAAAAGTTTTTATCCATTACGAGGGTATTTGAATTAATAAAAAAGTAATTATTAGTAAAATTAAATCTTTCATGTATTTCAAATGATTCAAACATCTACATACATATTTTTTGATAATTTTACTTCTTTATTTATTGCAACGTAATACGTAAATGTAATTTTTTTTTGAAGACACCTGAAATATATCAGGACGGAATATATTTTAAAATACTCATTCCATGAATGATTAGTCAAATTTCTGACGAAAGTTTTCTGCATTAATCGATAATTATAAATCTAAATACTTTATTGAGACAAGAATGCTTTCAATATAAAGCACAGAAATATTTATCATCGTTATAACGTAAAGAAATATAATTAATGTTACTTAATAAATAGTTTCAGTTTGATAGTTCAAGATAATAAAAAGATTTAATAATCAATGTTTAATGGATCTATAAAGGCCGTAGTTGCATATGTCGACACAAGATGACAGTCGTGATCGTAGTTTCGAAAAAAATGAACGGCGCCCGAACAAATCAAACTTCGTTGTCAATCACTTTCAATTTATATTTAATTCATAATAAGATATGAAACTGCAAATTTAAGAATAATTCTTGAATAATTTTAGTATTCCCGCACTCGAAATATAGAAAAACGTAGAATATGATAAGTATTGTAATGGTAATGCCGTGTTGTACAAAGCCAAGTTTGCATTTGTACAAGTTGTAAGTAAATGTAGGAGTGATTAAGAGACGTTTTTTTAATCGTAAAATGTTCTAAGGAGACGTAAATAATTAATTAAGCTAATTGCATTGATTCCGTGATATTGAGTGAGTAAACCGTATCTCGAGTGGCCATTCCCCCTCCACCTTATTGATAGAAATGTTAAATGTTAACATTCCCAAGAACGGCTTCATCTCGAGCTGTGTTGATTTCAGTATTTTAGTCCAAGAGGGAGAGATAAAATCATCAAGGCATTGAAGGTACGCGGAAGTTCTGCATATATGTCGTGTCGTGTTTTTAACGTTAACCTTGGTTACAATGACGCATTAAACCGTCCGAATCCTTCGATTACTTCAAAAATTCAGACCTTGATTTTAATTTCTTTTAACGAAATGAAATTAAGCGACTTTATTTATTTTTGTTAAAATGAGCTTCGAAAGACAAAAAAATTTATGAAAATAATGTCTGCATCACATTTACCTGCTCTTCTTCATTTTTGCATATGTTATCCAGCACTTGAGGAAATATTCCATAGATCGAAAAAAAGTAAAATTTACACATTGAATAAGTTTTGTTTTTAAATAACTTTCAACATATTTTATTTGTCTTGAAAGTTATAGTACGTGAGTTCAATATAAGACCAGTTATTAGATAGATTTTTTTTTTGTTTGGTATTATTCGAATTCAGTTACAATAACTGAATCACTTAGTAAATGATTATCCTTAAATAAATATATTTTCTTCAAACGTTATTATAAAATTTGTAAACAATTTTGAATATTTATGATCTTATTCACAATTAAATTTCCTTGAATTCCGAACCGAAGCAACTTAAAATAATATAATAACGTAACTTTCTATGAAGCATTCGCAATTTTTCATTTGTTAACATTAATATTTATTATTAATTTGACAATTTTTTATATTCATAAATAATTGTTATAAATAATTATATTATAATCAATTATAGCATAAATTATATCTTGTCGTTTTATATATAAGTCAAACTGCTATCAAAATTTACTTTAATGTTTGTAAATATATTATTATTTATATGGAATACTTTATAATGTACAAATTTAAAAAATATCAATTGCAAAGATAATTGTTACAATACACATAAAGAAAAATTTAACTGATTATTTTTTTTGCAAAAACTTTATTCTTACATTTTTCATTATTAATGAAAAATTAATGAAAAAAACATGTAATTAATACTTGGAATATATGGCACTTACTTAAGATTATATTTTATAGATTATATTGTTTTATATTTTAAAATTCTTTCTAAATCGTGAATTCGTATAATTCTTTCCTTTTATTATTTAAAATCTTTGTAATTTATAAAACTCTCTTTATTCGATAATCTTCCTACATTAAAATGAAAATGATTCTTTTCTAATTACGCGAATAGAAAATTCTT
Source organism: Ceratosolen fusciceps (assembly GCA_018883505.1). NCBI lineage: Eukaryota > Metazoa > Arthropoda > Insecta > Hymenoptera > Agaonidae > Ceratosolen > Ceratosolen fusciceps. Next base: position 3,280,903 of record RCIC01000009.1, read on the forward strand.
TTTCTGCAAAAAACATCTATAATGATACATTTAATTCCTTCCAATTTTAACTTCATTTAAATAATTAATTTACAATCATTAATTTCAATACAATCATCGTAAAATTTTAGAAAATATCAAATAAAAAACACTTACAAAACGTTTGTATTGTAATTATTCGAATTGACTTATTAATCCTTTAACTGTTTAAAAGTATCGTAATATTTAATAGCATATAAGAGTAAAATTACCTCCCATTAGCTAGATAAATAATTTTAATTAAAAATTACAAACTAACTAAACTAAGAAAAATAAATATATAATTTTCTTTTAGATCTTAACCTTTCATAAATACTTCTTCCTGTAATTAAAGTATATAATTTTTCAACGACTTTTAAACTTAATAGAGGTTCTTACCATATTATCAGATGAATTTATTAACTTATAGATAATTACGAATAATCACGACTTTCATCTATATAAACTTTAGTTATTATAGAAGAATTTTTTATAAACAATCTTGGTTTTAAATGATAAATTACTAAGTTATACTTTTAGTTCTAATTTCCAGTCTAGTTTAATTAAACAATTTTCTTCATTAAAATACAGAAAAAGGAACGATTTTGTATTTGTTTTTATAATATACAACTTTAAATGATAAATAGAAAAAAATATATAAATTTTTTTCTAAAATATTCAAGGCAGCATCAATTCAATTTAAAATAGATAATTTTCTATAAAATTTATCATCAATAAATATATTATAAATGTTATATAACAAATGATTAATCAGTTTCTTTATTAAAATTAACAATGGATAAATTTAGTTTTTAATTTATAATATGAGCTTACATCATAATTATTATATTAATTTTATTAACAATTATATTTTTGGTGTTTCAAAAAAATTATTTATGAGCATATTAGGATGTTTTTGTTTTATAAAATTATTATTCATATTTTTTATTATATTACATAGTTAATATTTTTCATAATCTACAATTAATTAATAACGATTTGTAATAAACAATAGAAATAAAAGAAAATTAAATATTTTTAGAGCCATTAATATATAAACAGATGGTTTATTAAGAAATTCGAAATTAGTAAATTTAATTAATTATAAGAAATATCATTACATTACTATTTTATAAACTGTGAAAGAGTCGAAATGAATATCCAAGAACATAAAATAAATGAAACAATATAATTCTTATTCAAATAAATTGTTTTTTAAACGTTTTCGTGGAATTAGCAAAATTATTAAGAGTAAAATAGTTTCTTCTATTTTTCGCTCTTATACAGTAGAAGATAATTAAATAATGCAAGTGTTTACCTCCTTTTAAAGAAATAATTAAATGTAAATTGTTCGTATTACTTATGAATATTATGCGTAAACATTAGTTTTATTTTTTTATTTTTTTTTTTTCTAATTTTGCTAATGAAAGTGAAAAATTTGTTGTATATTTCGTCCATTTGTATATACTTTTTTCATAATATTTTCATGACATTTCTTCGTAAGATATTTCAATTCCTAGAGCAGTTTACTTATTTTCGAATGTTTATCGTTCTGTCAAGGAAAAAAATACATTACATAATAATTTTTTATCAAAAAACATTATTGTTCGAGTTGCAATTTAAGGTATATCGAATCAGATCGATGATTTAGCGAAATAATAACAAACTAATAACTTTTATAAATTTTAAATATATATTTTAATAAAAAAAAAAAAAAATAGAGGTGTAAAAGTACTTTTTTGAATATCGCATTGTCGGACTGTATATCGTTTAATCAATAAAAAGAAAAATTAAATAGTGAGCACAAAGCAATAAATATTAATCTACAAGCATGTATATTATGTATACATAAATCAATCGTAAGACATTGATGTATTTGCACATGATATTTTTGATGAGCCTATAAGATTTTCGGATACTTCGAGACAAACTCAGATATCTCGAGCGCGACAGTTCTCTCATCTCTCTCGGACACTCTATCGCTATTTCCTTTCCTCTCACATTGCGCTACGTCATAGGAAAGCTGCGCGCGTTCCAGCTGTTCACTCTTTAGGCTCGACTCACTTGTGTGGATAAGAGGAACGGCAGTCTGGCTGTGGCCATCGAGTCGTGAACGAGTGCTTAGTTATAGCATCATACCTTCTCTCTCTCTCTCTCTCTCTCTCTCTCTCTCTCTCGCTCGCTCCTCTTTATTGTCCTCTCCCTTTCTTTTACCTCTAGATTTTTCGCTTCTGACTCCAGCCGAGTGCGAGTGTATAGGCAGCTACACGCACACACAACCTCTGCCAGTGTCTCCGTCTCTCTCTCTCTCTCTCTCTCTCTCTCTCTATGCTTTCTTACCTTCGTTTGTATTTTCTGCGCTGCAGTGTTTTCAAGTCCGAGGCACGAGCGAGGTTTCGTTGCCTCCTTGCCGAGCTTATGCGTCAGTGATCATCTTCCGACAATATTTCCTCTCCACTAGCTTCCTCCCTCGGCTGCACTCGATGCGTGCATCGCCGCCGATTCCGGGCGCCGCTCTCAATGATCAATCGAGGTGTGTCTGCCAGTGAGCAAAAGGGATTTTACTCAACTCGCAGGCCTGCTTAGAAAACGAGATTGTCCGCGCGTGTTTTTCTGTCCCCGGGAGAGCGTGTAACAAACAACTCTCTACCGGATCCCCAGTGATAAACTTGCTTTATTTACGTAATGCTATGCTAGCCTCGCAAGAAGGGAATTTGCAATTCATACCACTTTGCGTCTATAATGAATACAAACATTTCAACTATGGGCCATGCAACTAATTGTACCGTAAGACGGTGGTTATTCTTCTCCCTCGGTTATTATTTATTAACTTAACTAGCTTACGCATTGGAATAAGAGCGAATCCTCTCGAGCCGGACCTCGAACTATGAAGCACGGAATTATAAATACCATTAATAATAGGCTTTGGTGCCGCAGTGGACATTTAACAAGTGCTCGTCGACCGAAGTCTTTGACTATCGAGGCTTAGAATCGAGCCGCTCGCGAACGAGAGAAATTCAACTGGAAGAAATATATATATATATGTATATATGTATATCCCCGAACGTGCGCTCGAGATTGCCGAGACATTGAATTCGCAGGCCCGCGACAATGACGCTCTAAGGAGACTAGAAAGGAATAATCAGCTGCAGCTCGATCAATAGATTTTATTGATTTCGTCGCAGTCGAAGACGAAATGTTTTCGGGGAAATGAAAGTGACGGCGAAAGCCCAGACGCTCGACTGAAGATGCAGAATAAGCAGGAAGATCCGTCTTACGGGGCCGTGTTGTACAGTAGCTTCGTAATCAAGAAAAAGAGATGCAGGGTTTACTTCCACAGGGGTACCTTGATCTGGGTAACGGAGCGAGCCCCTTACAGTGAGTAGCTCATTATTCATTATTCGCTATTCGCTATTCGCTATTCGCTATTCGTTACTCCTTACTCGTTATTTATTTAACTTTCATCTGTTAGTTATGGATTAAGTGAATGACGAGATTTTCTTTACCAACCAAATGCCATTAAATACAAGTAGTTCTCTACTATTCAACTTAAATGTCCATGTGAATTCCTACTTAATATCGAGAACGATGGTGCTGTTAGAATGTGGATGAACTTGGACATTTCTCCAACTACTTCTTATCGTTAAATTTTCAATCCGGTTCAGTCCTTCTGTCCGCCAATCCGGTTCGCTTTATTTTTAAACATTCATTTTTTTTTCTATAAGAAAGCTATTTAATACGTCTTTAAATTATAGTCAAAAAGTATTTAAGCTACGTAAAGCATTAAATTCTACACACGTATCTATAAACGAACCATTAATACGCGAATGACCTTTGTTGTATTGAAAATAATTCTAAATGCCTTTTAACTCGTTCGAGTAATGCATCATAAATGTACATATTCGTTAATAATGCTCATATGAATATTATTACATTTTCGTAACAACTTCGACATTGGACGTTAAATGAGATCGTAATTAGTTGTTTATAATACTGTCTATTGTAATAATATTTTGCATGCTAATAAATATGGCACATTTGAGACACGAGGCAGTCAATTTTAAGATAATGAAAGATTTTTATAATAACAATTAAGTGGAATGAACCTTTTCATTTATAGATTGTAAATACAACAATAATATATCTTTTAACGAATTTCTAATCGACAGAAAGTTTAAATAATGAGCTATTCAATATCATTTCCATATTTATTATAATTTAATGTGAGTATTATCTGATATAAGCTTTTATATTGAAGAACTATTGTATATATTGTTACATTACGTTAATAACTTACTTTTCAAGAGCCTCATTTTTCTTTGAAAAACAAAATTTTTTAAAATCACTCATACTAAAATTCACAAGTCATAGTTGTATTAATTATATCTCATTCATCGCATCTTATAGAGAAAATTAGTACAATTTTTTTATACATAGGCTGATAATAGAATCGGGGTTGTGTGTGTGTGTGTGCGTGCGCGCGTGCGTGCGTGAGTGTATCCCCATGAGTGCTTATTTGTTGCACGTCACTAATATTTTAAGCATAATCTCTAACAAGTAGCTTGTAAGAATTAAAAAATTCTTCAACTGTGTATTAGTAAATTAAGAAAATAATATGCTAATTTTTATTTTAAATATTCATTATTTCATAACATCAAGACAAGTAATAAAGAACGGAGAATAATTTGCAACTTTTATCTTATCTTGAAACAAATTTACGTAAAATATTGTGCTTATCATTACTGTTATTTAAAAATACATTGCAATTATTTAAGTATGCAGAGATATTCGCAATTAGCATTATACAATTGGTCAACTTTTATTTTTGAAACATACATAAACGTTGTTATTAAGAGATATGACTTTTTCTAAAAAAAAATATATATATTCTATATATATATTCTCGTAATAATAACGTTAACAAGAAGAGAAAAATGAAGAATAATAACAACAATAATAGTAATTATAAACAGTTGAGTTATGATAAATTTTCAACATTAGTAAAAAAAAGAACGATTTAAACAAAATAGTTATTTGGTATTTGAAAACCATAGAACAAAATTTTTAAACAAAATGAGTAACTAGATATTCGATTTTTTAAACTAAATTCTACTTAAATTCTAACTTTAAATTCTAGATAATTAATGAACTTATAATTTATTTTTATAAATAAGGCTATATGTAACATTTATTACGCTCCTCATTGATTATATAGAGTTTTTTTCGACAAATAAATCATTTACGTGTAAAATTGTATTCATTTGAAGTACAATAATTGTATGATTAATGCGATTATGCGGGATAATATGGTAAAAAGGAGATAATAGGGAGATTCTGTTGCATTCTTATGAAACGTCAGATTAGTAAGGAAACTTTCAATTAGAAGTGCCCGAAAGTATCTCATTTGCAGAATTGTTGTTCGTGCGCTCGCATTAGCGATAAAGTGACGCGGCCTGGAGCCTCTAATTCTTTGCGCCCGAGTCAATTAGATCCAATAAATTAAGAAAAATAACGCCTATGCGTTCGTACGCTTACATTTTGTTGGCTTTTCGTACAATGTGCGGAATGGCTATCGAATAAGCGGCTCAATTAGAAAACGCGGATTCCGGCAGATAAAAATAAATCGACTAGACGTCGTTGCCAAAGGATTTCAAAGGGGTAAGGGGTAAAGAGAAAGAAAGTATCGAAATGATAGATGATGGAGGCGCCCGTTTGACAATCCGTGGTGAAGATTAAGTGAGCAGTAGATTAAGCTCAGCGATTAAGGCGAACGACTGGTTATACGCGTAAGGTAGGGAAGGAGTCGAGCAAAGTCTCCAGCGACGTAAAAGAGCTTCGTGGCGATGGTGCCGACGTCGGATCGTTGCGGTCGCGTCGTCCCTGCAGCTCGGCGCGATGCACCGTTACAATGGACGGCTCTGCCAGCCCAGTGCGGATGTTATAAATGTTGCGCAGCCTCAATCAATCCGACGTGGCTGTGTGCGCGCGCATGTGTTTCCTCAATATTTCCGTGGCACGGGTACGTCGGGCGATCGCGAGTGCTCGGGACCTCGACCCAGTGCAGATCATCACTCTTCTCTCCCCCCCCCTCGCCCCCGCTCCGCGATGAATAGAAATTTCTCCTTTCTCCTTTCCCCTTTAGGGGACTTTATTTTAATTACGAGTACGCGTATCTACGTGTACCAATAACCCCCGCAACGCGCCGCGCATCGATTATTTATATACGCATTAGTCGCATTATACGTGCAATGACTTTTCGTTACTAAGACCTGTTTATTTCCATCGACGGTCCTTCCTTTCCGCCGCCCACTTGCCTTGAAATAGATTTTCTCCTCTTTATTTTAGAACTCCTCTCGGCTTCGCCTCCTTCTCACTCTTTAAATACTATCCGACTTTTTCCTCACTTTTCATCATTCCTAGCCGTATTACATAATATGGCCGGCGACGAGTAGCGAAGGTTCAAATTAACTATTCCTCAAATCGCTAACAAATCTGTTAGTAAAAATAAATAACAAAAACAAAAAAAAAAAACAAAAAAAAAATAACAAAAAAATAGCCTCTTCTCGTAATAAAATTCCATTAGTTTTGATAATTCTTATGCTTATCTGTCGTTGTAATTTTCAATTTAATTAAAAATAGCCTGTTTAGTTTTGCGAACATTTTGCACCGATGTCTGAATTCTTAATTAATTCTTAATGTCTTAATAAGCGAACGAGTTTCGATATCGCTACTTAATACACGATTAGCATATAATAATGCCGCTAAAAAAATTATTTTTATCCACGTATTCCAGTTCTAATGTGTCGGTTGCCGTTTCGATTCTCTATTAAGCTAATTTCATGTATTATATCCATTATAAATTCCATCATAAATCCTGACTATTCTATTTATTTAGTTATTTTAACGAAAAATTATTCAAGCGATTGATTTAGGCCAATACCTTCAAACGTGAAAATGATCTTGTACTTTCATTTGCGTATATCGATCGATCGATCGATCGATCGATCGATCGTTGCGATTTCATTTTTCTCGAATTCGTTATTATCATTTCTTTTATCCAATGAGATAAGATTTGTTGAGAGAAGCGCCAGGATTCCTTCCATGCGTTCTCCCCCTCGCTCTTATATACTTCATCTTGGCTCGAATATCATTCGATGGCGTGTTCTCGTTGGTGGGAAAATTTGCTTGTATGCGTTTGGTTTAGTTCCTTTATGCCTATCGTTGCGAGAAAATGTTCCGTTCCGAGTCTAGCATTTCTTTATTGGTTTGTAAACATTTAATTTAAGTGAGTATATGTGTAGCCATCCATCGCTTATGGAACACAATTTCTCACAATTGAATTATTCATGATGAAGTATTCGGAGTAAATGCTTCTACAATTATTCATGAATTTATATAAACAAGCGTGTTTGACAGCTCAGAGTCGTATGGGAGCCGAAATTAATTGGGTCCGTACGGCCGCCATCCGTATGATCGAAGCATCCGACGAATCGAATCGCCGCTTCCGTATTGCGCTTCTCCCAAAGATGATAATTTTTAAAATTTACTTTTTATATTCTTGCTCGATCTTTTGAAATTAGTCGTACCGTCGTTACGTTAAACTGGCATTTAACGAGCATTACGAGTTATAATGAATAATACGATTATTGATATTCCCCATAACTTTTCTTTTCTTCGGACAATATTTAGTTCAATTAACTCTACACTCTAACGAATTAGACCCAATCTCGTATTCTCCTCGCGTATAATGTCCTCAAGAAGGGAACGTATTCTGCTCTTAAGACTCATTTACGATTTATTACGATTTTCATATTGACCGCAATCGTACTATTACGTATTCTTTATTTAGCCTATTATGGTATTATTTTCAATGTTGCATAACTATCGGCAATATTTTTGTACTAGAATTTTTACAGCTGTCAATTTAGGAATGTAAGATTTATCTGAAACTCGTTGAAAACATCATTTTCTATTCGGCTAATTTCTATTAATCACCAATAAAATCTTGGCGTTTGTTCTTAATCGAATTGTATCTTTGGATTTTATTCTCCGCGGTAAACAGTACATTTTTATGTAAATTTATCGTTTATCCTCCTCTTAAAATAATCTTCTTCCAGAAATTTTATTATAAATTGCTGGCTCTATTTAGATTTTCGTACAGATGCTGTGCATTTTCTCCATATCCGTTACTGAAATAATTTTATATCTTTGGTTTTTTCTTTCACGACAAACTGTTCTTTCTCTCACAACTCATTCGAAATTTGTTTCGTTATATTATGCAAAATATCCATTCGTACGAGTCCATAACTGTTTTCCATATAATTAAAAATAGTTAAGTCTTACCGAATCCGTTCAAAAGATATTTTTTCCGATAATTTTATTCCAAATTTAGTATATTCGGTTGACGTAGAAGGATTTGCCAACTGCTTGGAAGTTGTATTTATTCTTCACCGTTAATCAGAATAAACAACTCATTGTTTATATCTGTTTATATTCAATAACTCCGTGCGGTATATTTCAACTTGCTTTAATGTAAAATGATTCGTTTCACGTTATCCAGCAAATAAAATTGTTTCTCAACTTTTATTTTATGATCCTGTTTTACCTCATCTTGTAATTTTCCTAACACTGATAATTATATTTGAATTTGAGTACACGTTATAATGTCAAGTTAAAGTGATCATTAGTGTATCTGTACAATACGAATATTCGTGTTGCTCGTGTTGGTCGTGTCCATGTACTTGTTCTCTTCGAACGAAAGTTAAAAATTGTTTTCCTTTTAATCCTTTATGAATACGACACAATAGGAAAAAGTCTTCCTGACAAATTTAAGAATTTTCATCTTAAAATTAGTCGATTTCTTAAAGCCTTTGCCTCAGAAAACTCCTTCAATTACACCACAACCAAAATCTTTGGTTTTGAACCTTAAAAGTATGTTCGTTGTATTAACATTTATAATAAAATAAAATTTTTAAATTCTATGGGCAAGGATAATATTAAATAATGATTGTAGTCGATCAGTCTCATCCGTCCGAGAGGTTTTTGCAAATGATTTTTAAGCGAACGTTTTTTTTTTTTTTACGACCTTTATTGTTTACATTTGTTCGTTAAATTATTCAATAACCATATTGTCTACTAAAGTGATGCACGTCGTCTCTTTTACTATTATGCAAATTACTTGTTGAGTACTTTGAAATTTTATGATTTTCAAGTATCTCTGTGTTTACTTTTAAATTAGACTTCAAATATAAAAATTCGCTTAACTCGAGATAAGGTAAGACATTTAATAAGTACAAGATTCTGCGAAAAATCTACCAATTCTCATACATTATATTCTCATATTTTACTCATACGTTCGGTAATTATTAGAATATAATTATTAATTATACTTACTCATTTAAAATGTTCAATAAATTTATATTAATGTCGTATTTAATATCTTTAGTCTGTTTGAAGGGGAAAATGAAATTTCCCGATATTGGTGTATTCATTTTATTTGAACATTTCAAAACCTCAATAAAGATATATAGATCAACTATATTTTGTTTACCGCTCGTATGCCTTATCTTATTCCTATACCTTTATATGTCAATAAATTCTACTTCCGTGTCTAATAGATTTGTTATTAAATGCTATATAAATATTACATTGGAAAATTGTATAAGTCATGTTCCTTACAGTACACAAGGAGTTTCAATTTTTATCGATGAAAATAAATAGACTTGCTTTAATAAAATTTTAATATAAACTAGTTCATAGTATTAAAAATGTTTATAGATACAAATACATTTCTCGTTACTAACTATAGAGAAGAAAACGTCTTGTTACTTAAATATTAAAAACTTTTAACATCAGGTGCAGTTATTTTATATTTTTCTATTGATGCGACGGTATATTTAGAAATACTGGTATGCAAAATTTTATTTGTAATATATTATAAGTGATTGAAGTTTTAATGTACTTTTTATAAATTTTCAAATAAAAACCAAATAAAAAATTCAGTACTAATTTAAATTTTAAATAATAAAAGAACGCTATTTTACGTATAATTATTATGTAAGCCGGTTTTGAATTTTTAATTTAGTTTAATTTAATGATTATTATTATTTTTTAATGTTTTCATAAATGATACTCAAAGTCTTTATTGGCTATTTTATTAAATTGTCTTTTAATGGAAGTTCAATGAATTTCTATTCAACTTTAAATCATATGATTTTAATTACGATAAAATGACTCTCTATGATACCACATTCATGTAAGAGATGAAAAATAGTAGTTAAATGGTCCAATGTAGTTCTTAGTATTTTTAACGAATAACATTTTGTTTAAAAAAAAAAAAAAAAAACTATAAAGGTCATCTAACAAATAAAAAAATATATATATATATATATATATTGAACCAACAATATTCAAGTTTGAATATTAAAATAAATCTGATTCTTCTTTTCGAATACATATCCAGTGAGATAAAATTATCATATGAATGTATGCTTTGAGAGTCTCGACCTTGCCAAGCTAACAGGTAAATATTTAAATGAACAAATCAGATATATTTTAAGATTATTCCGACAAGTTATCTTCTTTTCCTTTATCACGAGCAATATAATTTAATTTTGAGTACCAGAGTTTAAGTTTCTTTTACATTTTTCCATTTATAAGCACGATCTTAAGAATTTCAATTACATTTATAATGGGCATCGCGCGTAATTTTGATATCGTTATTTTCCATTTGGTATACAAAAAAAAAAAAAAACAATTTTTTTTTAAATGAATTAATATTAAATTGTTAAGTAGTAGTAGTAGAATGAAAAGAGTTCAATTGCACTTTTTTTTATTTGGCATTTAGTTACAAGTTTCAATGAATGTAGTACTTATTTTGAATATACATTTTCCGTCTGATAAATTGATGCTCTTATAGTTCTTATAATTAATTTGCAAGAATGACCGTATACAATGGAAAAATAGAATTTTATTAAAAATTCCTTTGAATGTCAATCGTACAAAGTAGGCTTTGAATTAATTTCCACTACGTTCCAGCACGATGGACTTTGCCGCTCACGGACGTGTTAGCCGTGACTTACGGCAAGGAACGGATTGCCAATCCTCCAGTTGGCGGAAGTTACAAGGTCAAGGATACGGAGTCTGCGATGACATCGACTTCATCCCCAACGATAACGACTATGCCAATGAGCTTCGTGCTGCATTACGCGGCACTTAGTCTCAAGAACAAATGGAGTCACCACAACGTCACTATGAGTCACGACGATCACAGACAGGTCATATCTTGGGTCAAAACCATACGCAACTATTTAGCAAGTGAGTTTAATTGGAATTGTTTAGTTAATTATTTTGTCGATTACTTAATGATTCTTGGACCATGTATACGAAAACAAATTACATTATCGATAGTGCAGCCTTAAGCTGTAAATAATTCTCGTTTTCACGACTACAACTACGTATTGGCTATTGAAGAAAGCCGTATGACGTACTCAACAGAATTAAAATTTATAACTGTTGCCGAGGTTTGATTTCTTTATTTTAATCAATTCGCTTTTTATATTCTAATGATATTATCCAATAAAATGTTTATAAGGTGGCGAGAATTAAATTTGATGTGAAAAATTATAGGCTTGAGAAGGCTAAGTAATAAAAATACCAACCGTTCGTTCAATGATGTATAAATGTACATTCTGTATTTACTTTTATATAAAATAAAAATAAAATATATTCTTTTAATAAACTTAATATTAAGATTCATTAATATTATCATATTTTTTTAAATATTTTCAATAGTAACATTTGTAAACGCTCTCGTCTCTTTAATAGCTTTAAGCTCTATTAAACGATTATTATGTACAGAATTTTATTTATAAATAATTTAATGATATTATTTAAAATTTATTGCTATAGAAAAATCGTTTCGTTGATGATCGTCAATACAAAGAAAATCTTACAATGTTGCAGCACCTACACTGACACTTTACTTTTACAGACTATTCGCATCGTCCTCGTAAATTATTGCTCTTTGTAAATCCATTTGGTGGAAAAAAGAAAGGACTTCAAATTTGGGAGAAGCGGGTGCAGCCGCTGTTGAACATAGCGGATATCGAGACAAAAGTCATTGTAACCGAACGACCTGGACACATTAGAGATACGCTATTGATAAGTGAACTGGATAGTTATCATGTAAGAAACAATTTTATTTTAATAATATCATTTGTTTAAAAACGAAAACATTTTTCTTGGAAAATCTATTGAATTTAACGCAATGAATTTTAAATGAAACTCAAGATGTATCATAATTAAAAATGCGATTAATCGTTAAAAGCTTTTGCATTTGAGAATTTCATTAAAAATTCCTTGCATCAATAAGTATTTTGCGTTTCCTTAATCATTTACAAAATTTCAAATTTTAATCTCTAATGCTCCAACAATACTCTTCCAAATAATATTTCACGATGATAATCATGATAACAACAATCACCTTATTATTATAATAATTATTCAAAATACCGATGTCAACTTAAATCGGAGCTAATATATTACTTGCAGTCATAATGAATATCGTACATAAGAAAATATTGAAAATATTAAAAGTAATACGTATTGTCCTGTATTTATTTTTGTATTTATAATTACTGTATTTATAATTATTTTTTTACACAATTATTTAGGAGTAATTACTCAACTCCTTATAGCACTAGGCACTAGTTAAGTAAAAAATTAACGTGTATCTATCAATACGCGTATTTGAAAATGCCAACTATCGATGTTTCGATCAATAATATTCATTATTGATTTAGCTCTAAAGTCAAGTTTACGAGAACAAAGCGAATACTAAGGTTATAACAATGATTGATTGTCCAAAAATTACGCGGTTAATTATAAACTATACCTGAGTTGTTAATATACACGTATGTACTTTACAGCCGTAATCGATCTTAGAAAGAAAATTTTAGTACAATCGCGACTGGTAGAATATCCGGTAATATAAACATTGCGGAATAATCGTTAGTCTTTATATCTTTCTAGACTATCGAGCACTTTGCTTTATATTTAATTCTGGAGTAATTACTGTTCATTTCAAATAACTATTTCCATCATATTGGAGATTCTAAATGTGTTTTAATTGTGTTTGGCATACATTTCATTAAAAATATTCCTTTTTTCTAAATTACTTTATACATTACATTGTAATTAAATAATTGAAATATTATATTATAAGTTTAATAATAATGCCTTACGTGTACATAAACATTTGGTTAAACGCGTTGTACAACGTATTGCTTGTTTTATTTAAACTTATACATAAATTATCTTAATTGTCCATTTAATACAATCTATTATGATTGTTTGTTGTTTACATTGTGTTGCTATTGCTGTAAGAATTCAACAGGAGGCTACACTTCCTTCATTTACAATGCACACTATGATAATGTTCTGTCACAGCTTGTTTCATAATTGAAAACTCTTCCTTGTCCGGCGCTCATACACTTAATCGATAGGTGACTCTAGTCCTCATCGCTTAACGCATACACTTGCACAAAATCGTGTGTCCGTATGCGATGATTTTTTTTTTTTTTTTATTTCACTCTTCTCAATTATTTAATATTTAAAGTTTAAGTATCAGATCGCGCGAAGGCTTAAAAATACTCGACTGACTCTGTTGCAAAAATATCAGAAATCTATGTCGGTCTTATAAATAATATATACTCACAAAGAGGAATGTTTAGAAAATGTGACCTCCTGTGGCTCAAATGCGTAGAATTACCCTCTTTCGTTTATAATGAGTCCTGATCTTATTCGACAAACGATCCATTTAAGTGCAATGGCGCAGAAGAGTGATCGATACAGTGAGGAAATAAGAAAGTTTTTTAAATAAAACAATTTAATCCATTACATTCTATTGCATATATAATATTAATATCTGATTCGTACAGGTGGATTTATTTAAAACGTTTCAATAATTTTTACTTATTAAATAATAAATTTGCCGCTTCTTTATTAATATTCTCAACTTATATAAGTAACTTCTATATATTATCAGCTTTCGTTTTTTAAAATATTTCTTGTATAATTATATATTCTTTAAAAGCTTTACCTTTGTTATGTTAGTTATATCTAATAACTAATAATTGAACCAATGGTTAAATTATATTATTAAAGTATTTGTCTAAATAATTTTTAAAGACCCTCCATTCAATGTTAAACTCAAGTATTGTTTACTAATCTTATTAAAGAAATATACAACATCGTTTTAAAAAGAATTATGAAGCACGGATTAAACATAATTGTTTATGAATGTTTACTTTATTTCCAAGTAATATTCTCGCTTACGTGCAATAAAGTAACACGTTAATTTCTATCTTAATAATAATAATAATAATAATAATAATAATAATAATAATAATAATAATAATAATAATAATAATAATAATAATAATAATAATAATAATAATAATAATAATAACAACAACAACAACAACAACAACAACAACAACAACAACAACAACAACAATAATTATAAAGGATAAGTATTTTGTCGTCATATTTCGGTAATTTATTTATAATATTATATCAACTTACATGTACTAGACTATATTTACGGATTTAAATACGATTCGAAGGTTAATATGTTATTATTTTAATACTATTTCTTTTTCATACGTTCATCGAATAATTTATCTTCAAATAGTTCAGAAAAGAATCTACTTTAATTTACTTTTTATTATTATTAGGATACTAATAATGATATCAAGATATTACGAATCAGTATGAATGAAATAAAATTGATATTACAAAGTTATCTCATATAATTACTAAAAATTTTATTTAAGAGCTCTTTCAATAATTATATATTTTTTTACATTTTAAGTATTTATTTCAGTGTTATTATTGCATTATAAATTCATTGTCTACTAAATTATTGGTTCATTCATCAGTTATTAAGCATTAAAATTATGCATAGAAACTCTTTTCGCGTTATACTATGAACCCCTACTTTTATTAATCCGACTATTCATTATCTCATTGCGTATACGTATATAGATCTGTTATCTTATTGTTTGGATGTGTGTGATCGAGATCACATAATCTTTGCCTTAAAATTTATTAAATATCATTAAATATATATTTTTGGTGCTCTTTGACTTGACTTCATGTATTTGTATTTTTTTCTTTATATTCAATTTTTACAATAAATTATTCTACATCTATATATTATTTTTTTAAAAAAATATCAATACTACGTTAATTTACAATGTAATAATAAACCTTTTAATTAATCGAATGAGTATTTAAAAATATGATTTGTAAATTATCTTTAGAGTATTCAAATATCTTAATTTTTTACTAAAATTTGGTAACTTAATTAAAAATATTAAAAATATAGTAGTTTCTTATAATAATAAAAACGGTCGATGAATATTAATTTGTATTAAAGTTCAAATCCATCAATCCACTATTTATTTTAATTTATATGTAATTAAATAACTTCCTATTTGTACTCAATATTTAACCTTCTCAATGTAACTAAACGGTTACTTGTATTTAAAAATTAATTTATTCTGCCTACTAGGGCGAGTAAGTAAAAATTATTGATAAACGGTATTGCCGATGACGAAGTAGGAAAATTAATTATGGATTAATTTAGGATTATCTTGGATTGCCGGAACAAGAATTAAGTCTGTTATTAATAATCCAAGCATTATCATAAAAATAAATAAACAAATAAATAATCTTATTAATTATTCATAGAATAGGCAATTGAAATTTTATTCCGTGGGTAAACATATATAGAACTTACATTTTATATTTTACGTTTTGAAATTATAATAATTTAGTTGAGCATAAAGAATAAATTAAATACTTACGTGATATACAATTAAATTCTTAATATCTATTATGTAGAACAAGCTACGTGATATCGTAATATAAGAAATGCGCATGTTGTACATAATAAATAAGTATGTAATAAATAATAAATGCAGTAAATAATGTTGATATATACATATACCTGTATCGTTTTCCGCTAGCTCACTTGCTTTAAGACACATGAGTTCTTATAAATACAGATAGGAAATTACAATTCGATGTTTTCTTTATGATTAAATTATTACTAATCGATTAATTATTATTAGTCGCCACGAGGCGTTAAAATCCCCCTTCCCTGTCCTAAGGAGGAAGTAAGCCTTAGAACGCACGCAGATTATAAACAGTGAAATATTATTAGAAAGAAACCTTTATTGCGTCGCGGATTCCTTGACGATCCATAACGTACGGGATAATCGATCCTCGTGCGGTTGCGGACATCTAACTGTTCACAACGATTCTGGCCAGCACCGAAGGTGTCACGACGACGTAACCTTGACCGACACTAACCTCGCGATCCTTTCAATACTTAGGCTATAAGTCGCTTGAACCCTTGAACTTAACCTTGAACTTAACTCACAGCCACTCTTTCAACTCAATGAGACCTATCAATGAGGTTCGCGATACATGAATACTATGGAATCAGTCCTGCTGGCCAGTAGAATTGTTCCTTTACGTTATTATAGAGCCGAGAGTAACAAAGAGAAAATTACTTATCTTTTTTCTTTTTTTTTTTTTTTATTATTATTGCGATAAAAATGAAGTGGTTAGATTGCAATAAAATATCAAGTTAATTGCAGGCAGCAGTTTGCATAGGCGGTGATGGTACATTTGCCGAGATGTTCAACGGCTTGGTCGCCAGGGCTGCTCGGGACCAACGAATCGACCTCAATGATACAAACGTACTCCTACCTAAGCCTAGTCTTCCAGTGGGTGTAATTCCCAGCGGTAGCACCGATACCCTGGCTTACAGCCTCCACGGGACTACGGATGTCGAGACCGCGGTGATACATATAATCTTCGGCGACTCGACTGGTCTCGACCTCTCGACCGTTCACAACGAAAAGAGCTTGTTGAGGATATACGCGAGTATCCTTAGTTATGGATATCTTGGCGACGTCATCAGGGACAGCGAGAAGTTCCGATGGATGGGCCCGCAGAGATACGATTACTCCGGTCTGTTGATGTTATTATCATTATGTATTCACTATCTCGATACTTAGATATATATATATATATATATATATTGTCTTATTAAGATATAACTCTTATAAAAAATATTATAAATCATTGATCTTATATTTTTTATCAACTTGTGTTAATTAAGAATTCGATCGACAGGTTTTAAGAAAATAATAGCCAATAAGGGATACGAAGGTGAGATCGTATTGTTATCGGAATCCGGCCATCCTGCGGCTTGCACGAGATGTATAAAAAACTGCACGCGTTGTATCGAGCGATCGCATTGCGTCAATACAGATGATGATATTGCCAGTAAGTTTTTCAAGCTCTCATAAATAGTATTCTTAATAAAGTATTCAGAATATCCTCATTTTCTATAACATCTTTCTCTCTCTCTCTCTCTCTCTCTCTCTCTCTCTCTCTCTCTCTCTCTCTCTCTCCCTTCTATTTCTCTCTTTCTCCGTCCAGTAATATGTATTTAAAACGTTATTTTTTATATGCACTATTTACAGGGACGTATAGGAAAAATTGAATAATCGATAATGTAGTTTTTTATTATAAATTTTAAAAACTGATGCTCCACCATATCAAAGAAATTTAATCTTTAACAAAGATCCAATCTCATTTAATTATTATTAATAAAAAGCAACGAGAATATGAAACTCTAAAATTTGTATCTAAGATTATTCTTTCATATCAATTAATTTCTTAGTAGCTATGATATGAAATAATAATTACGTATAAAATTGTCTTAAATATGTGTAATTATTATCATGAAATATTATATATTTACATGTTATTCTTGCGAAAATAGTTTGAGAAAGCCAATCAATACGAAATATTAATATAAATATTTATAAAAATTATAAAACAGTATGTATACTTCTTAAATATAAGTTCGGAAAACTTTATAAGGTAATAAGCAATATTTATTCAGTAACAATGTTGCAGAAGATAAACATTTTTTACTGAGCAGAGAGCACGGAGAAAGTTAGTTCATACAAAGCACTGGTACTTGAGAGTTATACATACGTTTATAGAATTAAATAAAGGTCATGGAGACCATTCTTAGAAAAGTACACTATGGTGAAAGAGACTTACTTATATAGTAGAAATAACTTTGTATGTATTTATAAGTCTATTTTTAGGTAAGGTCAGTTACAATTATTCCATTCGCGAAGTTATTGGAATTTCAAAGCTCTCTTTACGTGTATTTTATTTCTATGAATATATTATTTAGATATTTTCCTTTCATAAAAGAATTACAGTATAAATATTTGATAACATATAGTATATAATATATAATTAATATAACGTTAATTTTGATAATAGAGACAATTAAGCGTTAGGGATTAATAGAAGTAATTAAAATAAATTTGTATTGGCTAATTAAATTGGATTCGTTTTTACATTTCGTTTGTATTTTATGAAAATTTTACACAAAGTTGCAATAATATATTTCATTGATATAGAACTCCTGTAGTAATTGTGCTGCGCTGTGACGGGATAACGTCATTAGATTCGTCAGCACGACCTTATCGTTCTTTACACATTGATATTGTATTTCGATGATATTTTGTGAATTTTGTGAAGAAGTGGTATCGTAAGAGAAGTAAATGTAAATTTCAGGATGGCTTACTGTGAGAGGGAAGTTTTTCATGGTAAATGGAGCGAACGTCTCGTGCGCCTGTTCAAAGAGTCCCATGGGATTCAGTCCGCATTGTCACATCGGTGACGGCTGCGTCGATATAATCTTAGTCAGACACACATCTCTCATAAACAATCTGCGCATGCTGCTCAGGCTCAGCAGCAAAGATAAGACTCTGGTAAGAGACACCTCGTATCATACTACAATAATACGTACAATAATTTCCCTTTCATTTCCAATATGGCATATAATATAGCATAATTCCTTGTAAACTCTAGGGCCATCTTTTAAAAATTTGAAAACTTTTATTGCGCTACGTACTAGTAAGTTTTGCAATAAAAAAAAATTATATCTTATTCGAGGACAAAGAAAACAAAAAGAATGACTTTAAAAGTGAAAGGAAGGCAGCGAGCCGGTAATGAATGAGTTGAGCAAGCAGTTGACGAAAAATATATATGTGTATATATATATATATATATATATATATATATTATTTTTTTTTTTACCGCAGTATGATTTGCCGTTCGTTGAGGTCTACCGAGCTCGCGAATTCACGTTCCGCGCCTCGGATTCCCCGGACAAGGATCTCGTCGAAAACAATGGATCGAGACGACCCTTGCAGCTAGGCGACTCGGCCCTCAGCGTCTGGAACTGTGACGGCGAGGTCATCGATGCTTCCTGCGTTAAAATCAGGTACGTCCATTAAACAAGGACTAAGACGACCGATTCCTCTCCACGAACTTCAACGGCTACTTTAATTTAATCAACGTATGAGTATGCGACGAACGATCTACGGCTCATTTCAGCACTTCTACGGCTAATTCACCTCTACTTCGCTTATTCACCCAATAATAATAATAATAATAATCTCTGCCTTTAATCGACCTTTTCATTAAATATTCCAACGAACTCTCCGCCCTTTCATTTATTCTATATGTTGACATATCAAACAATCAACGAATTACACGCTAATATAATAAATAACGTCACAATTACTAATTGCAAAGTACTGTTAAGCAATTATGAACACGAATAATGTAATTGAAGATATTTATTAAAATATTGTAAAAACCATTTCTTATTGATGCTGAGAAATTTGTGGCTTATTGTGCAGTAACACGTCACAGAATTTTATATTCTAAATGAGTTCATGTATTGCAAATCTATATCGCGAAAAGAGATATGTTATAATTGGTCAAGGAACTCTATTTAATTTATGGCACATAAATGTATATGTCGTTACTTTGGACGACTTATTGCATTTTACGATTACGCCTTCTTTTACTACTCGCTTTTATAATTGTTCTTTTTAATATTTTTCCGTTACCCTTGCTATTTCTATTCTATTACATAAGAGCACATATTAAATGGTTAGCGGCTACATTAATTTCTTTATCTATTATCCGGATTTATGCTGAGTAGGATAATCTATTTGGTGCGCGCGCGCGCACACACACTAGAACACGTATACAATTTAAATTAATTAAAAATTGTTATAATTTTCAATTAATACATTACAAAAATATTGGAGTTTAAAAATTTATAAAATACGTACTACCTTTACATTACTTGCGATAAGATAAAATATTATTTTGCCAATCAGTCATAAAATTATACGACACTGAATTGCAGGAAAATTAGTTGACAGTATTTTATACTCTTACTTAAAATGACGAATGTCTATTTTTTCTTGTACTATATTTTTAATAAGTTTTTTTTTAATAATTGTAGGTATATTTTATCTATATTTTGCACAGCTCGTTAGCTCGTCTTATGGAATTTCTTCATAATTTCAACAGTTGAAAATCAATTTATCAGAATGAAAATAATATAAAATAGTTGAAAGTAGCTTGGATACAAAGCTATTTTATCACGAAATGCAAAAGCGGTTGATTTATAGCAAGATTTATATATATATATTATCGATCGAGCCGTTTGAACACCCAGCGAAGCAAAAATACTTATTCAAAAACTTTCTTTCACTTTCACTCATTGTCGAGATAAAGTAGTTTTTGACTGGACGTTGTTATTTTCGTTGTCTAACAGTAAAAAGTTAACCGATGTTACGCAAGTCGATCATACTCTCGACAATGCATTTAATGTTTACACAGAATGATCGACAATAATTGAATGTGGTCTGAGTCGAGGCCGTGGCCCAGTTGCCACTTCCATCTTTATAAGGATATAATTATTTTGTAGACGTTAAGACGAGATTCGAACGAGATCGGAAAATTAATTAATTTTAAAAAAAAAAAAATCTTTCAGAGTACATCGTCAGCTCCTCAAGGTATTCACGAGGCGGATGCAGCCAGTTGCTACAGAAAATTCTTCGTGCTTCTGCCTCCTTTGAGGACTGACACGTCCGACGGAAGACGTCTGGGGCTTCCATCCTCCGAGGCACGTTATTCAGGGTTCAACGAACTCCCCTCGATTCGTGCCGACGATCACGCGCGAGCCGTACAATACCTGATTTTATATAGTTTTCATTGAAAACAGGACGGCTGCTCTTTTACGATTCCAGAGATGTTATCATTATTATTCTTATATTTTATCCGAACTTTATGCTAAGGAATCTTAAATTAAGATGCACTTTCGTAGCGTTTCATAATGTGCCGTTTTTTTCATGTACCTGAGCGATCTATTATATATATATATATATATATATATATATTGCTCACTTTATTTATAAAAAAAAAAAAAAAAAAAAAAAAAAAAAAATTCTATAAATATCGTATTATATAAAAAAAAAAAATTTTTCTTAGAATAAATACACTTATGGACTCGCAATTGATTAAAAGTTTGCGATATCGGAAAAATTCTTTTTGATATATAACTAGAGAGTGTATTCAGTCAGCTACTTTAATGGTGGTTTTTATTTCACCTATCGATAATGACAGAGAGTTCATCCGATAATTTTCTATGAAAAATATAGTAGCTACCTATCATCGATATATTTTATTGATTTTTTTTTTTTTTTTTTTATAGATATTTTAAATATGAATAAAAAGTATTCATAGTGATAAAACTGAGAAGGATAAAGAATTTCAATAGCGGCACAATTACAAATTCGTAATAAATCTATGGCTTTATTAAATGAAATTCTCAGTTATACCGAATCCAATAATAAATTTATAATTGTACATACTCAAAATTTTGTTAATCGATTATTTTTATTATTATTATATATATATATATATTTTTGGTAATTAGCAATACATATAATAAAATTTTTTTCCAAATTTCACAATCTTTAGAAAACCGCTTTTTTCGTATATTCGGTAAACTATAAAAAATGAGAATTTGTTATAATATTATTATTTTATTGAATACATATAAAATTTGCTTATAAACATAAATTATTTATAACTATATATAAGAAAAGTTATTTTCTTTATTGAATATTAAATTCAATACATTTACAAATAAAAATAATAAATAATTTAATAGTCTTACATAATTTTCTCAAACTAACAGTATTTACTAATTTAAATAATAACCTTTCCTTTATATCTAGATGATAAGTTGTTGTAAAACAGTAGGCATACTTTTATATTACATCGTAAATAATAACGTGAATGAAACGATAAGATTTAGAAATTCACAAATCTCTTTTTTCGACAAAAAATTAAAAACAACTTATTAGAATTGAAAAAATAATTTACATAACAATTGTAATATTTACATTGCATTAGGTTATGTTTTAAAAATTAAGATATAATAATTATTTTATTGTATGCAATTGCCAATTCCTTTTCAAATATAAAAGTATAAGATCAAAATGAAATTGTTAAACTTTGTATACACTTAATAGAATTATGCAGTGAAGTCGAAAGAATTTTCATATACAATATTATAAATCCTTAAAGTATATATTGTAATTATAGCAATACTTTTATTACGTATTATTTTTATTATTTATCATGATTTATTTAGTTTCACGGATTCAATAAAATTTTTCAGAATATAATTTAACATTATCACATTTGCCAATAGATATATTTCATAAATAAGAATTATATAGACGAAATTATTTGGATACATTAAATGAAATATTAAAAATATATTATGTAATAGAATATAAATATTTACAGTCTACAAATTATTAAAATTTATATTAATCTATGTTTAAAGTAAAACTATAATTGGTCAAGCTTTAAATCCTCATACAATATAACACTTTAGATTTAAAATTTAATAAAATTTAATAAAAATTTTGAAATTAAATTCCACATATATAATGAAAGCTTCTTCATATCACTATAATAATAATATACTATTACACAAATAAAAAGTACTGATACAAAAAGTTAATTGTTTATATTTATTTGAATTTATTGAGTCTTAGATACATGTAACGATTAAAAGCACAATTATAGTAATACAAATTTTAATAAGTAATAAAACAACATTCAAAAAACCTTGATTTCGATTAATATGCATAAAGATAATAATTATATAATAATAATATTTTAAAGCTTTACACATGTTCATCATTGGTAATAGACAATGAATTTAGTATATTTGTCGATGAAAGGCAATGTTATATAATTGGCAGCTTAAGTATAGAAAATTGGAAAAATTGAATGTACAGAAATACTTTTGTCTAGATATTCGAAAAATATAAAGAATATATTCGGAATTGTAACAAAAACGTTAAGAATGTGAAATACATTAGGTTGGTATTACAATTTCGATAAAAAATATCGAATGATTTTAATTTTATGTATCTAGAAAAATATTTATCAACGTATTTAATTATTTATGTCAGTTACGAATTCTTACGAATTGATAAAAATCAAATAGTTTTAGTTTAAATTTAATAAAAACAAATATTAGAAGCAAAGAAAATTTGGATAAAAATTTTTTTTCAAATAATCTTAATATAAAATTAAGAAAATTAATGTATAATAATAAATAAGATAAATAAAAATACGGTAACGTGAGACTGTGAGCTCACTGTATTTGATTTATAATATTAATAATAATTATTTTTCTTAGTAACTCATTTATTTGCACAAAAAATGAATTATGGCCAATGAAAGAGAAAAGAGAAAATGTAATTTTTGCTTGTAATTTTTGCATGTAATGTCTTCTAGAAAATGTAATTTTTGCTTGTAATAAGATTATTTGTATTAATTATTTAATACAATAATAGATAATAATATATATATATATATATATGTAGAAATAATTATCGATCTTCTAATTATTTCTTACGTAAAAATACGTATGTTTTAAGTACAATTAGGTCTTAGGTTTAAATTTTTAAAGCGTAATTGTATTGCTTATAAATACAACAATACAAGCTGCATATTATTAAGTTCTAATGTGGTATAGAAAATAAAATAATATAATATTTATAACTTTTGTCGAGGTTGATGGAATTCAACGGAAGCATAATAAAATCAAGTATCGAGCATGAATTGTGCATAAATATTGGTTTGTTGCAGTAAAGAATTTTATTACAATTATAATTATGACTTAGCAGTTAGAATTTTTAGAAAGTATTCTTTTTTATATGATATATATATATATATAATCTATTTCATCAGATTTTCATAATTAAAACAATTAAATTCCGCTATTATTATTTATAATTTTAATTTATCCAGATTTAAAGTTCTTTTATATTCGAATGCTTGTACATATAAAAGTATTTATAAATATGTTCTTAAAATTAATTGATATATGTATGCATTAATGTTTTTATCAATTAAAAATTGTCTTCGTAATTTATAACGGGCTACGTACAATGATAAATGATAAATGATAAATCCGGTGATATATTGATATTCGTATAATAATTAATGACGTGCAATTTTCTTTTTGAAGAAACGTTGATAAAATACGTTCATTTCTTTTCAAGAATTAATATCTCGGGCTATCAAAATAAAAATATTTTCCTAGTTTTTCTTATTCAATAAAAATATTGTTAAAATCTGAAGAAAAGCAATAGGGAAATGAAATGATTTTAATTATAATTTATAATAGTCTTCGGCTGTAAAGCTTCTGAAAATTCATTGTGATATTTTACTATAAACAAATATAAACAAAATTTGTTCATTTATTTTTTATAGGCAATCTACTTATTAAATGGAATTTTATTAAAAAAATCATCTACTTGTATTATTTAACCCAATTGAAAACATCCTTCATTTATCTTTAAAAATTACATTACAATCGAGACTATTTTTTTTCTTTTATTTTTTTTCTTTTTCAAGTAAATTGACAATTTACTTGTAAATGTTTAAAACAGTATAATTAAATATGTAAAGTAACATTTAGGATTTGAATGTAATAGATTAAATAAAAATCAATGAGCGCGAAGCAGTCCTCTATTTATCTATATTTTCTTCGGGTCTCTTACCAATACGGTGCTGCTCCGTTGAATAATAGGGTGCCCATTTCGGGTCAAACAAGCGTAGCGGAAGCCTAAGAGGATAGATACGTACGTCCCCCTTTGGTCCCTCTCTCTCTCTCTCTCTCTCTCTCTCTAGTTGGTAAGGATGGTCGATGAAGACTCGAAGACGCCGGCGTTTAAAAAGTTATCGAGTTGGCAATTTAGTGAATTCAAGAGTGATGCTGCTCCTCCTTCAGGAAAAATGGTAAAAACAGGGGAGACGGAGAGGGGGAGGGGGGAAGTAGGGGGAGGAGGAGGAGGAGGAGGTGGGTAGGATGCTGTGGGGATGCCATCCGGGATGGAAGAAAGAAGCGGAAAATTCTAGCTGACCAATTTATGTTCTGGAAAGCTTCGCGTCGTAAAATTGACTTCGTGCGGATAGGCGAATAGCTAAGAACGTCGGTGCGGTGTGGTGCGGTGCGGTGGGGTGGAAGGGGGGAGAGACGAAAGCCGTACTCCAATATACAGGCTTTGAACCTCCGCGCTCTACGGAATGAACCCGGAGGTCGTAATTAAATCACGGACTCTTAGCAATTTCGGACCGTGCTCTTATCCTCCTTTCACTTACATCTTTATCATTAGGATCCCGCCGTTTCCTTTCTTAAAACGCGGATGCTCTCGTTCCTCTATTCTGCGAGTCCAATTTTCATCTCGAGAATCTTTTGGAGTTTTTTTTTTTCACACGGAGTGAAATATCTTATTAATAACAGATTTGTAATATTAATCTTATAAATATTTTATAAGATCGAAGAACGCTATCTATTTTCCTCAAAGAAATAGATACTTTAAATTATATTCAAATTAACAGTTTCATGTTCTTGATTTAGCAATTCACGTTGTGTATTCGTGTTCAGGAATTCCCTTATATCTCGCGTCGTTTGTACCGTCTGGAAGGCTTAAATTATTAAAATACAAGGAGTACCTACCTCGACTATTCAATATTATTCGATAAATCCTACCGGGGAATAATGAAAATACATTTTATTTTCTCTGGCTTGTTCTACTTCTCTATGGAAACACGTTAGACCCTAATGTAAAAAACAAAAAAATAAAATCTTATAAAATCGATAGTCTGTTACATAAAGAATATAAAGCTAAATTATTTATCTACGTACAAGGTAGAAGCGTAAAATTTTTATTGCTATACTATTATCTAGAGACTCGTATGTATTTATTATCTACGATTGTCTCATACAACTTGTAAAAAGAGTTTCTATTATTTTAAAATTATTACTTCACGTCGATTGATTAGCAAGTTATTTGTTTCGCAGCATCTAAGTAAAGACATTGCAATGCCGTAATTTTACAGTATTTTTGAATATATTGTAAAGATAACGAAATTTAATAATATCATAGCGTAACGAGTAGCCATCGCTTATCACGTCTTGTATGTAAATTAATGATATATTTGTAAATTTACTTTAAATTTTTTACACTAAAGCAGCAAGTTATGTTTTAGAAATTTTATAAGATATGTTTATGTAAGAATATTCCAAGGAAAGAAGATTCCTTAAATGACATTCGAATTTACATTTGACATTTTATGCCGAATGAAAATAAAATAATCTTCGTACGTATCTTTACTTCATGGGCAAGCTAAGAAAATACCTTGTTTGAACATAATTAGTATAGCTGCAGCTGCTGGGACTCGAGAATTATTGAAGAATAATATTCTAATCTATGAGCGCGGGAGCGAGGTTCCGCAAATAGTGTTTGTTCTAATCGATAATCAATTTCACGCTTTTTCATTGAGTGGGACCGAGGCGAGGGGGGGAGGGGGCGTACGAGGTGAGAGATTTCTTGATGGAAATGGCTTGTGCTCGTTACGATGAAGGTGTAATATAATATCAAAATTAATTTTTGGATTAGCTTTTACTGTTTTTTTCTAAGAATATTGGGAAATCCACTTAATTCGTAATTTTACAGCATTTATAGAAGCATATATAAATAAAGTTGGTCAATACATTCGTATTATATTATTGAATACAATTTTTTCTTTGTATTTATTTCCATCAAGACATTATTTACATCGTATTGCCTTAGCAATAACACAAATTATTACTATTTACTTATGTATATGTACAAATTGTTATATAAAAATTCGTGTTATATTTCTTTTTTTATTGAGATATATATATATATATTGAAAATATGACAGTTGGCGATACAAGCATCAACATAGAGAACACTGTATTTTTTTAAACAATAGGTAAAGGATCTATCATTATCTACTAGTATTATTATAAATATTATAATAGACTATGCTAATAAATAAGTTATTTTAATACTTTAGCGTGAAAATTAATAAGGGTAATTACAATTTTCTTATAAAGTAGTATTTTATCAATAAATTTGACATTCATATTGTTCGAATAGTTTTAAAATTGTCCATATTTTTTGTTTAACAAATTATTTTACATTCTAATATCGAAACGAAAATATAATAATTAAAATATTAAAAAAAAAAATTCATTTCCGTTAAAGATATCGTATTTTAATTTAAAAAAATGATACTGTAATTCGTAAAGAAATTTTTTCATTTCTTACTATAATTATCATCTTTGTATTGTAGAATTCTATATTTTATTTAAAGAATCTTTTATTATTTAGTATTTTGTATAGAAAGTATTTTGCATTTACTTAAATTACATATTTATAGAAATAAATTACTTAAACAAGGTCATTATACTATTAAATTAGTAACAACAACAACAACAACAACAACAACAACAATAATAATAATAATAATAATAATAATAATAACAATAATTAATATTAATATCAATATTATTTTTTTTGACAATTTATTCGTCGGAAATTAAAGTGATTGAAAAAGTATTACAACTAAAATAATGTATCGGCAAGTGTGGTCGGATGACATTTGAATTTTATCCTTATTCGACAAAATATAAATATAAATACGAGGTACGTTTTCTGCTTACATACGTATGTAGATCCCCTACATACACGCAGCCGTTAAATATACATTTCAATGAGAGCTCTTACACATAAGACTACAATGAATCTCTCCGTTTTTCTTTATATTGCATATTATTTTATATTGTAATGTAATGCAATCGTCATTACGATCGTACACGATATTATTTTCCTTAACTTTCTTCCCTTTTACATCAGATCATTTACTTTACTAATTTATATAAATATGATTTATGTACGATGACACACATGGTCTTACATATTTACCTCAAAACGTCAAAATTTGTATATAAACTTTAGCTTGATCCCGTATTTCATTATTTTATTCACTTGTACATGTAACATAGAAAGATATCTTATATATATATATATTTTTTTTTCTTTAATTTTTTTTTCTACAAAGAAGGTAAATTCTTTGTTATAAGATATTGATATAACAGTTTTGATTTTTCGTTATTATTATTATATATCTATATATATATATATATATATATTTAATAAAAACTCGATTTTTAATTTTATAATTTTTCTTTCGTACGAAGTAAAGAAAAAATAGAATAAGTTTTGTTTATACTATCATCATACTATTGCAGATATTCACAATAATAATATAATAGAAATATTTTTATTAAATTTTCTTAAAAACTGTAACTAAAATATGAATGTATAAAGTTTCTCTTACTTTCTTCACGAAAAAGCTAAAAAGATTTTTCCGTATCAAATACGAAAATTAACAAAAAATGTTTTGATTGTTTAATATCTATATATTTAAGGTTAGCTTAATCTGATTAACACATATCCTTGACAAAAATGTATACAATTATTGTCTTATTAAAATCTTATTAGATTATATTCAGAAATATAATATTTATGAAAGATTTTCATGAAAAAAGCACTGGTTACGTTTATAAAAAAAAAAAAAAAAAAAAAAAAAAAGTTAACGTAACATTTAAGTTATGAATATTTAAGGTAAGCGATTTTATGTATCTTTTGATTCTTTATCTATATCTATAATTTCAAATAGGTATTGTATTGTATACTGGATAACAATAAAAATAATATATTTAATATGGTAAAGGAAGATTTATCACTTATTGCAGTTTCATTGATTGTCTTTAGTATAAGTAAAACCGTTTTTACAACATTAATCATATATTTTTGCACAAAATTCTTTTATTGACAGACATGATGTATTAACGTAATTATCAAGTCAATATCACGCTAAAATTAACTTAACATTCAATACATTAAATTTTCTATTATTATTTAATGTCTCAATTAATAATGAAATACACTAGCAATAAATGACGCGATGATTCTTTGTCTTTATCCATTAACAAATCGATGAGATAACATTTTTATACAAATTTTATTTTTTTGTACATTTTTATATTTTCATTAAAAAAATTTCCTCCTTACATTCGAATTATCATCACAAATATTTGTTTTTTTTTTTTTTTTTTATTTGATTCATATCTTAAAAGTTATTACATTATATTGATTTATTATTCGTCCTGGACTTTGGTTTATACCAAACGCAATTCTCGTGGAACAACATTCAACATACTTATATAATTTTTGCCACATACAAAAAATATCAATATCTGAACACTACTTTCATAAATGTAGAAACTTACGAAGAAAAATATGAATAATATTATTTGGTTTATTAGACTTTTATCATACACAGAAAACATTTTATTTTTTTATTAAACCGAAAGAACTGATATAATTAAAAATTTTATTAAATCGGAAGATATACTCGTTTCTCATTATTTTTAACATAATAAAACGAAATTTTACAGTAACTATTACTAAAAAATTATTATTTGAATATTTTACGGAAGCGTAAAAGCTCACAAGGGAATCTAGTTTAAATGTTCTACTCATAATCACGGAAATAGTTATAAAAAGTATAAATTTACTAATACAATTAAAACATTTATTTTTATATAAAAATATTACTTGTAATCGCAAATAAATAATTTATCTTCAGGATTTACTTATTGTACGTTTTCACTCCGATATTTCAATAATACAATGAATTTGTAAAAGTTCTATTGATATACACGTTTTAATAAAGTGGAACTCGTGTATATTTTTTCGACTTACTTTGAATAAAATGCGAATCCGGATTAATTTTAAATCCTATAAATCTTCCACTTAGAATTATAAATATATATAATATATATATATATATATATATATATTTAACTTAATTATTAATTTAATTTGACCACTTTCATATTATTTTATCAAAATCAAGGAATCTAATAGATCTCACTCACATTTACTTAATATTTAATACGTTTTATTGTGAGTGAGCTTTTTTTTCTTTTCTTTTTCTTTTTTTTTTAAATATATTTACTTCTCATTGTCGTTTTTATTTTTTTCAAAATTGAATTACCAATAAATTATTAGGTTTTTTTATAAACAAATATAAAACATTCATCGTTAAAAATTAATTTACTTTATAAAAATATTATCAAATATGAAAAAGCTGGAAGCTTTAGTTAGATTATACATAAAATTGTTTTATATTTAAAAAATGTATTTATAAAAAATCATTTATGTAATTAACGTATTAATTTCTTTATAAAAATCGATAATTTTATGTTACCTTGGCATAATAACAAATCTAATTGTAATCCATAAAGTTGAATCTTGAATTTTCTCTAAATCGGTTTAGAAAATTCTTATTAACAAAACAATTCGAGATTAAAAATATTTAAAAATTCACAACTTATTATAGTACAATTAGATTTGTTTTTTCTTCTTTTTTTTGTTTTAATTTAAAAATATAGAAAATGTAACGATTAGATATAAATAAAGATTTAATATGAAATAGAAGTATAAAAGCCATGTGAGGTTCATTTTAATAATGCTTTTAATCCAACTAAGGAATTACGTATTGACTATTATAATTATTTTATTTCAATGTAAATAATTTAAATGAAAATTAAAAATAAAGTAGATAGATGATAGCTGTTGTAAAAGTTAGTTGAACAGGATTTAAAAATTAGTTCAAAAACTAGTGCTAGAGTTTAGAAGAATCTGAATCGTGAATTGATCTATTCGCTTTTATCTTAGTTTCGTTAACGTTCACCTGAATTCTAATTGAGAGGTTACTCGATCTCTTTGATAGAAAGTTACGGCGAACGATATGGCAATTCCGTGGTGATTCGACCTTCTTTTTTTATTTATTTATTTTTTTTGTTTTTGTTTTTTTTGCACATGGCGAAGACAAAGACTGGTTTATTCGTAATGTAGTAATAATAAATTAGAAACAATGGCCCTCCCTCTATGTTAAAAAAAGAGCCACAAAGAGGCTTGGAGAAAATATTCTGAAACTTTTGGAACAACAACAACAATAATAATAATAAATAATAATAAATAATATTAATAATAATATTAATAATAATAATAATAATAAATGTTCGGTCTTTCTAATTTACAAGACGTGAAGGTTCTCGCAGTTCTTGAACTTGCGGTCCTCCTTGCCGAACAGCCAAGTGAGCATCTGACGTGCCTTCATACTTGCCCTGATTATACCCCGTGACTTGTACCAGTGTTCCGTGTCAATGCCCGAGCCTCCGCCCCCGGTCGTCTGGCCCTGGTTCACCTTAAGGCGAATCTGACTGAGGATTCCCACGAGGAGGTCATCGATGTTGTGGCTTATCCCGACCGAGATTTCTGCAAACTTTGAGCGGTAGGTGCACGCCAAGCACTTACCATCTGGAAAAAGAAATAATTAATAATTCCGTCTTCGTTCCTCCCCGTTTAACCATACTCATACAAACGATAATTTTGAGATTTCCTGCTATTGTGATAGCTATTATTTATTACCTCGCCGTCTCAACCTTATAACGAATCAATTTATGTTTTATGCTTGTTTCATACGAAAGCCTCATTGAGAGCTCTTCGGATAACAGAATTATTCGAATTACCAAAAATAATATCATCCTTTATACAGGATCTCTTATCTGTCCCACTTGTACTCCCTGGATTGAGACTAATAATTAATTTAATTGACAAATTCAATTACTAATCACTTCTCGTTTCGTTATTTTCTTTCATTATCATCTTCAACTCTTTACCCATACTATGTAAACTAAATGTAATTTTTGCAAAAGCGAAAGAAATTTATATCTTTTATTACATATTTCGGGAAAATAAAATATTATCTAGATTTTTAATGTCTACTTAAAATATTCGCTTTTAATTAAGTATAAAATCATGGAGCTCCATAGAATAAATTTACACATTCAGTTTTTTTTTCTTTTTTTTAAAATTAAACTATCATCTCGTACTTTATTAATCAAAATTTTCTCTTCTTGTGTAGGTTAAACGTGTATATATTTACACACATATATATATTGTCATAGCTATAATTATACCATTTAAACTTAATAATTTTATCGGTCTCATTCTTTAAGTATTAAATTAAAAGTTAGGAATTATTGAATAATAAATTACTTTTAGTTTAGCTAATCAGATTGTTTTAGTTATTATGTGTTGACTATTCTATGAACAAAGTGTCAAATTATATTTAATAAATAATTAAATATAAAATATAAAAGTATGTATAACTAATTTAATTACTAGAACTCTGTAAATCTTGTTTTATTTGAAAAAATGGTTTATTCTGATTTGTCGATTCTTTATTACTGCATTAACTTCATTATTTATTAAAGTTTTAATTAACAATACAGATACAGATTGTACAAAAACATTAATTATTTTGTAATAATATATTATTGAAGAGATAACAAGAGCAGCAGTAAGAATAGATTAAAATATAATTATAATTTTAGTTTTAGAAGAAAATTAATTTAAAAAATTTAATTATGAATTTGTTTATTATATTAACCGAAATATACAGAAATATATACAATACTTTCAGTTTGTAAAATCCATAATTTAATTATGGATGCATAATGTAAAAGAATATTAGAATGACAAATGATCATTTATAATAATGGGTTTATGCATGAAATTAGTAAACCAGAGTACTATAATGAAATTTATCCGAATTACCATGAACGTGGAAACCTGTTATTGCAATATACAATTATTAATAAGCATATAAGGATATTTATTCGTTATACATGCCATACATGTCATTTACATTTATTAAGTATTACAGTTTGACGCGCGTGAACGCATGCGTGTTCGTGCTCTTCTATAAAAAAAAAAAAAAAAAAAAAACGTCGATTTCTGATAAGAAGCCTTAAAGCTTTGCGGAGGAGGATGGAGAGGTCCCACCACACTGACTACACGTGGTCTACGCGGGAGGGTACCGTGTACATCCGCGCCTCGATCCACACGTCATAACTTCCACAACGTCATTTCCACTCCAGGTACACCACATAACATCGCATCCATGACGTCGCCGCTGCCGCCGCCGCCTCTACACAACCACATCTATACTACCGCCTCCACGTCGCGGCTACTTAGGACCACAAGGCCTATTTACCTACTTCCGCTCACCTCAAATTTATGCAAATTAAAAAAAATAGAACCCCTTACACAAAGTATTAGTATAGAAACAAGAAATAATAATGTATTGACTTTAAATTTAAAATTTATATAAAATATTTAATAAAGTAAATACATTCATTTTTGCTTATTTATCTAGAAGAGAGTTTCCCTCTGATCAATTTATTTTTTACTAGGATAAACTGATAAGAGTTTTCCGTATTTAAATTCAATGCTTTTCTTCTTAAATGTTTTATCTATCCTATATGTTTCTCCATAATCATGTAAAATATTTGTTTTCATTTGAAAAAAGTTTTCTCTTAGTTTATAATTGCAATATTATTAATATTTAACATAATACATGATTTACTATTGGTCATTTTAAAAATTAAAAATATTGCGCAACTTTTTAATTCAATTTGTAATTTAATTGTAGTGAAAGTAATTCAAGGATTTACAAAGATAAATGTTCAATATTAAATTATATTTAAAAATCATTTCTAAAAATTTGGCTTCTTATGAGTCGAAGATTTGTTTAATAAATGATATTTAATAAATTTTATAGCAATATTATAATATAATGTATGAAATAAGAAAAAGATAATAAATATGAATAGAAATCGAAACTGAATAATGATGAGAAGAGATTTTTTTTTTTAAATTGTTGAAAGACATTGTAACGATTTTCTGGCTCATAGATGCTTATACAAGTATTGTTTATATATCTTTAACTTATTTATTCCATTTTAAATAAAAATTTGTTTAAATAACAATAATGAATAACGTATGGTAATATTGTATATTGGAAATTTTCACGAGTCTATCGTGTATTTAGTGCTTTTAATGGTCTTGCAGTTTATACAAATACAAAAGCAATTAGCCTATATGTATTTATTTTATCAACAATGTTCGAAAGTATTTTTAATCAATTAACTGAACAACTTTATTTAGAGTAAATAGCTGGAAACAGCGGATGGTTGCGGTATCGTAGATTTTTATAGTAGACATTTCTCGTTAGTATGTCTTTATGAATTGACGAAAGCAAATAACTTGATGTGAATTGCGTAAGATATTTTTCGATCGATACGTAATTGACTCGTGAATAAAATACGAAGAAGGAAATATATCTATCTTTTTTTCACATTAGACAGCGAACGAAATATTTTTAATGCCTGAGTGGTTGCTATTAACAAAATAACACATAAATACGTTCTACGTGATGCTTAAGGCTTTGATACCAAATGCTTAATGTACGTATACTTAATAAATAAATTCAATATCTTTGCGTTAGAAATAAAGCGTTAATTCAATTATTTATGCATTAATAGTTTCCGGTGTAAATAAAGTGTAAGCTTGCATTGATTTACGAAAAACCGAACATTATTTAATTGTCAAAATAAATATAAAATAAATATAACACTAAGTGTTCTATAAATATCTTTAACGCTATTTAATTATTGATGTAAAGGTTACATATGACAAGTACGAGCTTACTGTTTTATTTTGTTTTTCTTTTATACGAGAGCTCGAGTCTTCGGTTAAATGAAAATTGAAAGTTCTAACGATGTTACATAAAGTTTTTAAGCTAAGTATTAGATGATATATGAGAACATTTGAGTAAAGAGCACGCACTGACTTCTGAATATATGTATATATATATATATGCACATCTTATTAATTATTTTATAAATGCAATATGTACCGAGCGTTATGAATAAATAACATGTCGGCAGCAACAATTAATGCAGACGTTAATAATAAGGGTGGGGATGAAAGCCAGTAGTAGGAAGGGGCTGGGCGGGTAAGAATGGGCAGGTTTGGTGAGCAACGCGAGGTACGTGTAAAGCGACCTTTGTGTGTCTAGTTTGTATTATTGCTGTGACATAAGCAAGGGTTTTCCTCGATGAATAGGAGGAGTGAAAGTAAATCGGGGGAGCATATGTATCGATACTTTTTTTTTACATTCTTTCGTTTGTTTTTCATTTTTCGTGGTCAGTTGTGGAGAGACGGAGAGAGAATCGTAGCGACAATCGATTATTTAAAGTCAGTTTCTGTAGATGTTGAAAAATTGAATTAAAAGTTGGCAGAGTCGCCGCGGGTATCGTCTGATAAGAGTAAATCATTAGCGTGGACGTAGAATGGGGTGAGGAGAGAAAAGGAGTCTTTGACGCGATAACGTCAATCTTCGTTAGAGGGCTTACCTTGGGAGGAAACGACGCGTGAGCGCACGAGGTCGATCTTGTTGCCGACGAGGATGATGGGTCTGCCCCTGACATCTTGCTCGTACAGTCGCGAAAGTAAATCCTCGGCGCGCTGGAATGACGCTTTATCTATAACCGAATACAAGACGACATAGGCGTGAGGCTGCGGAATCTTGTCCAACTCCTGAAACAGCACAAAAAGGCCATTTATATCCATTCCCTCGTTCCTCCCAAAATACCGAACTAT
The DNA here is from genome assembly GCA_018883505.1 of Ceratosolen fusciceps. NCBI lineage: Eukaryota > Metazoa > Arthropoda > Insecta > Hymenoptera > Agaonidae > Ceratosolen > Ceratosolen fusciceps. Next base: position 3,316,863 of record RCIC01000009.1, read on the forward strand.
TATTACGGATTCATATCAATCGCGATGATAGACTTTCAAACGTATACATTATTATTATTATTATTATTGTTGTTGTTGCGGTTGTTGTTGCTGCTGTTGCTGTTGCTGTTGTTATTGTTATTGTTGTTGTTATTGTTATTGTTATTGTTATTGTTATTTATACAGCTTGTCGAAGACGAAACTATCGCTACTTATCGCTTTTTAGCAGTTAACGTTTGTTTAACAGACGAAACTCATCTGACGATGTAATACAATAATAGACTATCAGTTCTATTACTCTATCTTTAAGTAATTTTAAATTAATTTCAATTTAAAACGATTTACAATACTAAATTTCAATGCAGACATTTTATTCGACACAATTCCTTCTAATACTTTTCTAACAACTTTTAATCTACTTTTCCCGTGCACTTGATGCTCCAAGGATTTCTCCAGTTTCCGAGTTATTTCTGAAATTAAACTTCCGTAATGTTTGTGCGTCTTCCTATTACAAAGATCTTAAAGATTTTAATGAGAAGACTTAAGTTTTATCAAAAAAAAAAAGAAAAAGAAAAAAAAAAGAAGGAAGATTCGTACTAACGAGCTGATTATTAAAGGTATTCTATAGTAAAAATATTTTACTTCCAAGTTCTTTTAAGCATCAAGGCATTTTTATACGTATTTATAAAATAAATGGAAAAATTCATTTGTATTTTGAGGATTCCTGATAATTAAGAAACGTACAGTTTAATGGCTACATTTCATTTAAGGTGGCTCAGTCACCATTAAATATAATATATATATTTAATAAGATGTACTGAAAAGCATATTGTTTCACGTTGTTAACGTGAAATACTTTACTTACGGATTTACGTTGAGAAATTTATAATTCCAAAAACTTATATTATTGAAATAATAATAGTTTTCTAATAAAATAAATGCTCTGCGTATAAATGCTATTTTATAAAATAAAATAAATATAAAATAAATCGGATAGATAAATTTCTGATAAAATAAAATAAATATTTCCTGGATCTTCAGAAGATTATAGCTTATCGATTATAACTATTAGATTATAGCTTATTTTAATTTGCATAAATTTGAGGTGAGCGGAAGTAGGTAAATAGGCCTTGTGGTCCTAAGTAGCCGCGACGTGGAGGCGGTAGTATAGATGTGGTTGTGTAGAGGCGGCGGCGGCAGCGGCGACGTCATGGATGCGATGTTATGTGGTGTACCTGGAGTGGAAATGACGTTGTGGAAGTTATGACGTGTGGATCGAGGCGCGGATGTACACGGTACCCTCCCGCGTAGACCACGTGTAGTCAGTGTGGTGGGACCTCTCCATCCTCCCCCGCAAAGCCTTAACGCTGGCTCCCTCTGTTTTATTCTCCCTGGGCCTCTTATGGGAAATCGGCATTTTGCATAGCATAATGGGGTTCATCCGTACGTCCGCTCATATCAAAATTATATAATAAATTTTATACTTTCTTCGTCTAATAGGCAAGATGCTTTACAAACAAATGGTTTACATAATTTTACCATTCTATTGATTCGATTATTACAAAAATTTAAGACGTATATCGAACCGCTCGTATTTCGGCCTTCGTTGTCTTTGCAAGACAATTGTCATGGATTGTGGAATCATAACTCCCAATTTCCTCGACGCCGAATAGTTTCATCGAATGCCTAATGTTGGGTAAAAACATTTCGTAAGCATCTCGACCGCGTACTGCTAAATGATTTTATTTTTAGCATTGTTGCGAATTATCAAATACAAATAAGCTCGAGAATTTGCGTTTTTTTTTTTTTTTTTTCGTATAAAATACATAAAAAAAAAGTTTGAAAACGAACTGAGAAAATCGTTAAATCTGCTCTTGCTAGTTACATTTAATGCAATAATGCAATAATGGGAGTTGTATATTGATAAGAGGATCGTTATATGTTATATGTCGATAAGAAAGGGAAGTTCGGTAAGCTCTGGTCTTCATCGCGTAACGAGGAGAGAAACTATTGTCAAACTGGGCGCATCGTCAGTTTAAGTTCCGTGAGAGGGATAGGGACAGATGCGTGGGCAGTTTGGTCTTGGTAGAGGTTTGAATGAAAAGTGCGTGGAAGACGTTGCGTTGTTATGGAAATAGAGACCGACATCGGCGGTATAAAAAGGTCAGTTGACGAAGGTGCCATGATTCGAGAAATGCGAAGCTCACCAGTCGATAAAGATAGTCGGCGGAAGGCGGAGAGCATTAGTCAGTGAATTGGGCCGACTATTATTATGATCCCGGGAATAAAAGGCGGTAGAAATTAAAAAAAAAAAAAAAAAAAAAAATATTAATAAATAAAGAAAAAAACGAGACTTCGTCAGCGGTGATGATTTGTAATAGGCTGAATTCTCTGGCTAAGGTAATTGTCAGCAGATTGACGAATTATTAAACTCGACGCATCCTCGGCTATTTAATTGTATTATCGATTATTCAATTTGACCCGTTGGCCTGTCCATCTCTTGATGGGCAGCTGTTCCATATTCAATGCATTTTGGGCTCGCGAACTTTGATGTCGCGGGGACAGGAGGAGGTGAAGCAGGAGCCGGAGGAGCTCAGCTCAGATAAAAATGTAACAGGTACCATGGACCGATTTCGCTTAAAATTACGAATTTTAATCGTAATTTTATGCTTTTTAGTTTTATCTTATCTTTGATAGCGTACATTTATTCGCTTTTCATAATATTTAACGGCCATAATTATTACAGCATTATCAACGGTCACTTAATTATATTTACGATGCTAATGCTCAATATCAGAAGGCGATTAATAATATTATTTATTGACAAATATTCTAACCGATTTTCAGCTCTTTTCTATTCATTACGGTCACATTCTTTATTTGTATAAATCGTATCTCTTTCGTAAAAGACTTTTTTTACTAAAATTAGTTACTTATTGATTGCATTAGCCATATTATTAATAATTATTAATAATTACTAATGAAATACAAAAAAAAAAATATTAATATTCGTAAGATTTAATCTATTATTTAGTCATTTAATAAATATATTTATTATGCCTAAATATAAGGATTATAATATCCTAAATGTAGGAAGAAAATAATATCAGTAGTAGTTATTATTTAAAAAATCGCGTGCAATTGCAAATATAATTTCGCGTAACAGCCGTTTTTAATTAAATTTTAAGACAAGTTATTCGTACGTCATGAGCATAAAGTTTGTTGGAAAATGGAGATAGTCATAAAAGTTTCTTGATTATTTATGTCAAACAATTGAAAGATTATTGATTTCCTGTTAAAATGAAATATTTGTATTAATAATTCTGTTAATATTCAAAGGCAAATATGCATAAAATTAAGTTTGTGTAATGGCTTTGATTGTTTGCAATTGCTGTAGATGAAACATAACTTGGAATAGTAGTATTAAAATATTACAGCCCTGCCAATGGAATGGAAAACAAACATTTTATTCAATAAAAATTATTATAAATTAAATTGGCAGCTGGACGAATGAAAATTGATGTATCAGTGCCTTCGGGAGCTGGTTAAACGGAAAACTTTTAATAAATAAAACGTACTTTGTGAGTAAAATTGGCTCACAGGCGAGAGTGACGAATGACGAAGCGAATAAAGAATTTCCTCGATAAAAGTGCAAATTTGCCCATCCTTTGGCGATTGTATGTAAAAAAAAACAAGAAGATGATATTTATTAAATTAACGGTTGAGTTGTGTCTCTTAGCTCAATGAATTAAGCTAAGGTCAGTTAAATGATAATAAAAAAAAAAGTTTTATGGCTCGGTGGACATTTTCTGTAAAAGGATAGCGTATCGTTTCTTGGCTGGGCAAACCTCTATACTATAAAGGTTAATCCGGCCATTTTCCACAAGTCTGACTCAGACGGCTATATTTGCATGTCACATGCGTGCTAGAGCCGTTAAAAGCCCGCGCGAAGAGCACTGGGCCGGTTACGTACGGCTCAGGACGGCATTCCCCGGGTAGGAAACTCCCGGTGGGAGGTGAATGAGGGTAGGGGTATAGGGGGAGGAGGGTACGAGAGAGAGAGAGAGAGAGAGAGAGAGAGAGAGAGAAAGAGAAGGGTCAATGAGGGAAATCAATCTTCACACGGACGAAAGAGCAATAAGCCGGGCACACGCGATGCTGACTTGACTGTCGTCGAGAGCGGCTTACGAAATCGCTTAATATTGCTACTTTCTCTCTCTCCCTCGCTCGCTCTCTCTTCTTTTCTTCTTCTTAGCTGATTCCCTGTCATTATTTATATACCCGAATCCATCGTTGGGCGTACATGAAAAGGGGGCCGCGAGCTTAAATTTAACGTCTGGATATCGAGATGACAACTGACTACTGACTTCAACTTAGTCTCGACTTGACTCAGTTGACTCGCTCTTATTTCCTCCTTAACTCCCCCCCCCACCCCCATCACCCCGCTCCTCCCGCCACCCAGGCCCCATAATCCTCTTTCTCCCATTCCCTGTTCGGAGTGTATCTAAATCCATCTGCAGTCTTTTTTATTTATTGACAAGGTTTCGTCATTTCGTCATTAAGAGCTTGGGATCCTAATGGCTGGATGGATTTCGTGCCATTCTTAGCTGTACCGTCTGATATACAGCAAATAGTAAATTTTCTTACGTAATCACATGGCTGCAGTGCATTAAACTTACGACTAAGCTGTGCTTAACTCGGAACGATCGCTAATTCAGCCTGCTATTACAATCAATACGAAAAACTATTGATAAAGCGAGTTCACCTTATTTCATTCAAAAGTTAATAGAAGCTAATTAAAATTTTTGACTCTTTGCAATGATACGTTATTACTTCATTTAATACACGCACATATACAATTTACTGATGCAAATCATGATTTTAATGATAAGTTATCATGATGATACTCAAATTCATCATTCTTTTAGTATATTGATTTTTCAAATAACAATTAAGTATAATTCGTGAGCGGGTAGGACATGTGTATATTGAAAAGGCCAGGCGATTATAACAATCATTTTTCTTACTCTACATAATTCACAACTATAGAAAATTATTTATTAATAATATACATATTGATTATGTTGTAAAAAAAAAAAAAAAGAATTTTTTAATTGATAATTTAAAATTTATAATATACCATAAAAGAAAAAAGGTTGTATTGAGAGGTTCGACATCAATTTTCATAAATTCTTTATTTCTAGGGCTAGCATTGTTTTTAAATTTACAACTGTATAAATAATTATCCAATAATAATAATATCATTACTGAATTAATAATTATCGTTAAATAAATACAAATAATAACAGCCACGTTTGTGTTATAAATAGTATATATTTTCTGGTAGCAATAATTATAGTACCAATTTGGCCTCTACTCTTTTTATTTATACCCGTAACTAAATCATGTTATTAAACAATCGTCATTAATAAAGCATTATTCGTTATTTAAAGTTTTTTATTTGTCGTACTATAAATTTTTTAATAATGTATTGAAAATGTAGGGTGTAAAGTATTTTAATGATTCTCGAAATATAAAATAATTTCTTTGAATAAGGCTTTGTTTTATATAAAATACCGTACAATTGATCCATATTTTCATATGGATTTTATATGGTTTCTTACAAGGTAATAATAATATTATTTAATTAGCGAATTAGATAAAGTCTTTATAAATGAATCGACGATTAAAGGTTCTTTCTCTATTATCATCGCAATACTACCAACTCCATCTTAACCGCAATTTCATAGTTTGAGTTGGTACTAATAGTAATAGTAATAATAACAACAACAACAACAACAACAACAACAACAACAATAATAATAATAATAATAATAATAATAATAATAATGCACAAATAAAAGATTTACATTTACTAGTGCTCGAACAAGTTTCCCGATGGAAAGCAGCTATAAATTAGCGAAATCATATAAATTCCAGATTAATAAATAATTGGTCGTTGTAAATGCTGAGCAGACTGGATGAGAGTATCGTGTAAAAGTGAGGAATGTTCGGTCGGGACAATATTAAAACCTGGAGATCGAAGAGGGCAAACGTCAAACTAACCTTTATATTGGTGACATCGATGAAGCGCAGTTCGCTTTCTTCGCCATTCAGCATAACGAACACGGACTGCTCGCTCGGACCGTCTGTAAGCATAAACAGAGTGTTGCGCGCAAGCACGCAAGCACGCACGCACGCACGCACGCACGCACGCACGCACGCAGCACGCACATAAAGATAGAGTTTGGTCGTAATTAGACAGAGGTTGTTGTCGACATCGCGAAGCCGACTTCGCGGCAGTTTTGATCAATGATGCGCTCGCGAGTAGCAATTTGCTGAGCTTTTAGCCCTCGTCCCGTCCCACCCCTCGTCCCAAACGTAATTAAACGCGCCTTGGAACATCGGCCTCTCATACGTTCGAGCTGATTTTTATTTCTAGACCGGATACTTTTTTCCCCCACCCACTCCGCTTAATTAAGGATACGATCTTACATCTGATACAGCTTTCATAAGCTTAGTTTTGTAAAGTACCGAACGCTCGCGTGATTTGGAAAGGAAACTCCCATTCTCGTAAGCGTCGAGCGAGCCGACAAATTTCACTTTATTAGATTATTGATATTCTACGATTTTCTCAATTATGCCTTGATACTTAAAATAGACATAATTAATAATAATAATTTGGCTTTTATAATAATTGAGATTTTCAAGTATTTCAATCGAAGTTCAATATTATTAATCAGTAGATTTATTTCAATGTGTTAAAATACATAATCAATAATAACATTTTTATTAAATTTTGTTTCATAAATTAAGGCGCCTGCATCTTGAACGTTAAACTCGTAAATACATATATTAGATTATTATTTTACTGTTAATAGTTGATAGTTGAAATAATTAATATTAAACAAAATCTTATGTACATTAAATGTAGGAGGCATATTTTACTCTAATTTTTTTTTTACCCCAGACTTATTACTTCATTTTCATTAAAAGCATATTTTATGATTCGGAACTATCAAATTAAAATTTCATAAAAATATCTTATATTTACTTTCGAGTATCTTTTAAACTTTAATTTTTATAAAACTTTTGACAGAAAAATTTGTGTTGATATAATTATTCTTAATAAGCCGTAATTATTTAGTCAAAGGAAAGTTTTAAATCACATTTTTATACAAAAACTAAAACTATAATAAAAAAAAAAAAAAAAATTGAAAGACATTTGCCCCGCTCCATCTGTCGTTATAAAATTATTTTAAAACATGAAATGTTAAATATTTTTACGTTTTTTAATTTTTAATTTATTATATGTAAAAATATAAATCAAATAAATGTAAAATCAAAATATGCATTATCTTCATCCGTACAGTATACTGCAAATACAAAATATAAATATTCTATTTTTTTAAAGCTATATAATCAAATTAAAGATAAAATATTAACGATTACATAAATGATAAGTTTATGAATGTATTAATTACGAAACTCAAATGTATAATTTTACATCAATGGAAATTCTATATAATTGAGAATGTTATTTATTAATTATTTCTACTTTTTAATCCAAGACAAAATTTAAATTTGATTCCAAGACTCTTTTTTTTATAAAATAAACTTTATGACATATAACAATCTATGCTGACTTTATCTACAATAACAACGATTTATTTTAGAGTTCTTTAATAATTGTAAAGAACATTGCCTACTCGATTATGCATAAAAAATATTTTTGACGTTGTTAAAATTATGTAAATATCATTACCGGTAATACTAAAGGCAAAAAAAAAATTGGATTCGTTATAAATTTAAATATAAAATTGAAACCTAATTAACTAAATTTTAAAAAATCGTTTAATAATCTGTAGTATCTAAAACATATAACGATAAAGTTAATATTACAATCAAGTTACTCTAATTCGTAATTAAATTCGTATTTCGCTCGTACAGTTAAATTCAATTTTGTTTAATAGTTTTGTTATTCCAATGTTAAATTAACTATTTATTTTGTCTTTCATATATTAGTATTTATTCATTTTGATTTTACCTGTTTATTGTAATACAATAAACGAATTTTTAAAATTTTTGGAAGTAAATAAAAAAAAAAATTCAGCTTCAAGCATTTAATTTGTCATAATTTTTATAATAAAATTCGTATATAAATTGTAAATGAATTTTAGGATGTATTATTTAAATTATCATCTTACATATGAGTAAAATTTTTAATTTTAAAATATAATATTATTTAACTTTAATTTTCAACTAACATTTTACTACCAAAATTTTTCCTAACATACCTGATGTTCAAATGAGTTTCTACTGTATAACTCTGTCTTTGCTGTATATTTTCCTCAATCTATTACTCACATGTATACATTTCTCTATCGTACACTTACAGAAAATCGCTTTACTGTTGCTACTAGACAACTAAATGAATTTAATTTTATCTTTTTTCAGAATTTTGCATTTCATCATGATCTTATTTATATATGTAGATACAATGATTAAATATTATATAGTTTAAAAACTTTTAAGCAATTATACGACACGTATACTTGAAGTAAGGTAATTAATTATTTCATTTATTATATTCTTATACATAATGTAAATTTACTTTTGTAAACATCTAAATTAATGTGTATGCATTTAATTAAAGTTCGTCTTCTACAATTTCATTTCATTCTTTTTCAATACCTTAAAAATGTCTATCTATTCTACTTCAATGTATTATACTTCGTTTTTCAAACGAAACCTTATCTATTCGAATGTATACGTATCGGATTAATTAATTGGTTCACTCTCTTATTAGACTTAAAATTAGCAGTTTTTAATTATTAATAAATGCATAACAGAATAAAAAAACTTTAACTATTATTGTAAATTTTACATTATTATTAGATTGCGTATATAATTTTATGGAAAACATTTTTTATGAAGAAAAAATCTATAAAATTTAAACAAAATTATTTAATTATCTTTCACGGATTGTTAATTAACTAATCTAAAGGCTATTTTAATATTAACATTGAATAATAAAAAATAAAAAATAATAAAAAAGATGCATTATATTATTCCAAGTTAAACAATACAATTGTATTACTTTAATATTAGTTAGTAATTAGATTCGTTCATATTTATATTTTTTATAATTTACAGATACACTATTGAATAATTATATATGAAATAAAATCACCAAGATCTTTTAAATAAAAATATTTGACTAAGTGTATAAGTATCGTTAATAACAAAATATTATTCAAAATTTATAATATATATATATGTATACCTTTTGATTTAAAAATTTAAGATAAGAGAGTTACTATAAATTCGTTCCTTCATTTGGAAGATGAAACTTATTAGCAAAGTTAGTTAGTTCGTACTATTGAATAGTAACTAACGAAACGAGTGGATAATATAAATATGAATTGACTAGCCATATACAGTTCAGAAATAGATCAAAATAACATTTATAGAATATATATTTATACATTTTTATAAAAGGAAATTATTTATTATTTAAGTAAAAATAAAAATTTTTTCAAAATATAATCCTTTAATTTATAATCGATAAGATTTAAATAAAATAAAATAAAAATTAGATTTTTCCCCAAAAACTTTTAGATACTTTAGGCGCTTTCAATTCATCGTCAGTTTTGCATTACACATACAAAGTTAATCAATTATAAAGTTATTGCAGTTTTCGAATAGACCATCACTGTCGACCAATTTTATAATGAATTTTACCTATTAATTTCTAAAACTTTACGAATAATACACTTATTTTGGATTGATATGATAAAAAAAAAAAAAAAAAAACTACGAGTGATGTGAAACTTGCAAGTGGCAACGATCAAACATGAATTGCAGTGCATGTATCTGTATGTGATAGTCACGAATTAATTAGCCGTGTAGTCGAAAGTTTACAATGACAAGGTTGTCTGAATTTTCGCATGCCTAGTTATCTAGAGTTTGTAGTTTCGAGTTAATTACGAGCGTTCGGTACGATACGTAAACAAGTGAAATTGAAAAATCATAAGTAATTGCTGAAGCCTCTGCCGTGAAAAAAAAAAGAAAAAAAGAAAATAAGATAATTAAACGGCGCGAGAGAGGGGGGGGGAGTGAGAGAGAGAGTGAGTGAGAGAGAGAGAGCGTGAGAGGGGGGGGCGCTTTACGGAATGTTCGTTTAATCGATGAATGCAACGAGAGCTTGCAACAAGGACGTATAGAGAGCTCCTAGAAACCGGATCTCACCTCTTTGACGCACGTGCTCGTAAGCGTTGATCCCTTCGCTCGACATGAATTGGCTGACAAGGGCGGATTTGCCTACGCCGCGCGCCCCAAGCACCGCCACGTTGTACGAGGCCACGTCCTTCTGTGGCGAGGACTTGCTGTTTTCCTCGGGCTCGCCCTCCGCCGGAGCCAAGGAATTCGACCTGGAGCGTTTCTTCCGAAAAGAGTCGCCCCGGTTTACCACCCCTAAGATCATTATAAAATCATAAAATCATTATGCAATTTGAAATGTTGCATTGTAAGAAAAATACCAGTAATTCAATACATCCTTCGGCATTATTAATTATTTTTACTTATTTATTTCTATCCGCTAACTCTTACACTTTCGTTCTCAATCCATGCAATTCCGTAATAAAGATAATTCAAACACGGACTATTTACTTTCTTTACTTTTCTTTTCTTTTCTTTTCTTTTCTTTATCAGAGAGATTGTCTCGAACGTTTTCAGGAAAGTTAATTATCTCGATAGACCAACGCTGAAATAAAATGGCAACAATATCTACGACCAAGCTTTTATCTGCCCTCTGTACAATGTAAATTGCTTTCAATATCGTAGTCGAGCACGTTTACCGTTAGGGGATTGACAGGCCCACCGGTCTGTAGCCTCACCTACAGGGGGTGGGGCTACTGCTGCGGAGGCAAGCAACCTTCGCCCCTGAAGTGGAGGCTCGATCGATTTGATGACAGTTTGTCAGAAACTGACTTCGAGAGGCAATAAAAAGCTTTACAACTACAAAAGTTGTCTTTTATCTTGTGTTCTTAAGCTCTAACCACCCACCCCTTCCAACATCGCGTACACTCGCCCCAAATGTACGAACTATATTCTCCAAATACTTATATATATATATATATATATGGTATTTCGCATTAATCAAATAAGGATTATTGTTCATCTGGATCGGAAACTCCGGTCGATACTTTCTTAGAATTCTAAAAGAAGTTTTTCTTTTCTTTATTCACAAACTTCTTCCTACCCAATTGATAATATTATAAAAGTTTGCGGTAGCGATATCGTCGTGCACGTATAATTAATTAAAACAAAGAAATTAAAACAAATAAAAAAACAAAAAAAAACAAAAAATAAAAAAACGTTGTTGTACAAAATATTGTTGCGCTTACACGGTCCTCAATATATCAAATCAGCGTAATGCAACAGGATAACAAAATAATGTATTCGTGTCAAGTTTACCATTACGTAAAAGAATTATTTATCCATATGAAGCACTTCGTTTTTCCTTTTATAATATTGCGCTTCAGTCTATATTTTTGTTTTTTCCGATGAAGTAAAGAGCGATAAGTATTAATATATGAAATATAAAAAGAATATAAAAAGAAAGGAAGTAATGAAAGATGAGTATTATAAAAGATTACGATGAAAAATATGAGAAACAATGAAACCAAAAAGATTTCAAGTTTATCTTTACTTTCAGAATCGTAATTTGCAAATAATGTATATTTATTATAATGCCTCTATTTTATGCTTTATATTTTTATTGTTTGTTCTACGTAATTCTACGTAGTTGTATTTATGATATAAAAGCTACAAAATTATTTAAACAAGAAATATTTACGCGCAATAATAAAATTTGTATCGAGCATTAAAACAAGATTTTATCATAAACCTGTACATTTTTCTTTATAAACTTACAGATTTTAATAATTAATATAAATTACAATTTATCTTTTCGTAATAATATTACTTTTCATTATCCTGCTTTTATCGAATAATTTTTTCCATGTTCAAATTCATTGTAATTGCCGTATCGTTATGCCCACTCGACAAACTTTTTGATAAAGTATATTGGTTAAAGTAATTTCTCAAAAAATAAAAAAAAATTGAAGAAATTTGTGCTTTATTTTTTTTTATTTTTTTTTTATTTTTGTATTATTCATAAAAATGGGTTTAAATGCGCAACGAGAGAAATTTTCAAATGTCCTGTAAACACCACGAATATATTTTTGTACGCATTATTTGCAATTATTAAGACTTCAAATGAAATAATATTTATATGTTTTGAAATAAACATTTTTTCTACTACAAGGTTCAATACTGCATTAAAATCCCTTTTATTCGTTCAACTCGATTTTCATTGTCCGGTAGTAATATTTCAAGAGACATTCTAATATTACAGGTATAATTGCAGTCTTATTAAAGGCCTAGCAAATAGTTGACATTATTATTCGTATATTAAAAGCATCTGAAAGCCTTAAACGTAACGAAGTTTCGAATTCCAAAATATTTCTAATAGGATACTTCCTTGAAAAAGCTCAAAGCGCTGCCTATCCGGACATTCCCTTCTCTTACGCGAGACAAATCAATAGAAACATAACCGAAATTCTTTTACTATGCGCAGTTTTTTATGGCATGATTTACCTCTGTATACTCGATAAATACGAGCGTAAACGACATTTGTTTATTAAACGCGCGTGATAAACTCGCTTTAGTTCAGATTGTTCAGAAAAAACCAGCCACGTGCGCTTTTCTCGCCCTATTCCCGATATCGGAACGGCTGCAACGGATTTTGTACGTTTTTTTCTCCCCATGATTAGGCAGTATCGCTTCGTTCCCCAATAATCTTACTGAGTGAGCGGCTAAATCTGTTTGTCCATTCGTAACCAAACCCCAATACTCTAAAAATGTTTACTAAAAATGATCTACCTGAAAAAGGTAGGCAAACAACTGTATGCCCGGATCGCGGATCATCCTCTACAACAGATACAAAGACGTCCCCCCCCCCGACCATTGCAAAGTCTCCTCTGCATTCCTTTGCACGCTATTCCTTACATTGCTTAGACAACGCGTCTAAAGGCAAGTGCACACGCACGCGTCTCATAAATTTTCTCCCCAGCGTCCTGGCAGCCTATTAACCGCTCACGGACCTTGCCTTTGCAGTTTTATTAAATTTCTCAGCGAGCTCGGGGCCATTGCTTTACACGACGAGCTCCAAAACCGATACGTACAAATAATTTATACAAATACAGAACTCCGAGCTGGGGCCTAAAAGTACCCAGAGGAACCTGCGTGTACCCGGAATGAAAGGTTATAGAGTTTTACTTTTGTTGTTGTTGTTATTATTATTATTATTATTATTATTATTTCCTACGACGTCTGGCTGCGAAAGCTCCAAAGCTGGAGGAGCTGGCTAGACAGCGGACTGATGTAGGATACGTGACAGCGATGACGGAGTCGGGGATGCCGCGGCTCGATCCACCTAGTGCGCGCGCCATCAGTGCCGAATGTGCAATCGAAACTTCCCGATCGACCCGAAGCCCGAGCCGCGTTCTCGGCCACAGTCGAGCCTCGCTGCTTTTCAGCTCGTCGGTGAGCTCGCGGGGTGCGACGCGAGGGCCTCTCCGCTGCCGTATGACGTCACCGAGGCTTCGCGCGCTCTACGAATAATTCCCCAAAACCTCTTTAAATACTTATTGGTAAGTAATTATTTCTAAAACTACAGCTAAAGTTATATAAATAATTCTAAACACTCTATAGTTTGTGTTAGTTATATGCACGAATGACGCTACATTAGGACGTAATTAATCGCGTGCAAAACCGTTTATTTCATCTATGCGATCCTTCCATAGGGTCCTCATCGTCCCCCCCTCCCCCCCCAATTCCGGGGCACCACGTGGACCGTTTGAAAGAATTTATCTATTAATTTCATTGCTATTTCTACTTGAATGTGTTAAAAGCTTCACCGAAAGACAAACAGAGACTGCACAAATAAAACTCAACGATTAAGGGTCTAAGACTAATAAAGGTATATATTTATTAAGTATCGCGCGGGGATAATAAAACAGTTCTTATGCAACAATTATGGCTACCAGTACAAGGTGAAATGATACGAAGAAGCGGGTCTAACCGGATTGTAATTGAGAATGCGGAACGGATATTATGGGAATGTCACGACCGACCGACGGCGGAAGGTGAGCGCGAATTAACTACATCGCGATCTCCTGAACGTGCGGGATCTACGACGTAGATCGGACAGCTGACCTCCGATAGTTAATTCGCTTCCTATTGGGCATCGCCGCATCCTCGTCCGCGCTGCCACTTTACTCCTGGAACGACGTGGACTGCCATGCGCGTATACCCTCATTTCTCGTGTGCAAAGCTGTCATTATTTCACGAGGTACGAGATGGCTTGCAAGATCACCTGACAAAGATTGTCGAGTCCCGTTCCTTTACCTCGCTCCTCCCAATCCATTACCTTTTAATCGCTTACGTTGAGCAGCCTAATTTTCTAATCAATGATATCAAAAGTAAACTTACTTTTCTCTCGTTGGCAATTACTTCTCGATTATTTATTGTCCTTCGAATATGAGCATCGCGCTCGCAAAGCAATACGTACGTTGATATGCGAACATTATTAATCGGCACATTTATTCTACGCGATTGTTGCAACGTGTCTGCAGTAGGGCATATTTAAATTTAAAGGGGCATTTTGCGTACGAGTATAGATTTACAAGGGGCGGGGCTCGAAACGGGCGAATCGTTCACTGGGTGCCTTGATTTTTCAGATTCCATAATTGCGAAAATATTTTTTTACTGAAACATATGCCTCTCTCGCTCATCTTCGCCATAGCGAGGGCGCCTCTGGAAGACCCGAGTCGAGAGAAAACCAATTGGCCACCGGTGAAGTTTTGTTTCCCCGCGGCTGGCGTCACCCGGAGATAACGGGATGTGACCAGTGGGAATTTATGAGCCGAAGCACGACGTGCCTAGTACGAGCCTAGACGAGCCTAGTACGAGCCTAGACGAGCCTACGCGGTCGATGCCAACTCGCTCGAGGTCAAGCGAACGCCACCGCTGTCATACCGCCCGACGCCAATGCGGTCTCTGCCCTGCCGAAGCTTCCCCGGGACCAAGGACGACCGCGCGACCGACGCTATTTCAACGGAAACCAAGCAGAAGCATAGGCCACCGTCGCTTCTCGTATTGTGTAGCATCGAGTGCGCCGTCAACGCCGTATCCGGCATCCCTGCGTCTCCGAGGGCAACGTCCCGCAGCCCAGGACGCGCTATCAAGGAGCCCGACGTGCCGAGCTCTCCTTGCCGCTGACACCCACGCACGGCAATGTAAAGTTTTAAACAACGAAACGCTTAAAGTTTCTACGAAGTCATGAGGTTTTTTTTTTTTTATATTTCCCGTCCACTTCAATTTATTTATTATTAAAAACAATCGAACAAATAGTACATAATTGAATTGGACTGGTTTCTTATTGCTTACCAATGCTCACATGAATAATATACGCAATATAGTAATAAATGATACGTATTAAGATATCACGAGTATTGTTGTCAAAGAAATAAGGGAGTTTAGCACGAATTTATAATACTTTGTAATTATAATACTTACCATTGTAAAATACTAGTTTTCTCTTATACTGTTTTATGCCTTATCTTAAGCTTTGAGATTATTCAAGTATTATACATAATGTAATGGGATTGAACAGTAGTTCTTTTTCTTGTGCTAATAAACTATTTCGTATAAAAATACCACTTGGATATTTAGTTTGAAATGGACTTTAGATAAGTAAAGCTATATTGAAGGGATAATAAAATAACAAAGAACTTGTAATTATAAGATAACTATCTTGAGAAGGAACTTCCTAGTCAATAAGTTCACGAAGAGAAGATGTATATACTATACAAAGTTCTACCGACGCTTATATACACTTTATCTACTTAGAATAATTCTGGCAGGAGTGTGGGGGGGGGGTGAAGAGGCAAACCCATTCTTTTAAATTAACTTTTGCATTACGCATTCATTTATGGATAAGGCTGTTCTTTTTTGAGTCGATCTTTTGCAATTAAGATATAAATAGTCTCGCGTGTCCAAGTTATTAATAAAAATAGCAATTCGTTCGAATCGTCACGAGTTTGAATTATTAGACTCGTTGAAATCTCGAGTAAAGCAAGAAGAGCAATGTTGTTTGACGATGAAAGTTAGACGAAATCGGAGAAATGTTGTAAAGCTCAGAAACTTCGTCGAAGTATAATAGTTCGCAACGTCGTCGTATCAATTTTACGTCAATATACTTCAATAGGTCACTTGGTTGGGAACGATATCAAAATTTTTCGAAAAATTCTGAAAAAACGAGAAATGCCTACAGGATAAAAAAACAAAAAATACCGCAATACGAATATTATAACGCTCGCTTTATAATCTGTACTGTTGTCGGATTCTAGTATAGAAAAGGCAGCGAAGCTTCCTAAGTACGTAGGAGGAGCGTCGTTGAAGTAAACTAGCGCACTATAAAGAAAGATCCGTAGATATTGCGAGCGATAGAGCTAGAGAGTTCTCTCTCTCTCTCTTTAAGAATGCGTATACGTATAATCGGCCGCGGGGGGGGGGCGTATAAAGAAGGAACGTGAAAGAGTAGCAGTTGTCATTGGCTTTCTCTCTTGCCTCGACTACCATCATGTCCAATCTGACAAGAAGTCCATACCCGGCTTGGCTTTGTTTCCGTACTTTCCCTTTTTCCATCCCTCGCTTACTAACCCCTTTTCTCTTTTAACGCGGAATTCGATACAGTCAGCGAGCATAAGTTGAACATCGAGTAAACAAGGGATAATACGAAAGAATCAATGACATGTGGAACACGCGTCGTTTTTTGCATTGACATTTATCCTGAATTGTCTCACCTCTCATACAAACCTGTATTTACACTTTTCCTTTCCATTTCCTTTCTTATTTCATAAAAATTCCTATCACCAACGACATTCTTTTAATAACATTTCAAATTGACTGTTACATATTTTTCATGTACTTACATCCTCATGTTAATTATGATAAAATTTTAGGATTTTAAAAAAGTATGAAATGACGTTTCAATATAACGGAAGATAAAATCTAAGATCGGATAGTGCAATTTAGAAAATAAATCAAGCTCAAATACATTTAATTATCTAGGAAGCCGAACTCAATAATAACTTTATTAAATAAAATGTTTATAATATATTCTTATTGGCTTCTTACTACTATTTATACTTTATATCTTACTGATTATAATTTATACATTTTTTCGAAGTAAGAATAAGATTCTACGTTTTAATGTACAGATTATTTGAAATATCAACGAAACTCCTCATTCCATGCACGTCTTCGTGTTATCAATACATGGAATTTATGATACGATTCGCGTAAAATATAATCCATTGAGAATATTTGGCTAAATAACTAACAAAATATAATATATAAATTAATTAAAGTTGGCCTATCTGGTCGTGAATTTTTCTCAACCCTTCTTCTTCTTCTTCTTCTTCTTCTTCTTCTTTTTCTTCTCTATAAATTTAATAGAAGAAGCACGATTAGGTTCGGAAGGTAAGAGAAGTAACGAATATACGATTTATATGTAATGAATTAATTGAATTTATGAAATAGCCTTATTATGAATCCTTAACAGGACACATTATACATTATTTCCTGCATGTAAATTTACAATATTACGTGAGAGGGAGCTTTTTTTTTGATAATCACCCAATAATCTATAAAATAGATTTTTGTAATTAAGTAATCTTAAAATATTTGAATATATTTGAATTTACTTATCAAAGGAGTATCTAAATTACAAGTACTTACAAATATCATAAGAGGATATATATTATTTGTTACACAGACACTATTATTCTCATATCGTAGTAATAATACGTTCCATAAAAGAAGCCGTTCTATCTTTTTCTTCTTCTTTTTTAACGCAACTAATCAATGTAACTATATACACGTAACCAGCTTTTTAATTTAATAATTATTATAATTATGATCGCTTCTCTAATACAACTATAATTGTGTTATTATTAATAATATTGCTGATTTACATCTGTTTTACAAACTTTTAAATTAACTTTGATTAATTAAATAATTAAATTTGAAATTTACATTTTAATAATGGAATTTTTTTGTCATTTAAGTCTCTAATACGAATTGATGATTGGCTCGTATACGTAAAAACTGTACATAGATAGGCAGTAAGGCAGATAAGCCGTTCGAACTAAAGAAATGCGACTTCACTTTGTGATAAACATTCGTTTCTTCATCGTGAAAAGCAGAGACGGGAAGAGAAGAAAGTCGATATCGTTCATCGTGGCTTATTATGAAGAAGAACAAAAAGAAGAAAAAAACCCTAATAAATTATATTGTCAAATAATGTTGTTGTAGCATTAGAAATTCGTATATGCCACGGCTAAAAAGTAATCTATCTCTTTCTATTATCTACTCTGCTGTTCCGTTAGTTTTGTATGTTCAAGTCGCTTTTAGCGAAACATAAAACCATAATCTGTGAAGGGGCATAAGCTAATGTAAGCAAGTTTGTACTATAAATATACGAATGTAGCGTGCTTCAAATAGTGCACAACTCAGTTCATCGCGTTTAAAAATAAGAAAATGATAATTTAGCTAACTAGCAAGGGTGACCATATAAATATGGAGAAATGCCTTTCATTATTTTTTCCGTTGTATTTCCGTCTCCCTAGTTAATTTTAATGCGTATTTGAAGGCATTTGAACAGAGGCAATGGAGGCTAATAAAAACTAATGGCTACGAGAATTTAAAATATATAGCCCAGTTATAATTACTTGTAAAAAAAATTATCTCTTTCGTTACATCGTTACACTACTTACTGATTAACAATAAACTTATTTATTTATGTATTTATTTATTTATTTACTATTAAATTCATTCTAAAATACATCCCTTCCTAAATAGTCTTGGAATATTTTCGTATTTCCGTCGACTGGAATTGTTTTAATTTTAATCAACCGATTCCGCACAAATAAAAGGCACGTCTTTATGTTTTAAATATTGAATAAACAATGGTAAGTTTTTTATTTAATTCGGCATTTGAAATGAGATGTAAGAGGTATTAAAAGATTTAAATATATATATATATATTTGATAGAATATATTATTTATCAATGTCTTAAGTTACCTGGAAACTTTGAAATACATTTATTAATTTATTAATAGCTATTCTAATAATATTGTTCAATTTTTCTTAATAAAATTAAATGTTTTACATTATTTTAACTTACAGCTTGACAATTAGTTATCGATTAATGATTAATGATTTATATTATTTCCATTTAAATCTTTATATAACTATATTTTTCTAAATTTTATTAAAGGTCTCTATAATACAAGGCTATTGAATTCTATATGTAACTGGAAATGCATCAGCTTGTGAAAATTAGAGAAGGATATCTATATATGCCGATGCTATAACGATATCTATATATTGAATTTCTTTCAAATGAAATGAAATCTCATACTATCTAAATTATCTAACTATAAATTGCTTTTTACCCATTGTATTTTATTATCCGAATAATAAATATACATATTTTTTACTTTTCATTTTATTTATTATGGTAATTGTATTATTAAAATAGTCGTATATTATTTTATGAAATAATTAATCATTTTTCACGTGATTATTATTATCTCTCTCTCTCTCCCTCTCTCTCTCTTTCTCTTTTTTTTTATAGTTTCATATTAGATAATCTATATTACTTTTATTATAGATTTATTATAGATTTTATATATTTAATATTATTATAAATTTCTTAGAATTTCATAGTAAAAAATAAAACATAGTAATACAAAATTATTTATAAAATTTCCATTTTAATAAATAAACTTCAAAATTAATTTCTTTCTCCTAGAAATTAAAAATCGCACGAGAAAAATTCGTTTATACTTTTATATCTTGGAAATTTTTATATTTTTTATTATTATTATAAAGTAGAATAATTTATTTAAGAACTGAAGGTTCATTGAAAAATAGAAATTTCGAAAATCAAAGTTTTACATTAACTTTAATAAGTACATCATTACACGCACAGACACCCACACACACTTTATGCCTCTTAAATTTAATAACTTAATTATTTTTCGTTAACTAATTTCCAATCATTTTGTTGACTTGACCTTTTTAAATTATTTTTAAAAAGTAATTATAAAACCATAATGAGATTGTTTGTATAAGAAATAGAGTAAAAACTAGGCAATTAAACTAGAAGAAATTTTGTTACTGATGAAAAGTTGAATGAATCATAATTAAATCGAGGAACCTTAGCATCATTGATGCAGCCTTTGAATAAAAGACTCCATATGTAAAAATGAGAAAAAAATGCTTAAAACAAACGTAAGAACTTTTGGAAATTCGATTTCGATGAATCAATTCGTATCTTGTAAAATTTCGTCTCATTAAACAATAGAAAAAAAAATACTTTGAGTGTAGATTATAGAGTATAAAAGGTATCCCCCAAGCATTAGATCTGACATTTCCTTGACTAATCTTTGGATTTACAAATTTTCAATTATATGCATGTAATTTTTCAATTACTGTATACAACTTTCTATTACGTTTAAATGAAAATTTCAGTAATGAAAATTGGTTAATTATAAAATATTTTCCATTAAAAAGATTAAAAAAAAAAAAAAAAAATCCACAAAAGGATAATTGTTCCTTTGAAGATTTTTAGATGGATTCAGAATAATTACATTCATTAATATATAAGGAAAATTCGGTAAAAAAATTTTGCGAAATTACGAAAGAGCAAAATAAGAAAGCAAGACGTTAAAGGAAATATAAATGTAAATGTAAAAACGCACCTTTGCTGGTGAGGCTGAAACTTCTGAGCCGGTAGAGGTCCTCGTCGAGGAGGTCTTCTCGCTGGATCAGTGAGGTGTTCGCATCCGGAACGTCGAGGTAAGCGTTGACCTTGCGATGATGAGCATGGTGGACGCTCTGGCCCCGGCGACTACCGCGGCGCCTCAATCCCGGACTGACGTCATTATCCGTCAACCGAGGTTCGCTGCTGCAGTGGACCGAACGCACCCCCGTCCCCTCGGGCGTATAATCGTGCTGAGCCGCTGCTGTAAGAGAACATTTTATATTTTTCCCAAGGTTAACGAAATCGCAATTCCCCTTACAAGCCGATGATCTTAAAAGCCGATCTTGGACCATAGAATCGAATTTTCAGATCCCCTTAATAAAATTGTTTTCTCCATTTTTAGACCCTCTGGTCTGTCTCTCTCTCTCTCTCTCTCTCTCTCTCTCGTGACCTCCATACTTCCTTATTCGGGTCACTTCTCCAATATTGGCAAATATTTTTAATTTCAAACGATAACTTAATTTTTTTTTGTTTTTTTTAATAAAAGTGCTCGGCTCTGCCATGTTGTTTAGTACAAGTACCACAAATTGCCTGAAATCAATATCGACAACTGATTTTCGATGCATCTCTAACAAAACCTCTAAAATTTAATATTAACTACGTGATATATTTAGTTTAAAAACAAGCAACCTACGTAATCTCTATCGATATTATAGTAGATGTTTATAATGGAACCAATACTTATTAATGGTTATTAATTAAGATAATGAGCTTTACTAAACTGTTTTCTACTTTAATCGGATCGATGGATCGTGGATTGATTGCTGATGGATTGCGGATATTATGAAAATCAAGGTAACGATCGTTAATTTCATCCTCAAACCTTATACGCGTAAAATTTTCTGCAATACTAGCTCTTATAAATACGGCCATACAACGCAATACAAGAGATTCACTCCACTCAATGATTAATGACATAACAGCCCGAATATATCTTTCCAGGAGTGTAAAATGTTACACTGTAAGCTTTACTTTAAAAGGTATATGGCGAAAATAATGAAGGCTTTATCAAGTATTACGTAATCATTACGTAAACTCGATTCCGTATTTAATCTTCGGACCATAACTTTATAAGAAAATGGCCTTTTCGCTATAATTTATATCAAGCCATCCCATAATGTTCGTCCTATTTGTCCTTGTATAAGTCCTTAATCATTTTCAGGAAAAGCGCTTACAAGCTTTGTATTACGATCTAAGTATTATTATTTATACAAATAAAAAATTATAAACAAAGCGCAAACGTACATTACACATGTGTATAATAATAATCGTGGATTACTTTACAAATCGATTGCAAATACTTAATATGATAATACTTTTATAGAGAATTATTTATTAATATCCTTAATACATTTAGATAAAATGAATCTATCTACAAATTTAATGTATTTATTTAATTCTATTATTAAATATCAATTGATATTAAAGTTTTTAATAATAAAAATTAAAAAACAGTAATAACAGTAATATTTATTGTAGTATTATATGTAATTATTTATATATTTAATAATAAAATTGTACTTATAAGAGTAAAGAGAAATCATAGTTTACAATAATTATTAATTAAAAATTTTGAAATCAATCAAGAGAATTTTTAATGAATTAGCAAAAATATTTTAACGAAGAAAAAAACATTAATTATCATAAAACTAATATTATTCAACGATATTAAGAATTTGAAAAAATTTCCTCGTTTCATTATATAATCTAAATTAATGATAAATAAAGAATAAATATTCTTTATCCGAGTAAGCTTCGGTTGTTGAATTTGGTTATAAAAAAAAAAAAGTTATGTATAGGAAATTATTAAACAATTTAGTATAATGTCATTCATTAAAAAACTATTTTTATAATTACAAATATAATGCATCATTTAATGATGTCTTGGCAGGAAAGAATACGAATAAGTGTCCGAGAAATTTTTAATACTGGAACCTCATAAAAATTCCAAAAATACATGGAGTATGAGGTGCAGTAGAAGAGAAGGAAGAGGTATTTGAGAATTTCATTAAAATCAATCTCTCTAATGGATCGGCAGACCTGAACAATGCGAAAAGCATTTGTTTACAGAGAAACTGGTGCGTCAAAGATAACTAGAACAATCCGAAAGTCAGCAATTCCAGAATAAATTCAGGATATTCAGAATATTCGATTTTGTTCGAGGCAAAATAAGTAAAGATAACCACTGGCTTAATCAACGAGAAGCGGAGAGTGATTTTCTTGTAGCTGCGATAAATAAATTTTCGTAAAAGTAGGAGGAGGAGGAGGAGGAGGAGGAGGAAGTTTTTTGTTTGTAGAGGGAGGGAATAGGGGGACGAGGCGTGCCTTGTCGGATATAGACCATGGGATGGGCAAGTGGTTGAAAGCCACAGCAGAGCCGGTGCATATTGTTCGTGGACAAAGCTGGGCTTGTGGCGGCATAATCCTCAACCTCATTAGAGCCAGTTGAATATCTGCACAAAGCACCTGTATATCTGGCCTACGATGACCCACTCGGCGGAGCTCACTGAATTAGGCAACGGCGGTTTCAAGGGCTTGATTACAAGGCGTAGCTCGGCTACGCGATATTACGTAGCCCCTAGATACCCATTACTTGGCTATGTCCCCGCACACCGACTTCTTCCGACGGGGACACCCCTCTCCACCCCCTGCCCCTACGCCGCCGCCGCCGCCGCCGCCGCCGCCACCGACACCGACACCACCACCACCGCCGCCACGTCATCACCGCAGCCCAAAATCCCTAGGACGCCGCTGCCGCCCGCCAACCGCCATTATTTCTCTCCGTGTAGCCGCTCTCCGGGCGCAACGCTTGGCGCGAGCCGGGGATACCTCCTGGCTGTCGATAATTTCTGCTTCTTCGGCTGGAAAAATCACTCGTCATAAAAATATCGCAATTACTCAATCAAAAGATTCGGCAGATTTCAATGTCGAGATTATCCCTCGTTAAGATTCTCCACGGCCATATCCGTGTATTACCTGCCCGAACTTTTACAACAACTCCTCCCATGAACTGACGAGTCCAGCAAAGGATAACTAACTTTCGGCTCGTCCTAAAACAAATAAATTAAATAAATAAACGAAATTGATAAGACGGATCCGTTCGCACGAGTCGTTGCAAATATTTCTTACCAATCCTAATTATTGCCCTTTGTCTTTCCGAGGCCAAGTTGAAATTACAATTTTAAGGAAATCGTCAATGATTCCTAATGAATTGCCCTTCTTGACTCTTGGCTCCTTACATTAACGTCGATTGTAAAAGTAGTAATAACACGTTTTTATAATATCGATTGATTTCTACCCATTAATTCAAAATTAATTATAATAATTATTGCACTGTCTATTGAACTGTCTTTATTATTCAAAGAAATACCGTAATTTTAATTAACTAAATTACTTATTGGAATAAATTACTAGCAAAATTCTAAATAAGAGATTTTAATTTCTCTTTTAAATAATTTCTATTAATAATAATAATAATAATAATAATAATGATGATGTAAAAGCTTCATCTCACAAATACTACTTCCGACTTATTTATAAGTATTTTATTATAATAATTATTTACAATAGGAAGTGATTATTTAATTAATATTTGTACTTGCAATTAGTTAATTAATTAAAATATATGTTTGGAATTTAATTAATCAGGATATGATAATGATATATAAAATATATTACACGTCAAATATGCTAAGAATATTAAATTAAATGTTTATTCGTCATACTTTCATATTGCATTGTATATTGTATATTGTATTTAAATTGTATAAACTGTATATTAAATAAAATAAATGTAAGCCTGTGAATGTATGTACATGTGCAAATAAATATAAATGTTGGATTGAACTATTTTTCACGTGATAACAATAATTTTATAGTAAATCAAGAAAATATGCGCTTACAATTTTGTCTGAGTAATATAAAAAAAAAAGTCATTTTATTATATTATATAAATAAATAGTTTGCATAAGAATAATAGTTACGTTTAAGTAAAATTATATTAATTGTGGTGGACGAGTAGTCCTTGAATTTATTTGGCTTTCACAATTTTAGCAAGACTAATGTTCTAGTCCTTTATAATAAAAAGGAAAAAACCATTTTATTAATTATCTTTTATTTTGGGATCATTGTATGGAATCTCTAATGATACGCCTTCTCTCGCTTAGTCTTTCGTCCTGAATCATTTGCATTAGCCCATAAGTCTCATGCCAAACGAGCCTCTCCACCGTCTCCATCAAATGATAGTACATACCATTGTACAGTTTTACTATATGCCGTACGCGCGCACTCATTCATGACCATTTTTTTCGTTTTTTCTTTCTTTGGTACTCTCATCTGTATTATTGCTCGCTTAGACAGTCATATCACTAAATTCCCCTATACTCATAATTCTTTTTGTGGCGCTCTCGGTGCTCCAGATAAATATCTATGGCTGAAGCTTTAGAACCTAAATAATGAGTCCTAAGACATAAGTCATTACTTTAGAGTAACTTATTGCTACCGCCACTACCATCACTACCACCACCACCACCACCACAACCATTACTACGGAAATTTTATCCACACTAACTAACAAGTAAGAAGAAAATAAGGCATTACTGGTATAAATATAAAACTAAATATAAATAAAAGTACTTTGAGCTTGTTAAACTAATTCGGATGAAGCTATGTATGGGAAAATTTTAATTTTCCATTGAAAAAAACATAATAAATAAATACTAAAAGTTTTTCGTGGAAATGGTATAAAATCGTTCTTTAATATAACAAGGATATTTTCGTATTCCTTTGTTCTCCTTCTACGAGAGATAAATACACGTACGTGTGGATATATATATATATATATACATATCTTGTGAAATACCATATAAAATTCATTGAAACTGCCGTGTAGTAAAAACTGAGCAGTTCTCTTTAATAAAATATTCAAGAATGATGTAATAAAGATATACTAATTTTATGAAATTCTAAAGTCTACTTAATTAAATCTTAAAAAGTAGTATTATGAGATACGATTGATTAAAGTAAAATCATACCGAGTGATTCAATATAATCTTAAAAAAAATTTAATTATTATAATTTTATTAGACGATGAGGTCAAAGCTATTAAAAATGGAATAATAATCCGTATGAAACGTATATACTGAATTATCCGAAATATAAAAGTATCCATATATATATATATATATTTTTTTTTTTAATAATTCGAACATATTCTATAAAGCTTTAAATATAATATTTTTGTTTATAATATAAAATTACTGAAGCGAATATGTAAGTTGTAAATCAAAATGGGAAAAACATTTGAAGATTAATGAAAAAATGTTGCGCATTCTCGTCATCTCAGAAACATTTAAATATTAACTAAAAAGAGAAATTAGGCAGTACTCCAGTTCTGTATTTTATTTTTATATGGCAATGCCAAGCCATTCGTAATATGCTCGATTCTTACAACAATACGTATTTCCAGAGCTCGGTCCCTCCCCTTTTCACTTTTTTTTTTTTTTCACTTTTTCACTTTCTTTCTATATATATATATATATATTGTTCGACGATCCAAAAATGGGAACCGATGTGACTATTTATCGTTGCAAGCACAATACTTGTCAAAAAGTTTGGATTATGTTAAAATCAGCGTAGAATCTTTCTTTCATAAAAAGATTTCGTTTAATGAAATCTTCTTACATCTTCTTATATTGATATTTTAGTATTATAAAGGTATATTAATGCATTCAAATTTCATTTTAATACACTGAAAGCCCTCGTGTATGTTATTGTCTCTTTCTTAAGTATTAATTTCAAAGTTTTACTGTTTAGTTATTTTAATAACGTTAATTAATATTGTATATAGATAGAAATGTATCGATGCCTATGTAATATTATATTTAATATTAGTTTTCTCTTTTTTTTTTATACCTATATAATGATGTCTTCAGAGATAAATATATTTTACATTATATATTTCGATATTTTATCTTAAAATCGTTTATTTATTTTATCAGAAGTTACTCTACTTTTTGTAATCTACTTAGTTACATAGAAAAATATTAAACAAATAGCAAATATAAGTTTGCATTTCAAGTATTCTTATGTGTAATTGTCAAAATACAATATTTCATTTGACAGTTTTGTTCGAAATTATAAAATTCTGAAAAATATTAATTTGAACATTTAGTTATGAAAAACACTTATATATATTCAGATAAATTCGATTTACATATTATATCTAAGAATTAAAAGCATATCTAAGAATATTTTTAATATTAATGTTATTAATGTTACGATTAACCATACATAATTCATTGCATCTCTAATTCATAGAATTGCTTTCACTATATATTCATATATTCTACTAGACTTGTTTTAATATGGTTAAAATTTTATGGCTTCGTAAGATAATTGAAATGAAGTATTGGAATTTTTTATTTATTATGACGTTTTCTTAACAAAGAAACAATATATTTTATAATTTTATTTTTAAATAAAAACGTTGAAGGACTTGAAATCTTTGCGTAGAAGACTAACATTTTAAATTAATATTTGGATATAAACGATGTTATTTTAATAAATGTTAAAGACAGAAAAAGATAAGTCATAATATTTATCCGAAGTGGATAATCGAAATAGACATATAAAGCCGTCAAAATCATTATTTTCCTAACCAAATTGAGCGATACCTTCAGTGAAAAAAGGCTGAGATATATATATATATATATATATGTAAATACGAATTGGTTACTGCGCCTGAGTAAGTTAACCCCATGACCGAATATAAGCTCTAACGTTCCAATAAATGCCGGCAAAGGTAAGCCACGTACGTATTCAGAGATTCGACCTTGGGGTGAAACATAAATAAAACGGCAAAAGCTTTTGGCACATTCACAGAGTTCGTGATAATTTTTACAGTGCACTGGTTTTTAAAAGCCCGGCAATAACAAATACTCGTTCCGCTAAGACTTTTGAGAACGAGGATAATTAAACGCTAACAACATATATATATATATATATATATATACAGGTATACGTCGACCAGCTGCTATAAAATTTCTTTTTTAAGCTGAGAGCTTTAGCTGGTTTGTCTATGACGATACTTATATATTATATATAATCGTCCTCTTTCTGTATTTCTTACCTAAGGAAAAATTTACGAGCATGGAACACGCATAGCGAGCTAATATCATGTCGCTGCTTCGAAATTTACTATTTATTACGATGATTAAAAGAAAAGAAGGAAATTTAAAGTAACTGTAGAACAAACTCTTAACTAATAATCCGTCGAAATAGTGAATTATTTGTTAAGGGAACTTTTTTATCCTATCGGAAAATTTACAACTATTCTGATAACAAGCATAATGGATTTACAGAGATATTCTTTATGTAGTATTAAAAAATGTCATTTAAATTATTTTTACATACTATACGAACGTCTTCCTTCAAAATTCAAGATATATGAAAGAAATTTGGTTTCTACAGCAATATAAAAATGATAAATACTGTAAACACTGTAATGTAATAATCTAATATTTTACTTATTTAGTAATATTTAATAATAATAATAATAATAATAATAATAAAAGCTACAGTATCGTTAGTAGGAAATATGATGGAGTGCCCTATATACATAAAGCAACAGTATACTTTAAAAGTACGGAATGTTATAGAAGAATTAGTAAAATTATGAAATATTTTATAAAAAGACATAAAAAAGTGATTAATTATTTCGATTTCGACTCGCACTAATGATCGAGTGTTTATTAATCGTATCTCCCTTCACTTTTGATAATATTCTACAAAGTATGGAACTTAAGGAATAAAAGCTTTACTATTATGGAATAATAAGACCTTTTGGCAATTAAAGTCCCCTATAAGGTACAGGCGCAGTTTTCTAGAAATTGGAAGACAATGCTGAAATATATTTTCATCTCAAGATCATTATCTCGAATATTCTGCTGCTATAAAAAAACTTAATATTTATGTGATCCATAAATAATCAATTTCTGTAAGGAATTTCTACACACATAAACATAAAATTCTTATGTCTTATAATAATATTAACTTGACTTATTTTTCAAAATAAAACATACTTTCAACAATTTGGTTGAACTTTATGCAAATAAATCAAAATATTTAAATATATTAATTTTACCAGTAAGATATTTTAATAAATGTAGAACTTATTCAGAATTATATATTAATTCATTTGAATTTAAATCAAAGGCATACTTACAAATAAATAAAACGTTTCTAAAATATAAAAATATTAGGAAACAATATTGTAATGACATGCAGTAGTCAATACATTCAGTGATGAGACTGTTAATGGCAAGTGCATTCTAATATATATATATGTATATATACACATATATACAGTATATTATGTATCGTTCAATTTTTTTTCTTTACTTGAGTTTTTATTTCGTTTACGAGGGTTTATTTACCTGAAAAAGAAAACCTTTTAACCTTTTAAAAATATCAACACATTACAAGTAAAATACTTTGATTCAAAACTTTGAAAATAGTCTATGTTATACAAATTGTGGAGCTTCAAAGGAAATTTTTCGACAAAAAGAAATATAAATTTCTGTTTAAAACCTCACTTTCTGTTCTACAAACAAGTTTTTGTGTGAAGAAAAAAAGATTTAAAATAATAGTATTTTAAACGTATATAAACCGTGAGAAATATAGCGGAAACAGTTTAAATCGGTGAAACCTTTTCGTCTGCGAGAAAATTATAAACAAGTTATCAAAAAGTTTCTTTGATTCGTAAAAATTTATTAACTTTTTGTTTTTTCTTCTTCAAGTTTTCTTCAAAACGTAATTTCACGAAATTAGAAAATTGAAGTTTATTATTAGTTTGAAATGTTATTAGCTCAAAATAAATTATTGAGTATTTTGAAGTTTAAAAAAAAAATATCTTTTTTCATCTTATTTAATCATATAGAATTAATAGAATTTCGTATCCCATTAAACGTATTATTCATCGCCTGTTTTTATAAAATAATATACTCGACTTTCATGCGTATTTGTGCGTGCAGCTCACAAAAACATGGGAGTGTAAGTACAATATATGATATTTATAATAATTAATATTGATACTCATACTTTAATTATATTACTAATTGATATTCATACTTTATATTCAAGACATAAACTAACCATATGACAGTTGATGGTTCCTTTGAATTTTAAGCCGATCACTACTGCTATTTTACCGATACCTATACATATTTACATGAAAAGTAAATTTACAGTTCAAACATATATATTATACATATATAGTTATAACATTATAATCTTAATTACTATTTTACGGTAGTTTAATCTATATTAATAATATACATTATATTCATAATAGAATTTTCGAAAAATATAAATATTTTATTAATAATAAAATAACATGAAAATAACACGTATTGAAAGGTTTTTGAAGGAAAGGAATAATGTACTTATACTTTCAGAGAAATGAAAAGGTCTATGGAAACGCCAGTACAAAGAGATAATTTACATATATATATATAGTATTTTGATGGCCATGAGAGAGAGAGAGAGAGAGAGAGAGACGAGAGAGAGAGCTTCTGCGGTTATGAGCTCGAAAATTCATGAAAATAATATAAGAATCATTTCAAAAATCCTGACATTAATTAGAAAATATTATATTAATATTACATTATTCTCTTTCTAATAAACCGATTCAAATCTCGGAATTCGCTTTTTATTTAAGTATAAAACTCCTGTTTCAAAAACAGCCGTTCTAAAAATAGATAATTTTAACCAAATCAAATTTAAATGAATATATACGCAACTTATGTATATGTATACGTAGTAAGGTTTGGATAATTTCAATAATAATTTATTGTCCCATAAATGTTAAATATATGAAGAAAGATATTGAAAAAAGTTTATCTACCTCAACTTAAATTAAATATTTCAAAAAAATATAATTAATTTTTCTCGAGAACTCGAATTAAACAATGATTTCATTTATGAAAAAATTTTTTAATTCCCAAACAGTCGAATGTGTAGTTGGAAAATCTTTAAAAATCTTTCGGCATCTTTGAAAAAAGTAATGATTTAAATTAAGAATAAACATAAAAGTATAAATTTACTACTATATATAATTCAATTTATTTCGTGAAATTCTTCTGATGTTTTTAACTATGATATTTTCAGTAATCCCGAACCGCCCGCTAATTAATATTTTAAGCTGATAAAAACGTATTATAAATAAGAGGGAAAAGAATCAGATGAGTGAACTCTGGGTATTCTCTGAATAGTTCGCTTCTAATCTCTCCTTTCCTCTTTTCTTCTTCTCGCCATACATATCGATTATCGGCTTCGTTCTAAAAGTGTACGGCGCATTTCCTTGTTCCGCCCCACCCCTTGTCAGGCTATGCCTACAAGCGTGCACACATGTGTATATGCCATTAATTTTTAAATTCCCCGCGCTTTGGACTGAAACGCGTTGCCCCCTTCGCTTCCCAATGGATTCGGATTATCAACATAAATCCAGGGGAGCGAAATTTTCAGAAACTAATTTATTATTATTCTTGCATTACGTTGTTTCCATTGGAAGGGGAAATGACATTCATCCGAGCTCTTCGTAGCCGAATTTCTTCAAATCATTCCATTACAATCAATAAGCAATTCACGGGGAACTTTTCTTTATTAAGAAACAATACTTTATTAAGCTTTAATAAACAATTATACTTAGTTTATTTGATAATTCAATCCATCGATTTAATTCTTATTACTATAATGGCGTATATCTTATTTTTGTTAATGATAATATTCACAATATTCATAATGGAAATAATAAGTCGCTTTGAGGAACCGAGTTTTATCGAGAATATTACCGACAGAATCAAAATAATTATAGAATTGTTTGGAGTTTAAAAAATTCTATTTTCACCGTAAGAATTTAAAAACGATAATGTACCTTCTGACTGAAACCAATTTAGCATTTAAAGATTACATTCCATCCCAATGAACTTTTTCTCATTCAATTGCATTCATATATTAAAATAATACAAAATGTACATTTTTTACAACAACAAAATATATAAATTATCAATGACTATTATTGAACGGAATATCGAATATCGTTCTATTCGGTTAAAATAATAAATTGATATAATTTAGTCAACCTAATTTACCCAAAAAGATTTTCAAGAATTTCTTTACATTATAATTGTCGACTTTATTACAATATAGAAAATTATTTTATCTAATTTAAAATGACAATAATATCAGATTAATAGATTTTATAATAATAGCTGACATTAGTAAATTAAAAATTAAATAAATTTATTTATTTAATGTAGAACATAGTACATACTTATTCACGGTTATCAATGAAATACAAATATATTGACGCATGCGGCGAGTCCCCTGAACCTCCCTCTCCCTCCCGCCACATCCCAGCTACGTGCTATACAATAAATGTTACTTTGCGTACCTGCGCCCTGCCCGACTTACGGACACGCTGCCGCCGAATAATGTGATGGGAAAGGAAGGGACCGACGCTTCGAGCTAGAGCAGACAGAGAGAGAGAGAGAGAGAGAGAGAGAGAGAGAGAGAGTGAGGGATGGAAAATCGGGGAAAATTCACCCGAAGAAAAGGGGACGAGGGAATATCGTTACATCCGAGGCCGAGGACGGCATCGTTCGGGGGTTTCCCGCATAAGGGCGGAAAAAATGGTTACCGCCGAGTGCGGCAAAGGGAGGGAGGGCGGCTACTACGATACGCATGTCGGCGGCTTTGGCGATGACGGGAGGAGGACAGATATCCACCGGAAGAGGTATCGAGAACTTCTACCTCCGCGTACGTTTCCCGACCATCGGACTTCCCTTCAGTCCTCATCGTCAAAAAAATAAAGTATACACATCCTTGCAATTTATTTAAATTTCGACTTTCCCGTCTCCCTTTCATACTTGCCACAAACAATATAACAACTATAAAAAGACTGTTCAATGCGCCCCATCAAATGATTTAATACTTGCGATATATACGAAAAAAGTAGCGTTACATATACAAAATAATTTAAGAAGAAAATGTGCTTTACATAATAATTTTTACGTTTTCCTTTTTCGAAGAACGTTGAATACTTCAAATTCCAAAAATTTAATACATAATTAAATTTGTACAATGTTTTATTTCCTACAATATTGATTCTAGTATATGGGAATGAGGCAAGTATTTTGTGACGTACTTTTTATATATGTTAACATTAAACTATTTAAATCAATATCGATAGACCGTGATTTTTCCAAATAATTCAAAAATACAAAATTTAATGTTAATATTATATTTTAAACAATTCTATGTAATTTGAGAAACACTGTTATAATAATTAAAAAAAAACTAACTATTTTCCTATCGATGCTGAAAATAAATTAATATTAGAATAAGAATAATAGAATATATTTAGAACTTTTATGAACGACTTAATTGGTAAGAACAAAATAATTAAAACTTATAGTATTATTATTGAAAATATATAACGTTGAGGAATTGAGGAGAACTTTGAGAGGAATATTTTAACACCTGCAAGGTCCCTGAATTTATGTGAGGAACGAACTTGTAGTTCGTAAGTTAAGGCACGTTTAGCGTTAATGCCCAAGTATTATTACAAGTCATAAACAGAAAACAAGATTTATTGTATATTCGACTAAGTTGAATTAACAATTTCTCGAGATTTATTCGACAAAACTCGTATAAAAAATTTACTAATATTTAAATCCGATTAATCTTAAAATACAAAAAGAAAAATAGACAATATTTGGCATTTAATTTTCTGCTTAAACCGACGAGTTCAAAATAAGTATGGAAAAAATTACATTTAAATTCTAAAGTATTTATATGCTTTTAATAACACAAACACGAAGAATACAAATAAATGTATTTTTAACATTATATAATGAAATACCAATAATTAAATGTTTAAAACTTTATATCTATTATATTATTTCATTATAAAATTATAAAAATATATTATAAAAGTTTTTTTTAATTTTGGAGGAATGTATATATATATATATACATTAAATAAAAATATTATATTATGAAAAATTCGTTCACAGTAAATTTTAAATGATAAAAAAAATCAGAGCAGAGACGAGAATCAATTTATTTCAATTTATAATAGATAGTTTTTTCAAATAGTATTGATTTAAAACAACTATTTCGTAAATAATATTGGAATAATTACTTTAACGTATTTAAGCCATCGAAAATATTTTCATATTTTCTTACAATCAAGCAATGGTTATTTATAACCTCATTGTAGAATTTCACGATTACAAATAATTATATAGTTCTTACAAGTGTATTGAATTATAAAAAAAAATTCATAAATATTGCTAGAACTGCATGTATTCGTTAAAGAAACGCTTTAAAGTCTTTATGAACTAACTCTTTTATAAAATTAAGGCTTACAAGATTGAAATTTAAATAATAATATTAAATAAAGTATGTAAGCTCCAAGATTAAATTAACTCTTATAAAATTCTATTGCAGTTACATTTTGTATTCGTATAGTTAATATTAGACAGAAAATAATTGTTATTTTTGTATTTTTGGAATTCTGCAGTCAGATATTAAAAACCAATCTGTATTTTAAAGAGATATTTATAAATTAAAATGTCCTTACATTTAATTCTTTTAATTTTAACGGTAATTAATAGCTGATAAAATTATAAGCGTTTTTAAATCTGAAAATAAATTGCCGATATTGGTTTGCACATTGGTGACACTTATTTTGAAAATAAGAAACTCATAAAATAATTTGTTTCTAAAATATTCAAGGATAAAGTTTACGATGACTATTTATTCTGGAAAAATCTTTGAAAGTATTTAAGAACATATAAATATAATATAAAAAATGCATGAAAACAAGGAAAGGCTTTAACGAAATATACATGTGTGTGTGTGTGTGTGCATATTAAAAAAAAAAAAAAAAAGAAAATAAAGAGAAAAAAAGAAAATCAAATATCAAATTAGTAATTAACCACAAAGATAAAATTATATCAGTCTATATTCGCGATAAGGTGCGATAAAATACGTTCAAATATTACTTGAATGTCAGGGTGTTTCGTACAATTAATATTTTAGTGATTATTTTTTGTCAGTTTGAGAAATAATAAATTTGGAATTCGGAAATAGCATTTGAGAATGTAATATTGTATTCATTACATAATTACGCTTAGCATTATCATATACATTTTGTAGAATAAATAAAGGCAGAAGAATCGTTATGGTACTTACAGTGTCGGGCATTAATTCTTTTTACTAATTAAATAAGTAGCTTATTCAGTCTAATCGTATCAGCCGGATTATTGTATTTTAAAGATTTATCTAGCAAATGATTATTTCTCTGCAAGGGTAGGTAGTGACCATCGAAACACCAGCTAATCCGAGCAATATTACGTCAAATTGCAAGAGTTGATTTAATGTTTATTAATCAGAGAAGTAGAAGGAGTCAACTGTAAATACGAATACGAGCAGATGTACGCGCATATTAGAAAAATCGATCTGACCGATCTGAGTGGCGATAAGACCTACGCATCCTACGATCACGAGAATAATCAATCAGGGACTTGATTTGTATGCGCTACGTGCTGCTTGGGGTTGTTGGGTGTCGTGCACGTATTCGAAAATCATCGGATATATAAGAGATAAGCGTAATGCAACAACGGAGCGTGGCTTGACGCGGACGAGACGCAGTCGACGATTCACTCGTTGCCTTTTACGGATCATCATCGTCCAAAAAAAAAAAAAAAAAAAAAAAAAAAACCCTCAATTCTACCCGCCGTGCTCTCTCGGTGATGATCTCTCGGTTTCCTCTGACTCATGCCGGATCAAACCCCTTTGTAAAATTGAAATAAACACCTACGCTACGCTACGCTACCCGTACTCTACTCCACCCAAGATGACGCTAAATAAATATTACATATAAACGCGTACGATACAATACACAGGTTCCGAAATATCGACGACATTGTAGGTTAATTGTAGGTTAAAAAGTAACAGAGGCGTTTACAGTGACGATGTACCACTCACTACGAACGCAATCAGCGCGGTACGGGTGAGCGCATGCGATTTCATGAGCGATATATATTTAATTTAGGACGAGACAGTACTCCCGTAGACTACAGTCGTCAGTTGAACAGTACAGGTCGAGAGGTAGATTTTTCATTTTTTTTTTTTTTTTCATAGCTTCAACGAGCTTCGAGGAAATAGTTTATCAGGACCCGTCGATGCTCTTTTTTACCCTTTGCAGAGATTCCCGTAGACAAATTCTCTCAAACTTCTGATTAAATGCGAACGTCTACGGCTCGCTCCTCAGCTTTAGATGATAAAAACCCGACCGTCCGACCAGTGCTTAAAGCTTTTGACAGATGCAGAGTTTGACAGATGCAGTTGGTTACTGTATTATCGGGTTAGGGTCGGGGGCACGGGGTCGGGGAAGGTGGAGGAGGAGGGAGGGAGGAGGAGGAGGAGGAGGAGGAGCAGGAGGGGGAACAAGATCTTGGTAAAGAAGGACAACGGCTGCCAAAGACTATCGACCCAATGTTGTAGTACGGTTGCGCCGATTGCGTAATTTGACGCGTGAAAAGCGACGCTTATCGGTTGTCCCTGATAATGTTTACGAAGGCCGTCTGCGCCCTTTCGTCCCCAGCCGGCCGGGAAATTGTCATTCTTCAATCCTTTTGGGAGGAGGTCGTCTCCTCGGCGCGGCAGGTACGAACAGACAACAAATAGATATTTGTTTTTCGCAAAAACCTTCGCGATTGACGCGCAGCCTCAAAGACTTTGGGAAATCATTTATTGCTTTTGTTCATTCGAAGGTCGGCCTAATTCCCCCTCGCAAAGACTCCGTCGGCCTAGAAAGTCTATTGTCACGACGCTAAACACGCGTTTCGAAACAATGATAATAACTCCGTAATCGTTAAACCGATTGAATAAAATCTCGAGGTGATTTCAATGGTCTCCTTCGCTTTTAGACATACCCGAGCTATTTATACTATAAACGGATCGTTCTGACTTTCTATCGGCAGCGTGGGTGGTCCAGACATCGCGTAGACGCTGCGCGCGGTGTTTCACCCGCGACCGACGGAACTCGGGAAGGACTCGTGACCAGTAAATCGCTCTATTTCGAGTCGTTGCCGGAAGATTGTAAAAGGCCGAGAAAATCCGTAGCTCCCGGTCACGAGAGTGTCGACGATGGCCTTGTGCAAATTGCCAGGTACAGTCGTTACGACGAAGATTTTTAGCCTCGATGTTTTATTACCGTATCTCCACGGAAAAGCACACACACACGCGCGCGCGCACACACACACACGTCCGCACGAGTGAACGATCTATAAAAATCCCGTCTTCGTATTTTTGTCTTTTAATAAAGATTCGAGCGGCCGACGGATCGTCGAATTCAGTCGTTTCGTTCAACGGCTTCCCTCGTTTGCCGCTTTCGATCCATTTTCAGGGGGATGTGAACTTTGTTGCACCGACATCGCAATACCACTCTTGGGCAATACCAGTGAATGTCTTATTTGTTCTCGCGACTTCCCCCCGAGAGCGGCTCCGATCCCATCACGGCGATCGCTTTAGAGTCGTTAACTTACTTCTACCCGTAAAACCGTTGCTGGCTCTTTAAAAGAAGAATCGATGCTGGGTTGGCGATACCGGTAGGAGACTGATAGGACCCGCGACGACTCAACCGATTGGACTCCAATCGGCTGCAGTCGAGATCCCAGCATCCGCCGAATCATTGTGTCGCGTTGGGATCGTTTCTTCCGATGACTCCCGGATGAGAAATTCTTGGTTTCGTCACGCGATGCTGATCACGATCCGAGAGCTGTCTCAGGCTTCTTACCTGCATTCACCTATTCCGTGATCTTTAGGTCTAGTTTCGACATGAGATTATGGAATTTCGGTTCCATGGAAATCAGGTCGGGAGTTAGCGGTTCCGGGATTGTCCGGCTTCTGAGGATATTGATACACGAAGCTAACCGCGACTACGCCTGAGATCGGAAGGAGCCGGTGGTAATCGCGAGGACAGCTTTACGCGAATTACTTCAAATGTATAAAGCTTCCACCTCGAGTGAGAGGGTCGCCTACCACGCAGTGCCCTGAGGTGGCGGATGAGGCTTATTGGGCCTGTCCAGCCAGGAGAATATAATATTCGGAACAAATGGGATTGTATGCAAGGCAGATAAATACGTGGTCGCTTGTATTTTCGCTCTATTATATTGCGATGCCTGGTTTGTCGGGAACATTATATTTCTATAAACGAATACATCGGCGAGAAATTTTAATATTGTATTTAAATTATTTTAATCGTTAAAATATAAGGAATTATATTTACTCGAGCGAGAAGTTTATAAATTGAAAGCTAACTTTTTTTTGAAAACCGAAAAATATTATTTGAAAATTCTTTAATTACTCAATTAATTTAATTTAAAAATTTTTGTTAATTGTGTACATTTTTTATTTTCAGTCAAAAAAAAGTTTTATCATGGTCGATATGTGTATTCACGCTTCGGGAGATTATAACAATGAATATTTTATAGAATTAACAACAAAATGCATTAGTAAATTTATGTTTTATATCAATATCAGTTAATTAAAAATAAAATCTACAGCTATTTCAGTAATTAACAATTTATGGCTAAACAATAGTAATGTTTATAAATCTTTTTAAACATTTTTTTCTTTAAGTAAATAAGTGTATGTAGAGCGTTATTTTTAAAATTGATGATACAGATTTTTACCAGAAATCACGGATAACATTAATATTAAATAAAGAAATAATGTACGTATCTAATAAGCCTGCTACAAATTATTTATAAATAGTAATTTAAATATTTTTTTCATAATACTCAGCGGATATAAAAATAAATAAATAATTATCGTAAGTAAAAAGTACACACGCAAACTAGTATACTAAACACAAGTGATCGATTTTAATTCATTCATAAAAAATATTTCGAGATCACCGACTTAAGTTAATTTACAATGTTCCGAACGATAAATTTATAATATTATTTTTTATTCATAAAATTATAAATATTTATTTACTCTATTATATAAAATTTCATGCAAATATATAAACTTAGAAAATGTAAAGAAAACAAAAGTCGTATTGAAGAATAATACACTGCAAGTGGCATTTCAGCTAAAATTAGATAATGGAATTGCATCATCTATAAACATATACAATTACATATTTTAGGAAGTATATTTGATATTTAATAATATGAAAGTAAACAAATTAAGTGGCTTTAAACGGGAGGAGTATATTATGCAAACGGTAAATATTAATACAATAAAGACTTAATTAAAGTTTATGGATAGGTATATTTTAAAATAAATATTTAAAAAAAAAAAAAAAATCGAAAACATATTTCGTGCGTAGTGAAAAGTTTATGTATTATTTAACTTTGATTAAAATTCAATAAGGAATACTAAAAATTGATCGGATTTTCATTTAAAATGGAAGAGTTTAAATTAAGAGCTGAAACTTTTTTAATTAAATAAATTACTTATACTGTTGACTTTACAATTAAATAAATTATTAAATTAAATAATTGTATAAATGCATTCAAAGTGAAATTAAAAAAATTAATGAAAATACTGCCAAGGCGAATAATAATAATAATTATTATTTTCTATTTAATGTCAAATCAATGATATTTTATTAATATTAATTCACATTATTTTACTACTATTTATTTAGTATTATGCGTTCGCGTACCTTTTTATTTGATATATTCAAATATAGGTTGGGTATATTATAACGTACAAATATATGATGAAAAATAACACTTAAAGAAAAGTATAAGTTTAAAAATAGAAGGACATGAAATCAAAGCTATTTTTGTACTTTCGTTTACTCTTACTGCGTATGCAGCTGCTCAAGAATGTCGTATAATCAACGTAATTAGCTTGCTGGTGTAAATAATTTACGGTGTGCGTTACATTCGAATTATCTTTATCTCAATTTTAACATTGAATTTTTTTCATTTCATATTTCAGAAATACTCGAATTGAAATTTCAGACTATTCAAGTATACGTTTCTCTCTGCATGTACAATTCAATTCGTTCTACACATAGAAAGTAGAAATACATTTACTTATAAGTCACGCGTTGAAATGCAAGTAGATGTATGCCTGATTGAGTCTACCTAATACGACTAAAAGAGGAGCCTTGTTCGTGTTATCTTGTGATATTAGTAAATTGAGTAGTAGCAGAATGGAGGGGGCGGAGGGGGCGGGTGTCAAATGCAAACAAGTTGTCAAATCATCCAGTAAATTTTATCTACACGCATATCAAACGTAGATATTAATTAATGTTTATAAAAATTTATATTAATTTATTTGAATGTTACGTCTGTTATATATGTATTTGTATTTATTGAATACAAACTTTGTAAACGCTTATGTGAAAGTAAGCGCATGCGTATTTGGATTTGATAATACGGAGATACATGTACGCTATGAATCATTTTCTTTCGTATGACGCTGAAAAATAGAAAAAAAAATAGAGAAAATGGAAACGTGGGACGTGCGTATATATATATATATATATATATATGTATGTATATATGTATATATGTACATATGTACATATGTACATATGTATATACGTATAGATTCAGATTTATTAGATTCAGATTTGGAGATTTGGGGAATCTCCCGTAGAGAACAATGGGATGATAAAATAGAAGAAATAGCTACAAATAACGTAAGAGTTGCGGCTCACGCCGAGGACGTGACTCGGCTACATATATCGTGAAATAAAATACAGAGGAGAGAAAATCTTCTTTTGAATTATCTTTAGGAGGTAAAGGAAGTACGACAGTAATGATACTTCTTTAAAACGATTAAGCATCCTGTCGCGTAATACGGAGTCTCTGGGAAAGAGCTTATCTCTTAGCAATGACGGAAAATTATTTACACCGATTCGCAATCGCGATCGAGATACCATTTGGGATAACGAATCGTCTTAATCGCATTATTTGTAGATGAAAGCACGTCCGGAAATAACGAAGAGCCGATACCATGGAAAAGGACTTCGTACATGAATCTGGCTACCCTTCGGGCCAAGCCGAATCAAGGCGCCGTTCTACATCTTTTTCAAATGCGTTAGCGCACCCATTCTAGCAATAATAATAACCACGATAATAACGATGATAATGCTCATTATGTTAAATTGCTTTAAAATGTGCCCCCCCCCTCCCCACCCCTCCCCTCCCTCATTATACCGTACTACGACAAGTATTTCAATTATAATTACAGTGGTAAAACATATTTTAATTATTACTTTGTTAGTTAATGCAGCGGTTCGAATGTATCCCTATTAATACGTCCCTTGTTACATTGTGTAAAACATACACGTGCATGTATAATAACCGTAGACAGTCAAACGGATGCGCGCACGCATGCTCGCACATAATTATTAGAAGAGTAAATTCATATAAAATCTGAACATTTTAAATATGAAATACATAAAAATTTCTAAATTAAATTACTATTCTTAATTTACTTAAAATTACTATTAATTTATTTGAATTACCCTTTTAATAATACTTAATTATAATAATATACAATTACGAAGATATAATACGGATTTCACTGTTTAAATGTCTTTATTTCTCAATGTGAC
The DNA here is from genome assembly GCA_018883505.1 of Ceratosolen fusciceps. Lineage (NCBI taxonomy): Eukaryota > Metazoa > Arthropoda > Insecta > Hymenoptera > Agaonidae > Ceratosolen > Ceratosolen fusciceps. The sequence goes on from RCIC01000009.1 coordinate 3,358,464, forward strand.
CTTAAACTTCAAATTATTCGTATCAAAGTTATATAAAAATTAACCATAAGTTTTTAAAAGAATACCTTTTCCATTCTTTTCGATACAAAGCAAAGAATTATTATTGTCTACTTGCAGTTCAACATTGTTTAGAATATTAAACCGTTAAAGTTATCGATATTGGTTCATTACTATTTTAATTTTTCATGAATACTTAACGTAATTAAAATTTCAACGTAATATACATATTAAAAATTTTGTAATCTGCTTTACACATAAATAAATACGAATAAAAAATATCTTATATAGTCCTATTAAAATACCTGTAATCAATGTAATATCTTCTTAAGCGCTATAAAGTAGAAAATTATTCTAAAGAATTTAATGAAAATTCTTTTATATTAAAGAACATAAAAATAAATTTTATGCGTAATTCTGCACTTTAATTATCTTTAATTATCTTCAGTTATTATTTATTCGTGTAACTCTGATGAGATTCGTTATTACGTATATTTACAATTACAGATTCAGTTTTCGACGAAATTTATTACTAATATAATAATATTATAACCTTCGAACAAAGTATCGTTTAATTATCACATTCAATCAAAGCTTGATAATAAATTTATTGAGGTAAAACTATAGTAAAACTAAAAAAGGCGAAAAATTTATACAAAAGAAAATGTAAATTATGAATTTAAAATTATTTCGCTGATATGCTATATATACCATTAATATAATTAACGAATAAAATTCTCGTGGTTTTTAGTTTATAACTCAAATTATAAAATTCATTTGTAAGATATTTGTGTAAGGTGTGTTGACTTTAATGTAAATTCATAGTCGAATTCTAGTTGAATTTAAACAGATAATTTTACTTTAGGACTGCAGGTATTCAATTAAAGTTAGACAAAATGTAGGGAAAAGGGTAAAGTGGTGGTAGCAATATTTTTTTATAGAATTTCTTTCATAAATAAAATACTAAATTATTATTATAGAAAATGCATAATTAATAAGTATTAAAAAGAATGCTAGGAAATATAAGTTATTTATAAACTAATTTTTTCCCCTTACAAGCACTAGTCAACAAATAAGCAATTTTTTTCAATTCAATAACTTGTAAGGAAATAAAACAAAGTTTATATAAGTATATAAAGACTGCTATCGGTTATAAATATAAAAGTTTACACGACTATGAAATATTTAATTAAAGTATTAATAAAAGATAAAAAAAAAAAGAAAAAAAGAAACTTTAACTGCTTTAAAATAATTTATATTTTTAATAAATACAATTATTAATTTTTAATATAAAATAGCCTTAAAACACTTCTTAACTAAATGTAAATATATAAATCTATATAGTAGTAGTATACCTGATTAATTTTTAATATAAAACAGTTATCATGGCTTGTCATGTACAAGATTAATATTTTAATTACTGTATTAAACGAAAATTAATATATCTAATAATACAGAAAGTTGAAAGTCAATAAATAACGAAGGTTGATGGGGTAAGAAATTATTGTAGTATTAAATTATTGTTCAAGTGATACGAAGGAATAATTAATTATGCACGCTTTCAATTTATATAGTTAAAATGCATAGTGAAATCGGCGAAAAGGCCCTTAGAACTAATGGAACTGTTTAAAGTCAAATAATATGTAAATGCTTTTGGAAGAGAGAGATAGAGATAGAGAGAGAGAGAGAGAGAGAGAGAGAGTCGGTCAAGCTTTTCGATCAGAGAAACAAATGTAAACTAAAAAAAGCGTGGATCCGAATGAAATTCAATGTTGTATTCGTTGTATGGCATTTAACGGGACGATATACATCAATGATTTTTGTGCATTAATCGGCTTGAAACGGAAGTATTAAAGAAAGCGTTTAATTGGCCGTCGGAGGGAAAGGAAAGAGGTGAGCGATAAGAGCGGCTAGCGAGTGGAAGGGATCGTGGAAGGGATCGTGGAAGGGATCGAGGAATGAATATACAAGCTACAGGTGTCTCTATATACCTTGTTGGGCGGCCCTCCTACGAATGCTCTTATTCGCTCCGGAAACTCGGGCACTCTGGGACCTCGTAGCCGGCCTCCTCCTTCTCGTAGGGGTACTGCTGCTCTCGGGGGTGGCGCTGCCGCTGTCCTTCTTCGCGGTATTAGAAATCCTCGACTCCCTTGTATCCTTGCCGGCTAAGGGCGGCATCGCGCTCAGCATTTGCTCCATGCTCGATGATCCCGGTGCACATATCGAAGCCGAGCGCGTCTTCCTCCTGAAGCTCTGGTGCTGATGCTGGCTCTCCGCCATCATCTTGATTGTCGCTTGATCGGTCTTGACTCGATCCTTCCTTCGACCGATCCTCTCACAACAACATCTCCCGATACTAGTCCGTTAATCCAACTCCTCCTTGCTGCTTGCTTTACTTACTTGCTTGCTTGCTTGCTTGATTGCTTGCTTGCTTGCTTGCTTGATTGCTTGCTTACTTACTTACTTACTTGCTTACTTACTTACTTACTTATTTACTTACTAGAGCTTACGAGAGCTTACGAGAGCACCTTAGCCGCCTTGGCCTTCCGTTATTCTAATCATTATCGACGGGCCCGATCGAGACTTTTTACTTTTCGGATCCAATAACTTTTTCACGTCAAAAGGCTCGACCGAATGAATCAGCCAATAGTCTTCTTATCACCCTTTTATCCTCCCTCGTACATATATATATATATATCAGTCTTTCTTTAGAGAGTGAGAGAGAGGGAGAGGGGGGAGGGGGGGAGCTGCTTTCAACAGAAGCAAAACAAATATAGAATGACGATTTGTATTTCGAAATAAAGCTGCTTCGCGTCTTTCAATGGACCCTTTGTTTCTATTGTCGAACTTGGATCAATTCGCTGCTCGACGGGCCTCACTTTACCCTATTTTATTATCCTGCCCGTTACTCTCGTTCGTTAATTTATTTATTTTCTTGTTTTTTATTTTGCTGTATTTTGTTTTTTACAACAAAAAATCATCGACTCGCTCCTTTCGTCCCGCTCAAAACTTCTCCGTACGCTCTCTACATCACTGGAGAGAGTACGATCTTTTCGGGATAAATCGTATCCTCGTCCTCCTTCTTGACCGTCTTGCGCCGATGACTGATCAAGCGCTGATTAATCTACTGGCACGTAGTCTCTCCCCATCGCGCTTTAAAGTTGCATTAAAGACTCGTATTTTCTCACACTCCTTATTTACTCTTCTTCTTTCAACTAGTTCTCTCGGTCTGTCTCTGTTCTTTTCCCCAAAAACCTTCACCCCCTACTTATTCACGAAACTGCGCGGTTTTATTTTTACGCACTCAACCATGTGCAGCGTATCCGTTTTCCATCTCTTCTCTTCCTCTCCTGCGCTTACTCTTTTTTTTTTTTTTTTTTTTCTATATATTCGAGTTTAGGGACGCCGCCGACGCCCTGAATTCCGTGAACTTAATTTCGGAAGCCCACGAGGCGACTTTGATCTTTACTTACTACGAAATGAAAAAAAACGTTGGCCCCGCTCGGTAGCCTGCGGGCGCATGATACATTAATTAGGGCATTGAAAACAGTAAAAACTGTACGAAAAGAAGCCGATATAACCGAATCCGCTGACCAATGTGGGTACTCCTTCTGACTTTATTTAACTGCGTGCCTTTATTCAACGATAATCGGATCCACGCTCTCTTTATGTGCACGACTATTTTGGGCTATAGTACCGACGCCGCGGTGTGCGTGATTTGTGATTGTTTCCACGGAGTCGTCGACGAGTGCCCACCAACACTGGCGATTCCGCGAAAACGGGTTTATAATTGTGATACGTGTTTATCTATTTTCGAACGCCGTTGGCTTTTACGAGTACCTGCTTTTCTCTAAGAAAATGAGGAAGCAGAGCAAGAAGAACATGACGAAGTAGTAGGGGGCGGAGGGGTGGGGGAGGGGGGTTGCGAGGCGGGGATGGGATGGGGGAGAAAAAGAAGCGCTGACCTAATCTATGGGCCTCTTGCAGACTTCGGATTCGAGAGCCGATCTTATTTAAAATCGTCGTCTAGCTTTATAATAAATGGACGTGGGTAATAAAAAAAAAACGCTTATCACTGGTTCCACTTTCCCGCTCCAATTAAAGTCGTTACCTCGCTAAACTACAAACTTCCTCGCAACTTATGCAAAGTCAAAATCGCGAGGTGGTAAGTTATATTAGGTTAAATGTAACAATATCTGCAGCGAGTCCTGAAATAAAAAGCAAAATAAGCTATACGGTGATTTCAAAATCTCGTGCGAATTATAATCAGGAAATTGCACGCACATTGATGCACAATCATTGCCCTACGAAAAGAAAAAATAAAACAACAAAGCACTTGGAGTACCGGCAGAGGCGCCCGGGCGGGCTTCCGTTTCGCGAGGTACTGATCAGAGAGCGACGCCCGGCTAAAAGCAGTAGAGCCACCAGTGGCTTTCTGTCTTTGTTTCGGCCTCTCTGACGGCGTCGTCGGCGTCGCGATGCCGTGCGCAGCTTTCACTCAATGTTCGCTTTTGCTCCTGCTCACCCTCGCCTGCTTCGTCCCTCACGCCGCACCGCTCCTCCACACATCCTTCTTTACTCTTCATCATTCTCTCTCTCTCTCTCTCTCTCTCTCTCTCTCTGTCTAGTTTTTTACTCTATTTCCTCGAACCACTTGCTTTTTCCGAACCCAGGTTTCAACTACGAATATCGTGCCAACAATGTCTTTATCATCTGCGCTTGATAATTTATCTGTTTTCATTAGACTTTTTTATTCATTGCACAGTAGTAGAGGACCTCCGAATTATGAATACTTTTCTGCCTCTCAAACTGAAGGGACTTCGATCTTACTATACGATATTGGTTGTAACGTTCTTTAGCTGTTGCAACTGAAACAAATATGTTTTCGATGTTACGGACCGCGAACCGTATAATATATGGATTGTGAATTGTGAATTTTAATATATTGTAATTCGATCGTCGGATCGAGGAAGTACGATGACGAAAATTTACAAGCGTATCGGAAGGCATATGTAGAGTATTCGCACAAAAAAAAAAAAATAAATGAGATACGCACAACGATGTGGTGCTGCTTTCGTTGAGCGAGGATGCTCGCTTGATAAGAGCCAGATGGTCTGTGAAACGTAAAATGTTAAAGAATAAGTAGGCTGTTCCGAAACCTTTTCCCAAAAAGGAAAATAAGGGGCGAACGTCGATTTATTAAAAACCGATGATGCTGAAAAATGTCGCTCCTTTCCCATGCTCCTTTCCCATATAAAGAGATGTAAACATTTTTTCGAAAAAAAATTTAATCGATGCTCGCTTCAGTGATTAAATTAAACCGATAAGATAAAGTGCGGCATGTTTACATATTAATGTTTTATAACGCAATCTAAGAAGTCAATGTATTGGAAAGAATAACCGTGGGACAGGGAAAGTGATACTAATTTTTTCCAAATGAATCTAAAACAAAGAGTTTATTTTAGAAAGAAAAAAAAAACCCCCAGTCTTTCTCGACACTAAATAATTAAATCATCCAGTACGTACAGCTGAAGGGATTTGATAACAGGGATTTGATAGATACACTTTACTGTATATTAGTCTAAAAGCTTATTAATTTTTAACGCTTCGGCAAATCTATTACCTAATAATATATAATCTCGTTAATATTATTGGTTATTCTTACAGTAACGTAAACGCGATTTAAATCGTAAGCCTCTATAAAATAATTGAAAGCTCTCTTACACATAAGAAATTATTAAATTACTAAAGATATTCGTACAAAATATTTTTTCTATTTTAATAAATAATTAATGAATAGTTTTAATAAATGACTTAAAATAAAAAATTGTAATCGAGGAGAAATTTTACATATATATATATACTATTTATCCAGTTAAAAACAATTAATATTAAATTTGAAATGCATGAAATATGATGTAAAAGGCTTAAAGAATAATACTTTTACCTACGAATTTACGTATAATGAATTCACGAGAATAAGTATCCGCTTTTAATAATCGTGATACGTGATTTCCAAGTGGCTTTGGTAAAGCCTCCATAAAGGGTTATTAAATGAAGTTACTAGTCCTAAAACTGAATAATATGTATTGTGCGTGGAAAGGAAGCTGAAACTGTCAGGAGAATCGCACAAAAGCAGACAAGATAACATTAATATATTCAAAGTTGACACTTTGTAAGTATTTATCCTAAATTTTTATTCGGGCCTGTAGATTTTTCCCTTTCGACGCACTCCGTCGATATGTCAGTGAGCCGACGAAAATCTCTCATCATCCCCCGCACCGCCGAAGTCTCTGCGTTTGTTCACGTAAAATTCTGCAGCTAGCGAAAGTCCAGTAGTAGTAGTAGTAGCAGTAGCAGTAGCAGTAGCAGTAGCAGTAGTAGTAGCAGTAGCAGTAGCAGTAGCAGTAGCAGTAGCAGTAGCAGTAGCAGTAGCAGTAGCAGTAGCAGTAGCAGTAGCAGTAGCAGTAGCAGTAGCAGTAGCAGTAGCAGTAGCAGTAGCAGTAGCAGTAGCAGTAGCAGTAGCAGTAGCAGTAGCAGTAGCAGTAGCAGTAGCAGTAGCAGTAGCAGTAGCAGTAGCAGTAGCAGTAGCAGTAGCAGTAGCAGTAGCAGTAGCAGTAGCAGTAGCAGTAGCAGTAGCAGTAGCAGTAGCAGTAGCAGTAGCAGTAGCAGTAGCAGTAGCAGTAGCAGTAGCAGTAGCAGTAGCAGTAGCAGTAGCAGTAGCAGTAGCAGTAGCAGTAGCAGTAGCAGTAGCGCTCGTCGAATAAAATATGCAAGAACTTAGCTGCGGCTTTTCTACAAGTTTCCTTAAAGATTTTCAACAATGGGAATGCATGCAATTGTCCTCTTACTTAATACAATATACTTCCACAATGAAATATCCCTTTGTATCGGTTTTACTGGCTGCATATATATATATTACAAGCTTGGTCGCTGAATTTTACCAATATACGAAAAACTGAATATTAGCTCATGTAACATTATCGATACAGATTATGAAGAGGATCAAATGATCGAATATCTATAAATCTCTTCTACTACTATCTAGAAATCTGTAGTTTTATAAAGAAAAAGAACAATGATCACCAATTAACAGGATAATATAAAATTATTTTCCGAACGTTGGCTAAATTTCATCTTGCAATTAACCGAATTTAACAAAAAAAAAAGAAAAGAAAAGAAAAAAGCATTTTCACTACTACCATATGATATTCAAAATATACGGTATTTTAGTATAAAAGATAAAGAAATAAGAAATTAACGAGTAGAAAAAGGAAATGAAAAATAAATATGGGTTTTATTAAACTTACGTATCAAGAAAATAATTATTTATATGTTTGAAATTTTCTATTATAAAAACAATGTACGTTAACAATGTTTAATTTGTTAATACAATCATATATTGTTTACTTTTCAACCAGTCCGATTTAAAAATATTTCTCTATATTTTTCTACAGAGATAGATAGATTTTTATATATCACAATTTTAAAACAATAAGGATTTTTTGAAAGCATGAGTATATTGAAAAATACATTGATTATTCAGATACAAGTAGGATCGAATAAAAATGCATTTAAAATATGTATTTTCATAATGTTCAACGTATAAGCATGTGTGTACATAAAATAAAAAAGTATTATACATGAGCAGTGCTAAATTTGTTAAAACGGAACAGTCAAAGCTCATAGTATTTATAAAAATTTCTTCTTTCATGGTCATATTTTATTTTCTATGTACTTATGGTCATCATTCTATGTACTTATGGTTTTTTCACCAATATCACGTACTTTGATTTTTTACTACATGTACAATGTTATGTATTATCGAAATAAAATATGAAAAAAAAAGTAAATGTAACAGAAGCGAAGAAATACAACTAAGTAATAATGATATTTTTTACGATATAAAAAGTTTAAAGGTATTTATTAAACGTTATATGTTTCTACAAAAATATCATATTCTATATATGCAAATACTTTAATTACAATTAATAAATAGCAGTTAATATATAGTAAAATTCACAATTATGAATAAAAATAATAAAATGCATACACTATTTCGGAGCATAAATTTCAACCGAAAAAATGAAAGCTTGAAACGCAATCGAGAAAAGTACTGGGACGCGATGCCTATCTGTGAGCAGTAAAAGATACAATACTTTCATTACATTTTAATAAGCGTGCAGAATTAAAATCTATAAATAAATGAGCGATTGCCTCTCTTGAATTATTTTCTTTTTATTACATGTAGTATTCAATCTGATATATATATTTTTTATAAATTTATGTATACGTTAAGTTAAATTTATAAGTAAAGAAAAAAAAATATTTTAGAATAATTTTCTCAAGATCAAAATTATAATAAATTATTCTTTCAAGAAATATTTTAATTTTCTTCAAGTTAATTCATAAGATTTTTAATTTACTTTTGTTATTGTTATTGAAACAGTATTAATGTCACCTTTTGCCAAACTTCAATACTTTTTCGTATTTATTCGTTATATTAAAAAAAAAAAATCTTATTATACTGAATTCATATACATACAGCGAAAGTGATTATTGAAAGCGGTCCGGAAAATGAATTTCTTTTTTATATAGAGAAAAAATAATCTTTTAATATCAACAGATTTTAAATCTTGGATATCGAATAAGAAGTAAAGATTTTAAAAATGACAATTTAATAATAAAATATAAATGTGTACAACATGTAAAAATTCTTAAAAAATAAAAAATTAAAACTATATAAAACTGAAAAAAATGCTTGCAATGTTATATTTGCCTCGGCGTTGTAATTATTGTCTTTAGTATCACGATTTTATCGCTAATACGATGATCAATATCTTTTTGAAGGACCGCCATGAAATCTAAGAGCTTTTGACAGCCTCTAATGAGATTTCGAAACAGACGTCTCTCCTTGCTGTAGGAGAGAGATAGAGGATCTTCGATGCGCTACCTCCGACAGAGGGAGTAGTAGTAGTAGTAGTAGTAGTAGTAGTAGTAGTAGTAGTAGTAGTAGTAGTAGTAGTAGTAGTAGTAGTAGTAGTAGTAGTAGCAGTAGTAGTAGCAGTAGCAGTAGCAGTAGCAGTAGCAGTAGCAGTAGCAGTAGCAGTAGCAGTAGCAGTAGCAGTAGCAGTAGCAGTAGCAGTAGCAGTAGCAGTAGCAGTAGCAGTAGCAGTAGCAGTAGCAGTAGCAGTAGCAGTAGCAGTAGCAGTAGCAGTAGCAGTAGCAGTAGCAGTAGCAGTAGCAGTAGCAGTAGCAGTAGCAGTAGCAGTAGCAGTAGCAGTAGCAGTAGCAGTAGCAGTAGCAGTAGCAGTAGCAGTAGCAGTAGCAGTAGCAGTAGCAGTAGCAGTAGCAGTAGCAGTAGCAGTAGCAGTAGCAGTAGCAGTAGCAGTAGCAGTAGCAGTAGCAGTAGCAGTAGCAGTAGCAGTAGCAGTAGCAGTAGCAGTAGCAGTAGCAGTAGTAGTAGTAGTAGTAGTAGTAGTAGCAGTAGCAGTAATAGAGTATAGCAGTCATGTCCGTAGGATCGCACAGTCATAAATCCTTGAGTAAATTCTGCACAAAAGTAGGACTTAGCCGAAGGTAAGGATAGAGTTCATCACGAAGGGAGTTTCCCGAAGAACATGACTTTGTACCTCTTGATTGTCCGCGATGTACTAAGAAAGCATCCCCGTGAGGGAATTTGTCTATGGGCAGGACTTTGCCGGACAGAATAAATCACGAACGACTGTGGCTTACCCCATATACAATAAAGAGCTCATATTATTAATTATGGAATTTTTTCTAAACAAATCTACAAGTGGTAACTAAAATTAATTAATTAAAACTTGTCCGACGCACGAATTCTTTACAATAAGGGCTTTTTCCTTCTACGACGTGGAAAGAAATTCTATTTATTTATTGCAGTTATTTATTGCAAATTCCTACACGTAAATTAATAGATTTAAGTATTAATGTTAGGTACTGGAACCGGACGACTTTAACATCACAAAAATTACATAAGAATACCGAAAAGCGAATAATTCTCTATGCTTTTACACATTAATTTAATTACTTAATAATTATTTTTATTTATTTTTTTATTTCGTAATACTTGTAAATATCTAAATGTGTATATTTAGAAAATAAGTTTTAATGTTAAAAAAATTATTTATAATTCATTCTAATTTTTATAAGAATATTATTTTAATATTGTTTGTAAATATTATAACCTCATAGTATATATTAATGTATTTTTAAGCCTGAGAAGGAGTTGATGTACAGTTTCAATAACGGCATGAGTTATTACTTAATTTAAGATGAAAGGTTAAACTTTTTTTTTCTTATATTTTTCATTATTGGATATTATATATTAGGTATTAATTAAATAAAATATGCATTATGATGAGTTATACGAAATAAATCATTTCGTATGTATCATATGTGAAATTTGTATGATCTTATTACTTAAATATCTCATCACAATGATATCTATTTTTAAACTATGTAGCTTAGAGAATGAATAAAAAAAAATTAAAATAATCAATTTATTAGATAAATAAATAAAGAATATAGATAAATATAGATAAATCTAAATTCACCTCTGAATTATCTATATCTATTTTAAAAATGAATTTTCTTGAATATTAAAAGGTCAATACTGTCTCCCTGCTAGAATTTTTCCTTATTATGCTACATTCGCAGACTCTTTGTCGAGGAATGCTTTTCATTATATAAGTATTAAATTTTCGTAATCACAACTATTCGTGTTAATACAACACACCCGTGATATATAAGCTTTTCTATATTACTAAGTATAACAATAAAATAACCTTTATCTCCAGATTGAATAATAATTTTAATTGCCATTACTGACTAAAATAAATAAAAATAAAAAGAATTAAAAAAAATAGAATACAAAATAAAGGAATATATTTCCGCTATCCTATTCTATACAAACGTAGAGAAATTGATTGAAAAGCTTGCTCGATATATTTTTAGATCGAAGTACCACCTTACTTAATAAATATTAAGAAGTTTATTGCATTCTAAACATTTTTTTATAGATGCATAAAAGTAAACCGGTTAGCTAACCCACTATTGATTTTATGTTATTTATTATTAAATTTATGTATATTCTTACTCATTTTTTTTTAACTCATATAATAATATTATTATTTACATTTTTACATATAATAAAAATGTATATTATCATTCAGGAATTTAACTGTTGCTATTTGTTAAAATTAGTTTTTTAGATTTAGTTGTCTAAATAATTATATCAGTAATATACGTAATGGTAAAGAAATGTGAAAAATTTATCCATGATATTATATTTGTGGTTACTGAAAGTTTTTTTAAATTCTAAAAAATACGTCATACCTACAACGTTACAATCTGCGATTCGATAAATATTTCATCTCAAATTAAGTAAAAATACTTAAATAAAAATTAGTTGAATAATAAATTTCTTCTCAGCTAAAAAAAAAACAACATATATATTTTACTAAGATTTTTAATGAAAAAAAGAAAATCTAATAGTCGGAAGGAGAAAATACCGGTATTTCCACTTCTGTGTTCTTCTTAGACTTATTTGAGCTACATTTCACCTGCATTTTACCTACATTTCAATAATGCTTAGCGATTTTTTATTAGCTAAAACTGATATGTGCCGCAGAAATTATATCTGAAGATATAATCACTAGTTATACGCTACCGATCATATGACCTGTTTATCATTAATCTGTCAATGCCAACGAAATGTCGTTGTTAAAGGAGTCATTTCTATAGCTTTTATATGTTTAGTTATTATAAAAGTCAGTATCATGACGATTTTTAGTACTTCGAGCTCTATTGTAACAGCTATTTTTATCACTGGCCTTCCTCCAAAATCCAGTTCTGACATATTCCGCTTATAAAACCTTGGCTTCATATTTCCGGTAATTACAAGTTCTTTATCTTAACTTCTGAATTCTGCCCTTGAAGTCCTTTAAACTAATTACAACATCAATCAAATATATATTATTATACATTTTATACTTATTTATATATATAATTATTACTTTTGTCTCTAATACTTTTATAAAATGATTGGTATCTACTTAATATAAAACTGTATCAACAGATCATTACGCACGCTTCCTTAAAATGTGCTATTTATAATTTTCTGATTATATGAGTAGAGAACATTTAAGAATGTTACAAGCAGTATGTAATTATCGTATTCATAATTCTTTTAATTAACACATTGCAATACAAATATTATATTATCTATTTATTTTCCATTCTATATGTCACTTATACTTTTTAATAATAAGTAAATTCTAAAGGAATATCTTCATACGTATAACAAAGGTACAATAATATAGTGCAAAATTTATATGAAAAATGAATACCTCGGCTGAGGATTTTTATATTAAGTTTTATAGTAATTATTTTAAATTCAGATGAAATGATAATTTTGGTTGATTATGTATTCTAAGCATTGAAAACATTAAAAGTAAGAGAAAGTAAATTAAATAGTTAAAAAGAATTTATTTTATTTTATTTATCATATAAAAAGTTTTCCGTGCACTCGTGAGAATCTTATATAAAAAATCTCATATAAAGTATGAAGTACTCGGTAAAAAAAATATATAAATTCTGCACACTTAATAAAACTATCATTGCTATTCAGGAAACGGTGAATCTAAATGACATAAAGAAATTATAAAATGGTTAAAAACTAAATTGTAAAGAGAAAATTGTTTGTAGATTAGTTAACGGACAGTATTTTCAGCGTAAGCATATACACGTAATAACAGTAAACGTACACTAGAATTAACTAATAAAATTTCATGGTGTTTGTTATAACAGTGAGATTCCACACATGGAATCAGGGTTATACGATTTTCGCAGCTTTATAATAACGTGTTATGCAATGGACTCGTAAAAACGTTGACATGATGTTGCTTTTATTGGGACTAAGTTTAGAAGACTCCCTCACAATTATCATCAGAAATGGTATTGCAGATAATTTATTTTATGATTATTTTTGTATTTAACGTCTACAAATATTGTAATATATTTCATTTTAGTATTTAAGCACTTTAAAGTGCATTCGACAAAATATTACAGCAAACACTTATTAGATAATATTCATATTTGATACTATTTACATTTGAAAGCTTTTATATTATCGATAGAAGGGCATAAAAAAAAAATATACAAAATATACAATCCAACTTTTTATTTTATTTTTAAATTAGAAATTTAGGTAAAGTAGAATAAAGAAAGGTAGAACAAAGTAGAAAGTGTTGAATATTAAAAAAATTAAAGAATTCGTCAAATTGTCCGCAACGTATTTCTTTAAGTTTCAAATCAAATTAAACCATTTCGCTTGAGCATTCACTTTCTAGACAATTTAATATATTTTTAAGTCTCATGGCTATGCACATCGCAGTAAAAATTTTTATTTCTGTTATAAAATTGATTTAAACATGAATTAATAGGAATAATTTCATGCAACTTTAACTTCGCTTTTAGAATACAATCAGTTAATTAAAATTTTTGCTTTAAATAGACTAATTGCATACAAAAATAGATCACGTCCTGAAAACATACATTTCATTCCTTATCATAACAGAACATTTTTATACATACAAATATCATAAATTGTGTTATCATTTATCAATAACGTATTCTTAATTTTTTTTTTTTTTTTAACTCTAATCAGTTCATAGTATAAACAAAAAAAAATCCACAAGCAAAGTAAAAATACAATTTTCGCTTTTCACAGCTACGTATTACATTAACGAACATTGCAATTATCGTTTAAAACCTCTTGTATCAATTTTAAATCATTTGTATTATTAGTAGAATTCAACTTATTTACTATTTTACTTATTAAGCCATCTATAAACCAATCAGGAAATATAACAAATTGAAAAACAAAAAAATACTAATCATAAAACAAGTATAGAACTATAAATATTTTTTACACTACTTACATTTTTTTTTTTTTAACTTATATTATAATTGTCTTATTATTTGTATTTCCTCGAACTTTAAAGTTTAAAAATCTTTTGAATGATTCGTTTCCAATATCGAAAATCTTAATTTTCTTTAATTCAGCATAAATTAAAATTTAAGTTTACTTAAAACGTTTATCTTATTATGATACTTATCATAAAAGGTAAATTTTTTGTTAATCGGATCTCAAAATAGTTTTTCATTTCCTCTACCTCTACTATTTTACTTCCTATTTTTATTTAATGTGAAAAATCATTGCAGCACTTTCAATAAATCAAAAAAATTTTAATTCATTCACTCTGTATAAATATTTATAAATACTTAAAAATAAAAAATTATAATTTTCATATTTTTATACAAATTTCAAAGTATCATTATTTTATTGAATCTTTTTTATTTGGAATTTTTTAATGGATGTCTAAAAAAAGTTATAAAAAAAATTAATTATTTTAAATTAATCCTAACGGTTTTGTTACTGACTGCGGGAAGGGGGGGTACTGAACGGTGCTGGCGGGCGGCGCGAAAGCCGGTCTCGCATTCTGCGGACGAAGGAGGAGCAGCGAGGGAGGCGAGCATGCTCTCGAATTCCCGGCCCTTCCGGAGGGAGAGGGGCGGCGCGGGGGGAGAGCATGCCCCGCGACTCAACGAACGTACGGTGCGGGGGGGGGAGGCACACTCCCAACGGAAAAAAGAAAACAGACGACGAAAGCGCAGCGCGTCAGCACGGGGGGGGGGGGAGTAGAAAGTCAGTGAGGCCCGGAAAAGTGAGCGAACCCGGAAGGAGGGGGTACCGCCCCCGTTCCGGAAGGAAGACGCGACGAGGGTTTGGCGGAAAAGAGAAAGTAAGGAGTTTTCCGGGAGGGGAAAGCGACGCCGAGGAGAAAAACAGGAGTAGTACCTTCCGAGCCTCAGCCAGGAAGACGCATCGCGCTTGCAACATTTTGCACACAAAAAAGCCTCTCCGAATATACAGCAGACGCGCGAAAGGTCGGCGAGCAAAGAGTGAGGTGAAAAGGACGAGCATCCAGGGAAAAACCGCGAGCCGAGACGGTCCGCGGACGAGTGAGGCACGAGGGACTCACGAGAGTGCCGACCGGGCAACATACATCCGAGGCGACGCTGCCGCGCACTGGAAAAAACGCGGAACGTAGCGCGGACGCGAGTAGGCGCGAGAAACCGCGAGGCAACGCCGCATTAGAGAACGCGCACGCGCAGTCGCTTTCCTCGATCGGCGCGAAATTCAAATTCCGAATTTCTCCAGTGCGTGCGCATCGCCCGTCGAGGCGCGGGAAATTTAAATCGATTTAAAGTGCCTGAGCAAAAAAAACATTAACGCGGCGTGCTCGGCCCGTGAGACAGAGCGAAGGTGAAGACGGCCCGTGGAAACGTCCTGTGCGAAAATAGTGTAAGCCCGCTGACCTTTCGGCATCAGGGTCGTTACCGACGAGTCATCCCTGACTTACCGGCGCGCGAAAATACTTTAACAAACTCAACTGTTTGCGTGAATGTGACACTTGTGTAATAAACTAAGTGAAGTAGATCCATGTAATCGTTCGCAAGTGGTCGGATTGTGACGTAGCGCCACCAATAATTGTAAGCGACGGTGTCGAAAGTATATCTGTTCAATAATTCTATTATAATAAATATTATAAATAAAACTAGTGACAGCCAATCAAGGCAAGGAACCACCCTCCCTATTCCTTGACCGTTCCACCCCTGTGTTGTTTACTTACAGGTTTTTTAACCCAATATATATATATTATTGATATATAGAGAATATAATTACTAGTGAAATGAGTCTTTCTAAAAATATATTCTTCAAAGTTAAAAATATGGCTCGAATTAGTTTATAGGCAATGTTGATAAGTCCCCAATATTATTCAAAATAATTTTCAACATTTATTGTTAAATTAATTCATTATTGTGTTTCATGTAATTATACATTTGTAATGTTTATTAATTGATAAACAAATTTCAATATAAAACAAGTAAGCACATTAATTTTAATTATATCGTATTATTAATATTTCTATTGTTGATATTGTTATCCTCGTTTTTGTTATAATAAAAAAAATGAAGTGACTAATGAATTTTAAAAAATACAATCGTAAATATTACTTGAAATTCACGGATATTTAAGACTTTGAACAAAAAATATTCCCGCAGACATAACTTTAATTAAGTAATACAAATTGGTCAATTTGTTAATTAAACAATAAGTGTAAATAACTATTGGCCGTGTTTAATTACAGGCAGTAATTGAACTGTAGATTAAATTAAATTTCTGTTTATGTTAAATATTTAATGGTAAACTTCATAATTTGGGGAAAATTCGTGTTTCGTTTTTATAATAAACTTTCCCCTTCTTTCAAATTAATGCTTCTTACATAAAATTTTAATTGTTATAAATTTATTATATATTTAATGTTACTTATGCATTTACTAATAAATGAGTTTTTATACATCAGTCGCAAATCGCAAAGCCCAACATCGAAATTTAAAAAGAAGCATAAACCGCAGTGGAGTATCGGTCGAAAACGAAGAAATCTTTTTTCCACTGTCATGAGGATGTGTACCCTATCGCTAAAGAAGAAAACTGCAATGGCTCAGGATTCTAAGACAACAATAAAAAAGGTAGACATAATTATCGGCAACGTACAATGTGCAGATTTCTGCGATCTTATCTAATCATGCATAAACTTCTTGCGCGTAAAGACTTTTCTTAGGTGTACAGTATTTCTAATTAACAGAAGCGCTAGAATTTATTCATCCATGAAGTAAATTCATCCGAATACGTCCTTTATACATGGATTTTAATTAAATAACTTCATGAAAAATTTAACCTCGAGTTTTATTGTTTCTCTTCTACTTTGGCTAAATTGTTGATTAATAAGTAATACGTAACATGGAAACCACAAAAGGTCTAGAACAGTGTGAAGAATGGAGAAAAAGAGTAAGTAAATTACGACGTTTTTACATTGTATACTCATTTATTCAATTCTTACAAAAAATATGTATTTTCTTATTATTGTAACCAACTAACTCACAATCTTTTTATTAAAATACAAATTTTTTAATATTGAATTTAACTTTTATAAGTTAAAGTCGCAATAAAATTTTCCTTAATATAAGTTCAGAATTAACTAATAAGTAAGTATTTTAGAATAAACATAAGCAAAATCATCTGACTCTTCATAATATTTATATAATGTAATTTCATTTAAAATATCTAATGTCTCCAATGATATTTTATCTTTATTCTTTCTTGCATTCGTTATTGTTATTAATTTAAATTAATACTTTAAAGGTATTTCTTGGCCCTTTACCATCAAATTTTTTAAGAATAGAACACCCAATAAGTGAGAATCAGCAACAAGAAGCTGACAGACAAGCTGCCATTGTCTTGCAACAAATGCAAAATCAAACAATGTCTATGATGGGTCGACTCACAATAACAGTTGTACAAGTAATAAACAAAACTGTATTTATAAACATAATACATTAATTATTTCAATGAATTCAAATTATTCTAAAGTCATTTTATTTATTATAATAATTTTATTTATTTGATTTATAATAATTTTATTTATTTTATTTATAATAATTTTATTTATTTTATTTATAATAATTTTATTTATTTTATTTATAATAATTTTATTTATTTTATTTATAATAATTTTATTTATAATAAACATGTTGAAAATAAATTTCAATGATACAAA
This sequence comes from Ceratosolen fusciceps, assembly GCA_018883505.1. Taxonomy (NCBI): domain Eukaryota; kingdom Metazoa; phylum Arthropoda; class Insecta; order Hymenoptera; family Agaonidae; genus Ceratosolen; species Ceratosolen fusciceps. The sequence continues at coordinate 3,376,169 of RCIC01000009.1, forward strand.
ATTAGTATTTACTTTCATAATATTAAAGTTTAAAATTTTAATTTTATTCAGGCAAGACTTTCCAAAAACTATGGATTCACAGGAATGGACCCTTACGTTAGATTACGAGTTGGCCACATAATTCACGAAACTCATACAGACAGGAAAGGTGGAAAAAATCCACATTGGAATAAAATATTTCAAGTGTAAGATAAAGATAATTAGAATTTGGTTTTTTTAATAATTAAAATTGCGTCCTTTGTTAACAATATAATTTTATTCTACATTTGTTCAGTTTTCCTATTTAATTGCAAGGCAATGAATTCTTATAAGCTTTAAAAGATTGAACCTTACTAAAAACATTTTGAAAGTCTAATTAAAGTAAAATTCTAAATTTATATATTTTAAATATTAAAAAGAAGATTTAAGTTTTAATTTCGAAATTTAGCTATCTACCACCTGGAGTCAATAAGATATACGTAGAAATATATGACGAGTGTTCCTTTACAATGGATGAATTAATTGCTTGGGGCCACATAGATATCCCTTCCCAAGTTATTGAAAAAGGATCAACTTGTGAAGACTGGTACTTACTTAGTGGAAAGCAGGGAGATAATCTAGAAGGCTCTATTAATTTAGTATTAAGTTATCAAGTAAGTAAACATATTTTGTCTATTAAATAAATATAAATTCAATTCTAGAAATTTCTTAAAACTAAATTTGTTTTAAAATAATTATTAAATATATTTATTAATTTATAAAAAAAATTTAATAATCACGTAAATAAATAAATCTATAATTAGTCATACTAAAGTTGAATAATTACACATATCTAAATTACATATAAACTGATGATTAATCATATTTATTACAATTATTATTATTTTAATTAGACAAGGTATCCAAAGACGTTCATGGAGATGTCCCCACCAGTGATGATGGTTCCTTCAACAAACATGAGTAATAATATGCCTCCAATCGCACCTGTTAATGTATATACATTATCTCCAGTTGTTTCTGCAAGCTCACAGCTAAATGCAGAAAATGATTTGAAACAAGTATAATATTTTGGCAATTAAATATGTTCAATATTTTATAGTATACATCAAAACTAAATTAAATAAAAATCTTATAACTCAGATTTATTTCATTAGATAATAAAATTTTTTGAAATATTTTATTTTATATTTAAATGAACGATATAAGCTTTAAATTATATTATTTTTATTTAATCGTAAAATTAATATAAATTATACTCATTTAAAAATATATATATAATTGCCTTTTTTTAATAAATAATATTTTTTTGCATTAATTTGCTTGCAGATTGCAGAAATGTTTCCAAATATTGATAAGGAAGTAATTAAGTCAATTTATGATTCAAATAATGGTGCGAAGGAAATAACAATCAATTCCCTGTTACATATGGGGGAATAAATCTACTTTTATAAATACAATTCTATTCTTTATAAATAAAATGAAAATTTGTGCTTAATATATAATCATCTGTGCTGTATTTGTAATTATTCCAGTAAAAATATAATTTATAAAAGAAATTAATATATTTACACATTATTAAAATACTTACATAACTTATTAAAATACAGATAACTTATTTAAATTTTCCACCCCATTTTATATTAAACAATATATTATATTTTTATTTACCTCTTAAAAAAAATTTAATTAAAACCACTTATAATAAATACTAAAATAATAAAAATAAAAGGATTTAAAAATATCGAATACAATAATTATTATTCATATAAAATTATTAATAATATTTTTATAAAAATACACTATTTTAATATTAATTTATTTTATGTATAATAAGACGTACCCCGTTATAAATTCGCAATAACTACCTTTTTTTTTATATAAATGCTTGGAATAAAATATTTTATGACATTACCAAATGATTGGTTACCTTCTAAATACCATATAATTTACAATAAAAATGAACTATTTTACGATTACAAAACTGTTTTTAAGTATTCTTAATTGTAGTAAACTAATTTTTAACAATTATTCTTAAATTTAATTCTATTACAAATAAACAATAATAAATACACCAACTGTTAAACTAACATTTCGAATTTGTTATCTACGTTAAATTTAATATTTAAAAAATGTGTTTTTAAATATTCCATTAACAAGTATTATCATTTATAGATAATTTTATATATATATATATATATAAATCTTTTTCATGAATAAAGTTATTTACAAAAAATTAAAATTAATTAATATTTTTTTTTTTAATATTTGGTTTATAATATATTTCCAACTAAAAAATATATCTTAAATATTCACTAGTTCGACCACGTGTAAAAATATGTACTTTGCCAATTCGGTATATACTTGGATATCGGATTAGTAATAAATCTAGCCAATGGTATTTTTTTCGTGATAATACCTAACATTGCAAATATTTTTACACGACTATATTTATCATAAAAAGGTGATCTCAGAATGTATAATAATAAATTTGTCCATCGACGAATAAGTTCTTCTTGTTCTTTCTTAGATAGTTCTGGTTCCTTAGAGAAGATTTTTAAACTAAAAAATATGACAAATTAAAACAGAAAAACAAATATTTACTTATAAATAATTAATATCTGAAAAATCCTTAAAATTCATTTAGATTACCTTACTACATCTATAAATAATGATAAGAGCCATGGATTCCAATTTCGCTTTCCACTAATTGATAAATATCCAAGATGTAATAATGGTTTTAATACATACATGGTCTAAAATAAATAAATGCATCTAAGAATATATAAAATAAAAAAAATTTATAAGCCATAATATCTTAAAATATATACTTCTGCTAATAGTAAAGAATCATTTAATGATTCAGTAGGAATATTTCCATTCTCTATGGAAGTTGATGGTACAAGCGGTACCCAAACTCTTGATTCTGTTGAACTACCTCTCACTGTTTTTACAATCTTTCCAGAACGTTTCAAAGAAAAAGCTTCCTTAGGTGCTTCATATTCATTACAGTTTTCAATAAGTTTTTCTCGATTTAATGGTGGAATAGCTGGAGTCTGAGTAATGCGTTCTTTGTAACGATATATTAGGGTTAAACGCATTACAACTCTAAAGTAAAATAAAATTTCACTCATAAAATGTTATAAGATTTTGTACTTGTAATTTTTATATTGATTTATTTTGATAAATAACAATAAAGTTTTAACACGAAAATTTTATAACAACTACATTTATAAATTAAAATTTATTATAGAGTGTGCCTGTATAAATATAAAATCTAATTTATAATATTATTTTAAATAAGAATTTGAAAGGAAGAAATATTGTCGTTAATATTATTACTATTAAAATTTCAAAATAAGAAAAACAATTTTTTATAAAAAAAAAAAAGTTTTTATAACAAAATATCTGTTTTTAATTTTGAATAAAATTTGAAATTAAAAGATTCGCATTTATTTAAAATTATAAATTTTAAAATTATCAATGATATATTTTTTAAACTTTTTTATAATACAAAAATAGCAAAGATAATCACTTGAGTAATTGGATTAATGAAATAATTAGCCATCGGCCAGCTTCACCCCAGAATCTCCTAGCAGACACTTCAAATAATACCTCTGTATAATTAATAACAGTTAACCATATTTTCAGTTTCGAATATAATTTTGGCAAATGTGATTCTGGAAATTTACTGGCTTTAATTATCTGATCATTGAAGAATATAATTAGATTTGGAAGTGAATAAACAAACTCGGAGGTTAGAGCCAAATCATAATATCGATCTGAAATGTAAAAAAAAGTTAACGGCTAATAAGTATAATAATATTTATAAAACCTTGTCTAATATTTATAATTTACTTTACCTGGAATGAAGTAGTACAAATGTTTTAACGTACTTTCGATGTCCGCTATGACATTCGGATTACTCGCAATCCAGTTTTTGTAATGTTTAAACCAATGCAATAAAGCTAATTTAACATTAACAGGATTGACCATAATTAGAATGAAATTAATCCAGATATCTCCTACTATTTACTATAAAGCTTTCGCTATTTTGAATGACAATGTACAATAATGTCATGTATTGTAATTCAATATGCAAATGTTATATCTCTTAAATCTTAAACGTTTACAGTATGTATCTGCGTAGTTATTCGATTAACATTTAACCGGAAGTTTTGACGTTACATATCGTTGCATTATCGTTGTAATTAATAATGCTAAGCGTTTTGTACACACCGTATCACGAATTCACTATCCGCATTCGAAAGATGCGTTTGCACTTTAGGTTATAGTTCGCTTGGTATCAATCTGTGCACGAAATTATGAGTAAGCGATTAATATAAATCCCCGTTTGGATTTTGTAGTCTCCCAGACTTACGCATGCATTGCGAATAATTTTGCGTAACGTGTATAAAATGAAGATTTTCCTAATAATATTGTACTTATCAGCGAAGGAAAGCTCATTCTGATAAAACTATTCACAACGAATAACAATAGAAGTACAAATTTGTAAATAAAATTTAATGAATTAATTGAATATTTAAATTTGCCTTTTATACAATATACGTACTCAACAATAATACAATTATCTTACTCAGCTCTATTTCATCGTTACTTTATTTATTTATTTATTTATTTATTTATTGTTGTTGTTGTTGTTGTTGTTGTTGTTGTTATTATTATTATTATGAGCTTTATGATGATTTTTAAAAAAATTGTTCGAACATTTATTAAAATGAATACTTGCATAGTTGTACAGGATAATCATAAAAATATCTCCTTATCAGTTACGCAAAATTGTAGCATATCAGGTATTATTTGTTTATAATATAATAAATGTGAATTAACACATGTGGGAAAAAGTTGACTGTGCAAGCGCACAATGCTAAGAAGCCCATTGAAATTTTTTATTTTATACTACATAATATAATATATACATATAGAGATGGATAATAATGCCTATAGAAGATATAAAAAATCAGATTTAATAGACGACAGATATCGTTTAATATAATTTAAAATTGTTATTTTTTAAAACGAGCTCTATGCCATTACTTCGGCTTGACATTATTGAATGAGCTTATTGACTCGAAGATGACGATAAGAATTTTATGTAATAGTAGTTTCGATTGGTTTTTGAAATTCTAACAATGACAATGGTATGTTACCAAGAGAAGCACAATCAAGCCATGTGAGCACTCATTAGTTCTCTAATGAGGCTTTCTATCGCTTCTTATAGTTATAACTAAAAATCAAATGACCGCTGGAGTTCTGAGCCCGTGAAGATGTGTTGTGGAAGGGTCTTTTAAAAATATTCGACCCTGAATTTATTGAATTTATTGATAACCAAACTCTTGAATTTATCATTTTATATGACAATATTTCAAATCCAAATGTACTTGTTCTCGGAAAATCAACCATATAATATTTGCCGGCTTCGTTGGCCAACCATTATCAAAGATCACGAATGTTATTCACTTTTGGAAATTTAAATTTAAAATAGAAATTTAAAAGATAGTCGGAAGAAGTATTTAAAAGCCTTTCGCCAACTTATTGTCACTATTTACTTAACACCTACTGAAATTACAAAAATATTACTTATTATCTTTGCCTTTTTGTTCTTTGCGTTTCATCTGTGCATTAATTATTCAAATTAATCGTCGTTATTGTATTCAAGGTTTTTTATAATGAAATGACAACAAATTATTAGTTTTTTTTTTTTTTATTCTATTTTATGATTTTTTTTTTTTTTTTTTTTTTTTTTTTTTTAAAGTATCATCAATACTATTTTATATAATTTCCACATTTCGGAAAATTTTTTGGTATCACGTCCATATCACTATGTTCTCCAATTTTAAATATAAGAGCCATTCCCATATTCATATGTTCTTCAAAATGACAATGCAAAATCCAATATCCTAAAAAATTATACATTTAATTACAATGAAATCAATTATTAATTTAATTTACCATGATTAACTTTTACTAATGAAAAAAATTGAATTTCTAATTATATTTATAATAATCGTTTACCAGGATTGTTAGCTTGAAATCTAACGATCGTGTATCCTCCGCCTGGAATTTTTATAGTATCCTTTAATGGGGCGTGATCTAGTTTTCGTTTTATTTTACCCTCGCGATCTAATTTCCTAATTAAATCCTCCGTTACTCTTCCGTTTAAGTCTTCCATGGCTATTACGCGAAGAGCAGTTCCATGTAAATGTAGTGGATGATTGACAAAACCAAAATTACCTTAAAACGTCCATTAATTTATATAAAATACATAATTACTAAACGCTCAATATTAATAAAAGTAAACAGTGCCTATATCTGTATAAGTACAATATTGCTTTAAAAATTTTAAAGTGAATGTAATTAAATTGAATATTGCATCTATATATTATTTATTAAGGTTTTTCTTTTTAATTTAAAATAAAGTTTAAAATTAAAAATAAAATTGATGTTTAGATGGATTTGTATAACTATTATATTAGCATTATAATTTATATTTATATTTATAAGTTCACTGTATTTTTTCAATATTTCAGAATCATAAAAGTACTTAAAACTGTGAATCACAATTTATATAAAATTTAAAACAATTATTTACAATTAATATCTAAAATATTTATACCTTGATCAATTAAAATTAATTCAACAATATTATCCAATCCAATATTAATGACATGAGTGCAGGCACATTGTTTATGCTTCAAGCAACTGTTTGTTGTACGATTACACAGCATACCTGGATGTATCATATCTCTTTGTGATAGCAATGGAAATGACGGCAAATGTAAAGAAATATTATTTATTTGCAGTGTGCTGGATCTTTCGTTTTGAGGTACTGAAATGTGCGATTAAAAAAAAAAAAGAAGATATCGAAACATTTTTCAAAATCACATAAAATCATTTAAATAATCAAAACTATAATAAATATAAAAGCATTTTTTTATTGTGAAATGCTCGAAGATCCCTACACACGATAAAAATTTTTTATCGATCCTTTCAATCCCGACTAATTTTTTAGAGTAAGAAAAGCTCTGTAAAAAATACATTTTACATCTAATGATCATTGGCAAAAATACGTTTATTTCCGTTAAAAGGTACATATTTTCTGGAATGCACGAGCGATTTCTTACATATTAGTTGTATTCATATGCGTACGTTATATTTATCTCTTATAACTTTAATATAGGATTTAGTAAGACCTTCGTTCATGACTCGTACTTTATCCCCACTCGTTTGCCTTTTACCGACGAAATTAAAATAAAATAAAATTTTTCCAATAACAGAGTGACTGGCCTACGCGAGAGGGTTCCGCGACCAGGATGGTTACGCCGAGAACCCCCGTGGGGGCAATGAAAGAGCGACCCTCGTTGTAATCTTTGTTCATAAACCTAAGACCAATAAAGCCACGGTTCACGCATTCTTTCTTCCACCTGTACCGTATCCTCGCAACAGCATCATCGTCTCTCTCGAGCATCATATCACATTTAGGCAATCGCATACACGCCTCCGTACGCACACCACCGTATCCGAAACTTTTTAATGTAATATATTATTAAAGTACTAAAAAATGCATATATATATATATATATATATACATATATATATTAATTTGCTTTTAAAATTAAAAATATTCGTTTCCCTATCGTAAAATAAAAATCATTCAAGAAATATAATAATTTTAACATATTCTGTGATTAATGTTGCTGATAAGTATTTTGTATCGATAATGTTCTATAAATACCTTGATTATATCCGTATAATGCGTGCCGATGATAATCATAGTTGTCAATATTATAAAAATCGAAGGATAAAAATATTTGTTGATTCGGTTCTTTGTCAATGGACAGATCATTTTCGTGTAAAGATTCTACTTGCGGAACGGTGATATTTGACGTGGTTTGTACGCTTACACCACTGAGCTTCTACAATAATACAAAATAATACCGCATCAGTAAATTGTAATAAATTGTCTTCTACATCCTAATGGATAATAAGTAATAGTCCCTTAGTTCTCTTTATAAAACTGTAAAAAAAAAAAAAAAAAAAAAAAAAAAAAAAAAAAAAAAAAAAACTGAAAGATCCAATATTTAAATATTTTCTTATTCTACTAAGCTTGATGAGTTACTTACTCAATAACAATATGAAAATACAAATTATCAATAAATAACTGACGCAACTATGTACAATATATTTATTTACCCGAGGCTCATCGATCGAATTAAAAATACCATATCCAATGTCCGGCGAGGGATCGGCAATTTGAGCTCCATCGTACCGGAGAACAGCCACTTGGTAGGCACTAGTGTTGGCATTACCCGTATCACAGAGCGCCAAGCCACGAAATCTTAGCCAGTAATTATCAATGGCTTGATTTGACTTCACGACAAAGTCCATTCTTTCCCCGGGCAATATGGTAACTTGGTCGACTAGAGCCATTAATAATCAAATGTATTGATATTTTCGTGCGTATTGCTTATAAAATTTTAAGCAATTAATGATAAGATTCTCGTTCAAGCGTACCTTCCACCGGTTTAATATCGTTACCATCCAAGCTAATGATATTCATAGTATGGTTGTCGATCGTCATTTCGATCGGACAGTCTAAGGATCCTGAATTTATCATTCTGAATCTATATCTGTATCCCTGTCAATATAAAAGTTGAGTAAAGTAAGAAGTTTCATTGGCTTGTAAAACTGTCTATATGTAATATGCATATGTATATGTTTATGTATATGATTAAACTGATCTAAAAGTAAATGCGACGATTTACTTTTTTCACGTTAAAGGTAGCCAGTGGAGTATGCACTCGTGGGGTGGACTTATTTTTCTTAAAGGATCGAAATCGACCTTTGCCGTTAATAATAAGCGTCGGCTTATCGTTTCTCTTATAATAAATGGCCTCTAAGAATTCGCTGTTCCCGACATCGTGCGACCAGTCGTTGACTATAACAGTATGATGATCGAAATCGTAAAGATGCCGATGCAAATCCGTTTGGCTTGGCTCGCGAACGATCAGAGAACCGAAAATTCCATCGGATCGTTGACTTCCTGCCACGGATGATACGCAATCATTAAGACTTAATACACGTATAATTTATAATTAATCTACCTATGCGTGCCTACCGATGTGCGAGTGCCAAAAGTACGTGCCGCTCGAACTAGTCAGAAATTCGTATTGGAAGTCGTCACCAGGCGAGATCGGACACTGCGTCACAAGGGGAACTCCGTCCATGTAGGAGCTGCCCCTTTGAAGTATTCCATGCCAATGTATCGCCGTGCTCTCCGACAGCATTCTGTTCTTAACATTCACAATGACTTTATCGCCTTTGCAGACCTGCGAGCAGGCAAAAACGAGTCAACATACTTCGTCGTTTCAACTTCAAGCGCTGCTGGTGTTTACTTACTTGCCTATCGCTAAATGCGAGCGTGCAATTATAAGATCATAGAGAAAAGTACCTCGATGCTCGGGCCGGGCATAAGACGATTCGTCACGTAGATCGGCTTCCGCGTCCCGTCAACGGCTATACAATGCGGTCGGAAGCAATCGGTCATGTTCAACGGACACTTGTAACAAGCTTTGCTCATTGAACTGAACTGTTCGATAACGAAGAGGTAGGCGCATTCTTTTGCTTCCTCGTTTTCCGTGCAGGCTCTGCGGCAGGGATGCGTCGACCAGTCGATCCTATCCGCTTCCGATCCCCCGTAATTCTCGTCCTCGAAATTCAAAACTGCCCTTGTACCTATTTAAAAAGAAAAATAATAATAAGAAAGAATAACAAGAATAGCGAATATCATGTATTACAGGACATTTTTCGATGGCGCTGTAACAAAACGTTGTAACGACAATTTTCTTTCATTCTAACGCACTACGTTAGAAAAACGTACCTCGAGCGCAACGCTCGTAAAATTAATTGTTTATATACAACAACAACAAAATATACATATGTATATATATATATATATATTTTGTACACGTACATGCGATATTGATTAGTATTAGATACTTAAGGAGTAGAACATTCGTCATTATTAGATTTTATTAATGAAATCTTCGGTCTGTGATATAACTTTGCGCTGAACTTATCAACCAATCAATTACAAGCGCACGTGACTGACGCGCTACAATAAAAATGCAAAAATATGCAGACCAGAAGCAAGTCAACAAATTTTACACTCTTTTTAACTGGAACATCTGATGGATACTGATACTTTTAAGCTCTTTCCTTTCCTCGGTTTGACATTCTAAGCTCTTGCAATTAATTAAAGCATGCGCTCGTATAGTATAATAAATATATCGCATAAATTGATTGATTTGAAAAGAAAAAACAAAAACAAAAACAAAAACAAAGAAGAAGAAGAAAAATAGAAAAAAAATGTATATCTGGGAAATTAAAAATAATTCCTTTGGAAGCCCGGTAAAAATAAAAATTAAAAAGAATCTATAAAACTCTATAAAAAATATACAGCTTATAAAAGATTCAAGTACGCTATATCCTGTCTTCCTCTCAAACTCTGACATACGTCACATTTATTCATAAAAAAATTCACACTAAATGTACAAACATCGCACAGAGATAAAGTTTTCCAAAAACATCGATTGTTTGTCCGTTTATGAATAATAATGTTTATAATCGAATATATTGTTCGAGACAATATTTTTATTAAATTATTTTATCACTTATCAAATGTATATATTTAAGGTAATAATTTATTGGAAGTGAGATTTTCTAAACTACGACGTGAGTAAGTACGTGAGATATAAATTAATTTCTTCAATTAATATTAATCGTTTTGGGGTAAAAGTTTTATTAAGAAAAATGGAATGCCATTAAATTTTCATTTCAACGCACCTGGCGCTTATTATTATTTATAGCATTTAATGTACAAATAATTACTAACGTTATAAAAATGTCAGTAATTAATCTTAATTGTTTTTAATTACTTATTTTTACATTCATGTAAGCGTAATGATGAAATATTTAAGACCTCCTATAAAACAATGCCAATATTTTTATCATGTTTACGAAGTGTCTTCGAATGGATTTTGAGTCTTTTTTTTTTTTTTTTTTTTTTAAAAATTGAATATTAAACGTTTTAATTATATATAATTAGTATACAACGTTATGTCATAATGAAAGAAAAATTTACTTTTCTCTTTGGAATCAAATTTTAACCACTATCTATATTTTATATATTAATTTTATTATTAAATAACTAAATTTTAATTATCTATTTAATAAATACTTACTTGATTGATTTTATCACAATGACAATTCTAATACCTTAATTCCTCTTTTATCTATTAATGCAAATATCTTAATACTGGAAAAAGCTAATGAAATTGAACGTTTCATAATTACTTAAGAACGTTAAGAAAACAAAATAATAAAATAGTGTAACAATTTAAATAGTTTATTTCAAAAAAGTTTTTTATACAACTAAATCATAATCTCTATACATAGTTACAAACTTACTAGTTTTGTTTAACAGTAAATATTTTTTTATTACAATAGGCATATATAAATATTATACAGAAAACATTAAATGATGATTTTCGAATTTTAATAATAATGAATGTCAACAATACATATGTAATTACATATTTATTTTATTACTATAATTAGAAATTATTTATAAATAAGAGTTAATTTTAATATTATATAAACATTTATTTACTTAATTACAATATACTTATTAATGCACGAAGTTATGAGAAATAAATGAAATAAATAACTTTAAAATAAGTTATTATTAAGGAAGAAATAATTTTATATATTTAATGAATTTCTAAGATTGGGGCTCGTAACTAGATCTATTCTTACGGTTGGAATTTTCTTCGACATTTGACAAAATAGGCGTATTTAATAATTTTCTATCAAATGGAATATTTTGTGTGTTACCAGGTAGTTTCATAGGAATAACTTTTATCCTAAAATTATAAGGCATAAACTCACTGCAGAACCTATAAAAATCGTATCTCGTATCGATAATTTTTAACTTTGCCATAATGACTAATAAGTTGTCAAGATCTCTACTATACTGTTCATATTTCTTTTTTTTAATGACTAAAGTACTGATTTCTGCAAGCTTATGTACGAAATTTTCGGATTCGATTCTCGTTTTAATTCCATAAGAAGATTCCATACATTTCCAAAGATATTTATAAAGCTTGTCTGTCGCCCACGATTTCGGCCTCATTAATTTTGGTTGCTTATACAATTTTCCTTTAACAAAATAAGCTTTATCTATCGGCTTTTTATTTTTTCTTTTTAGTTCCGCTTGCTTCAATGCCATTGTACGCTTAAAAATCTGTTCCGTTCGTTCCTGTTTTTGTTTATTTTCTTGATCATAATTCTTCTCCCGCTCGATATTTGCTAAAGCTGTTTTTTTTATTAAGTCAACCTTTTTCTTCACAATGTCCCATGATATACTATCGACAAAGAAAACATTGATAAAATAAATTAATAAAATTATTTAATTTATAAACAAAACATAATTAAATTAAACACTAAAGAAAAGTCTGTTAATTAATTAGTAATTCTGCGTTAATTAAAAAGAAAAACATCGATAACGAAATACATCGATTAAATCAAGATAATAAAATTTAAAAAATTTACATCACAATTGAAAAAATATAAAAAAAAAATACAACATATGTCTTGAGACTTCGAATTAAGAATATTTAATTCGTTATTCGTAAGAAGATAAACCTTCTCCAATAATTAAATTCTATTAGGATATTATTAAATATCTGATACCAATATTTTTATTACCAATAGTACTTCTGAATTACAAAAATGACAGTGAATACATGTTTTTAATTTCTTCTTGCCATAATTAAATAGACACAGAGATTATAGTACACTGTATAACGAAAAACGTCTACCTTTTACTCGATGATTGTTGATCTTTTTTATTCGGTGATAGATTTTTGGATTTAATAAACTTCTCTATTCCCTGAGCAGTCGCAGATTGAAAATTATCAGGCGATGAATTGTCTGCTTCGAAGCCTCGGAATTCCGTGAGACGTGTAAAGGGTCGACCGTTGACGTTGAGCGTCGATTGCGCTGGATGTGGTGTTTTTATTACATCATCGGAAAAGTATTCTTCGCTAGTTTCTTTTTCCGATGTGGTATTCGATTTCTGCTGAAAAGAAGTTTTTTCTTTTTAATACATTATTTCACTTCACACTTAGTTACTAAAGAGATATTTTAAAAATATACATAATTTTACAAAAGTTTTATTTACTTAATTTATTAAGCAAATATAACAATAATATATTTTATTTATTAATACAACAACCTTCATCTAAATAAAAGTAATTACCTTAAATAAATATATTTTGTTAATAAAGTTAAAGACAAATACGTTAACCTTACACGTGATATTTTGCTGGTAATCGGCCCTTTAGATGTTAGTTTGATTTCAGTCATTTCCCGGTTTTTATTAAGTGAAACTTGTGGTTCTGTAAAGATTCCGGACGCTTCCTCAGGTATCGTTCGATTTCTAGATTGATTCGCCTCTTCGATTAATAAACTTTTTCTATTCGCTGTCAGAGTTCTATGGTGAGATTTTTCTGAAGTTGTTTCTATTGATAGTCTTTTCCCTGATATAACCGAGTTCTTTGTAATATCATGAGTTTCTTTATTTATAGGGTCGACTAAATTACTAGCATTATTTTCTGACATTACTCTCGAGCTTCCCGAAATCTCTATATTATCTGATTCCTTGTTTTCATAATTGAAAATATAAAATTTTACATTTTTTAATATTTATGTATTTACGTTTAGAAACAATAAAATTTTATACAATATAGATAAATTGTTATAGATGAAATATATGAATTTATTACCGCAGTTTGTAATTTCTTAGTGTTAACATTATTAAAATTGGAGAAACTTGTGCTAACATTACGCACTTGTGATTTTGTTCTTCTTATGTATTTTGGTAAAGATGAGGTATCATTGTCATCAGTAATCATTCGATTATTTTGCGATTCCTGCAAAAGAAAAAAAAATGATTTATTGAAAATTCATACAATTTTTCATGTTCAACTAAGATATTAGCTGACTTTTGATATAAATATCCGATTCGATTTAATTTAGCTTTTCTTCGGTTTATTCGAGCATAAATTAATAAAAAAAAAAAATTAATAATTACTGTTAATTAAATTATTATAATTTATTCTTATTAGCAAGTGACACTAATTCATATAAATGTAAATGTTAATTTATATTAATAATTGTTTTCTTAAATAATAAATTTTAATAGAAATAACTTTCCTTATTTTATTAATGTAATACCTGCAAATTCAGTTCACTTTTATCGTTTTGTTCGGTTATTAAATTTGAATTTGATCTGGTTGTTCTAATATTCTTCGTGATTGATGAATTTTTACTAGTATTTAAATTCTTTTGGCTCACTTTGTTTTTATTTGTTTCAATTTGTACATTTTCCTAGAATAATATGTCAATTTTCAAAAGATTTAAAATACGTTTTAAATAAAATTGCATAAAGTTGATAACATTTTTGTACATTCATATATGTATAATTTTTTATAAACATAATGTAATATTGAAATTACCTTTGACATGTTATTGTTAAAACTTTCGTCATCATCTTCTAAATTTAAATCTTCAAAATTAACACTGCTTTCACTAATACTCTTTGATTTATTAGTAAGACTGTGAGCCGATGTATTCTGTAAATTGAATCTTAATGTTATTATAAAAATTAATGTAATATTAATTTATATTAAATGAACAAATTTGATATAAATTGTTTTTCAATAATAAATTTTAATAGAAATAACTTTCCTTATTTTATTAATGTAATACCTGCAAATTCAGTTCACTTTTATCGTTTTGTTCGGTTATTAAATTTGAATTTGATCTGGTTGTTCTAATATTCTTCGTGATTGATGAATTTTTACTAGTATTTAAATTCTTTTGGCTCACTTTGTTTTTATTTGTTTCAATTTGTACATTTTCCTAGAATAATATGTCAATTTTCAAAAGATTTAAAATACGTTTTAAATAAAATTGCATAAAGTTGATAACATTTTTGTACATTCATATATGTATAATTTTTTATAAACATAATGTAATATTGAAATTACCTTTGACATGTTATTGTTAAAACTTTCGTCATCATCTTCTAAATTTAAATCTTCAAAATTAACACTGCTTTCACTAATACTCTTTGATTTATTAGTAAGACTGTGAGCCGATGTATTCTGTAAATTGAATCTTAATGTTATTATAAAAATTAATGTAATATTAATTTATATTAAATGAACAAATTTTATATAAATTGTTTTTCAATAATAAATTTTAATATAAATAACTTTTTTTATTTTATTAATGTAATACCTGCAAATTCAGTTCACTTTTATCGTTTTGTCCGGTTATTGAATTTGAATTTGATCTGGTTGTTCTAATATTCTTCGTGATTGATGAATTTTTACTAGTATTTAAATTCTTTTGGCTCACTTTGTTTTTATTTGTTTCAATTTGTACATTTTCCTAGAATAATATTGTAATTTTTAGAGGATTTAAAATACTTCGTAAATAAAATTGCATTAGATAATATAGAAAATAATTAGATATAATTTACATTAATATTGTGACTACTATTTTCCTCTAATATAGCATCAAATAGATTTTCTCTAGTATTAACTTCATCTTCATGTGAAAATAAAGTTGGTCGCTTTTTTTCTAAATTACCAATTCTGATTTTATTTTTAATTACATAATCACTAACTATTTTTGGAGATTTAGTTATATTATTAGTGTTTTCAATTATTTTTTTATTTCTCAACGTTATATTATTAGATATATGACTTTGATTGGTAGAATTAGATTCACTGTTATCTTTTTTACTATCATTTAATGATTTATTCTTTAGCCTATTACTATTTCTTTTTAATGATTTATTTTGATTAGAACTATCTTTTCCAGATCCAGTATCGCTAGTTAATATTTCTGCAAAGTTGATACTTTTATCATTTGATTTCTTTGATTTAAAAATATTTGGTCGCAATTTTTTAATAGTTTTTGATTCATCAATAGTGCTTTCACTTTCATCAGTTTGAGATTGTTGTATATTTGTTATACTTTGTGCATGAGAATCATTCATCTTTTCTAAAGCTGATGTAAAAGCATTTTTTTTATTACTTTCATTTTTTTTAAATGTTTTCGTGGAAAACTTTGATCGTTTCTTTTTAAATTCATAATCACTTTCTGATTCTGTATTCTCATCATCAGTAATACTTTGTTTTTCTATAAAATTATTACATACTTTAATTAATATAAAAAAATATTTTAAATATGTGTTTAAATTAAATTAAATTAAGTGTTTTAAGTATGAATAGATACAAAAATAATATAAGATTAATTAAAATAATAATGATTGAGTAATATTAATGTAATTATAAAAATAAATTAATAATATAAGTTTTCTAATGATTAGAAAATACTTAATGTATTTGTATTTGTACTTAAATAAAAAATTTCTATTTTTTGATTATATTACCAGAAGGTTCATTAATTTTCTTTCTTGCAGCTTCCATAACATTCTTATAATTCTGTGATTCTGACAAATTCATATACCACTTGTCCGATAATTCAGGTGCATTATCAGTAGAATCAGAGTTCAACAGAGAATTATCATGTTTTGATAACATAAATGATGTTGATGGACGTATAATAGTTCTATCAAACCATAATGGATCATCTGAAATTAATTATATAATAATTTTGAAGAAATTTTTTATAAGGTAATGATAAAAAATAAAATTTAAACATAAAAAATACTGACAATATCAGTTACAAGTTTAATATAAAATAATATTTATAATAGCTGTTAGAATAATAAAAAAAAAAATCTTAATATCGGTTGTATAAATCTTTTCGAAAAAAGTAAACGATAAGTTTCATACCATTGTTAATAATGTTTGTATTTTCATTGAATTGGTCAGGAAAATTATTAGATCTACGAGTAGATGAACGTCGATTTTTACTTCTTCTTTGAGCCATTTTTAAAAAAATCAAATACTTTTAATTACTTATTTAAGTTCATAATCAAATTAATCTAAAAATTTTTTGAATGCAAAAATATACAGGACTGAATGTTTGTATGCAATTTCTATACAATTTCATACAGCTTACACCAACACCATATATTTTTTGGGCATGCGCAGTTATGCTCAACATTCATTGGTTCTCGCCATTCAAATACATTATTCTAATTTTTTCCAGATATTCGAACGCGAATCGTTAATAACTGCTTTTTGTACAATGAACTAGGAGGAATGATTGCAATACCTATTGATTTTTTCAACTTATGTACAGGTATTGTAATATATTTTATATATTTGAATATTCTATGTGTTACTCGGATTATATGTTCCTTTATTATTATGTGTTTTTCGATTCGAGTTCTAATGCTAATAATAATTATTATTATTATTTATATAATATTCTACAATATACGGAAAATAAATTCTGTCAATGTTTTCAAACGAAATATTAGAAAGAGCATTAGTTTTTTAACTGAAAGTTTAATCTACGTATAGATTTTATACAAACCCATAAAAGTAAGTGATTTTTCCCAAATAAAATATGCATTTTATTTTCTAATATTAAAACATTTAAAAACTTTAATTTTCATTATAATTTCTCAAATGTTGCTACCCCCCTAGTGTTCATTAATTACAAAAATTAATTGACAACAGAACCGAACTTTATTGTTAATTTATAAAAAAATCAATATTTTCGACGAGTAAATTAAAATCGTTCATTTAAAAACTATAAACGTAGTGATATATGTACATTAATTAGTAAAATTTTAATTTTAAAATTTATTAAAACATTGTTATTATTTTTAATTTATAAAATACAAGCAAAAATTATAATTTGTAAAAATTAATAGAACGTTCACAATTAAAACGATAACTAAATTACAGTTTATTTGTTGTTGTTGTTGTTGTTGTTGTTGTTGTAGTAGTAGTCGTTCTATGACTTTTAAAATAAATTTCAAATAAAGTCTCACATTTATCCGATAATCTATTACAATCTTATCGTAATAACTTACCAATCATTAAAGAAATGACGCTCCCTAGAGGAACTCGGACATCTAGGATATATGGAAATATTAGAGCTCACCATGCTTAACGACTCATTCTCGCTTGATGAAGCTTAATATATATATAGTCTAGTATTCTATGATCCCGAGAATCATTTAATATCGTTATCTGTCGGCAGTTTCAATTTACGTTTAAAAATAACAAAAAATTTTAAAATTTAAAATATTCGATGCAATTTAATAATCGTATATTGTAAACTGAAAACAATTGTATTTCCCTCGCAGATGATCGTTTCTTCCTTATTTTTAACATTATAAAGAATAAGAATACCATCAACCGCTAGTATAAATAATATATATGCAAAAAATATCTAACGATATTACACTTTTTTCATACTATGCAACAATTTATAAAAATATATACAATTAAATATAAAATGCCGTGGTGCGTACATATGAAATTACATGTTATTATAGTAAGCTATGCATAATAATGTATAATATTATTTTGATTATGTAAAGAAAGTTTAATGATGTATGACATTAACTTGGAATTTATTTAAAAAAAAAAATATATATATATATATATATATATTAAGTAAATATAACATTACAGCAGTTAATGCGCGCATATGTACTCAAGTATAGCTGAAGTATGTATGGAAGAAGTGGTAAAAAGGACGAAGGACTCGAGAAATAAAGAGAGAAATATACTGGAGGTCGGAGACATCGTCGAGTCGAGGGGGGCACTAACCTCGGCCATTAACTGTTGAGTTAATTGTTTCGAGGGAGTCGAGGGCCATGTCCCAGGTCACGGATCCCGGCTTTGTCCTTCTCTCAGACGCCAAATCATCGAATGACATTAATGTTTAGTTATTGTTTCGAATGGCCAGATCGTGGCATTGATTCCTGCAGTGCTTCTCACTGCATATTATCTCAATCAAATTTAATAAATAAATTATGCTCGTAAAAATAAATAAAAATATAAGGATTATATACTTAAATTTTTACGAAGCGAATATAATTTATAATCCCTATTCTAATGCTGGAGAAGGCTTATATAAATTAATTACCAATTTGGAGAAAAAACTACCACTAGGTAAGTAATAAAAGTACTTCAAATAAATCAACATCGTATTAATTTTAATTCGGTACTTTGGCGTGCTTGCATAATAGGCGATATTATAATAATATATATATATATATATAGCATACATTTTTCTAAGAATCAATTTTATAAATGAACAACGACCTTGTCCTTCGTGGGTTAAGTGAAGAAATTAAAAAATTTTCAGAAGAACAATAATATATGTGTAAAAACAAAACACAGGAATAAAAAAAACAATAGAAGTGTATGAAATTTTTCTATATACTGTAATGGAATCCGAATGGATAAAATCTAATCTAGCCAAATTTTTACAAACGAAACCGACAATACGACTTTGAAAACACGATTCGAATCAACAGAGTTAATTAAGCTTGTGTTAAAAAATACGACATCATAAATAATAAACTTTTTTCGAGAATAAAATTTCACTTTTATTAAGTTCATTCATTTTATTACTACAGAGATGACTTATAGACCGAATATATAAATTTATAATGTAAAACTTAACACCTGCGCTTCAATTTTAAAATCTTAAATAATCTTAACTTTCGTATAGTGTAAGTATATTGCGAAGATTATCATCATAGCAAAACACAATGAAATTACTGTAATTGTCACATTATACAATAATTATCCCTGTCGGCTTTAAATAATGCAAACGATATAATTATTCGATAATTTTGTTTTTAATAAAAATTTATTCAATTTTGTTCGTATATACAATCATTATTTTTTAATCTTTATTGAAGAATATTACTTCAATTACGTTTTCGCACGTTTTTAACGATATTATCTGATCATAATTATGTATAATAATTTTATGCATAAAATTTAAGCGACTGTATGTGTATATAAGAAAATATTAGTGTATAGGATAAGTGTATGCGCGTGAAAAAGAAACTATACTTAATTCTTCAAAATCAGATTTAAAAGTTATTTTTTTATTTTATTATATTTAATCGAAAAATTTATTTAATGCAAATTCCTTGAGTTTCTCATTTTATTTAACTTTCTTTTATTGAAGACTCTTATGATATCTATTATAATAATCAATTATTACATAGATTTATGTAAAATAATGATAACGTACTATTGTCTATTGTATAGGGAGCTTTTTTTTTATTTAATTTGTATTATACAATTAACTAATGAAAGATTATGTGACTTTTGTTTTCTTTTTATTGTTATCTTAAAAAAATTATAATATTTATATATAGTTATTTAAATTACAGACGACAAAAACTTAAGCTGCACTGAGCCTTACATAATAATCGACCTTGAGTATAATTATTTATAAGTCAGTATGATTTTTCTGTTTTTAAACAAATTTTGCAATAATTCGCGAATATGCCATTTCGTCGGAGACGAAAAATAAAAACTCACAAAAACTGACAAAAATCCTAGCGATTTCGAACGTATTTATAATAAAAGAAAAAAAAAATCAGTATACGAGAGCAGCTCTAAATTACTTAACGTGGGTTTTTCCTCAAAATTGAAAGAAAGACTGTACGCAAATTACGAAATCGTATTCAATTAATTTGATATTGTGTCTACGTTTTAATGCAAATATAATATAAATGGTTGTTTCTCAAAGCCAGCTTATTACGAGATTGACCCATTTGTCCACATGCGGTAAAACGTGTATTGTCATTCTCTCGACATAAAAAAGACTTGCGATGCTGTTATTGTGCTCCCCGCCGGAAGTAGACTACTTGTTTATATACATATTTTTTGCACTATAAAGTTATTTTATTCTATTGTAAGTTTCTTCGATATATCTCTACTAATATATATATATATATACATAATACATGAATAATCTTAACTTTCTAGGATCGATAAAGTAAAACTTTAATTTGCTTCAAGTGAAAAGCTTATTTGCTTAGAAAATTTAATATATCACGTAGATCAATTTTACTCTTCATTAATAAGTGAAAACTTAAATTTGACCTTGCACTTTTTACTGTTTTTCTCACTGTTTCACTTGGACGCAATGATCAATTATCCTTTTTAATGAAAAATATAACGCTTCAAGCGGTTATATGAAAAACCGCTTTGCCTATAAATTGGGGACTTTCTATTTTCATAGAATCGATCGACAAACTTTAGCAATCAAAGCGAAACAAACTAAATACTTTAGCACGTAATACAATGTATCTATATATTTAAGCCACGAATAATATTGTACATTATTAGTAGAATATATGCGATAATAATAGTAGAAACATATTTTTTAATACAAGCATTTATTTATTTATAAGGAATGGATAGACATATATTTTTAATTACTTGTAATTAATATGAAATACTTTTACAGATATTTTATAAAATTCGTAAACGTTGTTCACTTCAATTGTAATAAAAATTTCTGAAAAACGACGGTCTCTATTTGTTGCTTATACATACACAAATACGTGTTATTCCATTAAATAAATATATGCCATATTTCTAATTTTTAATTCGACAATGATTTAAATAACTAATTGAACTAGTAAAAAAATAAATAAAATAAATAACAAAACTAAATTTTATTCTTAAAAAATTAAACCAATAAACGTACAATTAATAAATGTAAATCTGAAATACTTTAATAAGCAAATATTTTCGAGCAACGCTATTCGTTCAAAATCGATTGTTAATATAGATATGCATTATTGTACAATCAATATTTAATATTTTAGTATTAAAATAAAATATTATATTAAAATAAAATAAAAGTAAAATATAATATTAAAAAATATATATATAATTAAAAGGATTTGAAAGGGTTGGTACAGAGTTTCTAAAAAAATACTAATCAATATTGTTTAAAATGTCTTATAAAAAAATTCATTTATTCAAACTTTAAAAAAACATTTAGTAATATGATGGAGAAAAGTATGATTTTCTCCTTATCAAGGAAATTTACCTGATTGTTATTGAAACACGTCATAAAAGGCAAAGTTTAAAAAATTTAAAAATTGTTAAAATTATTTATAACTATTTTGTCGGCATACATGTACAATCGATATAATTGTCTTTATTATACGAATAATAGGAAAGCAATAGTTTTACATTTCATGACATTCGTCACAAAATTTTTAGATAAAGCACAAACAATTTATAAATAGTGCAATAAAATCTCGTCTAGAATATTTTCTATATAATTACGTAAATGAGATATTTCGAGCTTTTTAGAAGAAAAGCCGATTTTTCGAATCAAATATTCCTTTGTATAATTAAATAAAAGCTTAGGACATAAAGATTAATGTTTATAATTTAAAACAAAAAACAATGGCGTTAATGTGCATTCGCATACGAAAATTTAATACAGATTAGAGATTATATTATATAGTTATGAAAACGGCGTTAGAGAGAGAGAGAGAGAGAGAGAGAGAGAGAGAGAGAGAGAGAAATGTTACTTTTATCACACGGCTTGTTTCATTCTCGTTTATAATATTTCTGTTTCACCGTGTGCGCGCTCCTCCTCCATTTTACCTATAAAAAGCAAGCCAAGTTCGTACTCGAGCCAATAGTCGCACTCAGTACGCATCCGAACTCATTTCTCGCCGCGCTTATGAAGGTGTCCATTATCTCCAATTCCAAAATTCCGCGTTTCGCGAATATGATCGCTTTCGCGGTGATAATTGCCAACTTGTGTGGCAGAGTTTTTGGCCAACTCGACGGCGGAATTATTTTCCCCTCTAACAATATTGTCAATAATGTACAGCCCGTCAATCCAAGTATGTCAATCCGATGAGCATTATTTATTCATTCTTTCTTCATTTTTCAAAACTCTAATACATCGACGTTTTTTTTACACAGACAGACAATGTGTTTTCTATTTTTCGTTTTCATTTTCCAAAAGTGGCTGGAAAATTTTAGTAATCTATAATAATTTATATATTTGCCAATTACCTCGTGTATGATGAATTTTTACATACCTGTAAATAAAAATGCACTTACTATCATATCAGTACATATTGATCGCCAATAACAACAATATCAGTGTATTATCAGTTATAATCATTTATTATTTATTTATTTATTTATTTATTATTATTATTAGTATCTAACGTGACCGGTTGCTAATATTAATTGTAACGTTCGCAAATACAATTTAAACTGTACTTTATTCCAATAGAAATATACTTTTTTTTTTAACCTAATAATTAAAAAATAATTTCGTTTATAAATTATACTTAATAAATAACAAGTTTTACTAATAATAAAGTCATCGTAATAGAAATATAAAATAATTTCTAAAAGGTCGTTAAATGATGATTAAGATTATTCCTGCTTATCGTTTGTTGTTGTTGTTGTTGTTGTTATAATTTAAATTTTTTAAATTACACTTGATGATATGGTTATTTTGTAATATCAAGATTCAAATTATTTGAACAATAAAAAACATTCGCTATTGTTAAAACTTCGTATTCTGATATTGACGTTACAGCATCACCAAACATAGTTAATAATGGTCCCGGAAATTGCAAATGTGTTCCGAACGGAACTTGCCCACCTGGTGGATTAGATCAATTTCTCGACGTTAGGATCGTCAATAATGTAAGTAATGATAAATTTTATTGAATTCGATATTATTTTTGTATATGACGTTAAAAATGGATTAAATGTTAAATAATTATTGTACGGTAAACATTATAAACATGAAAACGAGTAAATAGAAAACAAATTCGTATAAAATTAACGAGGTATAATTTTTTTTTTTTTAAAGTAAATATTATACAAATCATTAGTTAGTTTGTAAGAAAAATTCAGAATGATCTAGTTAGGATATTGATCGACATTTATGGAAATAAATGAAATAAATTTAAACAATGAAGACTAAAGTTTAATGAATCCGAAGATTAAAGGGTGGAAAAAAGCCGTTTATTTATATAAATCGATTTATATTAATAGAAATATTTTCGCAGGGTCTAGTCGCGGGCAACTGTGGCTTCGGCAACGTCTTGTGCTGCCCGAATAACACGACATCGAGCGGCAATGACACGACCTGCGGCATAAGGAAGATCACGCCGACGCCTCAGCCGGTGGTTGGACAGGCGAGCTTCGGTGCCTACCCCTGGCATGCGCTCATAATAACTAAACAGGAGCTTTACCTCGGCTCCGGGGTCCTTATCGATGCCACCCACATCGTCACCGTTGCTCATAAAGTCAGCACATACGTGTGAGTCCCCATCTATGTGATCATTCGTTTCTTTTGTAAAGAATGATTCTCAAACCTAACCGATACTTCTTACCCCTTTTCTATATGTCCAAAGGCAGTGCTTTTATTTAATAAATTAATCCTTGAACTTGAAAAATTAACATTTTTCGGAACAATTTAAACTGAGATTAAGACTGTCGCAGACAACTCTATTTACAAATTCATACCTCTATTGTATAACTGATACTAACAATCACTTACGGACAACGTATATTTATTTTATTACATTTTTTATACGTATAAGTATAAGACTTTGTCCGATGTCTTATTTAGATGCAATTTGGATTATAATGAATTAAGTTAAAATTCATTATTATTGAAGAATATATTTTTTATATTAATATACGTAAAAATAGAAAATAATTATATGTCCTGTGTGAAAGGTATGAAAAGACAAATTAAATATATTGATAAACTGTACAGTCAACGAATACTGAGCAAGCGCTACGGAAACGGAGTTTCCGCTTTGTAGCTACGAAAACCTACGCTTATAATTAGGATTTTCCAACTAAAATACCTGTGAAAAGCCATATAAACTCGTCATACGTGGTGTGGTAGCTTTTCATATATATCATTAAATGAATATAAAAAATGTTTGAAATGCTCTCAAGGTTCTGTTAAAGAATTCATTTAAAAGTACGCATTTAAAAATATTACATGAGATTCTCGTATTTCATAATCGTTAATTTATTTTGTATGGTTAATGTTAATATTTTCAGAATTTAATATAATCGATAAGGCCTTTAAAAGTTTGTATGATAAATTGCCTTGATCAATATTTATTTTACGTGAAGTCTTTCAAAATAATAATTATTAAAAATATATTTCGTAAAAATTTAATGTTGCAGCTTCGCAATCATTTAAATACATTTATACAATTTTTAGCAACGATGGTACATAAGTGGTATAATTTTTATTAAAAAATTAACACTGAGTGAAAAATTAAAACTATGTTGCGTAAAATAATTTTAACACGCGTTAATTAATTTAAATAGTAATTTGTGGGTATTGAAGTTATAGGTTTGTCGGAATGATCGTAGGTACGGCAGGTGCACGACAGTTAGATAAATTATCAGAGCAATGAGCAAGAATGTGGAAAAATGCTTGTAATACGATGTTTTTAATAATCATTAAAATTGGTCTTACAATACAATTGGGACTGGGGCTAATTATGGCATTATTTTGTATAGGAATAACCCGTCAGCAATTTTCGTACGTCTAGGCGAATGGAATGCCCAGAGTATCAACGAGCCCTACCCAAGTATCAATGTCAATGTCGTCAAAGTAACGCTTAATCCATCCTATAACCCCAACACCTTGGAAAACGACGTAGCTGTTTTGACACTCAGCGGTGTTGTACCCATATCTACTTACCCAAATATAAACACTGCCTGTAAACCATTGTCGCAACCCATGATTGGTACCAAGTAAGCAATCTCTACTCTCGATACTACTCAACCATAGCAACAATAATCTAATCAATAAATTTGTTGCCCCCCCCCCATCTCTCTATCTATTAGATGTTACGTATCAGGAATGGGGAAAAATGCGTTTGGTTCTACCGGAATGTATCAAAATACCTTAAAAGAAGTTGACGTACCGATTCTAGATATTAATGACTGCCAGAATCGTCTTCGACAAACTAGATTAGGCTCGAATTTTGTTATTAGTAAAACTAGCTTCTTGTGTGCTGGCGGTGAAAATGGAAAAGATGCATGCACGGTAAATATTTTTTTCCAAATTTTTTTTTAATAGAAACCAGGCTTTTTATGAGCTCATTTCGTTTAAAATAATATTGAAATTTCAATTAAAAATCAAAATCAAAATCAAGTGAACAACAGTTTACTTACATGATTAATTTATTTCATCGATATTCTGATATTACTTCACCTAAATAGTTAACTTTATTGACTGGTTTTGTAATTGCAACAGATACATGTATGTTGGGTAGAGATAAAATCATTTAGAAAATACATAAAAAAGATTTGTTTTTACAGGGTGATGGTGGCGCTCCACTTGTGTGTCAACGAAGCAATCAATGGGATGTCGTTGGCCTCGTTTCTTGGGGAGTCGGTTGCGGCAATGCGGGTGTACCTGGCGTTTACACTAATTTCTTCACTTTCTTACCCTGGATTAATCAAGTCTTAGCCACGGCTTAAGAATGACGATTAGAACATTCTATTTTTTGTTTTTTAATAAAAATAATTTTTATATATAGAAGTACTTTATTTCTACAAGTTTATTCCACTTTGCATAATCTCAGTTTCAAATTATATTTCAAAATAGAATTTTTACGAAACAAATAAGCAAAAACTGCACGTAGCTTTTCACTAAAAGTCTAACCAATTGTTAAAAAATTTTTATCTAATCTAAGGATAACTTCTGAAAATAAAAAAAAAAAACAAAAAAAATTGAAGGAAATATCAAGTCTGAATACAATTTGTATTTACTAATTTTCATCGAACTTTCTATTCTTTTCTTACATTTGATGCTTCGTTATAAATGACTTTTTTTCTTTTTTTATATATATATATATATATATATTTTCAACTACAATTTGTATTTATATACTGAAATTATAAGTAAGTATTTGAAAACCACGTAAATTATTAGTTCGATAAAAAAGATTTTGCGATTATGGATTTGCACAAAATAACAAGCAAATTTTCGCACAATTGGAATCAAATATCTTTTATACGTAAATTTAATTCTTTTCGTATTGATCATCTTGTTACCTCTTAATCATAGGGATATTTTTACATAGTACTTTCATTATTTACCTAATTTTTATTATTCTATTTATTGATAGTATACATTTATTAGTTACATTACTGATTGTCAATAAAAAAAACATCCGATTCGTCGTACTGTTCAATATTCACGCTTAATTATGTATCATACACTGTGTAAAAAGCGCTTACGATTAGAACTGAACTCTTCGCTTAATTATAATGACAATAATAACGTGTATTTATTTGTCCGAAACAGTAACTAAATTTAATATTAACAATTATAAGTCATAACTTTTTTTTTTTAACCAAGCATTTATAAAAATTATTAGTATTTAGTATAATACAAAGACATCGTATAATTTATATCTATTAACAATAAAATTATGAAAATAAAAAATTATATTTAATTATGATTTATTCCTATTTTACAATATACAACTTATTTAAAACAAAACAAAATTATTTGTTGTAAAAGAAATTGTTTTTTATGTAAACTTATGAAGCGCAATTAAGTACTTTTAAGTAAAACAAGTGTTTTCCTCGTTCGTTTAAACATATTAATATTAATATTTTTAGTTATTTTTATAAGTCAATCTTTTAATACTTATACGTTTATCGGAAGTTTTTGTCACCTACGAGCAAAAACTCTATGACTGCCTTAGGTGTAAAAAAATAAATAGTATTTTAGCTAAATAATTTCTATAGAAGGAGATTTTTTATTTTATTCGCAAACAACGTGATAATATACATATATGTATATAACAAGAGAGCATAAAATTGTATAAAATATTTAAAATGGAATTTTTAAACAAAGTCTATTTATTACATAGAAAGGTTTAGGATAATTATTATCTGTTTATTATTAACTTTTTAACAACTTTAAAATTTTTATATTTATAACGTACAATTATAAATGCTCAAAATGAATTTAATGGATATGACACTGTTATTGATGAAGACAACAACGGCAGCAATAACAATAATAATTATTATAATATTATTTACATAAAAATGTTAATTTTATGTTATTATAGATGTATCTATAGTATATAAAGAAGACCTACGTTATTATAAATTATAAATGACAAACGATTCATGCAAAACAATAGCATTCCAAACTAATTATTTATTTTCATCATTTTAATCCGTTATTGAATTTTGGAATAATTTAAATGCCGTATATTATCAAAATCAATTGAAAATGTCTTTGCGATCAAGCGACCAACGACCAAAAGGATCTGTATTTGCCCTGCTTGACGACCGAAGCCTATTTTACTTACAGTATCATCGAATAATATAATTTTTTGGCGTTCACTTAAACAAGTATTAATAAAGTAAGGCTCCATTTTTGCGAATCTACATTTAATGTACTTGTAAGACTTTAATAAAAGCTTGTAAAATTTATAGAATAAAATATATAATGAAATAGAGCGGCTTTGTTTTACAATCAATGCAGAAATAATACAGTAATAAATAATATTATAAATTGAATAATTATATGGAATATAAAAGCAATATCTTTTTATTTATTTTCTAATTTATTGTTATGGCTTGCAATTGCTCAAAATGCTACGTATACTGTATGAGTAAAAATTTTGTCAAACGAAATTTCACCACCAATGCAATCATTAAATATTCATTAATAATTTTCTATTAAACAATCTATTATAACACCGATTAAGATGAATATCGAAGGGCAAGCTGTTTTTTTTTTTTTTTAAACGAAACCTAAATAAAATTGTACAGTTACGAGACAATACGCGTTTTTAATTACTTGCACGTACAAGGATGAGGCTGGAATGAGTCAATACGACAATGGCAATGCTAAATCTAAACTTAAAGTTTATCGTAAAAGCTTCTCTGGTAAAAAGTACATAGTTTTGATTATTCAATGGGAAAAGCCTCAGCCTATCTCACGACTTTGTTTTGACTTAAGTTTTTTTATTCTACATCTTCGTAACTATTTAAGTAATTGCCAAAACAATTTCTCACGATTAAAAAGGCTATTTAGTGTTTATAAAAATTTTTAATTAGTCCTGGCATTCCGACGAGTAATTTGATTAGCATTTCATTCAATTAATTCAACCAAATTCAATTAATTATTTTTAAAACAAAATTCCATTCTTTTACAAATTTATTAGAACTGCTGACGTCGATTTATAATAAAAATCTATTTACAAAATTTATTTTATTCTACAAATATAAATGCATGAATAATCTTTTCCCCGTCGCCATTCATAACTTTTTATAATATTTACATTATATCTCTTTCGTTCTTACAGTCGAATATATTTATATTAAATTTATTTTGAATGATCATGCGTTCTATTGTCTATAACATATAATACGTGTATCACATTAACGTATTCCAAGTTATAAATGCTGACGATGATTTACGAAATTGTTTATCGAATATTACAACATGAATGCGAGGCAAAAGATCGTTCAAGTAATTTATATATATAAATATATTTAAAATAAATAAATTTCATAAATTAATTATAGGTCGGACGACGATAATGATACAAATTAGACTTTTAAACTTTTTCCATCTTTTTTTTTGTTTGTTCTCAACACATTTATCATTTGCAAATTGCTAGAATAAAATTATTTTAATTAAAAAAAAAAAACACAATATATAGCATCCAAATATTCTTTTACGTATTTATTAATATTCATAGAAATTAATACTTTTTATATAGAATTAATAGGATTTCTTAACATTATCAATGACCAAATGTTATTATTGTACGGAAAACCTGTGATAGATATTTATAATTTTTTCCCTACAAGTAACACTTATCGACAACTGAGAAATCTTGTTGTCTTGCAGCAGCAAAATGTTTCATTACAACTACAATTAAAAGAATAGCATTGAGCATGTTATAATTAGTCAATTTATTTCTCATAAAATATCATGAATATTCAATAATGTTCTTCTTCGTTACCATTAATACAATATTGTTAGTCTATATACTTAGAATGATGTTCTTATGAGTTGCTTTTAGTACTTCCATAATATAATATAATATAATATAATATAATGTAATATAATATAATATAATATGATTCTATATTTAACGATAATAATTAACGTTTTCCCTTTTAATTTTTTTATTTATTTATACGTTTAAATTATTTAAACGCACAATATTCATTCATTGTAAAACGACCCAAAAATCATTTGGAACTACTTTATTTTATATTATTTTATAATTATCATAATTATCATAGTTCGACCATGATTATCATTCATTATTATCATTAATGAAAATAATTTCTGTCGTTAACGTCACTCGAAATAAAAGCCATTGAATTGTCTCAAAAAGCTATTAAGACGACACACATTTCTCAACGTATATAATTGTCATTAGCTATTTATTGCCTTGTGCTATCCTTGTCTAGCTCATAGACACGATATAGATAGCTTCAGCAATCCATCACTTCTCTTTCTTATTCACTTTCGTCTTGTATTACCTCGAGTTTCGCAAAGAATCCGAATCTCAAGATAATTTTGTTTATTTACTGCATTTTATACAATATTTAATTAAATGTTGTTGTATTGCACTTTTTTTTTTCTTCTGCAATATAAGGAAGGCGCGTCCTCACTGAGGAGAAACGGGCCATTATGTTCAATCTCTCAATCTTCCCATATTAATGGTATTAACAAATTTTAATAATTTACTTAAAGTTCAGTTTTATTTTTCTAATGTAAATTCAAGTTTCTTCTAATATTTTTATTCGTAAATTAAAATTATCCCATTTTATTCAAAACTTTTAAAAAGTTCATACATTCGATTTTATATGTATATATATATATATATATTTTTTTTTTTCTCTTATTATTATTACATTAATAAGATTCTATGGTGAAACAAAATATTCAGGGAAGTTAAGAATGAATAATTTTAAGCACTAGGTAATTGTACTTATTCGTTTTATATAAGCATTAACATTGCCATTATATATTTAAAGTATAATAAACGTGTTTTTTTGTTTTTTTTTTTTAGTTATATACAAGATTTGCAAAGTTGTGCTTTGTGAAATAAGAAAACCTATAAAAAAATGAAATACGTTTCCCTTGTATTTATAGTTATACAAAAAGAATCTCTTAATTCCTTATTAAATTTATAAGATTTTTTTTAAATCGAGATTCGCCTTAACTTTTAATTTCATAGCTTCTTACATTTTTCAAATAAAGACAAAATTTTTACTATTATTATAAAACAACATTTGTTTTATTAACGTTCATAATACTTTTATAAACATTACTATAAGATAAATCTACAATATTTACAGTTAGTTACTTCACTTTTCATTAAATACAAAGTGTTTTCATAACTGAATTTGGTACACAAATATATTTATCATTTATACAAAAGTTGGTAAAAAAAATTTTATTATAAAATACTTAACTTTAGAACTTTGATCATTACTTTTTATCATAATATAAATAGTTTATTTTTCGCAATTTCGGATCTTCCATAAATTTACATAATTTTATTACTTAGATTTTTTTTTAATTAAAAAAAGTTGATCTCTTTGTCTTCGTACACTAAGAATTTGTATTACAAATTCTTCATCCACTAAGAATTTGTATTACATTTATTTTCTTTTTACACAATAGTCTATGTAAAATGTAACACAAACATCGTAATAAATTTAATTAAAACTTTAAATAAAAAATTTTCTTATTTGGTACACATCTCTTTTAAAGTTCATTAAACTTACAATAAGCTTATCTGCAAACCAATTAGAAAATGGTTGTTAAAGCGAATCTCTCCAAAGTATTGCTAGCTTTGCTTTTTTTTTTTATGGTAGTTTAAGCCTGGTCAGCAAATGACTTTGAACATTAAGCATAATATTTTAATAAGTATTGTTATTTCATGCAAGTTATAGTCTCGAGTTCAATTGTAATTTGGACCTGCCATATACGTATACCATAAATATATAATTTTCAGTCATGGACAATTATGTAAATGCAAACAACAAATTAATCTGCCTCCTCTATTATATACATTAGTAAATAAGTCCATAACTTTATCATAATATTTTAGTAATGAAGACATACAGAATATTAACTTTCATGGTTTCTTCTTCCTTACTAAATATCAATAAATGTCTCTGATTAAAAAATATTTTAACTTATACAAAACTTAAATACTATTGTCCATTGCAAAAAAAAATGTGCTACAAATTAGTAAATTATATTGGAATAATTTTTGTTTAGTCTTTTTTTCTTTCTTTTTTTATTTAGAAATTTTACTCTAATATCAATGTTCTGTCTGTTAAAATAGTTAAAATGAAGTGCAATGGTAGATAATAATCAAACGAAGTGCAATGATGTTCAGATTTTCTATAATTAGCGGAAATTTTTATAAATAGAGGAGTTTATTGCACATCCCTCAATAGATTCAATAATGTAGCTAATGCGCTAAAAAGTTTAAATTCAATTAAGTAAAATGTTCCGGACAAAAGACCACGTAAAGCAAGCCGAGTTGGCCGAACTTCAGTCCAGTCGTAATTCAGTATAGAAATTCTCTAATAACTTTATGCTTCGATTTATTCACACTTACAATTCAAGTATCTGCCAACCAGGCTACAACTACACTCTCTCTCTCTCTCTCTCTCTCTCTCTCTCTCTCTCTCTCTCTCTCTCTACACACACACACACACACACACACACACACTCTCTCTCAATCAATCACTTATTCCTTCTCACGGTGACTTTTCAATCTATCCATCTATTTCTCTTTCTGTATAAAAAAAGTAACGACAATATCTAAAGGAAAGAGAAGAAGGTGCAGAAAGTAAAAGTCTAATGAAAGATAGAAAAAAGACAGATAGATGTACAACCCATTTAGCCGCGCGTTACATCTTCACTCGGGGATAGCGACAACATACACGTGATTAGTGCCGTGTTAAGTCGTCGGCGAGATGAGATGAGAGTGAGGTAGCTGTACAGAATTGGGTAGCGAGGAGGGAGACAGAAGATGTCCTCGTTCCATCTCGTTGAGCTCCTGGTGCTCGACTGCGCCCCCGGCAATCGAATTCGTTGAGCGCGCGAGGCTGTTACGTTGTCGGCACATGTACGGCGTCTCGCCCGGCGATGGCGTTTCTTGGCCCTGGTATCGGCGATTCAAAAATACAAAGCACATTAGATAAATTATAATTAATACTAGAGGATTTCTATCATTCAAATGACAGATATGTACAGAAGCACACGAATATGGCTTTCCCAAAAATGTATTCTTATTTCGAAAAATTTTTTATTTCATTTATGTAGGTATTATTCATAGCATTGACTCGTTAATATTATTCATATATATATATATATATATATATATATATATGTCGAGTAACAGTAATACTGTATATATATATTCACATCAGCTCTTGGGGAACCCCTTTATACGTTATTATTTGTGTCTCCGAAGTATTTTGAAGAGTTATCTTTTATGATTTATTATTTATTTTGTCATTTAATTGAGACTATTCGTATACAGAAACCGTATACATAAATATAGTCTTTCCTGTACAATGGTTTACGTATCACTTATAAAAGTGATTAACCGTTACTTGAAATTTATGCAATTTAATATCGATACCGTTACATATAAGAAATGTAAAGGTTCGCTGGTAAGAAAAAATATATTATAAGACCATAAATCTTATACGAAATATAAGATATTATACGATGAAAAACCTCTTAAATTCTATATTATTTCTTTTTATTTATATTTTTATTTATATTTCGTTCAATTAAATAGAAAAATTGTTTGAAAAGATCTAACGTTTTGATTTTAATATTTTGTTGATACTTATTTAAATAAATAACAAATATGATTTAATATAAAAAAAAATTCGTTTGAATTACTAATAATATTTGTTTGTTTTTTCTTTTATATAATTGATCAATTTACCCATCGTAATACTAGTGTCAGACTTCATACATTCTAAGCACTGACCAAAGCAATCACACTTGTTAAATGTTGTATTGAACTTTCGGTTTCTTCTAGACTCCTGCTATCGGATAAATAATTTATTTAAAAAAAAAAAAAAAAAAAAAAAAAAAAAAAAAAAAGTTATTGTATTAAAAATAATGCAATAATACATCTTAAATATGTAAATAATTGATAAATATTATATCAACATTATTTTTACATCAGGTATACATTGAAACACAGTTTTAAAGTTAAATTCACGAGTAAGAAAAAAAATTATAATCGTAATAAAATGTATTACCTGTTTTGAGGGGCCACAGCATGTGGCCTGATTACAAGGTTTATCAGTTTTTGGACAATCAAGTACGCAGTCTTCAGTGGGAGTTTCTTTAATTTCACTATTGGACTGATACTGAAAAGAAAATTAATTTTATTTATTACAAGGGATTTACTATTTTATTTAAGCAATAGATAAATTAAGACAGAAAATTTATACGCAACAAACGCAATCAAAGCACGAAGAAGCTCATATATGTTATAAAAATAAAAATATAAATGAAATTGTTGAAATATCTTGGTTTTATAAATTAAAAATGTTCGACAAATTAGTATTAATTTATTAATTGTTGATGTATACTCATCGGGATAATATAAATATTAAAATTGTGAAATTTACATCTATGAATTCGGGTTGAATGGTAGTCGAATGGATGCCTTCATTGTGGAAGAACTCTTTGACTTGCTCAGCAATTTTCATGTATTCCGATAAATTGCGACAACGGATATGGGCTGAAGCAATGATTCGATCACCTGCTAATTGCCAAACGTGGAATTCATGAACAGCCAGTACGCCATCAACATTTTCTAGTAACCTCTGCTGAATTGCATCGACCTGGTAAGCAAAATTGTAAATATTCTTTAAATACGCAATATTAATTTTTTTATTTTGCCTGTTATCCAGCGGAATTACAGTAAAGTTTGCTCGTACTAAGTTATAGGAGCATCGCTTTACAATATCTTGTACTAAATAGTAAATGCATGAATAATCGGCATACGTATTCCATTATTGATTGCCTTAAATCAGTAAAAACCAAAAAGAAACTCGCGACTATAACATTATTTACAATGAAGCCTAAAATTTTTTATTCACGAACATACAGAATTATAAATATATTTTTTATTAATTTAATGGTAAATAGAAAATTGTAATAATTTTCTTCTATCGTAAGGGCTTACCTTGATATGGGTGGGAACAGTTTGCAATAAAATCAGGGCTGATTCTCGAAGAAGTGGCCAGACCGATTTCAATATCAGCATAACGAGAAGCAAAGACAATGCTGGATCGATGTAGTATCTAGATTTAGTAATATAAAATAACATTATTATTGAGAATTTACTGAGAATTTAGTAAAAAAAAAAAAAAAAAAAAAAAAAAAAAATGAGATTTAAAAGAAGCGATTCCATCTACGGCTTATTATTTAAAATGCCGGTAATAATTTTAAATCTAGATAGTTAAGGATTCGAGAGGAGGGTAGCAGCGACAGCGACAGCGACAGCGGCAGCAGTAGCAGCAGTAGCAACAACAGCAACAGCAGCGGCAGCGGCAGCAGTAGCAGCAGCAACAGCAAGCGAGTAGTGCTTACGTTACGTAAATCGAATGATCGAAAAACAATTGCGAAAAGAATAAAAAGAACAAGGTCTGAGGGAGTTGGCAAAAGTGAGCAAAGGAATGAAGGGGGTAAAACAGTAATTCCGATTAAGAAATTGGCAGTTGACGAGTTAAGAATAAAAAGGGATAACGTCACTTGTATTCCCAGTTGGTCAGCCAGACTATGAGGGCAGAGACAATGACAATGACGGAGCCGAGGGCGTCCGAAAGAACGTGGAGGAAGACGCCGCGCATGTTCATCTGGCTGGCATCGCCGTGATTATGCCCGTGAGAATGTCCGCCGGCTCTCTTTATCGGAGAGGGCGGCCTATAAGTCTCGTCGTTTTCATTGTCATCGGTGCCGACGAGGGTGCTAAGCCGATTGTGGCTCCGGGATATCCCATGGGAGTGCCCGTGTCCGTGACCGTGCTCTGCAAAAGGTAAGCGCCATCGGGCATTTTATCATCGACTCATTCGATGCGAACCTCATTTAATTCTATTTATCTTTTCAGAATCGAAAATTCAGCGCACTCGACTGCCTAATTTATAGATAATTAATTATGCGATAACGGAATTATTACGGCTCTTATTGTTTACGGCAACCTTCATTGCTTCATCTCTTTGTTTATTTTACAGTTAACACTCGCTTCTCATATCTTTATGTCATCTTCCTGCGCATTACGCCAATATTTCAGAGACTACTATCATTATCATTATCATTATCATCAGCGTTATCATTATTAAAATACTATGGCTGACATAACTATTATTCGTTTTTTTTTCAGTACCGTTAGTAGTTTACCCGCGTCGATCAACTAAAAAAAAAAAAAAAAAACCTTTAATAATCAATGACATCCGCATGTGTAGAAAACAAGACTCGGCTTAACGGGGTTTAATTTAAAGTACTTTAACTTTTGCTCGTATACTTTTCAGATATTCAAATGAAAATAATCTGGTAAAACCGTGAAATTGTAATAATTTTTTTTTTTTTTTTTTTTTTTTTTTTTACGATACACCGAAAATGTTGTACTACTAATATATCGTAGATGACCTTGCGCTGGTATTAAATAAATTAAAAAAATACCTTCAATGACTTGATTATGTTTTGTATATTCATTATAATTGATAGTTTTCATAAAATAACAAAAAAATATAGCGAATAACTACTTAAATTCACAGTGACTCGGATAAGTAAGTCGTGCTTATCAACCATGGAGCTAACCTAGTCTGGATGTTGAAGGAAGAAATTCGTTCGATGCTTCTGTGTTAGGAATAGGGAGAGGAAGTGTGGAAGACTGGCGTAAGCGTTTCACCTTAGATAAAAAAGGACTTAATATCCCTCCTGCATGACCTATACAATACAGATTAACGTTAATAAGCAAAGTTTTTTTTTTGCAACTTGCTTTTGCTTTCTCATTGTCTGTAAAATACAGTTACTTATATTTGCAAAGAAAAAATATTTAATAAACGACAAAGTGACACACTGGGCACTTTATTTTCTTTCACTCAATTTATTTTTTTTATTAAAACAAATGAGCCATTAATAGATAAATAACAGTACACGTGTATACATGTGTACACACACACACACACACACACACACACACACACACATATATATATATATATATGTTGTTGGGTACTTACCATGGAATAAGCATAATCCTATTAAATTAACTAAAAGACCCAATGCTCCGACCACGACGAGAAATTTGGCCTCGTGAATCTTTTCAATTTCGATAAACCTTTTGCAGGCCTCAACAGTAATACTAAAGCACAGCGCTACTAGAAAAACTGCATTGACTAAAGCACCCAAAACTTCGGCTCTAGCCCAACCAAACGTATTTTTTGACCATTTCTTTGGAGACATCTAGGAAGTACACGTTAAATAAATTAGTGATTTTTTCGAAACCATTATCTATTAAAATACCTTATGAATAAGACGTTTTTCAAGAACAATGAAAATCAAAGGAATAGATTATTTAAGAGGTATAAAAAGAAAAAAAATGCTATGTAAACATGATTCATTACGTATAAAAAAAGTATCCTTCATGCATATCCGATTCATCTTAATAATGCACGTCATCTTATTATTAGAGTAACAAAATCTAATGAATACTGAAAAAATTGT
This sequence comes from Ceratosolen fusciceps, assembly GCA_018883505.1. Taxonomy (NCBI): domain Eukaryota; kingdom Metazoa; phylum Arthropoda; class Insecta; order Hymenoptera; family Agaonidae; genus Ceratosolen; species Ceratosolen fusciceps. Next base: position 3,414,014 of record RCIC01000009.1, read on the forward strand.
ATTTTTTGTTTCATAGATTATTAATTTTCTAATAATTTTATTATTTAAATTCGTTGCAATTCATTCGTTTCCGCATATAATATAAAAACGTTCTGTTTCATTATATATTTTTTTAAATAATCTACTTTATTGCTCAGCTAGTATTACGATAAAAGTAAAGATTTGAGAGAAAGAAATAAGTATTATTAATATTGTACACACTTACTTTTACAGAAAGAAATGCCACAACTAATGCAGCTACATCGGATAACATATGAAAACTGTCTGCTATGAGGGCCATAGAATTTGTAACATATCCAACAATTATTTCTACTAAGAAGAAAAATGCTGTTAACCACAACATAGTCAAGAGGCGACATTTTTTTCCTGCAAACCGCCCCATATTAATTATCTAAAACATAAACATTTAAAGACATTGAAAATAAGAAGAATTCTGAGCAAAGGTTTAAAAAGATTAAAAAAAAAAAAAAAAAAAAAAAAATTAATGAAATGAAATTAAATTTTTAGACACTAAAATACTAATTAAATGATAAGAACTTAAACGGTTTAGTAGCATTATATGCATCATCAACTCTAATTTATCTTAGTATCATATCTCTAATTTGATAAGTAAATAAATTTGTAAATAAAATTAATTTTAATAATCAGAAATTTATAAACATGACAAAATTTTTATGTCAGTAATTTAATAAATTACCTTATTTATGAAAAGTTATTGTTTAATGATTTATTATGAAGAATAAGCATTATTATAAACATATGAATTAAAAAGAAGCAATATTGAAAAATCTAAATTAAATGTTTTCAGACTGGATTCTTAATTATTTTTAATAAAGAATAACAAAGTAAGATAAAGTAATTATACAGGCATTTAAAACAAATTTTACTGTTTAATAAATGCAAAATAGAACTTATATTAAAAAATTTATAATAATAGTTGTTTTATTAATAGCTTTGAATTTTTTAAAATTCATTCAAACTAGTTTTTAAAATTTTTTCATTTCAAAAGCTTACCCAATTTCAATTGTTATCATAAGATGGCTAAGTGTGCAAATAATAAATCTCAAATACTACATTTTCATATTTATCATAAATAAATATAAAAAACTCATACTCTCATATAATAATCACTAATCTAGCCTTTTATTGTGCTAGTTTACAGTCCTAATTTTATACGAGATATCAAATTAAGTGGTTTAAGCTGTATTACTAATCTGTCTTTGTTATACCTCTTGCTATGACTGATATAAGTTTCTTCTTAATGCATTTGTATAAAAATTATCTTTTGTAATCTTATTAGTAAGAAAATTAGAGAATATTAAAAATATTTTATTAGATTAGTTTGTCTATTAATTACTTTTACTTAAATTTAATTGGCTAAATATCATTTTTTTTTTCTCATAAACAATTATAATTAAAATAAAATACAATTAATATATTTATTCAAAATTACTTTTATCTACTATATTATAATTAGTGATTGCTTAGATCTTTTTATTTGTTATTAAAAAAAGAAAAGAAAATTTTATATCTTACATAATTTCTATAGATAAAAATATTTTTGAATTATGTAATAATTATTAATAAATACGAACTTATTATAGGTTGAAATTTTTTAAAAATATACCGACTAATTATATTCTGTGTATTTAAGAGCCTTAAATATCAATTTAAAAATAAAAGTACTAAGAATATATTTGAATAAACAGAAGAAAAAAAATTATTTTTAATATTTAAAATTATAATTTCAATAAGCAATAATATTCCAGAAATTATATATGTTTGTGCACGATAGTTTCTAAAATCTAAAATTTTTCAATATGAATTTGTTTTACATCATTAGCTTTGAACAAAAAATTAAAATAAAAACTAATGCATGCACAATCTCGCACACATATTATATATAAATGTAGCAGTGTTGTTAAAAATATAAAAAGAATCTATATTCGTACACAAGAATGAGTTAAAAGTTTACTAAAAATGTAAATAATTAGAAATAAATTTCTCCATATATTCTTTATTAATAATATAGTATAAAAAGTAATCTTAGTATAGAGAATTGTTAAATATTTTAAGAATTTCAATAATGACATCTTGTAACAAGTAGTTTTTTCAGGTGAAATTAATTTTTATATCAATACTTTATAGTTGAATGAATAGAATGTCAATGTGATTAATAAGAATGAGGTTTTAAAATAATTTAATGAACATTTTACGAAGAATTATGAATCTGGGTAGAAAAGAAAGAATGTTTCGCCTTAAAATAAAAAAAATTTCAAAATTAGGCATGGTTAATAATATTTATAATGAGCAAGCGTACGAAACGTAATTGTCATCAAGATTAATTTTCAATGCATCTTAGATTAGTAGTTGGTTGACAGTTCGATTGCTCTAAATGTGTATAACCGTAAATCGGACGACTTTATTAAGCGAACAAAGATATGGCGATTAACAAAGTTAATATCTTTTGAGCACGATTGCTCGATTAAAACATGCCGTAGACGATCTCTAAGCTTAAAATAAGATATTCTTAGAGGCCGATAAATTGGGCATACTCGATCGTGAAAAGATGTGATCACCGTGAGTTTATTATCATGGCTTTGACGAATAAACGATAAACGATAAACGATGTTGAATAATGAACGTGAATCATCTCGCAGAAGGAAAAATTATCATTCTCGAGTGTTTAAAAATAGGTTATGTAGCGCGCGGGCGCGCGCGCGCGCGCGCTCGTGAATAAAAAAGCAAAGGTGTCCTCTCGGTTCATTTAGTCCTTTTGTAAATAGCTTAGGGATTCATTGAGGCCGTAGGTTCGCTCGGTAGTAGACGAAACGAGGCGAAATCTCCGAGGGCCAAATAAAAGGAGTACGCTGGATGATGATGACGGTGATGATCGTGACGACGACGACGACGACGACGACGACGACGACGACGACGACGACGACGACGATGATGATGATGATGATGATGATGATGATGACGATGACGATAACCTACCTCTTCCGAACGGGCTTTAGCACTCGAGAGAGAAAACTCTCGACGACTCGTTTTCCTCTTCTTGCTTCCTGGCGCGTACCACTGGCCGATAAACGACGTCGGGCGATATATATCAAATAAAAATGTCGGAAAAAGCGCCGGGAAAAATGTTAATAAACATGTTATAAATTACAAGAGCACTACACTTTTCTACGTTCTTTATAATATATTCGCTGCTAACCTCCCACAGCTCGCAATACAAGATGATTTTCAGGTATGAAAAAGCGCGAGTTGAAGTTCAATGATAGACACTGAGCAAGAGAGTGAGAGAGTGAGCGAATGAGCGAGCGAGCGAGTGAGAAAGAGCGGAAAGGCGGGGGGACGGAAGGGAGGGAGGTACAGAGATTGAGAGAACGTGAGTGAAGAGCGCGAAAGGACGGCGGCGGCAGGGGGGTGGGCGGAGAGGAAGGTGGGAGAGACCGAAAATACACTGCACCGACCAAATGGAAAAATGAAACTCGTCGGGTTTTTCGAGATCGAGTGCTTCCCGGTCGTCAATTCAGCGAACCGAGTACTGAGAAGCGCGAGAGAGCCAAGTTGGCTCCTGAAAAAAACTCTTCTAAAGGCTCCGCGTAAGAGTTGCGAGTGTAAGTTGGCTGCTCGGGTGCAAGGAGTAAAAGAGAGAGAGAGAGAGAGAGCGTGAGAGAGGGGAGAGAGAGAGAGAGAGAGAGAGAGAGAAGGAGCGGAAAAGAGAGGAAAGAGGTAAAGTGACGGTCGGCTCTGATCTACTGCCATTATACCGTTATGGGAGCTCTAAACGTGTCTTGTAACATGACTGTCCCTCCCACCCAGCCACCCACCCGCCCACCATCCTCTACTCTTTTTTTTTTCTTTTCGTTTTTATTTTCTTTCCCCTCCCGCCCCCCGCCCCCACCCCCGCTCAGCTCGGCCTTTTCTTATTTACCTATTTTTAAATCTTTACAACATGTACTACTGCCACTTGCAGCCTACGGTCATTTTTTATGTTTTATTACCGCTGCTCCACCGCGCCTATCATTTTTGACGAGCTGCCGCTTAATGATTTATTATTGTAGCACCCTTAATATCAGCCGGCTTCTTAATTGTCGAGTCTTCCCCCTCCTAATCTTTCTGCAAAATATTATTTCAAAATAATACACGCGTTTCTTCGCCGGATTCATTGCTCAATATATACAAATAAAAAAAAAGTGCACTACGGAGGCGCACCTTACCTTGAAAAAAATTATCTACGTACGTTTTCTTCATTCTTAACGAAGCTATTGTCTATATTATAAGCCTTAAATCGTCTTTTTTTCTTTTTGTTTTAATTCCTAAGAGAAATAATTATTCTTATAAACTCTGTCTTAAATAACGACGTTTAAAAACTCGTAGAGTATTTAATATACGCCGTCATCCGAATACTCACGATATACTTGATTATCAATAAGCTGTGATTGATTAGCATGAAAATCTGTTAAACTCGTTATGGCAATAGTTAGTCAAATCCAAAAGCCTTATTGAGTTTTATTTATTTATTTATTTATTTATTTCTTTATTTGTAATAATATAATATAATCGCGCGCCAAATATATTCTACATCGTCTCATATACCCTGAACCTGTACTCAATTATACACAAATCACAAGTATTATAATAAATTAGAAGAATATTGGATAAAGCTTTAATAATTACCAATCACACTTGAAACTACAATAAAATATTCGTTTCCACGTCTCCCCCTCTCTTTTATTTATATATTTATTTATTTATTTTTATTTTGTTTTTTTCGATATATAGCTTATATCAGATTTTTAGTTATTTGACACACATTCTGTATTTTTGGATCTTTTGAAACTTGTGACACTTGTGGGACTATTTTATTATGTAACCACAAGAAAATTACAAAGAAAAAAATACACTTTGTAACTACGTAGGATCCAAATAAGAAACAAACGGTTATTAAATTGATTTGTGATAGAGAGCGGATGCATAAATATAAGTATACCAAGCAAAAAGTAGAATTTAATTAAGCGCAAATATTGTTTAATAATTATATTGTTTCGGATATTTTTCTTTATATAGATATATTATCATTATAATAGCCATGTCGAACTATGAGATTATAGTCAATCTAATCTTAAATTTAAATTTAATGCGCTGTAAAATACTTTTGTAAATAGTTATAGAGGCTAGGATAGTTTTCTAAAATACAGTTTAAAACAATACGGTAAATTAGAAGTTATTTACAGTTACTTGCAAATTAATCGTTAAAAAAAAAAACTGAAAATAACAGTTTCATGAATACAAAAAGTTATCACGAGTTACAGTTATGGAATAAAGAAAAAAAATGGAACGGTATTCGATGATCGAAATAATATTATATAAAACTTTGTACTATTATTTAAACAAATGCTTTCCACAGATATTGCGAAACATTAACCAAAGTATTCTTTTACAACTAACTGATCCTTTTATAAGTAAAGATTGAAGTTAAAATATTATTGATATTTTATTACAGCTTTCTAATTTGTATTAAAAATAAATTATAATATTAACTGTCTCATATTTTCAATATAATTGAAATTTTTAGCATCTATTTTTACTTTTTTAGGCTTTTTTAGGCTAACAGTTATGGAATACAATGGAAATTAACGGTAATTTATTTTTATTTCATACAATGTATTATGCATTGACAATGAACGTGAAATATAATTAAATACCGTTTACATTTAAATATTGTAAATTAATAAACTTAAAATTATTGTGATGTTTTAATAAAATTTAACATTGATATACGTGTTTTTATTCAAAATGATAATAATAAAAAAAAAATATATATATATATATATATATATATATATATATAATACAAGTACAATAATATTACATATAATTATATAAAGTAAATAACAAAAGAAAAAACGTTAAAAATTATTACCAAATCTTTTATTATGGATAGATTCAATTACAAAGTAAAAAATATAAACATAACGATTAAAGAAGTGCTACAGTGCTATCAAATACTGGTTCTTACAATCAAAATAAATATTAAAATTTTATTTTAAATTAAGGTACTTTTTTTAAAGTATATTTTAAGTGGATACTTTTTCTTTGATCATTAATCAGTTATTGTTAATTTATCTATAGTGAATTTAAAATTGAATTTCTTTCATTAAAGTTTTCTATTGAATGAGTATTCAATTTTCAGAATATTTGAACATTAACTGTAACTTCTTCCGTCACTTTTTTTATTTTTCTGTACCAAAATTCAATTTTTTGTAAAGTGATTTTGAAAAATATCTTTCAAAATTACTTTTCTCTCTCTCTATAATTATTAATACATTTAACTTTACAGCTTATTGGATTTATGTTCACCATAAAAATATTTACACATTCTTTGATTTCTTAAATTAAAACATAGAAACTACTAGCCAATAAAGTTGGGTTGTCAACTACTAACGTATTTTCATATAAAGATGAATGTGAACAAATTAATTAGTATTATAATTATAATAAAATCGAATGCAAATACAACTATTTGATTTCTATGGTATAGGACACGATCAGTCTTTATGCGAGATAAAAGAAAAATAAAAAAACAAAAACAAAAACAAAAAAAAAAATCCAATGAAAAAGATGCATTAACATGCAAGATTATAACTTGCTATACTAACAAGTTTTTAACCATCATAATCTATAATTTAAAATTCACAATAATGTCTTCATTTTTCTTGTATTTTTCGCACTTTAATTTTTATAGTTTCGTTGTACATGTCAGCCAGTTCGCAAACATCGAGGTTTTTCGTTAATGTATTAAAAAGTACTTCTTTTGTATTCCCGGACAACGTTTCACCAATGTTCTTAAGAATAATATTTATTAACGTTTCCGAAGATCTCAATTCTTTGTTCGTTTTTACTTGATCAACTATCGATTTAACAGATATTTTATCCAATAAAACCGCAACATCGCTTGTGTCAGGAATCTTTTCATTACCATCTATTTCTAGCCTCTTAATTAGCATATGTAATAATTCCGTCTTATTAAATTTATTCATAATGGCGTCTTTTACGTCATTAGGTTTAAGCACGTCTAAGACATTGGCAGCTTTAAGTTTTCGCTTATAGCTATTAAGCAATGTATCAAAAAATTCATCTTCGGCATTAAAAATCTTCGGTAGTTCTTGCAATACCTTTTGTAGACCTACATTCTTTGTCGACATTTTAAAACTATCTTCACTGTCGTCTTCTATACTCAGCCCAAGCATATTTAATGTATCCTTCTTTAACTCTCTGTTTGACTTGTGAATCATTTTTTCCTGTAATAATAAGAATATAAATAAATATGCATTTTTATTTACCCAGTTGTTTCGAATCGTGAACAGTTGAATTCATATTAAATAAATTTGCTCAAAATGTTTATTTCGATTGTCGAATATTTAAAAAGGTAATTAAATAAATAAGTATATTGTTTATTGATTGTAATGTAGAATAATATAGTTTGGTTTTGTCTGTATATAGATTTATAGATCTCATTATTTACGTTCATATAAGCTCGAGTAATTATTGACAACAAATCATTCTTAATGGAAAAAATGACATGAAAGCGTATGTTTTAACATTGAAAAAAATAAATCAAGTCTAATGAATTTGCCATTATTAATAGATTTTTATGGATTCACTTACTTTGTATCCGTTTAAAATTTTCTCGGCATCGAAGCGTTTTATGAATGCATTAAACAGAAAAGCTTCGTCGCACTGGTCCATCATTTCCGTGCAAACTTCCTCGTCATTTTTCTTGCTCCTCTTAGAGGGACTAGTTTGCATAGAACTATCTATCGATAGCCTCTTCACGGCTCTTTTACAATCGTACACAGCCGAGACATTGATTGATCCCAAATCACTATTATTATCACTGTTCTTCATGAGATCTTCGAGCGAATCGTTATCATCCCGGATCTTGTCCTTCCGCTTATTACCTAAGGGCGTACTTGACGGTACTACGTTCGTCGTCCTCTTCTCCGGCGTCTTCTCAAGCAATTTTTCTTGATACCTTGAAAGCGCCTTCTTTACCGAGGATATTTTTGGACTTCTAATGGGTAATCTGTTTATATCGCGCTCGGTAAGTTGAGCCAAGTCACCGACCGATCGAATCGACCTGATCGATAGGTGTTTCGCAAGATGGCTCGTGAATAATGGATCAACCAACTCGGCGCTAATATTCTCTACGGCCTCGATGCAGGAGATGAGTGAGGGATAAACCGGTAACGTAGAGTCTAAATTTTCTGGTTCATTCAATTGTGCGATGCTGTAAAATTATGAATTAAATGAAACCATTATCTTAACATTATTTATATATTTATTTATTTATTTATTTATTTATTTATTGGTATGTACCTGTTCTGCGTTTCTTGAGTAAGCGGCAAGTTTGAGAATATGGAATCGGTAACAGGAAGCGTATCACCCTGCTCTCCACTTTGCTGCGACGAGCTTCCCGTAGGCTTGTCTGAAAGATTAGGGATAGAATCGAGGCTGGAAGATATATTTTCTACGTCGACTGTGTCCTCTAGAGAGCTTTGATGATTGTCGGATTTATGAAGAATATTTGATAAATTGATGGATTCGAGCTTGATGGAAGAATTGTCCTGATCGTTCTGCGTCGAGGTTTTTATTGTATCGATATTTTCGTCGTTCGACGGCAGATTATTATTGTCGACGAAGATGTCCTCTTCGGCGGGTAAGTGGGGCAAGTTATTATCGATTTCAGTGACTTTGGCTTCGCTCGGTGATACATTACACACGACAGTGGCTTGCCTCGCCTTCGGCTCAGCGAGCTCAAGGTTATTACTGTTTTGACAAATGTCATCGTTGATACGATTATTAATACCACTCAATTTCTCTTCCGTACTGTTAATACGAAAGACTTCGTTTTCCTTTTCAAGCTTTTCCGAGTCCGTGATCTGGATGAGTCTCAGTTTCGCATGCTTTTTCGATTCCTTTCGCGAGATCGGGCTTCGTGAGGACGGGAGCTTTTCAAGCTTTGGAGGAGACGACGACTCCGTCATGATTTCGTATCCCATTTCTCTAGATACGGGCGGATCGGCGAAGCTGACCCTCTTCTTCTGAAAACAAAATCAATAATTACAAGAATGCGCATTGACTATAATGCGCGCGGTGAAAAACTTGAAAAAAATAAGGAAAATAATTACTTACCCTGCTGGGCGTCTCGATGCTGATTTCTGGCATTCGCTTTAAAATACTGGCACTCGGGGAAGCAGTTAAGGAAGGGGGGTTCGCGTTGGACCACTCGAGGAGAGGCAATTCCCTTCTAGAGTTACCGTTCGGCGACTCGTCCCCGATGTTACCATTCTGAGAAGTTTCCTTTTCCTTTTTCGCGGCCTCTTGGTCGAAGTCCTGCTTATCCATCCTCAAGGATATGCGCTCCCCGTCGTTCCTCAAGTTACAGAACATGGTTATACACGGGGAGGAGCACATTTCCTGCCTCAAGCTGCTGTTCATGTTGTTGAACATTTTTTCTTGGCGAAGGCCGCCGGTACTTTGACTAGAGAGCCGCTCGCAGTCCTTTTGGATCTTGTCTCTCTTTGGTACCGGTATGATCGTCACCTCCTCGTTCAAAGCTGTTTCCATCTTGCACGGGTCCGCGGCAAGTTTCTCGGCAATGGATTGTTTCGTTACGAGGCCGAGCATTTGTGCGGCGCGGCCTTGAAGTGGGAAGCCCTTTGACCTGAAGGTACGCGAGCTCGTGTTCTTCGGCGACGAGGAGTGGATCAGCGGCACCGGAGCTTTGTCTAGTTAATTTTAAATTAAACACAACGATTGATTACATCGCTACATTTTTCATAATAACGAATTACACAAGCCAAATTCTTACCGGCATTGCTGCTTTCACTTTTTTTTTGGTCTAGCTGTATATAGATAACCTTGTCCGGATCGAGCGTCTCTGGTATGACCGACGTTTCATTAAGTTCGACCGGAGTTTCTGGAATTTTTTTCTCCTTTTCCAATTCATCGTCTGAATTTATTCCCACCTAAGATGATAATTTCAATAATCAGTCATCTCGTCACTCGTACAAGTGCATTCGTACACGACCGTAGAATAATTATTTTCAATCGCACTCATTTACCTCTGACAGCTCTACTTTTTTTATTTTAATAAAACATTCGACTTTATCAAGCTTTGAGTTTAATGTCGGCTCCTGAGAACTTTCGACAATGTCAGAATCTTGGGAAGACTTGAAATCTATTGACGGTGGCTCGTCGATTTTATCTTTTGTATTCTGATATCCTTTGAATAAAATAATATATCTTATATAGCTAGATTGTAAATTTATTAAATAGACGCGCCACTAATTATAGAGAAAAATTAATACTAAAAGCTCCTTAGTGAATTTTACAATATAAGAATGACTGTATGAATAAATCAAGTACCGTAATGCCGAATACGGAAATATGATTCTTACCGTCGGTAGCACCACTATCTTCAATTTGTTGAGAATACGATAAGAGGGCAGATATATCTTTAACGTCAATTTCTTCTTGCGTGTCGTTCAGCGAATTGCCCCGTTTGAAGAAAGAGACAACGGGCTCCGTCTTACCAAGTAATATCTTGCGAATCATTTTGTCATTGGTATCCATGCTATCGGACGCTAATTTTTCTTTCTTTACATCTGCGAGTTCATCGTCGTTAATTTTCGCGACATTCGTTTTTATGGCACGCTTGTGCTGCTTTTTAATCATAGAATTCTGTTGGCTATTTATCTCCGACTTATCCTCTTTTGATTTATCGTCCTTTGAAGGTACTGTCTTCTTATCATTGGCTGGAGTCTCGTTAGTCTTAACAATGCTGCGTCTACTTGGCAAGGCCTCGAACCTCATATCGATCTTCAAACGCGACATCTCGTTCTTTTGGCGCTTTGATATTTTTTTCCCACTAACCTCCTGCAATTGTACAAATAATAATTTTAAAATATAACAATGAAGTTTTCTTTTCAGTAAACTTTCTTCTTGATCTTAACGTGATTATAAAAATTTTAGCACCTATTTATAACAAGTATTATAACGATTGGGAGAATAAGACTTAACACAATCGTGGTTGTTGGCACTGACTTCAACGATAACATTCGCGGTAGAATAGTACTTATTATTGTTTTTTACCTTGTTATTATCATTAATTTTAACGTTCGATAATGCCTCAAGTGCATCTGGATGCCGAGGCCGCTTTTCTCGCTCAATACTAAGCATAGTTTCAGAATTGCTCTCCGAATTCCGACGCTTCTTTCCCCTTTTGTTCAATTGTTCCGTGCTGTTGAACTTTCTTAGTGTAATTTGATATGGTTGCAACGATCTCCGCGTCGATCTTATACCTTTCTCCTGAGCCATTTCTAGAAAAACAAAGTTAAAATTAGACGGAATAGTTTTAATCTAATAAATCGTTGATTTTTAGCGAATTATTTCAATACTAATTAATTAATTTATTTATTTATTTATTTATTTATTTACTTATACATTTATTAGTTCTATTTATTAGTGAAAGGTCTAGTATTTACAAATTTAGAATAATAAATATAAGAATAATAATTCCTAATAGTAAATCTTTGTCTTGTAAGATTGAAGTGAAGATTTTCAACCTGTTTCATCAGCTTCTTCCGATAAATTTTTTCGTCGTATTTTGTCTATTATTGAAGGCGAAACCCTTTCTCCTTGATCATCAGGAAATTCTTCGTGTGATTCGAAGTTCAATTTTTTTGCTACAGTTGGTACGACTGGTGCGGTTTCGAGCTCATTTTTAGGTTGACTATTGTCTATCACCAAATTATGAGCATCGTCCTCTGATTTCTTTGGTTGTGCCTTAGATGAAGTTACAGTACTCGATCTAAAAATAAAATACATTTGTTAATCAACATAGACAATACGAAAAAATACCGTATAATCTTATGTAATTGAATAAAAATAATTACTAATATTAAACGTTTAACTTTAAATAATTTACAAAGTCTGTTACAAATTATACATAATTTTAAATTAAATGTATTCAAAATTCAAAAAAATTTAAATTATTACAGACGTTTTAATGATCTTTTCAAGTTCAGTAGTTAAGTTTTGTGCAGTAGTTTTTTGATGTAATGTAGTAGGTGCTGCATTCATTATTTCGTTATTGTTTGATGTTTGATTAGTCGAATGGGTAGGAGATTTTACTGCTTTGGTATCAAACCAGTGTTGAAGTTCTTGAGAATCTTGCGAATTCGAAATAGTTAATTCATTATACATTGCCGGTATGTCATCTCTTCGTTTCTTTAACATTTCTTTTTGGTGCTCTGTTAAACGCTCGACATCTAATTTTACATCTGTGTTTATTAAAACAAAATCCTAAATAAAATAAAATATTTTAATGGATATTAACGGAATAAATCAAAATGACTTATACTTTGATTCAAATTACATTCATTAAAATTCAATTTTCATTTTTACAGATTATTAAAACAAATATAAATATATAAAAGTAATCTATGTATTGTTATAAAATTTAAATAAATATTAAAATTACCTGTGAATTGGGTTCGATATTAACAACTTTCATCTTCTGCGCGTTTTCTTTACCATTCTGTACAATAGATGCACTATTAGAAGGGCTCGTTGTTTTTTTATTTAAAAAACTTCCAACTTGTTTAATGCGAGTATTCTTTGCCTTCTTAGACTTTTCTTGTATTTCAACTATATCAAAGTTATTTTTTACTGATGTTTCTTCTAGTTCATTCATAATATTCTCTAAAACCTTAAAAATTTTTAGTGTTATTAAATATTCTTACAAAAAATGTATAAAAGTATCGAAGATGCATAATTTACATTATTATTTTTAATATATATATATATAAATAATGTATAATTGTTTATAGATTAAAAATAAATAATAAAAATATACCATTTTAGACTTATCATCGACGCTGTCTTTCATATCTAGGATGGAGAAAGCTGTAGAGGATATATCCATATTAAGATGAAGCATAGCAAGAACAATAGTTTGTCGATAACAGCTAAGGAATTCATAATTCAGAGAATTTTGCAATTTTTTAAAAAGTCCAACGATTGTACTCCACGTTGCTGATATCTCCCGTTCTAAACTATTATCGTCAACTTTTTCAAGCATGTATTTTACGACGGGTTCAATGATTTTTAAATAAATACCAGTTTTTTCAATACTATGACTGAAAACTCTTAAAATAAAAGAAGACAAAGCTTTTAGAATTTTTTCTGTACCGATACTTTTACTAAAGAAACATTGCAACGTCAACTCCTTTAATAATTGAACAAATGCTGGAATCTCTTTGTCTATAATATATATGTATATATATATATATATATATAGTATTAATATTTATTTATCATGTTATAGGGTCTTAGAAATAATTTACAAATCTACTCACCATTAGGTAAATTATCATAATTTACAGTATTAAGTAATCCATCAATACAATGAACTGCAAAATCACATGATCGCTTATCTGCTTTTAAATGTACTATAATTGCATTTGATATTTTTTCCAAAATTTCGTTAGGTTTAACAGATACAATTAATTCAACTTGAAAATCAAATTGTTTATACAAATCTCTCCATATTTCAGCCATAGTCGTTAACTAAAAACAAAAAATATTTATAATAATTATAACGTACTAAACAATTTAAGAAGTTCTTATGAATTCTTACCTGAACGTGATCTTCAATAAATATACTTATAAATGGAAAAGTAATAATACTTTCGATCGTTTGAAAATTAGGTTGTATTAATGTGCCTTCATTAATATTTTGAGAGTCTTCTATATATTTTTTTATAATTCTTGCAAGAATGCACCATATTGAATAAACTCCAACCCTATGATAAAAAAAAAAAAAAAAAATTCAATATTAAATTGAATGTTTTATATTGAGAAAACCAATTCTTTTACAAACTGTCTTCTGTTGAAATAATATTTATTAATAACAATTTACTCACATGTTTGAGTCAACCTTTTTTGCTTCCTCTAAAATTTTTAATATTACTTGCATTAATTCCATTGTTTGGAGATAATATCTATTTAAATTTCTAGGTTTAATCAATTGCCAAAGCAAAGATTCAATACATCCATAATGGTCACTTAAAAGAAAAAAATAAAATAAAAAATCAATAAATCATATTGTATAATGCAAGAAAATTTATCATAAGAATGTACTTATTATAGACATACTTAGTGAAGCATGAAAAATTATCCACTTGCAAATATGTTTGTATGAGATCTTCTAACATATTCTCGGTAAAATTTACATTAAAAGATATTACGTTCAAATGTTTCAATACGTTTAATAAAAAATCTCTTATAAAAGTAATTTTATGATAACGATGTTTTATTAATTCCATGACAACATTCATAATTTCTTTATACATTAAACCCTATAATAAAAAATTTCTAGTTTGTAATTATAAAAATATTTAATTTAATTTAATTTAATTTCCAAATTTAAACTAGTGATATTTTGTTTCTACTCCATCATTTAAACAATATTTAAAATAAATCTAAAAATAATGTAACTTTGCAGCTTACTTTTATTTTGTCATATTCTTCAATTCGTTTGATTAAGTTACTCCATAAAAATTGGCAAATATCTGCTTTATTAATATCTTCATTTGGCATCAATCCCAAAATAACAACAATTTCACCAAAACAGTGAATCAAAACTTTATAAGCGTTCTCAAAAATTGTATTATTTACTGGATTAGGTAAATTCTCATTTTTAATAGAAGAAGATACATTCATTTCATCTTCATTACTTATTAATAGTTGTTGAAAAGCATCGATACCAAAACTTTGTGTTTTCAAAAATTTTTTACCCAGTGAAACATTATTATCAGTCTTTTGAACGTAAAGAGGCTTATCGCCAAATGGGCCAAAGCACAAATTTAAAAAAGGTACCAAAACAGTATCAATACATTCGAATAAACTGGGATAAACTTTATAAATTAAATGCCACCATACTTCAAGTTTTGTAAGAACCATTAATTCAGTTTTACTATTTTTTGCATTTAAAGGTACGCAAAGTAATTTTATGCGTCGAGTTGTCGCGAGCTCCCGCTGATCCAAAGCAAAATTATCTATCAATAATTTCCAAGAGAGAAAGGCTTGCCTAAAACAGTTTGGAAATTTTTTTTCATATTTTAGTAAACGATAATTATCACCATATATAAATTTAAACTATCTTTATAATTAAAAAATTTAGTTTCTGATGAATATATTACATTTATTTTTAAAAATAAATCATCAATAATTTTATTCAATTCACTCAATAGTATATTAAAGAATATTAAATTCAAAATTACAATTAAAAAACTTTAAATGATACCGACCTCCGATTAGGATCAGCTGATTTAAAAGCAAGTTCTTCAACTTTCAGAAGACTATTTACTAATCCAGAGCCTCTGTGCAAATCCGTACCAATGAAAGTAATACTCATCTCCCATTGTATAGCCCAGTCATGATCTGAAGCATTGACCAATAAAGTCATTCGTTTACAATAAACATTTTGAAGAGTTTCTTTATATTTATCCCATATTTCACGATGAAATGATCGAATTCTGATTCCTAATTCGTTTTTCACAGTTTGTTGTAAAACAAGCAATGCTTGAGCTCTTTGTTTACGATGTCCCAGGTAGGCCAACATTATAATTTTATCCATTACCATTATGTCGAACTGGCGAATATTTAATCCTAACGAAGACAAACTGTATAATCTACAAAGAAGCTGTAAAGTTTTGTCTACAACCTTTTCTTCATATTCTTCACTTTCATTCAATACCCTATTTTCTACACTTTTCATTAAAACTACATGTTCTGCATTTTCCGGTAAAAGCCAATTCATTGATTTTGGCTGAACCGATTTTATACAATTATTTAAAAAATCTATTATCGATGACTTATTGGCAATAACAGCCATCGTTTCATCCTTTAAGATGCTTAAAGATACAAGTATCTTAAGTCTACAAAAAAAATTCAAAACATTAAAATTTAAGCTTATATCACTCAATTTCACTTATAAATAGTAAAAAAAAATTACAACATTTTAAGCAGTTGATAACGAAACATTGAAATGATTTTAAAAATCAATAAAACTATGATAATAATATTATGGCAAACCTTTTTTTCCGATTAATTTGTAGAATTGACTGGAAGAAGTCAAATTTCCTGTTTTTTGTTTCTGGCAACACAATATCAAGAGTGCGACATGCCTCAATGTGTAGTTTATCATCATCTTTTGTCGTTGTGTTAATGACTGAATTACAAAGCTGGCAAAATTCTTCATTCTTTAATGTCTTGAGAATTTGTTGATCTTCCAAACATGCTCTATAAAATTAAATGTAATTTGATAAAAATTACAATAAATAATGTAAATTAAAATTTTTCTTAAAAAACTTATAAAATTAGTTTGATTTATATATTTTTTAATAGTTAAAAATTTTTAATAAACATCTTTGTGTTCTATGATATATTATTTTTGATTGATAATATTTAATATGAATATAAACAAATTTAATAAAGATTAATAATTAGTATTAATAAAAAAGAAATAGTTATGTTTGCATAGCTAATAAAACATTAAATAAAAATATAAAAGCATGTCCATTTGAAGTGAATACTGTATTAAAATAAATTGTTTAATGACATTGGGAATATTTATTCACTAACATCTATAAGCTACAATTGAATTAAATAACAGACAATAACAATACAGTATCATTGCTATTAGAAATTAAAAGTTTTAAAGCAGCATTATTTCCAATG
Organism: Ceratosolen fusciceps; assembly: GCA_018883505.1. Classification (NCBI taxonomy): domain Eukaryota; kingdom Metazoa; phylum Arthropoda; class Insecta; order Hymenoptera; family Agaonidae; genus Ceratosolen; species Ceratosolen fusciceps. The sequence goes on from RCIC01000009.1 coordinate 3,430,832, forward strand.
AAATCGATACAATTTTTATTTTATAAATATTTTATATATCAAGTGATAAAATTATAAAAAAAAAAAAAAAAAATTTATAATTTGAATTGTTTTGTTGATAAAGCAATAATTCTATAAGTATAAAATTTAATTTTAGTAGACATTTATTATAATTGTTGTTGCAGTAAATAAATTATTGAAATTCCTTCGGTATAATGAACGTGTGTAATATTATATGATCATGTTTATCTATAACTATATCTACATTCATATATATATATATATATATATATACTGGCGTGCGTTCGTGTGCGTATCGATTTTGTAAACATAAAAATACGTAGGAACAATTGTTCATAAAGTTGTAATTGTATGGGGATTAAAAGAGCGAAACGAATAAATACGTGCGAAATAGTTAAAAGGGTGAAAAAATATAGAAGGGATGGTTGTGTAAAGAGGGTCGGGTGAGGGGGAGGGGGAGAGAAATACCGACTAAATGATTAAAAGTCAGCTAAGAAGTTTCGTTGGATTTTGCGGACTAAGAATGTTCTTACGGTTTTGTAAATTAAAATGCAGCGATAAAAGGCTCGGAAAGGTAAATAGGAATAAATAACGTTGATAAGCAAGTGGCTATGTTTAGAAAAGCTTGCTACGATAATAGAAGTAATGCTGTTAATACAGAGGAAGAGGAAGGAATTTACGGGTCTATTGGTCCAGAGGATTTTAATAAAAAAAATTCGTAAGGATAAAATTAATGTTTTAGTACGTACCTTCGGAAGGAGGTTAGGGCCTGAATCTTTGAGTCCAAAGAGCCTTCATCCTTAATTATTTTTAAGATCTTTTGGAAATTGAGCGCTGACGCCATGTCAACCTTCCCGTAGCTCCGATATTCTTAAACGCGCGGGAAATATTCCGTTTTTCAATGGGCACTACTCCACTTGGCCTCCTCGATATAAGCAGCAGCAGCAGCAGCAGCAGCAGTAGTAGCAGTAGCAGCAGCAGCAGCAGCAGCAGCAGCAGCAGCAGCAGCAGTACCACCACCACCACTACCAACACCAATACCAACACCAATACCACCACTAACAGCACCACCACCAGCACCACCACCAGCAACAGCACTAGCAACAGCACCAGCAGCAGGAGCAGGAGCAGGAGCAGGAGCAATAATGTAATATACGGCACCTGCGTATATACAGCGCGTATGTATGTGTACACCACCCAATTTCAGCGGGGATGGAGATCTTCTATCTTTTTTTAGCTTTTAGCCAAAGGCCCGGATGATTGGCCCACCGAGATGAGGAGGGAACTAAACAGGATATAAAATATACGCGGGAAAGAGAAGGAAGGGCCCGACTCCGAGCTGCTAATCTTCACTTTCCGCGAATTTCTAATGCCGAGGCAGAATATCTGTATTGTATTAAACGAGGCTGTGGGCGCGTTTACATCGCTCTCGGGCTTATTATAGCTTACCTTTTACTTTTACAAAATGTGCAGCTCATGCTTCATTTATCCAGGTCGATCGATACCTCGACCCACTCAGTTCCTACGCTCACTTTGGCCATAAATTCTAACTAGTTTTTTTTTTTTTTTTCCCTTCCATCCTCTTTCTCTCTTCGCCAACGACGACTGTCTTATAAACCACGCGAATGCATCTCTACCTTATTAAAAATAATAAAGCTTTGAATATTTGAAAGATAACGTTTTCTTCAGAGGCTACTTCTCGTCAACTAGCTCACTTTGCCCAACAATTTTTATCATTCTTTACATTATTTCTAAGCAAATTCGATTGACCGATTTCAGCGGCATTGTCTAATCAATGAATGTTTCCTCAATAAAATAATAAAATTAAATAATTCACTCAAACTACAATAACGTAATCTTCGTAAATACCAATTTATTATTAATTTACAATATATCGCCGTGTAACTTGACATTTATTTATACAAATTATCATGTTGGCAAATTTTGGCCGTACATTTTCATCTAAAATTACTTAAAATAAAGACTTAAAATTCATTGGCTACAATTTTATCTATGCAAATTCATGCTCCCCAATTTAATAACTAAGATTTGTCTATGTACTTTTATAGTAACGCATTTTTAAATACGTTATTGTTCTCTTATCGATTTAATACTTAACAGATACTACAAATCATAAATATCATGAATTTTATATTTATATTTTATTTATTAGATAAAATTAAAAAAAAAATTAATTATTTAATTTTATTCTTCGTTTGTACAAGGAATATTTAGCAATATATATATATATGTAAAAAAAAAAATAAAAAATACATTTCTTTGAAAAGGATACTTTATTTGCAATAGAAAAACATTCATCATTTATAACATAAATTCACAAGTTTTAAGAAGGCACTAATCACTTTATTTATTATTTTGGTAACAAGAGACAACTCATCTTGATGAGATATTTAAAGTGTTTTTTATTACATTATGTTAATATTAGACTTTGGTTCCATAATTTAACAAAGCTCATAGATAGAAAATTGAAATGTCTGAATTATTCTACACTTATTTACATGTACTTAATAATAATTTAGTAAATTAAAATTTGTTCAATCGTCGACTTCAATTCGATTTAAAATTACTGGTGCTTCGTTCAGGTACGTTAAGATGCAGATTCTGTTGAATGTTATTCAATCTGCGAGGATAAGTATAATGCGTGAAATTGCCAGTTCCGCTGAAAATAAATATTAAAATTATTACAAAAATGAATAATTTTCAACTTAAACTGAAAATTAATGCTTCGTACTACTGGTGTTTGAAAGTATACGTTATATTTATTTCTATTTAACTTAATCGTGGCTCACTTATAATTTCTATCCCTCGTTGGTTGTGATCGCTCGGTTGTTTCAACGACCCTGTGTCTCGGCTGCGAAAGTAAATGTGATTCCATATTAAGGACTACGTTCGCTCCAACTCTCGAACCCGTCGTCCAACGTAAAATCAACCATTTCATTCTCCGAATAGCAATTACAAATAAAACCACAGTACGAAATCTAATTCGAGGATTGTATCGATGATGCGTTCCGCCACGGCTGATTTCCCGCTGTTTGTCCGTTAATTGAGCTAATGTAGCCAAAGAATTTTCTTCTATACGTTCAAAGCTTATAAGTAAACAGAGGAGGTATCTCTTTTGGAAGATTAATGACTTCGTACGACTTTCGAACCTTAGAAATTTCCCGTAAAAGTACTGCATCTAAAATAAATATCGAAAAGATGCTTTTAGTTTTTAAAATATCGTTATATTTTAATTTATATATAATTTCATCGCATTAATATATAGATTTTTAATAACAAATTTAATAACTCACTCTCTCTTTTAAGTCAGTCTTACTATTTGAATTTGAATTATTGTCACGCATTTGCGATACTTGACTTTCTAAAACTCGTACTTGCTCCAATAACCTTTCATTTTCTTCTTTTAAACGAAGATTATCTTGAAATAACTTTTGAACCGTTGTATCCTAATTTTATAAATTAATGCACACTCGTAATTAGTATTGTAAATATTATTGGAATATAAAATAATTTAGCATCTAGTATTAAAACTTACTTTTACACTCTCTACAATTTTACTTGAGCTGTATTTATCAGGTAATAGTGATCGTTCCCTCTTCAATTGCTCTATAAGTTCTAATTCTCTTCTTAAATTATTTATTTTCATGTTACTCATTTGATCAACAATTGTACTTTTTAGTTTTTTATTTTCCTTCTTAATACTATTGAGCTCTTCAGTAAGCTCTATTTCCTTATCTATTAATGACTCGATACGACGAGACAGTTTGGATTCTCGTTCACCGGATTCAGATAATTGTTTGTTCAATGCCTTCATATCTACTTGGAAGTCCAGCTAAACAGATTTATTTATTTATATGAAATTAATTTACAGTCTAGCGATACAAATTTTACTCATAGCATTTATAGTTATTCAATAAAAATAATTTTTATTATTTTTAAAACGTGAAATACAATTCATCAATATTATTAATTATAGATTAGTCATTTTATAAACGGAAATTTTTTTTTTTATGTAATAAAAGTAAGTTGTTTCCATTATACAATAATTATTATTGTTACAAAATTATTATTATTTTAAAATTTTAAATATTACTGATCTTAATATATTTTTACAATAAATACATCAATAAAGTTATACTCTAAATCAAACTTAGTTGTATTAACATAACTATAATACGAACCATGACTTCTTGTGCATTCTTAAGTTCTCTTCTAACATTTTTCAATTCAGAGTGTTCATTGGTCCTACGTTGATTTCTTTTGTTGTCAGCATCGCTCATCGTTTGTAGTAACGATACATGCAAATTACAGTCTTTAGTTTTAGTCTTCAGCTCTTCTTTAGCTCTCTTTAAGTCTGATTTTAATTGCTCTTTAACTGAATCAGTAAACTCTGCATTGGTTGTAAGTTTTTTAATCTCAGCTTCCAATATTACATGCTGCTTTTCAGTATATTCCTTCTCGTTATTCAGCTTCTCTAATTTTTCTTCCAGTTCCTTACACTTTCGTTGCTCAATTTCTAACTTTTCTACAAGAGACATGATCTCTTTTTTCAACTGATCTTGCAAATCTATTATACAAATATATAAATATTAAATATTAAATTAGTATGTATATATTTTTTGACATTTTAAAATACATCGATTTTGTTTGTTTAATGAAATATTATTTTATCACGTCAATGTATCAGTATTATAAAATGTATTCAGTATAAAACCGAGACATACTTAAGCTGCATTTAAATTATTAAAAAAGAATTTTAATTTATACTGGATTTCGAAATTATAAAAATTTTAATTTTCATAGGAAGTATTTTGGAAACAAAAGTATATTTACCTGTAAAAGTATTCTTATCTAAATCCTTCATTGCATGCATCAATTCCATATTTTTCTGTTCCATCACTAATCTATCTTTAACTTCCAAGGCTTCATCTAATTTAATTCTCAACTGACTAATTAATTCTGTATCTTTAAGCTTATCTTCTTCTGACATATTCTTTTCCTTTTGCAATTGTGTTTGTAAAGATCTGATTACGTGTCTTTCTTTAGATAGCTCTTCATCTAGCCTTGCAATTCTCTTGGACTCTTCTTGCGAATCGGTTTTTAGTTGCACTATTCGATTTTCGTACTCGGAAATCTATCAAATCATATAAAATACATTTTTTAATTGAATATTTGATAAAGTTATTTAAGCGATTAATGTTACAAATATAATAAATAACAATAATTATCAACTAATTTTTAAGCAATATATTACTACAAAAATTAATTTTATTGTAAAGTTTAATAATTGAAGTAATTCGCAATGTATGATCTAATGTAATGTTACTTAATTTAAATTAATATATATTATCCTTGAAACTTAAAATTATACTTAATTTGTTTATAATTAAATTTTAGAGTTCAAATATAAATTCAGACCTGAGATCTTAGCATCTCCCTCTCAATTTCTAGATCATCTTTAAACCTATTAAGTTCTTCGATTTCCTTCTTTGCTTGTTTCAGCTCTTCGCAACTTTGAAGCATATTTTCTGGTTCACCGTCAATGACATTAAGTATCTGTTTATCTAATCTTGCTGAAAGATTTAATTCTTTCTGGACCATATCAGTAATGTCATTCATATCTTCTTCAGTACGCCTTGAGCCACCTAACATCTCTATTTCAGTTCTTAATTTAGCAATTTCTTCAGTTAATTCAATATTTTTCTTGATTTCCTCCTTCAATTTTCTACGAAGCTCTACTAAATTTCCACTTTCTTGTATTTTGCTACGAATAGTTTCTAAAGCATATTTCAAGTTTCTGCCATCATCGTGCATTTCTCGTATATCTTCGTCCCTTTTCTGTAATGGTATTACCTATATATTTTTTGTTAATTCAATTATTTAATTTTTTATGTTCTCAACTGAATGAATATTATTGATCAGATATTTTATCATTAAAATTGTATCATTTTATTTATGAAAATAAATATAATGTTACTAACCTTTACATACTCTTGTAAACGATAAATTTCTTGATCTTTTTCACTAGGAATTAAACTATCATTTAGACACTGTATTTCATTGGCATCGAACTTCCTTCGGCATTCATAAAGATCTTTTATTTCCTTCTCAATTTCTATGTTAGAATGTTGAAGCTTCTGAATTGTAAAGTCTTTCGCATTAATAACTTCATTTAGCTTCTCAATTTCGAAGAATTTCTCCTGTAATATAAGCTCATTCTGCTTACAACGCTTTGATTCCTCGTCTAGCATCTGCTTCATTATCTAAAAAATTGTTTATTTATAAATATTATAAAAATAATAAACCTTTTTCAATTTTAATAATTATTTTTTTCAAAATTCTGAACATAATTAAAAATGGATCATTAATACAATATCTTTAATCTTAAATAATAATTATTAATATTAATTGTTATTATTATTTTTTTATTTGTCAATTAGATGAATGCTTAAATTCCAATGAAATTTTTAAAATAATTTATATCTACTTGTTTTTCATTTTAACTCTTTACCTTTTTCTTTTAATTTAAACTTATTTTAACTGTAATTAATAAAATTTGTTTACTTGAGTTTTTTGTTTAAATTCATCAAATTCGTCGGTTTGCTTCTTCAGGATATTTTCGACTTCTTCTAAATCCCTTTGAATTTTAGTTTCATTCATCTTCGCTATCTCGGACTCGGCTTTATAGTATAGCCTATCTCGATTAAGAGATTCAATGTTTTCTTGTAATTGCTGAAGATTATTTTGAATTTCCAATAATTCCGTATCCCTTTGCTTCAAAATAATACTTTTATTATCAAGTTCAGATTTCATCTCACTAAGGTGTATCTCCAGCTCTTTTATGCGTTGACTTGTCATTAATTCATTTTCCGTATCGCTATTACTTTTATTTATTTTGTCGTGACGATGGCAAATAAAATTATTAGGATCCTCCAAGCTTTCTTCAATAGTTTCGTTATCGCTTTGTGTAGATGATGATATTGCAGCTAGTGATATTTTGTCACAAGCATTCATTTGAAGTCCATCATACTAGAACAACAATATTACTTTGTAGTTAAAAGTAAAACCTTATTATTACTTTTAAATAAATTCTATTTAATCATATTATATTATTAGAAGTATAATATAATATATATATAAATAAAACTTTGCGTTACGCAACCTCAGCTTGCGTTACGTCAGCCTAATATATAAAAAACGGAATTGTAAGAATATGATCGATAATACTATATTATAAGAAAGATTTTTTTACTAAGTTAGCTTTATTCAAATTTAGTATCTGTATAATCGATGTACTATTTTTTTTTGTTTACGTATTTTTATCAGTTTCTTTTTAATAAAATACATACCTCCTTTGATATTTCAATTATATTAGAACTAATGCTTCCAGAAACGCAAGTAAGGGATTCTAGGTTTAATCTTGGCACTTTTGGAGTTTCTATCATATCCTCTGAAAAATCTACATCTTTTTTTGATTGTGGAACTGCAGAGTGTACTGTTATATTAGGTAACTTTAAATTCGATATATTCTGTGACTTTGTAATATTTGGAGCTTCTCTTATTGCCACAGATTCATCGCAGTCTGATTTTATTGAGAGAACGTCACTCATTGTTCGTGCACTATTTATTTGTTCGTTTCGATATTTCCCGATTTCTCTAAGCTGCTCATCATCTAATTTCAGATAAATGTCAAGTTGATTTTCCAATTGCTTGTTCCGTTCTGTTAGCTGTTCAATTTCTTCCTTTCTTGCGTTTAATATTGTATCAATTAATTGCAGGTTATTTTGATTTTTTTCTAGGAAACTTAATTTAGCCTAGAACACAATTTATATTTATATAATTTGATTTGCTATTTTATACTTATTATCGAATTATATATCGAATATAATGGAACTGTGCATGTATAAAATTTTACATTTATCATTTATTTGACTTAGAAAATTTGTTGAAAATATTTTATTTTGTTATACGTACATATTATAAACGGAATCTTGTATTTAATAATTACCTTCATTATAAGTTTTTCTTCTTCAACAAGTTCCAATTTATCTCTTAGTTTTTGTATAATGTCATTTTCCGACTGCACAACATTTGCAATTTCGTTCTCTTTTTCTGCAAGGATGCGACTCATGCGTTCAAGCTGATCTTTTATTTCAGTCAGCTACTCAACAACGACAATATTTTCAAGATGTAAAATTAATTTTGTCTATCATTTAAATCTTATCATTTATATCTTATTTAATCAAACAAATGTTTAAAATAACTTAATTCACGGATAAAAATGTTATATTTATATATAGATTAGAATAATTTATAATTTCATATCGACAAACGAACCTCGATGTCTTTTTCTGTAACGGCACGTTCCGTAGTTTCCAATTTATCATTCAATTCATAGAGCTGCGATTCTAATCTCGAAGTTGCCCGTTGTTGTGCGAATAGAGCATTTTGTTTCTGTTGTTCGAGCCTGGCGCGCAAAGTCTCGATTTGGAAAAGCTGTTCGGACGTCGTTTGCTGGAGTATTTCATTTTCAGCTAAGAGCTCCTCGTTTTGCTTCTGTGGGGATAAAAACAATAACATTATATTAAATTTACCCATTATATTAAAAACACACAGGCACACGCGCGCGCACACACACACACACACACAAACATACACAAAATTAATGATTGACTTTTCAGTGAAGGCTGAATTTGTTTAAGTTACCTGTATATTCGAGTACTGAATGTCCAAGTCCTTTAATCGCTTTAAGGCTACATCCTCGGCTCTGAAATGCTTAAAGAGCGTTTCCTTTAACTTGAATAGGTGATCGAGGGGTAGGACGAGAGGCAGGCAAGGATCATCCGGGGTCGGGCAGCGAGCCGCCTCGATCTGTTCTCTAATGGAGACATCCTCGCTCGGCTGGCTTAAGCTCAGGCTCGAGCCACACACGTGAAGCAGCTCGAGTTCGCGCGTCTTACGGTCCATCTGCGACTGCATATCTCGAATATACAGTCGAAGTTGCTTAAGAGCCGAGGAGTTGGATGTCAGCTGTTCAGAACTAAGCTGGTGCTTTCGCAGTTCCTCCTAATATTTAAATATTTAATTAAACACGCGCAATCATTCGACAGAAGATGCGATTATTTAATCAATCGCGCCGTAGATGATTCTTACAATCAACAATGCTTACGAAGGCCAAATTCACGTAATACATACTTGCAAGTGTCTGATGTGGTCTCTCAGTTGATTATTTTCATTTCCAGATTTCACAGCGTCGAGTTCCTGCACGAGCTTCTCTTGATTCATCGTTTGCGAGAGAATAATCCCTTCGAGCTGCTTGATCTGATCATTGAGAAAGTCTTCCTTATTGATCCTCGACTGCAGCTGCTGATCGAAATCCCTTAAGATCTCGCGCAGCTCATAAATTTTATTCACTGCGTCCTTCAGTTCATTTTGCGCCTCGGTCTTCTTTATTTCCAGTTCACGGAGTTGCGACGACAAGGATTCCACCTAGACGAACCACCGTCATGATTATTGTTCGAAGTGATTGAGAAATCAGTTATTGGCTCAGATCGAAATTCGAATTTATCTTTTCTTTTCTTTTCTTTTCTTTAATGTATAAATTAAGTAAAATATATAAACTTGTAACACTTAAAATTACGATAAGTAAAGCATAATACATACAGTCTTGTGATTTAACATTTCAAGCGTTAGGTACGTGAGATGAGTGAATATCATTGTATCGTAGCATGCATTTTATTACATTATAAAAGTACATTTGCTTATTACTCGATATGTTATTTAAATTAAAAACAATTATAATTTCAATGCGATTTTTTTTTGATTTGCTCGTCAGTAAAAACGTCGAACGCAATTTATTTTAAAAGTTTTACTTTTTAATATTTTATGTGATAAATATAATCAATAAGTGAAATTAATCGAGGTTATACATTTATCAAGATAATTATTTTTTATTATACAATAAAAATGAATAAAATTTCGTAAATTATTATCTCAAAGAACCGTGACTGAGCATATTCATTTAATTATTCAGAACAATTTAAGTAAAAAAAAAATAATAATAATAAATAAATAAATAAATTTAACTAATTTTTAATAGATAAGACGTAATCTACTGCATAATTATGTTTTATTGTAACAAATTCTTTTTATTTTACACAAAGGGTATGCAAATTAATCATTAAATCAAAATATCAACGAACTTCGTCAATGAATATTCGAAGAAAAAAAAAAAAAAAAAAAAAAAAAAAAAGATCATGTGTTTATGGTCAGCAAATTTGTCCTGATAAGATAAACGTACTACTGTTTTCGTTTTTAAATATTAAAAGCATATGGAAATTACTTGTAAATCTGAATTGCAATAAAATTAATTCATTATAAGGAATTAGGGAGAACATTGTTTTAAAAAATTGATGAAAATGACAATTTTAAAGAAAGTTCTTATTAGAAATATACATAAGCTTGTAATTAAAATAATTAGTAAAATAAAAAAAAAAAAAAATCATGATTTTCCTTTTTATACCAATGTAAAGAAAATTAAAACGGCCGTACAGTATTGTATTATGATGAATAAAAAAGCATAATATAAGCAAGTATTCGTAGCTTGATTTTATTTAACAGGGTAAAAATTAATTAATTAATGTAATAAGGAAAATAAATGATCCATACATATTTGTATTAAATAACAAATGCAATAATAATGAATAAAACATAAAAATTATTGATAAAATAAAAGCTTCGTTGTAAAAAGTTAAAAACTTTAATAGCCCGATAATAATTGAAATTGTGCGAACGCGTTCATGCTGGATAATGAGTAGATAAACCTGAAGTGAAACTCACTGGTGCATCGATCTCTGATTCATCGAACTGTCGAAGCGTGGTGTTGCCTGTGGAGGTGGAGGCAGGCGATAGCGCAGACTGCTTTTGTGTGTGCGACAAACAGAGAAAAAACCAAAACCACAGTGCATAGAGACAAAAAAAATCCTTGTTTTAAGGGGATGCGCGACTCGTTATCAATTCAATTCAATTAAATTAAATTCAATTCAATTCAATTCAATTAATTTTTACACTTTTCGTTCAATATTTATTCATAAAATAAAAAGTCTTGGTAAGACTTTATTGAATTTGAATTCAGTTATTAAGAGCTCAATGACTTTTTCAAATACGGATATTTGAATCGGATACCCCTGACGATTGTTAATTCAAAGCACAACATATTCATGTATAAGTTAAGAAAAAGGTTACTCTACTCTTCCTCTATCGGCTTACCGATTCAAAGAATTCATTAACGTGGATGTAAACAATGGTACTTGCAATGAGACATAAGTAAAAACGAAAAAAATATATTTATCTTTTTAGTTTCCTGAATAAATATTAAACATGAAAAGGACAATTTTAAAATGTCTAAGAACAATTAATTATATTTATGAATGGTGACTCGGAGAGTCATACAGTGGCATTATCACATCCCCTTATGAATTTGTGTTAATACGATAATTTAGCAGTGATGCAGTGTTATAAGCTAACCTAAATTACATTAACTTTCAATTATTAGATACAAAATTAAAGTTATCCAATGACTTTTCTTCAGTCATTTCTTATTTTAATCTCACAGCACCGTTGTTGTGTTATTTAATTTTTAAATAAAATAAAATAAAATAAAATAAACTGTGTTAAATATCCTACCACCAATGTGTTTTGTAAAGATTATTAAGACCTTCTGCAAGCCATCAATGGTATTTAAACAATATCAAATAATCTGTAGTTTAGATAAATGGATCTATAACGACGTACGTACTCTACATTGAACACAATCACAATAATATGTTTAAAACAATAATACAATTAAGATAGTTTATCCATATCTGCTTCGTTTTCTAATGTGTTTTTTTTAAGCCTACTAAACTATGGTATCTCTTTTATATCTACAAAAATATATAATTATAAGAAATATTGTAAATAAAATACGAGAAATAAACAATGAATTATGTAGGAAGAATCCGACATGTTTAATTAATGTCTAATTAATTAAATACAATTTTCACATTGTATTGGCAATTAATGTACCTCCAATTAAAAACTTTAATAAAAATGTAATGAAAAAACCCTTGTTCGGCCATTGCCGCCATTGATGATTCCCAGAAAACGATACGGTCAAAGTAAATTCTAATGTTTTGTATATAAGTGAAAAAAGAATAATAATAAAATAAGAAAGAAGTGGGTGAGAAAATAAGTGAAGTGAAAATAACGGGTTAACAGAATGGAAAGTCGAGGCTTCTGATAGAGCTTCTTTACTCGGGATACCTCAACGGAGGTGATGTGATACTCGCGGTCCTTTTCGCGCTCCCGCTCTCTCAACCTCTCCTGGAGTTCCTGGATTTGCTTCGCGGCTTCGTCGCGCTCCGCCTCCCGCTCCACTGCCTGCTCCTCCTGGAACTTCCGAGTCGAGCGCAGCTGCTTGTCCGCCGCCTCGATCTGATCATTAAAGCCAACAGTTATTTCATTAAAATTTCATTTTTCCCATCCGCGTCATTAAAACCGAGCGCAACTATTACGGTTTTATATAATTACAATTTACATTGTCCACTGTAATTATATAGTAGAATAATTATATTATACCCTATAATTATATCGCATACAGGCGAATTCGGATTTTATTATTTATTTCATAAGTATTCTCCTTTTTTTTCTTTTTTCTTTTTTCTTTAATAAATATAAATCCATTGTAAAGTTATTTCTTTATAAAAATTATATAACTATCATCAATATGTACGATATAGTAATATAAATAAATAAATCGTGAGAATAATTGATGAAAATGCACAAGCAATACGTATAAAAGAAAGTTTGATGTACATGCTAGGACTTCAACGAAGCTTTGGGATAAATATCAACCCAACGTATTTATTACTATAAAAAAAAAATAATATTTTTAATAATTATGTTAATTGTAAAAATATTATTATTTTAAATGTATAAATTAAAATTTGAGTAAAATATTGTCCATCATAACAGCATAAGAAAATGAAAACCTTAAATGATGAATTGCTTGAAATGATTTATACGTTAAAGTTTATTACGTTTTGCAAATAAATTTAATAATTTCAATTTAATACATTATAACGTTTTTGTCATTTTTGAACCTTATTTTCTTCAAATTTACATTTTCAATAGCTATAGCAATAATAATAATTATAATAGCAGCAGCAGCAGCAGCAGCAGTAGCAGTAGCAACAACAACAACAACAACAACAACAACAACAACAACAACAACAATAGCAGCAGCAACGACAACAATATTAATTATCATGAAAGTAAATGCAAGTTGTAAAATACTTATAAAAATATAATAAATTGCTACTAAAACTTGTATTTAATATGAAGTAAGTAAGTACCCTTAGAAATGCGTGACAATCGTATTCTTGCATTTAATAATCATTAAGTAAAATATTGATAAATAAGCATTCACATAAAATCTATACGCATAACTACTGCTTCATTAATATTAACTAGAAAACTGTTCAACTACTTTAAAGAAATTATAAAATTATAATCTGACATGCAATTTTCACTCTTTATAAAAAAAATTATTAAAATACCTCGAAATATCATGTTCTCTTTTTTTTTTTTTTTTTTTTTTTTATAGTAATTACAATAAAATCGTCTCCTTATATTGAATTAGTCAAGATTAAAAGCCTTGATTATATTTATAAAAATAATTTTGGGGTAAAAATTTAAATTAATATTTATTTACCTGCGTACAGCGAACCCTGTGAATATTTTGGGGAGGAGTAGGAATTAATGAAATCTGCCGACAAGATAACAAAATGCCAATCATAATCCTTCCATCCATTGCAATTCAGTAGTTTTTTCTTTTTTACAATAACTCAAATAAATGTAAATTAAAAATTATTAATAAAAGTAGTAAATTTTATTCATTTTCGAAAAACTGTTAAATATAGGTAAATATAGTAATAAATTAAAAATTATCGCGGAATGAAATTATATTAGAATCATTATGTAAAATTTTCAATATAAGTAATAAAAGGGATCGTCAATTTATAGTTTGTCGTATAAGAAAACACTTTTATTATAACAATAGCAAAAATTATACTAATAAAGCATTATGCAAATGTTCCTATTTGTATTATTTTAACACGCACACAAATTTTGTAATAGAAAGATGAAATACTTTTGTTTCTGTAGATTATGTAATTAATAAAGTTTCTTTTCCATTGAAAGATTTATAAAACATATGAAATTTATCTTCTTAATTAAAAATCATGTTTATTTTAAAAACTTTACTTTACATCGTGATAAAAATATGAAAGTGCAATGTGCATTCACCGTGAGCCTACAATTTGTCATTCTATTTAAGAAAAATATAAAAACTAAAGTGGGAACCAGCATGCAACGTATACATGAAAAAGTGATCATCTACGAAACGACAATTTTTTAGTGCTAAGGATGCCCAACTATTAATAAATGTAAAATTTTTGAATATTACTTGATGCTGTAAGTCTTCTTTTTCTCTTTTCATATCTTCCGAAGTTTTATCCGCGTGTTTGTAAAGTTCTTCAATCAATTGGATGAGATAACCTGCATCATTACTTCCATTTGTTACGACATGTTTGGCTCGGTCTTGAAGTTCGGAGAAATCTTCCAGCGATTCCTTACCTCCCGTTTCATCTTGCAAACCATATCCTTCTGATATAACTTCTTTTTTATTTTCAGTAAGTAATAATCGCTGTTGTAAATCAATTATCTTTACTTTAAAATGCTCATTTTCTTCCTGATATCTAGCGAGCAGCTTCTCAACTTCCATTAACTTTTCATTTGAATTTTCACTGTTTAACATTAATAAATGAAGTAAATTTAATAAATAAATTATAGTTTGTAAAATACTTTTAATTTTCAAAAATTATTTGATTTAATTATTAAAAAAAAAAAATACTAGATAGCCCAAGTGAGTAATAAAATAATATATGTAAATACCTAGGTCCAGTCGACCAGGACTCATTATCCGAATACGATACATTCAATATATCAGCACTGTCAGCCTTAAGTCGTTGAAGACACGCATCAAGATCGGACTTTAATGCTTTTTTAATGTCCTGCTCCTTATTCACCAGATCGAGCAAATTATTATCGCTGAAAATAATCGAGCTGATTTCATTTGATTGAGGTGCAAGACGAACTCTCTTTGTTTTTGTGTATTGATCAACATCAAAGGATAAATTGTTGTCCGTACGTGTCAATTGCCTTTTAAGAACTTCATTAATTAAAGTACTATTCAACTCTTCTTCGCAATCATTGAAATAAACTATCAATTGAGAAACCAGATCTTTCAGAGTTACACAAGTTCTCTGTAACGTGTCCCTAATAACAAAAAAAAAAAAAAAAAAAAAAAAAAAACAATTAACTTACGTTTAGACGAAAAAATATAAATACAAATACAAAATAATACAAAATATGTAATCCTGGTACACAAAACGACATTTATTAAAATCAATAAAATTATAAATTACTTTTAACTCAAACCGATCGTCTCATCATCATCACACATTTATCACAAATAAAAAAAAAGTTAATATTTATTCATTACTATTTTAGACTTTAAATACTATAAAAGGGATATCAATGAATAATTCAAAAGAAACGTGTTGAAGTTTCTTACCTGTCGTGAATCAAATGACTTTGTAAAGATGCATGGCTTTCAGTTTTAAGGCGTTTAATTTCTTCTTGTAAATCATAAATAATTTTATTGTTTCCTTCCTTTAAACGTTTAATTTCTTGCCCATGACGTTCTTTTAAATTTTTCAAATTCTTTCCTGCATTATTTGTTAATTTGTTGTAGAGTGTGAATAATTCCGAGGACCAATTTTCATGAGACTCGGAATCATCGTTGATTACGAACTAAAACATTTATCATAATATTTGTTGTTTAAGCGTATATAAAATATATACTTAAATACATCAGCATTCATAGCCGAAACGCTATACGTGAAATACGTATACAATAAAAAAAAAAAAAAAAAAAAATATATATATATATATATATATATATATATATATTATTAATTTATAAAATTCTAAACGGCTAATGAAACAATATTATCTAGTTGAGCGCACGCAATAAAACTACCTCGATTTCTTGTTGAAAATCATTGATTATGTCGTTACGGGCGAGCTTGACTTGTTCGTCGAGTTGCCGATTGTAATCCGCACGGAGTTCGTTCAACACGTTACTCTCCACTCCAGCCGTACAGTAATCCTCGGTTTGA
Organism: Ceratosolen fusciceps; assembly: GCA_018883505.1. Taxonomy (NCBI): domain Eukaryota; kingdom Metazoa; phylum Arthropoda; class Insecta; order Hymenoptera; family Agaonidae; genus Ceratosolen; species Ceratosolen fusciceps. The sequence goes on from RCIC01000009.1 coordinate 3,447,136, forward strand.
CAAAACTACACGCAAAATGATTAAGTTAGTCAGAAACACAAATTGAAAAACAATTATTATATTTTATATCTAATCTCTTTATTCGATTATAATTTTTCGTTATAATATTATTATTATTATTATTCGGATTAACAACGAAAATCATGCACGTAACAATGGAAAATATATACATATAAAAAATGTATACACAAAAAATTTAAGTACGTATATGAAATTCTTTATTAAATTTCATTATTTTTAAACGTTAATATTAGAAATGAAATTAATATCACGTATGCTTTCAGTGTGAATACCAGTAAGCTTTTATTATTAAAAAAATTGTGTATAAAAGTCCGTTAAATCCTATTAAAAGTACAAAACTCATTACTTTTTTAAAGTAAAAATTCCCCTTTTGATTTGCATTTTACTTAAATATAAATATATGATCAAGAATAAATTTATATGTATTTTGTGTGCTCGGATGTTACTTATTATCAGGAATTTGTCGTCAATTGTCAATTGTTATAATTAAGTGTTGTAATGTAAAGATAAATAAATTGTACATTTCGATTCAATCAGGCACTTGTCACTTTACATAATTCATATCCAGTATAATAATAAACCATTAAAAACGAACAAAAGAATCGAATTTGGCATAAATGAAGTAGAAATATTATACCTGATTAACAAGTTTTAACAATGCAGTAGTACGTTTGGGTTTTCCGTTTAAGTCCTGCTGTTGCTTCTGAATATTCTGTTCCTTATATTCCTTTATAATACCCTCGTTGAAACTATTTTTCGGCTCCTCACTAGTTAACTCTAAATGATCAGATTTCAATTCCTTCTCTAAAATACCTAATTAACAATTAATTCAATTAACGTTAAATTTCAGACCTTACAAGAGCTACAATAAACACTATTTAAAAATGAATTTTATCTTAACCTTTAAGATGTATATCGAAATAATCGTATATCGAAATTTGAAAGCGTTTATTTACACGAAATAGAAGCATGAGACGCAGGCTCAGATACAAAGACAATTTTATAAAAGTAAATATGTTTACATTTTCTTACCTAGGGCATCTCCACCTCCCCCTAAACAATTAACAGTACTGCCAGCAACATATATATCATCGGATAGATCTTCGATCTTACTATCATTATCTAATATTTTTCTTGATTGTAAACTGAAAACATCCTCAGAGTATTGCTTTTTCATTTCAAAACACTTTTGTTCAAAATATTTTCGTAGCTCCTCTACCTCCTGAGTATGCTTCACCTCCATATCCGTTGCCGACTGTTTTAATATAGCTTCCCTATTCTCGTAAGTTAAAATTAATTGTTCAAATTTGTAAGCTTCATCAGATATTTTTATTTTTAATAATTTGATTTCTTTGTTATATGACTCTTCTTTATCATCTATTTTTTCTAATTAAATATTTGAAATATAAAAATTTTGAATTATACATCAATTAAATCAATATTAATAATAAATATATATATATATATATATATTAAATATATTATCTAGATATTATCCGTACTATAAATATTTTATTAATAAATTTTGATTTATAATTTAAAAAATATAATTGTTACAGCTTATGTTGCATTGGAATAAATGAAAATAAAATGTTATTGATTGTACAAAAAAATGCAATGATGTAAATATATTTTTAATTAATAGAATTAGTTTTAGCTATTAGCATAAAGTTAATTTAAAACGCTGAAAATAAAGAAACAAGTTTTTCTAAATCATAAATGAATCACAAACGGATCACAAACAGGTTTACTACAAATATAAACTTTTTATATTAAATTTAAATTCAAATTTATTATTTGATTTATAATTTGAAGTTGCTAATGAAAAAAAAAATGGTAAAAAAATTATTTTTAAACATGAAATAAAGCAGTAAAAGTGAATAAATGTATTACGAATTAACAGATACGTTAATTATAGATAAGTTAACGTAAAAATACTGCAGACAATAAAATACTTTAAAAGCCAATAATATAAAAATTATATATTAAATTTTATATATTACTAAATTACGTTTGCTTATTCGTGTTATATTAAATAAATACATAAGAAAAAATTGTTTCAGAAAAAAATTTACTTAGCAGTTCCTTCTGTTCCTTTGTTTTTGTCTCGATCTCAAGCTTTAAATTTAAATTTTCTTTTTTATAATCGTCAAATTGTTTTCGACATAGATCTAATTTCTGTAACATCTTATTATAGTCAGTTTGCTTTAGTAAAAGTTCTTCAAGTTTTAGAGTAGATGAATCGGGAGATTCAGTTTGATCTAACATTATTGTCGAATCAGTTTCTCCACAGCCTAATGTTTGATCTAATTTTTCTTGAATAAGTGCACATTCCGTATAAGCAGATGTTAAACCATTTTTTAGCTTATTATTTTCTTCCATCAAGCTGTGATTAATCTTATAAATTTCATCGAGTTTCTTTAAATAATTTTCTATCTTTTGTTCATCAGTTTTCGTTGTATTTTTTAACTGTTCGCAAGTATTTGTCAAATCTTTAATTTGCTCTTTATAATTATCTTCGGCTTTTTTCAGTTCTTCAACTTGTTTTTCGTAGTTATCGATTTTGTTTATTAAATTTGTTTGCAAAGGTGCTTTTTCATCTTAAAAAATAATTTTAAATCAGTAACTTTTATTTACAACAAAATTTTGAATGTTGAAATAAAATAAAAATATCTACGTTATACATATTTAAATATAAAAAAATATTCTATATTATAAGAAATAAGATTAAACCATATACTTTGTGTTAGTCGATAAAATCTTTGCTTTGAAATCCATTAATTTTTATTATCATTTACATAGTTAATTGAATAATGTAGCAAGAATACGTAGAAATTTAAATAGTATAATTTGAAAAAATTTAATAACAAAGCATATTTGTTTTATATAAGGTAATTTATAAATTTTTATGTTATATTAATATTAATAATATTGTCATATTTTTGTTTTTAATAATTTTTAATAAAGTCGAAATTGCGTAAAAATTTGTATAAATTATATTAAAACTATATTAAATGTAATATATCTCGTCAATTTAGAAAATAATGTAGGATGGAAAAGATTAACTCATATTAAAGCAGTCGATTAAAATATTTATCTTGTAATATTTAATTTTTTTATAGAATATTGCATAAAAAACTTAGTTGTCAACAAGATGGGAAAAAAATTTGGATGCACCCTTCTGGAGCGAAGGCGCGGTCGTACGCAAGATTCTACGTAGTTTCTTACCTAGCGCTTGTTTAGTAAACTGATATTGAATAGCCATCTCGTCGAAACTTTGATATGCTGTCGCGTCCATTTCTGTAAAACTAGCTTTGCTAAATGTCGAGGAAGACTTCCTTGCAGAGAAATTTCTATTAACTGACATTCTTTCTTCAGGTTGTTTATCATCTGTCTGAAATTAAAAAAATAAGTATAATTATAATCTTTATACATATTTTAAATTCTGAAAAAATAATTTACTTAATTTTATATAAAAATTTGAATTATATTAATCTATGTAAGCGTATTAAAGAATATTACGAGATATTCTATTCTATATAAGTTAATTATGTTGGACGTAAAATTTAAATTAATTATTTAACATACCTTATGGCATTCTATTTCCGATTTTGACAACGCTAAATCATGAATCGCACGATCTAACGATAGCTCTATACTTTGCTTAGAATCAAGAACTGTAGTAGTTGTTAAAAATTTGGTTGCCATATCTTGAAGTTGTAGTTTATGTAATTTGATTTGTTCAATAAATAATTCCTTTTCGGTCGTATATGATTCTTTAGAACAAATTGCCTCATGTTTAAGAGATTCAATATTGCGTTTACAATCAATTAATTCTGACTGAAGATCAGCTAATTTATTTCTATAATGATCTTCATTTTGTTCGTACTCTTTTTTTAAGTTTTCCAATTCTGTATCATGTGCCTGTTTCAGTTCCTATAAAACCAAAATATTTTTCAAACATCCGTACTAAAATACTTTATAGATTATTTCTTAAATTTTTTCAATTAAAATTGATTGTACAATATAATTTATACAAAAATATATTTTTTAAAAAACAATTACATATCTAATTGTAATAGATTTTTCAAAATTTATTTAATTTTGTAATTTTAATTTCATAATTATTTTTGTAGAAGTACCATGATTCTGAGTTCTTATTTCATCGTTTTATATTGAAGTTTCATGGATTAAAATTCAATTATTCTAAATATCAAACTAAAAATAAAAAATGATAAATCTGAACACTTACAGTAATTTCATTTTTATGTTTTATATTATTTGTATGGGTCTTAATTGTAAATTTTTCAATAATTGTTTGTGTTTGTTTTTTTATTTTCTCCATTTGTTCCTCATATTGTTTTTGATTGATTTCAGAATTGCTAATATTACTGTCGACTGAATTATGTTTCATATCTTTATCACTGTATGAAGTACTATCAATTGTAGAAACCTGTATAGTACATATAAATTACATATTATATTTATAAATTTTATATAGATATTTAAATATAAGTACAAAAAAAAATTTGTAATTGTAGAACAGAGTAACTCTTACCTTTCCTTCACAAGTATTTTCTCCATTAGAAATCCTTAATTGAGTTGAATTTAAGATATTAAGCTGAGAAACCAAACCATCTCTGGAAGCTATAGCTTGTGTCAATGATTTCGTCAAGTCTTCAATTAAAATATCTCGATGATGTATCGCATTCTCATACTCTTTAAACTTTCCAGTAAAATTGAATAAAATTGAATTTACATACATATAAACACAGTCATGTTTTGTTTTTTATAAATATTACTACTTTCAGATTGATAATTCAATTATTATAAATATCATTTAAGCATAATGATAATATTATAAATAAGTAAATAATAAATATTATATTATAAATAATAAAATCAAATTTTCATTTACATTATTTCATTTGATTTCGTCAATAATTTTTTTAAAAATATTTTAGAATAAAATGAAATCGGACACATTTTTTATTAATGTAATTATGTATAAGATATATAAATTTATGAAATATATAAAATATACAAATTTATAAATCTAACCTTATTGCGATATGTTTCAATGATGTCTTTGTTAGGAATATTACTATTTTGACTGATATGAGATGAAGTGGGAGAAGATACATCAGTTCCTAGGTGATCAAACTCAGCATGAAGTTCTTCATAAACAGCTTCTTTTTCTTGAAGTATTTCATCTAGTACAGTAACTCTTCCAGTTATCTCATCCCAATCACCGTCACCTTCTCCTTCACTCATATTAATACTGTTGTATGTTATATCTCTTGATAAAGAACATTCATTATTCTAAATATATTAAAAACACTACTTTAATAATTCATTAAAACGTAGTTCTAATCATGTTTATATATAATTATTTCTAAATTAAACTTATAAAGTTTGTTATTGTTAGAACAATTAAAGTCTTTGTTAAAAAAAGTTGTTAATATAAAATTGATTCATTATATATTGAAACTCACGCAAATACTTTTTAGATCCATAGATTGATTTTCGGTTTCATTGATAAATGAATCGTCATTTGAAGCTTGTTCCAAATTTTTACTGAATATTTTATCAGCACTTTGTGTTTGATACTTTTCCAATTGGTGGGAAAAAAAAATTATTTTTTTCATCAATAAATATCAAGGAAAAATAATGTAATTGTAAAGTAAACTTTATTATTTAATTAAAATTTTAGTGATATTATGTATGAATGGATCTATTTATTATTGTAATTTAGGAATATAAACAATGTATGTTATTGCATTTAAAAATAAAAACAAAACGATAATATTATATGCAACCTATAATTTTTAATACAAGAAGTAATTAATATATGATAACTATAGGATTTTTATAGATGATAAATTACTCAGATAAACAAAAGTTTAGCAATAACAATATAAATATAAGACAATTTATAAACTGTTTAATTTTAATAATAATATAAAGAAACTTAATTTAAGAAACTTCTTGAAGAGTCATAAATATGCCCTTGTAAAGTATGCAGTGTAAGAAGAGACTAATGTTTTTAGAAACTCATGCAACTGCTTCTGGGATAAAATCAAAGATATAAATAGCTCGAAAGCAATTGCATTTTTAGAGCCCTTAAAGACAGTATCTATCTTTATCATTCTTACCACCATACTAGACTTCCAAGCGCGTCTTTTACGCTTTTCGTCATCCATCCTTAAATTTGTTGATTCCTCCACGATTAATTTCACGCTTTTCTGTTCATTCTCGAACTTTTTTTATTTAAAAACAATGCATGAGCTTATTTACTTGTTAAAAATGGCAATGATCCAATCCGCAAATACATCCTTTTCTCCTTAAAGTTTCGACTTAACTGAAAAAACGTATCGAGCTGTTATTCACTACAATCCGAGACTAACCGCCCGATACGGTTTACGTTTCTCTATTTCCTTCTCTTTTTCACTCTATCCCACTTTCGTTTGGCGGTTACACACACGTCTTTGTCACGCAGTCTTAATTTGAAAATAAACTAAAAATACGACCCTTACAATGTATATTAAATAAGAGCTTTGTCACTTAATTATTGCTAGATTTGTTAGTAATAATTACATTAGCCTGTTATGAACATTCCGAGGGTTTTTAAACCGTTCGATATGTTGGAAGATGGGAGGGGGGGGGATCGAAATTTCAATATAAATCAATTAAGTATTCGAAATTGAAGGAAAAATTGTCTAAGTAGAAAGGCCAATGCGTCTCTCGCGTTCGATCTTTTGATCGAAACTCATCGTAACAACATAGAAAAGAGATTATTGTTTTTTATTAGTAAAAAATGGGAAGCGGGATAAAAAGTTCTGATCAATCGCTAAAAATAAATTTAAAGAAATATTATATATATACACGGTATATGTATATATATATACGTACCAAGTAGGGGATAAATAATTGTAATATTACGATTATTACATAAGACGGCGATAATAAAGGCCATTGTGGAGTTAAGTTAAAATTTTTTGTATATGCTCGTGCCAGTAAGTATACTCGTACACGACATTCGCTACTTTCCTTTCTAAGCGGCTCCACACATTTTTGCGCTTCACTATATTTTTACTTGCAGATGGCATTCCGTTACATCGATTTTATTGAAAAACTCCTATATAAATATATATATATATATATATATATATATATAAAATAAAAGGAATGTATGAGGAGGGGTCAATTAAGGAGGATCGTTGTAAAAATTTAGGGTGCGGGAGGCTGCGGAGCCCATCCAGTCTTGCTTGTGTGTCGGCCTAGCGTTCATGCGGCTCGTGTAAAAAGTCGTTAGGCGCATGCGCAGTTGCCCTCTAACGACACTCCCGTAAACTTTATTCAATTGAAATTTACGGATTCCCATAGTTCGTTATAATTTTCAAATAAATATACAACAGAAAACAACAGTTCGTAACGAGTCCGTGAGCAGTGTAAGCTCAGAGGGTTTCTGTAGGGCAAAATAAACACGCCAAAACGTGTTTTTTGTCTGTTGGGTCATTAACCGTGAAAAGAGTAACGTAATTGTCAAAGTAGAGGAGGAAACGTAGGGGATAATATACCAAATAATGGATTTTCGCGAGCGATACAAGAGAATCGGCTTCGGACGAGAAGATGTCGAGTTTAACCGGACGCTTAGGAGTCAGCGCCGCGAGGAAGCTCGTCATGAATTGCGCACTGAACATTTTAATAAAAAACGTCGTATACATTTGGATGATAGTATAGGGTGCGAGGAGCCTGAAAAGAAAACTGCCAACGATGCGAAACTTATTAATTCCGAAGAAGAAGCTAAAAAAAAGGCCGCTGCAGGTTTGTTTTACATCGGCTAAACATATCCAAGCTTGCAGTTAGCACTTTATATATTAATTGAGAAAAGCTGCTTTTCGCTGCTACTCGATTCTTTCAAAACTAGCGTGAATTTTAACACATTGTACAATCATTGCGAATTTTAATTCATTTATTCCAAGTTATATACATATATATATATATATATATATATATATGGAAAATCATAATTTTACAAACATTTTTTAGTTAAAAATATTAATTTTCATGTAAATAAATAAAGTTATTAAATACAAGAATAGGTCAAACACGATATAAAAAAATATTTTCTTAAAAAAAATTAATAATATTATCAATTTGTAAACAATTTTGAATTAAACATTGCAGATTTAGAAGTAGCAGTTCAAAAACGTCTTAGGCAATTAGTAAAATGGCGTGAAGAAAGAAATAGACGTAGACTTCAAGAGAAAAAAAGAGCTAAACCTGTATTTAAAGTTGGAGTTGTTCATCATCGTATGTATTCTCCACCATTAACTAAAAATCCACTTCCTTTACCAGTGCCAAGACTCTGTAAGAATAAAGAAACCCAACTAGAGCAGCCTTCAAAAAGAGTGACTAGAGCAACTGAAAAACGTTTGGCTATAAAATCTATAATCTATCAACAAAAACTGCAAAATTCAAAATCTAAAAAAGTAACAATTAATTTCTTAATTTCATTAAAAATACAAATTATATTAGCAGCGCAAGTTTTATAATCTTCAATATATTAAAACATTATTTTTTAAGTTTTAAGTATAATAGAAATTAAAATAATGGAATATTATAATAAATTTTATTATTTATAATTGATTTTATTAGTTATTTTATTATGAATGAAGTAAAATTTGATAAAGCTACGTAATGAAATTATAAGAGCTTAAAATTATATTACAACTTTTGAATTATTAAATTTTTCTATTTATTTTAATATATAAATTTAATTTATAAAAAATGTTAAATTATATATTAATAGATTATATAACATAAGTTTTTTTTTTTTATTTAATTGTTATTAATTAATTCAACTATCATATTTTTAATTTTTCTGTAGATTAAAAAACCTGTAGAAGAGATATCTATAATACCAAAAAATCATCAATTTAAAGCTCCTGCTGGAATCACAGCAATTCCAATGTTTGGTCGGCATGCCTCGAAAGATACTAATGAAAATATGGAATTCAATTTATCTTCGAATAACATATTATCCAACAACAACAACTATGGCAAGAGACATCTCTACAATACAGAAATAAAGAAAGTATTATCATCGACCGATCAGCCATCGATTCTACCAAATTCTACCAGACAATGTTCATATAACAAAAGTTACAATACTGACTCCTGTGTAAAATCTAATAATAACAGTGTTAACGATTCAATGAATGATACATCAGTGGAATCTGTATCTTTAAAAGTTTCATTTGATCAGGAAATTCTAGAAGATAAACAAAACATTAGCACTGATTGTAAAGTAAATTCTAGCATTAAGAAAAATGTGCGTTTGTCGACAAGACAAAATAATTCTCCGAAAATTAAGGCTTCAAATATAAAAGCATCAGAATACCCTATGGATAATCAAGAACCGATGAAAAATCAGAATAATATTGACTACAGCTTATCAAATAAAAGTAAAAGGTCAAGTAGAAAATTATCAAATAAAGCTAACGGCTCCCTAAAATTAGTAAAAGATGTTAGTTTTCCAGCGGAAAATATCCAACCAATTTCTGATAGTTCTAAAATGAATGTTAGCTTTTCAAAACAAAAAATGCTTGAAAAAAACAATAAGATATCTAATAATGAAAATGCTAACTTTGGTAACATGGATAAAGAAAATAGTTTTCATTTAATAAATCAGAAAATCTTGGATACTGATTTGAAGTCTATAAATAATACTGGTATAGTGGATTCCATTATGGTAGAGCCAAATAAAAGTCTATCAGCAAGATCTACAAGAGCGGTTTTTAATAAAAATAAAAATGTTGATTCGAAAGAAGAGACTAATTACTTTTCCGAAAATGAAGGAATAGTAGATAAGAGATGTATTGTTAATTCCAAGTGGACAAATCTCATGGATTCAAGTCTTTTAGATCAAAGTAAAACGAAATCACCGAAAGGAAGGAAATTATCAAAAACAGCGCATGTAATTAGAGCGCAAGATGAGTCTTTAATAAAATTCTCACCTCGCCGTTCACTTAGACGACAAACTGAAAAAGTTTCCAAGTCAATTAGTCAGCCTACAGTAGTAGAAATGAAGAAAAGTCCAAAATCGGCAGCTAACAATCAAATAAATTTTTCGTGGTCGGAACTAGGCAGCACACCACCCTCCGTCTCCGATTATTCAATAAAAGAAAAAACATCCAATAACAACGAGGATATTCGTCAAAATTTCAGTTTAAATTTATCGCTTAATAAAGACTCGATCGATATAAATAAACCACCCGCATACTTTTCTCCATATATAGTAACGAGTAGAGGTAAAAAGAGTATTCGTAAGGAAATACAGCGGCATCGTTTAAACCAGTCTATGTCTTCGGAAATTCCTACGAAGGATACGGTCATGCAGAATCTCAACATATTTGAAGAAGAAGAGCAACGAACGGCTCAAGTAGGAATCAAATTTATTTTATCACTTTATATATTATTATTATTATTATTATTATTATTATTATTATTATTATTATTATTAGCTATATACTTTCAATTTACTTCGTCGGACAGCTTGAAAATACTTCCGCGCGGATAACTTTAAGTTGTCAACTCAAGCCTCGTAGACGAAAATTAATTTGTAAAATTTACCTTTATTTTATCTACCTACTGACAACGATAATTCGACTATCGGTATAAAAAATAATTTAACGTTCTTGCTTAACTGAAGAATCTTACCGAATGATTAAAAAATATTTCATTGTTTGACTCATTTAATATTTATCAATTATTATAAAATAATCGTAATTTATATTGTGATTATTTCACATCACTATCGTCTATACGAATGAATTAATAATAACTTACGGGATCGATGATTCATAATGCTTTTTTTATTAATTTCGATTGTATTTTAATTAAACTACACTCGTAAACGTATTTTTTAAACATATAGATGATTAGTTAATAAGCATTTTATTTACACTAATATTTACCTTTTTTTATTATTTAAGTACTACAAGTACATTCTTGATCAGGAGATCTCTCGTTTAAATGAACTCTGTGACACTTGGAACGCAGTGAAGGAAAATGATTCTACTCCCGAAGAAATGCGCGATCTAATACAAGCAGCAGTTGGCCAAACTAAGTTGCTGATTAATAAAAAGTTTGAGCGCTTCCGTAGTTTAGTACAGGACTGCGAAACCGGTAAAGGCGAAATGCTTGTTACGTGCAAGGATCTTCAAGGTTTTTGGGACATGATGTACATGGAAATTAAAGACTGCAATAATCGATTCAACAAGCTGAAGGAATTACAGGCTCGGAATTGGATAGATGATGAATCGAAGGAGGTTAAGGATGCGCAGCAAATTAAAAATAAGAAACCCGCAGCGGCTAAAAGGATTATCAATAAAAAAAAAATTACGTCCACGAGACCGAGCTCACTCAGGGCTCATATTATGGCTGCAAGAAAGAAACAGATTGCAGGTACCAATGATGACATGACTAAGTAAGTTTATATTTCGATAAGTATTTTTCAATTTACATAAACATGAAGTTTCTTTAATAATTATAATACCGTAGGATGACAAGTTAACAAATTTATTTCTTAATTAAGTAATATTTATAATTATCGAAATAAAGTAGTTATAAATAGATCGATATCATAAACTTTTGCACTGAAATAAAATAAAGAAATGCATCCTGTACAACAAATTATTTTCAATAAACGTTAAAGATAAATTGGTTTAAATTTTAAAAAGACAAATAGTGTAAAAGAGTTATTGTTTTGAGTTCTTATACGTTCATAATTGTAAATATTTAACTACCTATATAAATTATGTATTATTATTATTATTTTTGTTATTTTTAAATTGATTTTGAAACAGGAAATGACATATTCCCGGTGCTTTCTCACCGTCTTTGGTTTGTAGTGTAGTCTCGTTAAATGCGGCCATGAGAGGATCGATCGGTTTTCCGATGATCTCTAAAAAATTTGCTCCCTTTATCATCATCATCATCATCATCATCATCATTATCATCGTTATTAATTATTATAATTGTTGATGCTATTTACGTTGTTCTTATTATATGTTTATTTATTTTCATTCACTGTCCCCGTACGGAATAAATTAATTGCGCTTTATAATAATTAAGACACTAATACCCTTACATCGTCTATAATTAATATCTTAAAAATTTATAGAGTTGAAGAAATTAATCTTCTTAATGACAAGGGTTCAAGACATTCAAGCGCGAAAAGTTCAGAGAAAATAGCGCGTCGAACTTCTACTCCAAAGTTAGCATTACAGAAACTGACGCAACTTCAAAAAAGTACTACCAGTCCGTTGATTGTAATGAAGCTCAGTCAGATGTGTAAAACACCGGAAGTACAGCTGAACGTTTCAACTACTTACATAAATTGTGACCGTACTCCCGCTAAAAGTATATTAAAATCATTTAAAGATGAATCAACAAGCTTGATTGGAAAATCATCGAATAAGGTCTTATTTAAAGAGCAGCTCATGGAATTTCACGATTACGAAAACAATAAAAGAAGCCATGATTCTGGTAATTATTAAATGTAACGCATTCTCTTTGTATAAATAAGTAGGTTTATGTAAATGTATCTTAGGTAAAGTAGTTTTTGATTTATAAAGGATTTCTGAAATCTTTAAAAACAATTTAAAATTTTGTTATTAAGTCATTTATTATTTAAAACGAATAGTAATCTTAATAGAAGTTTTTTTGAATTACTTTTTAAACGGTGTTAGGCCATTGTGCATTATCGAAATTTATGTTAATTAATTTATTAATTATATATTATATTATTTACTTATAAAATTTATTTGCTTGGGCTCATAACGTTTATTTTATATTTTTAGAAAACATTATTAATTGTAAAGAGCCAATTGAGAGAAAACTAAACTTTGAAAGTGATAGCTTCAACGTGTCCAATATAGAAGATAATGAAGAAAGTGTTAATTTAACAAATGTATCGAACGGTGTTAGGCAGAATAATGTAAAAAATTCTCATAATAAACCAAAGATTCCTAAAATCATAATTTCCGAAGCTAGCATCCCTTCTTCAGTAGATACAACAGTCGATGATTTATCCAATAAGCATTTAAATATTTCGAAGTTCGGACTGAAGAATGAAAGTCCTATAATTTCCTTGTCTCCCTTAACTTTAATTGACACTAAAGTTGAAAATTCTCATCAGAAAAGTTCAAAAACGAAAAAACAGATTTCGTTTAATGAAGATGTCAGTGCTAGTTATTCACGAACTCTTAGAAGTAGGAAATTTTCAGTCCCATTAACGCCTAAATTACAGTTAAAAAGCTCTATGGTAAGTTTAATATTATTAATAAAATTTCTATTATGGTCTAAATTAAAAATATATAGAATTGATTTTTAAGATGTAGATATGTTTGAAAAATTTGTAAACTATTATTCATATAATTATAATTTTAAATAATTAATTTTATTATATATTTTTAATTTTTAACCATCATATACATTCATATTATAGCAAACATTTGAAAATCACTAAATGTTACGGCTTAACAACTTATAATGATTAACTACATTCTTATTTTATAGAAAAAAGTTCATGAGGATTTAAGTAAAGAAGTAGATGATAATAGTTTAGAAGAATACACAAATCAAAACTTAAGCTCTCAACTGGATAATCAGCTAAAGGTATATGTATTTGTATGTTACATTAAACATATGGTGTAGTAATAATATAATAATTTTGTATAAAAATAGATATTATTATCTATAAGTTATTATTGTATTTTTATATTAAATTTATATCAACTTAATTTAGGAATTATACTTGAATCCTGATGGAATTATATGTCAAAGAAATGTTAAAAAAAATGAAAACTTTTTGAATACACCAAAACTAAAGCGATGTAATTCAGAGGTAAGATATTTTAATAAATAGTATAAAAAAATTAGAACAAACTTATAAATCATTTTAATTTTCTTAAGACTGCATATAAAAATATAAGATACAATGAAAATAGACAATCAAATACATTAAATACAATGGCAAATACATTGATACTAAAACTAAATAATAATAGTCTACGTATACCTTTATTTATATGTTTTCAAAACATTATTATATCTTTTATTTTAAAAAATTTTAAATGTATGTAATTCATAAGTTTTATGTTTTTAAGAAATTTTTAGAATAATATTTTCAATATTTTATGTTTAGACGTTAGGAATTAATTCGGATAGTTTAGTTTCTCCAATGATTGAAGGTGATAATGAAAATAAAAAATTATCAACGACTCCTAGAATTAGAAGACAAAGTAAAAAAGTAATTTGATTTTATTATTATTTATTAATTTCGTGAAATACATGATTTACCGATCGCTAACTTAATAGAAACTTTTGTTTTAGAAATCGTCTGTCAGTACGAAATTAAATAATACATCTGTCGAAGAAATGACTAAAGTAAAGTTGAATAAGAGAAATATGGAAACTCTTAACAAAATTAATATAATCGAGAAAATTAATAGATTCGGATCGCCAAAGAAGAATCAGGAAAATGAAATTTTAACACCAGTAAATAATTCGAAACACACTGTAATTACTAATCAAAGAACAAGAAATTCCATGGTATATTAATTTTATTTTAAAAACATAATGTATTCCTAATTTTTGTTTTACTTTACAGAGATTACAAGAAAACGTAGAACCTTCTTTGCATAATACCAATGATAATAAAAGTACCAAAAAATCCAGTTCAAAAAAAAATACCTCAAAAGTAAATTTTAAAAATATAAATTTTTTAAAAATCTAATGTATAATTTAAAAAAAATTGTTTCTTTTCTTTTTTTTTTTTAGGTATTCACAGAAAAGTTGACTGAACAACAAACTGATTTAAATAATACAATAAGTGAACCGTTAACACCAAATCGACGAAAAAGTTTACGGGTAAATATTTGTAAGAATCATCTCTTGATTATAAAATTTACTATACATAGAATCTTTTATCCAAATGGATATGTAGTAATGAAATTCCCTCCCATTTTATCTCTATATTTATTATCATAAATATTTTATTTTACAGATAGCTCAAGTAAACACGAGGCAGGAAGATTATGAATAATAATTGGAATTAACAATTAATTCAGATTTATCTAGTATGAAGTATGAGGTTAACTTAAATTACTTTTTATTTTTATATTAATAAGATAATAATATAAACAAAATGTATAATAATTTCACTAAATTTATTTTAAAAATTTATTCTATACTTTTATATTATACTAACTAAATGTGTGTTATGTAATTAATTATAAATTTATAATTGTACAGAGTGTCTTCATATAAAGCATTGATCACGCGATCATTGATAATAAATTTCTATACAAATATTAAAACATTATTCAGAATTTCTTGTATGAAAATAGTGTAATTTACATATTTTCTATTAATGTTATACTGTTTATAAAAGCTTATTTTTATGTCTTTATGAAAAAGTAAATTAACAAGATTAATTATTGAATTAAATTTGTCACCTATCACCTAGCCAATAAAGTCGAAGACTATTATCGCGACAATTGTGCCCTTCATTTTCATAAATTCTACTACCTGTACAAACTGCGACTATGGGTAAGTTTTTATGCAAACTAACGCCGTTAATACAATCTTTTGACATTTGAATTTGATATCGCGGGTTTAATTCTTCGTCGATCTGAAGATTATCCGGAATTTGCCATATTTTTATTACGCCATCAGTTCCACCTGGAAAATATGTAATAAGCATTGTAATTAAATTAAGTATAAGTAAAAAAATGAATATGTTTTTTATATTTATTCACCGGAAATTATTTCTTCTCCGCTGTAAGAAAGGGAGAAATATATTCGTTGATTGGTATCGGCTTGTCGATTTTGTAACGAGTATAGTACAGAGCCAGGATTTCGAAGATCCCAACATAAAAATTCTCTGCCTTTCCGAACAGATGAATAAAGTTTTGTCCCACAAGGGCTGAATTCGATTTGCGTTACACCACTACCTGTTTTAAATGAACAAATTGGACCATCTTTGTATAAACCTAAATTTAAAAAAAAAAACAAAAAAATAAGGCATTCGTTTATTTTTATTAAATATTTACATTGTATTTTACCTATATATTTAGAGTAGGTTCCAAATCCAATCAGTCCTGTCATTGCAGGATTTTCTCGAATACATGACACCAATCCCGTTATATTGGGAAAGTCTTTCTTTAAATAAATATTATCTACTTGACGACCAGGATAATTGGTATCAAATGTTCTAAGGGCATTTTTAAATCCAGCCCAGATTTGTCCACCAAAATTGGTAAATTGTATACTTATAGCAGCTTCTACTTCATCGACTCTAAAAGAAATAAAGATAAAATGTAAAAGTTTTTTAATGTGATTTACATTTTTTGACCCATTATAATAATAATATTAATCATAATGCTTTCAGTTTAATTCGTCAATACTACTACAATAATAATATTTTATTATTTGAATTTAAAAAAAAAAGTAATTTTTTAAATGTTAACTGATTATATGCTCGATAAGTTGCTCGAAGTTGTCCTGTAAAAGCATCCCAAAGATGTACTGGACTACCCTGGCTCGTACTTAAAAAACAACACGTTGAAAGATCCCATGAACTCATGTATGGAAACCAGGAACAGTCATATATCAGTCCACCTTCTTTTACATTCAATGTTGATTTAAAAGGGGGTATATTTAAGTCTTCTGGAAATTTTCCATCATATAATTCTCGTGCTAACTCAAAAATATGCATTTTAAAATTTTCTGTAGGTACTAAAATACATGTACCGTCCGGTGACCAGTGGCAGCCTTTTGTAAAGTTTTCATTTGTTTCCGTTGGCTTAAATTCATTTATTGCAGAACATATTAAAGTAGGCATACTCCAATCGTATATCAGTTGCACAAATTCCTGACTTTTACTATTTGTATTATTGTCATTATCACATTTATTATTCTCTGCTTCGTTCTTGATAAGATTGTCCTAAAAATATAATTTAAACAAAAGATAGTAATTAGGATTGAAAAATTATTGCTGAATAAAATGTTTGAATGTCTCGTTAATAAATGGTTGTTCTTATTACATTGTTTGATTTTTCATCGACAATTACATCCTTCATTTTATTGTTCAAAATAATCAAATCATCGGTAATCATTTCTACACACATTTTATCGTGTTTTATCGAATCATTATTCTCAACTGATAAACATTGATCGATATTAGTTGAACAACTTAGAAGATTATTAGATTCGTTAAAAAAGTCTGTTTTGTTTTCGCGTGTTATCAAACAATTTTCCAAATCATTTTCCGCATCGGTTGCTTTACTATACTGTTGTTGATATTCAAATGATTGTTGTTCGGCATCGCGGATTTCATTCATTTTCAAAGTTTAACAACTTTTTCAATATCAAATCACAGAACTAAAATTCTCTTATTCAAAAGCATCGTTGATTCCAAAGTACTGTACGCACGTAAACAAATTATCCGGCTTTGCACACTTCCCGGTAAACACCGACTACTACTACTACTGCTACTACTACTAGCTCAAGAAATTACTGCAGTTCGTAAAAGAGCTCTGCTTTAATTGCTTAGTCTCCCCTTGCGCCATATTACTAAATTTTACGAATCGCGCCACTTTCAATTACGCTTTATAATACAAACGTCTACGATTTAGAGATTATAAGAACTAATTTTTAATAACAAAGAATACTTGTTTTTTTTAGATTTTTTTTTTATTATTATTGTTACGTCTAACCGATTCATAATTATAATCTATGAATTCGGATTACTTAGCTTACTTAGTATTCGGATTGTACATAAAATTTGTCGATATTATATTTATAATTAAACCTAGTTTGTGATCTAGAATCAGTTTGAAGTGCTTTAGGTAATTTGTTAATCTTACCGCGGGATAATAATGATAATAGCGCGAGAAAAATTTCGATAGCCTGCAAGGCTTTTACAGTATGTTTAGCTCGACAATAATACTAACTATAGAAGAATAAAAAAAAAAAAATAAAAAAAAAATAAAAAAACAATAAAGTTAAACTGAAAATATTAAACTGATTATTTTTTATTATAGGCGAGATGTTTTAGCAAGATTTTTCGAAGATAATCGTTTGTTTAATGTGTTCGCTAAGAACAAATATATCACAATGTCATTCATCAATAATGAAATTATTATTATTATCGAATAAAACAATGTTTTTTTTAATAGAAAAGAATGTGTATTTTAGTAATGGCGTAAGCTATACCGAAAGGCCTAAAATAAAGTTCAAATGAAAATGTATGCATTGGTACTAGTCCTCGAATAATAGAGTTTGCCATAATAAAAAACATTGATTTATAGATTTTATGACATTGATTGCATAAATTATATTTACAACTTGGGAACATTATGGGCAGAATGATAAAATATTACATACTACATATCAATAATATTATAGGCTTAGAGAATTTAGTAAAAAATAAAGAAATTTACTAGGACAATGTTGAGGGTTAATATTCATTGCAAGCAAAGTATTTTTGTAGGATTATTGAGTGGTTATCGGCAGGTTTAATCTAAAACAGTGAAAAAAAAAAGAAAAAAAGAAGAAAAATAGTAGTTGTGTATCGTAGGCGCAGCAGGTATAGGTTAGAGGTTGACGGGGTGACGGTAACGCGGACGGTAAGTCAGGTCAGATCCTAGGTCATGCTCAGATCACAGACAGAGAGGATAAGGAGAGAGAGAGAGAGGGGGGGGAGAGTCGGACACATTGTCGGTCTCTCTCTCTCGTACTCTCGGGGGCGCACCGAGTGACAAAGGGGCTACTAGAGCCTAGAGAGAGAGAGAGAGAGAGAGAGAGAGAGAGGGAAAAGACGTGCTCGGAAGGAGGCGTGAGCGAGGAGGCGAGCCAGCCAGCCAGTCAATCTGTGGAGCAGCCGTGCGTGCGCACATAAGCTCGCGTGTGTGGTGTCTGCCCGTTCGTAGAGTGTAGTCGTGGGCTTGGCATACACGTATACGGGGGAGTAAGGAGCAAGTCGTGAGGCTTGTGGTCGACCGAGGCATCGAGGTTCGAAGCAGCAGTAGTTGCTTCGGTCGGCTCGACGAGTTCTTTACACATCCGTAGCGTCATTCGTTCTTTAGTAGTGGCGGTGGTGGTGTTGGTTGGTGATCGTTGTCGCGATCGTCGTTGTCGTCGTTATTGTCGTAGTCGTAGCCGTAGCTGTAGTCGTAGTCGTAGTCGTCATAGCGCTCCTCCTGTACGAGGCTCAGGCAAGACTCGCGGGTGAAGCTCGTGGTGAAGCGCGAGCGGAGGGGAGTAGTGGAGTCACGGAGACGCGCGTCCAAGACGAGCCGCTCAAGGCTCGATCCTCTGGAGTCGTCGTCGCTTGCCGAGGCAACCGTAGCGCAAGCGAAGAAAGCAAACGGTGAGTCAACGTCGACGGCTAAGTGCTACGGCCTCTGCACCATTTCCCCCTCGCTCCTCCTCGCTCCTCCACGCTCAGCTACCTCCGCCGCCCCCGCCTCCGTCTCCGCCTCTCGCCCCTCACACCTTTCGCACCTTTCGCACCTTTCGCACCTTTAGGAATCTCTCTGGCTGTACGTATGTCTTTCCTTCTTTTCGTGCCCCTTCCTCCCTGGTCGTGCGCTCACCCTTCGTGCGCCGATGCACGCGCGCGCCCAACGGAGACAAGGAAGCAGTACGTACACCACATCTCGGAGTCTGCGTGCCTTCTCCTTCTTCTCTCCTTCATCGCTTATTTATGCTTTTTTCCGAACGACTTTCGTTTCGTTGCCGTTTCGTTTATGCCTTTTTTTTTTTTTTTTTTTTTTTTCATAACGAAGCTCGAGGTGGGTGTGTCGTATACAGTCTCGTCATTTATCGGTGAGCCTCCTTCGACAGCGGTTCCTACAAAATCCGCCCTGATACGGCGTCTTCTTGATCTTGGCTCTCTCTCTCTCTCTCTCTCTCCGCACACACACACGCAGGTGCGCGGACGCGCGCGCACTCACACACGCACGCACGCACGCACGCACCGTTTCTCTCTTTCGGGGCCTTGGAGGCTTTCCTCGGCTCCCACGCCCGCCCAGCGTATCTCCCTCCTCTCGCGCTCTCGCTCGCTCGCTCGCATACGCGTTCTCTCTATCTCCTTCTCTCTCGTGCTCTCTCCTTCGCTCTCTCCTTCGCTCTCTGCCGTCAACCGAATCAGCCGATCTCTTTTATTTCCTTGTACCACGGCGGTGCGTGTACACGATCGCCTCCATGGTCGTGCGCCTTCGTGACATACCAACGTTTAAGAGGCGCGCTCACTCCCACACAGGAACGTATAGAGAGAGGGACGACGCGGTTTGCCCCAACTTTTTTTCCCTCCCGTTCCGCAAAGCAAGAAAAAATAAACGAAGGTGCCACCCGCGACAATGGCAGCATCAACAGCAGCAGCGGCAGCGGCAGCGGCAGCGGCAGCCTTCCTTCCCATTGCCGTTTTTAAAGAATACTCGGCACTCTCGAGCCATCGATTACGGCGAGGTGCTCCGCTTGTCTCTCGGTCGTGGCATGTTGTTGATGCTGCGAAGGGAATGAGGACGGAGCACCTCCCCGCACTGTAAATTCGAACCCTTTGTTGCGCGCCGCACCGCCGCGATGCCCCCGATTTCATCTTCATCATCATCATCATCATCTTCTTCTTCTTCTTCTTCTTCTTCTTATTCTTCTTCGGTTGGTTCCCCTCTCTTTATTTAGGACATAAAGGGACGTTGCCGTTGAATATCGGGGTGGGGGGAGTCTGTGGAGGGATCTCCAGGACTCGGAGCAATGATACCGCAAATTATAAAATCTCTATTCGCGAAGTCACCGGCACGGCGACATCCGTCCTCGGTGGCATTATCCTCTTCTCGTAAGATGCATTCTTTTGACGATTCGACGTCCTGTTTCTTTCACTTCCCTCCGTCCCGCGTCGCGGCTACCGTAGCACGGACTTTTATATCCGCGCAACGAGGATAAGCGAGCAAGGCCTTGCCGCGTCGCCGATACTTTATGTCCATTTACCTTCTTTAAAATCCGATAGATTAATCCACTGAATTCTATTAAGGGTAAAGTAGCACCCCCTCCCCTCCCGCAACAATACGCATCATATCGCCTAATTGACTCTACCGTATCATCTGCATCGTCTACGTACTCGAAACCATGTATCCGTCTATATCGGCTTTGAATTTTTCCTCGCATTACCTACAAACTTATTTACACATTCGCGTTTTCTTCTTTTCCGAAAAGAAAAAAATCCTCCATCATCCGGGAAAAAGGCGCAAGAGGTGTCCCAAGTTGTCACAAAAAAAGAAAAAAGAAAAGAGGACGAGACCTTATTTTCCTCCCTTCGACTTCTTTTAACTTTAAATGTTAGTTCAAAAATATTTTGTACAAAGTTTTCCAAATATTTATTTGTTTCACATTCATAAGAAGCTCTACCGTACTGTTACTGCATTTTCATCTTTCGAAATTACCTGCAAATTTTCTCAAAAATTCCTACATTAGAGATATGATGATGACGATGATAATAATAATATTAACAACAACAACAACAACAACAACAACAACAACAACAATAATAATAATGATAATGATAATAATGATAATAATGATAATAATGATAATAATGATAGTTGTAGTCGTAAGAGAAGAGGGAACGTTGCCCTACTTTTTTCGGAAGTCAAGTCAAGTATTCTCCTGCTAACTCATGTATATATAATATTATGGATTTCATATACTGATAGAATATATATTCCTTTTATTTATAACATGTATTCTATATATATAATTAAGTACATAGTATTTGGTTGTCGTGTTGCCTCTATGAAAACGGAAACACGATGATGGTACATTGGAAGAATATTGAATTATCGCTCGATTATACTTTCTTTTTTTCTTTTTTTTTTTTTTTTTTATAACAAACATGGCCATTGTATATTATTAATTACCAGTCTCGTTGTGCAAGCGATTCAATACATTACTTACGTGTCACGGGTAGATATTAGAAATTTATCATCCCTCGTGCTTAAAAGAAAAAGGTACATCCCCAGGTTGACCGTCCAGTTTAGTCGATGAAAATAAAAATGAGATTAACTGTCAGAGTCTCTGTAACGAATGGTTAAAAAAATAAATAAATAAATAAAAAGAAAAAAAAGAAAAGAAATCCTTTCGAGTAAAAGACCTCAATGGCGTTCTTAATATCGTCGAAAAATTGAGAAGGGCCAAGAAAATGTTAGGTAAATTTTCGCGTATGCAAAGCCGGAAAGAAAGGAATCCGTGCGAATTGGAGGTCATTGGTGGTGGGCCCGAGAGCCTCATTCGGGGCATAATACTCGAGTCCTTTTAAACGTGTACCAATCAACACAATGCTGCTGCTGCTGCTCCCGCTCCCGCTCCCGCTCCCGCTCCCGCTCCCGCCCTTCAAATACTTTGGAATTTCTTTTGGCGGACCTTCGCGGAAGTTCTCATTCTTCGTTTATCAATATAAAAAGACATAAAAATGTCGGCTTCTATGATGACAATGGTAGAACTTGGGAAAGGTTTCCCCACCTCCCCTCCCCCCCTTCCACCGTCGCGACCCTCATCGCCACCAACTCTTACCCTCGCCGCCACCTATTTTTCCTTTTATGCGCGAACGTACTCCCTGCCGGGTTGTTACCTCCTCTACCTACCCTCGTTCCCCGGCTGTGGCTCTTTACCTACGGAGCCGAGAGGAAAATCTTCGAGCGATTGCGGATCTCACTGCTCTCTCTCTCCCTGCCCCTGCCCCTGCCCCTCCCCTCCCCGTCACCGTCACCACGGTCGCCGATGGCTTTTTTCACTCTCCCTCCCCGGCCCCTGACTTCACTTTGCGCCGTTGACGCCGAAACCCGGATATTTATTAATCTAACCGTACCAACAATGTCTTCTTCGTGTACTCTTCGACGGTGACTTTTTGTTTTTCCTCCACCTTTTCGAATCCGATCCGCTCTCGGGACTTTGGTACAAACAACGTTGGCACACCTGCTGCTCTAAACTACTCTTACTAGTTTTCTAAAACCTCTTTTGCACGATTGTACGATTTGTACAATCTAATTATTTTCTATACCCAATTCTACATTAAATTACTTTTTTTGCGCCTTTATAACGACGATTGTTAGTCACGACGATTTATTATCCTTTATTTTTACGTTGAATTTATTCCTTTATTCGCCTTAAACGAAGCGAAATTAACGATAATACGTAAGAAAGTTATCTCACGTCGCCGGATAGCTCAATATTACGTGCTTTTCTCACAGTTTTGACGAAAAGAAATGATCGGAAAAATCCTGGAATAATTAATTACTCAAATTTTTTTCTTTCTTTCCAATTTTAAATTATTAAATTATTAAGATATTTTATTTTGTCCTACCAACGTTTATTTACACCTTATTAATTAGGTCGTCGTTCCTACATTCCGAGAATTTCATGTTTTCAATTACAAATGAATATTAATTATTTTTCAGATGAAAAGGCTTGCTATTCTTTGTCATACGTTCATTTACTTTGGCTTATAAGCATTAATTTCTAGGCGTATACTATTATTACGATACTCTTACTTTTCGTGCAAAACATCATCAGCAGAACTATTTTCTTTTTAATTAAATGGAGATTCCTTAACAAAACCTTATATATATATATATATATATATATATTTCTTCTAATTATTCTTGTGAAAAAGATAAACAATAAAAATAATTTGTTCAGGTTCCTTGAAATACCAATTGTTATTTAATTTAATATAATTTTAAATGCTTTTGATATCTTTACTCGAAAAACAAGCGTATTTCTATTAAGAATCGTTCTTTTAAACTAATCCTGTGTTGTTGTTGTTGTTGTCGTTATTATTATTATTATTATTATTATTATTATTATTATTACTTTGCGCGATTGTAAGAAATATAATTGTAAGATATGTAATTTAAATTAAATAGTGAAACAAAATCTCTGAACAGGAATGTCGATTTTATTTCTGAATAATTTC
Organism: Ceratosolen fusciceps; assembly: GCA_018883505.1. Classification (NCBI taxonomy): domain Eukaryota; kingdom Metazoa; phylum Arthropoda; class Insecta; order Hymenoptera; family Agaonidae; genus Ceratosolen; species Ceratosolen fusciceps. The sequence goes on from RCIC01000009.1 coordinate 3,471,200, forward strand.
CAACGTATTTACAAATCTATTGTTTAGCCATTTAAGTTAAAGGATTGTTGATGTCATACTTGATTGGATTCGTAATAATTGATTCATTCATTGTTTTAGGTGCTTTTAAATCACGGCCAAGACATGAGTTATCAATCGAGACCAAGTAAGTGTCTATATATATTTTTTCTATTCGGATAATATGCGATAATTTTATTTTGTAGAAGTAGATAACTTCGTAGGTATTCTTATGAGCGATATTTCTCAATTTACTGAAAATCTTAAAATATGCTTGAGAAGTTTTCCTTCTCGTTCATGTAAGCGGGATTGGAAAGTTTTTGTGAATCCTATAACTTGATTAAACTCACCGGCCAATTTTCTTTTTAATAAAATGGGGCTGATTTTTAAATGAAAAAACGTATACCAAATAACATATACCAAATAACAACGTATTGATAGAAGAGTAACTAATTAGCCAATACAATACTGTGGCAAAGTCAAGATTTATTCTATATAAATGTTGAAATAATAACTTTCAGTGTCGCACGGCAACTACCAACAAGGTCCTGCAGATCTCCCTATGTGCTCTACCAAGGAGCAGACGCTCATGTGGCAACAAAATTCCTACATGGGTGATTCGGGAATCCACTCCGGAGCCGCCACTCAAGCTCCCTCGCTCTCTGGCAAAGAGGATGAGGACATTGAAGGGGACCACCAACTGATGTTCGATCTTGATCAAGGCTTCGCCCAGGGCTTCACGCAGGACCAGGTCGACGGTACGAACAACTACCCTTACTATTAATTTCATAACAGGCTTACTCTTATGTCGTTTGTTTTTATTTTGTTTTTATCAAACCTCAAACGTTCAATGTTCTCTCTCTCTCTCTCTCTCTCTCTCACACACACACACACACACACACATGAAAGTTTTAACAATTACGAATTCAATCGTAGAGATGAACCAGCAATTGAGCCACACGCGTTCTCAGCGCGTCAGGGCCGCCATGTTCCCGGAAACGCTGGAGGAGGGTATAGAAATACCATCTACGCAATTTGATCCAGCTCAGCCGACGGCGGTTCAGCGACTCTCTGAGCCTAGCCAAATGCTCAAGCATGCCGTGGTGAACCTGATAAACTATCAGGACGACGCCGATTTGGCGACGCGGGCCATACCCGAGTTGATCAAGTTGCTGAATGACGAGGACCAGGTGGTTGTGTCCCAGGCGGCAATGATGGTCCATCAGCTCTCGAAGAAGGAAGCCTCGCGGCACGCTATCATGAACAGCGCTCAGATGGTCTTAGCTTTGGTCAGGGCTATTTCCAACAGTGAGGATCTCGAGTCGACCAAAGCTGCCGTCGGTACTCTGCATAATTTATCCCACCACCGGTGAGCTTTTACTTTTCTAGGCCCTCCTGTGGTCCTCCTATCCTATTGGGGGGCGCCCTATTTCACAATTGAGTAATTTAATGCAACCGCTGAGAAAATGTATTACAAAGTTTCTATACGTTGACACGTAATGTGCTCGTTGAACGCTAAAATATAGGTTTTGTCGTTTGACAGGCAAGGTCTGCTAGCGATATTCAAAAGCGGTGGAATTCCGGCTCTTGTGAAACTTCTGAGCTCGAACATCGAGTCTGTGCTCTTCTATGCCATTACAACTCTGCATAACTTGCTCTTGCACCAAGACGGATCCAAGACTGCGGTGCGTTTGGCTGGGGGTCTGCAACGCATGGTGATTTTACTGCAGCGAAACAACGTCAAGTTCTTGGCAATAGTAACCGATTGCCTACAAATTCTCGCATACGGAAATCAAGAGAGTAAATTAATTATATTGGCGTCACAAGGCCCAGCAGAGCTCGTACGCATCATGAGATCGTATGACTACGAGAAACTACTTTGGACTACATCTCGTGTCCTCAAAGGTTCATAATTATTACTTCTTTTTAAATATCACATCGAACATATACAATTCTAATTCCATAAGGAAGAAATTTATTTGCCAATATTTCTTGCCGTTCCCTAGCTTAGTTGTACTCGTGTACAGAGAATTAAAGTTTTTAAGCATTAATTTTAAACGAATTAATAAAAAAATAAATTTTCTTGGTTTTCAGTACTGTCAGTATGCGTGAGCAACAAACCATCGATCGTTGATGCTGGTGGCATGCAAGCTTTGGCGATGCACCTCGGCAACGCGAGTCAGAGGCTTGTGCAAAACTGTCTGTGGACACTCAGAAATCTATCCGACGCTGGTACGAAAGTCGATGGTCTCGAGGGCCTGCTCCAGAGCCTTGTGCAAGTGCTGGCTTCGACCGACGTTAATGTCGTTACATGTGCTGCTGGTATTCTCTCCAATTTGACCTGCAACAATCAACGCAACAAGGTCACTAAGCAACACATTGTCACTATTTATTTCTTAATGCCTCATTATGCTTTTTATGCTTGATATAAAGAAATAATCATTACTAATGTAATTATATAAACGGGGTGATTATCCAGACTATTTTATATATAGTTAATTAGAGGCTGTCTCAGTTTGAAAATACTTTAAATATAGTATGATTTAATATTAGACAACTCGAAAATATTTTTATTCGAAGGAGACGAGATTTATTAAAAAATTATTATTGCGATCCTCTTATCTGTAAACAGTTTTAAATTTTATTGTCAATACAAATTAAAAAAAAAAAATATATATATATATATATATATATATATAAATATGAAGGACTAATGATTGAATGAAACGTTGCAAAAAACTTATTTACTAGTAAATAAATTTGAATAAATTCATTATGTATATTCCGTTTGTATAATCATTTAAAATGATCATTTTTATGGAACATAAAATTACTATTTCCAATAATAAAAATGATCATTGTATGCTAAAGCTGTTTCGATTATTCGAAGATAAAGTTGTTTTGATAATGGTATTAATTTATTAATTTGATATGTCGGGTTATAGTACAATTATAAAAATTTTACGAAAATGAAAATTACAAAAGCATTTGTAATTAAATCCTATTTTTAATGTTAATAACCGCTAATTTATACCGTATCGATAATACACGTAATTCGTAGACAAAAACATTTCGTATTGCATTGATTCTATTAAAAATAGAGAAATAAGTTAGATTTCCTAAGCGTTATCATACATCGAAAATAATAATAGATAGAATTAATTTTGTCTTATTCTTTATTCATTCTTATTAATTTATACAATAATGTACTTTTATATACGGATATTTATATTAATTATGAATAATTTTCAATATTCAGCAATGAATTTGTAATTAATTTAAGCTATTCAGCAAAAAATCTTTCTTGAAGACAATGTTAATAACTCGTGGAGACGCGTTTCATATAATAAAAGCTTAATTAAAATTTATAATCATATGATGATTTATCTTACACTAATTAAGGAATTACGTTTCCTTCATCAATGCGATGCGAGTCAGTCAATATCATTTATTTCCTCAATATTTTTAAGACATCAACCGATGGCCAAATCTTGATATTCAAAATAGTCCGATTGAGACTAGATAATTGATAATAATGCCCTTATCAGTAACGGTTTTATTAATCTAAATGACACAAGTCTTAATTTTGAAGTGAACTTAAATGTCAATTTGAATTTTCAGGTGACAGTTTGCCAAGTCGGAGGCGTTGACGCCTTGGTACGGACAATTGTCAATGCTGGTGATCGCGAAGAGATTACGGAGCCAGCAGTTTGCGCCTTACGTCACCTGACCTCGCGGCACGTCGAGGCAGAGATGGCACAGAATTCAGTACGCATCAACTACGGCATCCAAGTGATCGTGAAACTCCTTCAGCCACCATCGCGTTGGCCTCTCGTTAAAGCTGTCATAGGCCTTATTAGAAATCTTGCCCTGTGCCCAGCGAATTACGCTCCGCTACGGGAACACGGCGCCATTCATCATCTCGTTCGGCTTTTAACGCGAGCCTACCTAGACACGGAGAGGGTATACTTTCCTTATTATTACATAAACTATACGTTTTAAATATATATATATATATACATACATACATTCATATGAATTTTTTTAAGAAAAGCAAAGGATTATCTTATCACGTTTAATTATTGACTTGGAATGAAATTGATCTTTTTAATTGATATTAATGTTACTGTTATTTGAATAAAATAATTACAAAATTTCTATGTATTTTATCAAATTTGAGAAATTCATAGTAGAATTGATGTAGTTAAAAAAATTAGTTTTACATACTTACATTTGAATACAATTGAATAATGGAATAATTTGTTTTGTAGCAACGATCTTCGGTAGCTAATGCTGGAAGCCAAGCAACTCCGGGAGCATACGCAGACGGTGTCCGTATGGAAGAAATTGTAGAAGGCACCGTTGGCGCACTGCATATCCTTGCTAGGGAATCACACAATAGAACTATTATTCGTTCACAAAATGTTATTACAACTTTTGTACAGGTAAGAATACTATTACTTTTTATAACACATAAAATAAATAAGGACGAAGTTTAAAGTTTAAAGATTAGACGTACATATTATATACTACAATGACGAAGAGTATGCCAATAGAATTATATTGAAAGTGTGTTGTAAATGTCTAGCAGAAAGTAAAAAGATATCAAGCATTTTACTTTATTGATTCTGGAGGGAAAGCATACGGTTAAAAAATTCGATGTTGAATTTGTTACACACTAGCTCCGCTATGTATTAATTTTCATAAATCACCATAAAGGTTCCTTTTTGTATACATATTTATGCTGTGATTAACATGGTTATTTTTTGTAGCTATTGTATAACGAGATCGAGAATATTCAGCGCGTGGCCGCAGGAGTTCTTTGCGAGCTTGCAGCAGACAAAGAAGGAGCGGAGATGATAGAACAGGATGGAGCAACGGCTCCGCTTACTGACTTGCTGCACTCGCGCAATGAGGGCGTGGCCACTTATGCGGCGGCTGTGCTCTTCCGCATGAGCGAGGACAAACCACAAGATTATAAAAAGCGCCTCTCTGTCGAACTAACAAATTCACTGCTACGGGAGGATACCAATCTTTGGAACAACACCGACTTTGGCATGGGTCCGGATCTACAGGTACATTAAAACGCTTGAGGCTTACTTCACCTCACATGAGATGAGAGCTCGTTAAAGCCGGCAGTCTTATGCTAATGTTGCTTACTTTTTTAAGTCTTCGGTATCCTGCATGATTAAAAAAAAAAATTAAATTACGCATGATGGATAAAGAGTGCGAGTAAAAGCTCCCTCTTGTTATTCAAGTCAATTTATATTGATAATAATGCGTTTAGATGTTTTGAATGGCTTTATTACGCTTTTATAAATGGGAATTCAATTGCTCATGTATTATATATGATTTTCAATAACTCCAAAGCATTCGATCTCCTTCTATACTGTAATTTCAATATGAAACGTCAAAAAAATCTTTTAGCTTTTTGATTTTTAAAATAAATTTTTTTTCAAATAAAATTACTTAACTCTTTTGAGTTTCTAATATAAATATTTTACATACAACTGTATTTTTAATAACTATAAAATATTTCCGTGGATTTACGTATAAAGTCATTCAAACTATCATTTTCCAATATATATATATATATTCAATATTAATAATGGAAAAGCATTGGTAATAATTAATTAATCATAAAGTGTGATTCGACAAAGCTGTATACTTGAAATCCGAAGGGATTAAATACAATAAATAGTAGCTAATAGCTAAAAGTTCTATCATAATATAATTAATAATTAGTTTTTATGACATAATTTTAAAAAAATATGATTTTTATAATATATTGTATGGTGCTATTGTTTTGGGATAATTATTTTTAGTTTAAATAAATAAACGGTTTAAAATTATATGCGATACAGACAGATTTTCATTTTATACCGTTGTTTAAAAATTTCTATAAATTATATTTTACGTCTCTTCAATGCAGAAGTGACGAAAAATTAACTTCCTAAATCATCATATTATATCACGCAGAGTTGTACTACCATTAATATTTTAAGCAAATTTATTTATAAAACAAAATATATATAAAAAAATTCAAAAATACGCATTCGTTACCATTAACGATGGTATAGAAAATGAAATTATTAAGAAATTAAATTATACGAACCGGCTTAATTAGAAAAGCATAATTCGATTATGTCATGTAGTATAATAAATTTGACGCATTGAACAGCTCGCACGTTAATTAATGCTCTTGATTTTGTACTATTTATGTTTTGGCCTTATAAATCAGGTATTAATTTGATGTTATAGATTTATTGTAGTACTTGATTAAACCAGTATTATTATTATTATTATTATTATTATTATTGTCGTCGTCGTCGTTGTTTCTGCTAATGTTATTGTTATTGTTGTTGTTAATTATTACAGTAGTAGGCAATTTATTTGGTAAAGAGTTTGGTAAATAAATTTTAAAATATAAGTACTGATACAGTTTATGTAAGAATTATATAAAAGGGAAATCTTAAATATTCTTAAATACAATAAAAATAGTTATAATTTCGACTAAAAAAGACAATGATTATTATTAAGATAATAATTCTTAATAAAAATAATAATACTGATGGTAGTAATAATTATTAATCGGGAAAATGCTAAGCTATGTATTATATATGAAAGATGGTCTAAAACATCTGAGAATTTCTCATAAACCACCTGTCCAGCTTTCATATGATTTTTAATTATTGTCATGATCTCTCATAAAATTCTCAGGACATGCTCGGGACTGATCAAGCATATGACGGTATGTATGGACAAGGACCTCCTAGTATACACAGCAGCCACGGAGGCCGTATTTACCAGCCGCAAGGTAACTTATTTCTTTCATTAGACTTATTTAGATTTTAAATTTAATATATTTAACGCTCATCACTACTTCGTCGTGACTTTCACAATGCATTGCGAGTTCGATAAAAATTTCTTAAGCTCTATTAATTTTCTCATTCGTTTTGTAAGAAATAACTTTTATTCTTACTATATCATTCGATATATGAAATCTAAGTCGATAAGCATGTCTTACTAATATTATATATCAAATACATTCTAGTATTTAATATAAACATTTCCTTATTCTTATCTCAATGCATATAAATTTCTTATTTAATAACACTTTTTCTAAATTGTACTTGGATATGACGTTTTTACAATACAAGTATCTTTTCGATTTCAATTATTTTTTTTCATTTTCATACGTATATTCCAAAATTATGACGACTATATTTATTAAATACAATGCGCTTTAATAAACCATAACTTGTTTTCTGTCTTTTATGTTTAACAATAAACAATATTAATATTTGTAATGAAAATAAAAGTCTTTTCATTAACATTTACGTATAATCGCAATTAGTAAGCAACAGTTGATGGTAATATTATCATAATATTGTCGAGTGAGAGAAAGTTGTCGAAACTTTGTTACTTTTAGAGAATTAATAGTTAATTAATTATGATATCGGAATGCATTATGAAAAATTCAAAATTAGCAAATACTTAAGAAAAAAGAAGGCAGCACATTAGTACGTTAAATTTTTTTCAAAGTCAAAGTCATTCAGTAGTTATTTGTAAAATATCTTAACGAAGATTAAAATATATGTTAGACTGATGGTTCGTAAGAGTCGTAAATTTAATGTAATTTAAACGACGAATTTAAATCGCATTATTATTTTAACAGCGTAACCCATGGACTAAACTATAAGTAACAGGCAATCGACAATATCTGGCAGTAAAAGATCATAGGTGAAAAAATTCCCTAAAAACTTTATCCTTAAAAACCCTGTATTTTTCTGCTTATTATTTATGTTGTACGTATGTATTGGATGTTGCATTCTGATATCCCAATGTAATATTTGTCACACACAAAAACTTGCATGATGAATGACTACTAGTATTTTATAAATTATTTACATGTTTATATATGTTTATTATTAATTCCATAGAGTATATTATTTTACAAATTTGTTCACTGGACATTTTTTTCAGCATGATTTCAAGTAATAATAATAATACACATTTACAAAATCAGATGTGAAAATTATAGTTATATTTTTAGACGTATCGTATCTAAAAATAAATGTACTTTGTATATATGTGTACTTTTTTGTATTCGGAGATTTCCAGAATCTGTTATGTCGATATAAATAAGCATGAGTTTGACATTTCGTTACAAATCAATGAAATTTAAGATCATTTCTAATTAATCGATCAGAAATTGAAGATTTATAATATATCTCTTGACCGTGCATATGATATTATTATATATTTTCATATATTAATATTATACGCTCAAGTCATAAGACTTTGAAAGTCGTAGCCTATCTCACTCTGCTCATACTATATAAATGTAAATAAAATATTTAAAAGGCTTGTCGGTAAAAGAATCGAGATGCTGAAAAAATAAATAAAGAGAGAGAGAGAGAGAGAGAGAGAGACGAATGGGAGAATGTTTTGCAGATTGGTAACGAGTTATGGTTATTTTCAGGTTATGACCAGATACCAGTAGATTCGATGCAGGGACTGGAAATAGGCGGCGGTTCTACATACGGAGCGATGGACACGATGGACGTGGCGCACGAGGGAGATCTAAGTTTCGACCACTTGGAGGAACTTCCGGCACCACCTCAGGACAGTTCGGTCGCGGCCGCTTGGTACGACACGGACCTTTAGAAATTGTCCTTTCGTTAAAGCAAAGCATCAAAACAGGAAAACGTTTATATTTTTTATCATTTTTAATAATAATAACAAATAACAACAAAAACTAAAATAACCACAATAATAATGTGGTAACAGGAAAGGAAGGAAGGGAGGAAGGAAATAAGGAAGGAAGGAAGAAGAAACAAACAAACAAACATTCAGAAGTGTGTCGAATTAGGGATCGGTCTTACTATTTTCTAATCATTATGATTTTCTTCCTTCTGAGGGCAGAGTATGTTAGGTGAGAAAATGTAAGTGCGAACAGTGTTAGGCTTAATGATATCAATTCATCATGGAGATAAATGTTAAATACTTTAGAATCGGTACTTTTTGTTATTTTATACTTTTACGTTGATTGAGACATTAAATTATATTTAAAAAAATAAAAATAAAAATAAAAAATAAAAAAAAATACCTTTCAACTGCGCCTGGATGATCTTTATTAATGAAAGTAACTGGCTATACTTATAATTGGACTTCATCAATTACGGATTCATCACTTACATTTAGTATATTCCAATTAGAGATTAAATATTGAACTATATTTTATCGGCCGCAGTTCCATTTGTTGTTTATATTAAATTTTTATTGTTTTAATTTTATTTGACTTTATAAAATCTTTAAATATTCTTTTGAAGGAAGAAGTCTCATTGACGGACATTTACATTTGTTCATTTAATAATATGCGAAAATATTAATCGAATTCAGAAAATTTAAAGAGTATGACTTATTTTCTTCGACATTATATAATCTTAGTGTAAAAATATTATATCTAATTTAATGCATTTAACTTGCGATTATCTCACAAGATTTCGTGATAATTATGCAATTTTAAAGTTATTTTTTATGATTTTTATAGCTGGTGATTTACTTTTTAAAAATCTAGAAATAAATAAAAAAGGAAGCATCTATAATGTATACTAAATAATGTAAAACAAGTAAACGAACATTTCCATAAAAATGATTCTATGAAAGGACTATTCTTAAAAGATTTACACATTTGTACAATGTTGATTCAAACTCTCGTATGAACGCCGATTGCTAAGGTTACGGAAACCCATAGGGGACCCTCCACTGACTGGCTCGCGGGGGTTTTCAAAAAATAAAATAACAAAAAAGAACTTGGAAATCGTTGTTAGTAAGAAAAATTGTACAAAAAAGAAAGAACAATTTTTATTAATTGGGGGAGTTTGAAAAGGCTGCGTGTCATTGTAGTAAAATAACATCAAACTATATACTTACACAGTAGACTATTCATTTTTCTTGTAAGTAAGCTATAGTAAGCAGAGAGTATTTACCTTATAAATCTTATCATTAAGTATTTACTATCAATCTATTTGTCTTAATAACTTTATGCACTTCGACAAAATTAAACATATATAGATAAAAGCGTAATTGCATTTTATCAATAAGGAACCCAATGCTTTCATATTATGGTTAAATAAAATGTTTTAGTATCGACTATAAGTTTTAATTATCGTTTAATTGTTCATAATGAATGGCAATTATGATGACGAAACGAATTAAAGAAACAAATTTAATATGAAATGTACAAGAGAGATAATAAAAATAAATGAATACAGCAGAATTATTGTAACTTTGTTGTACATTTCAATACCTCGTTTTTCATATGAAAGAATATTATATTATGAATACATACTGCGAATATACAACTCTGTATTTGTATTTTAGAATTTTAGGTACGATCGGCGAATTAAACTTAAATGATCGTATAAACGTTGTTTTTATTTATACACCCTTTTAGCCTCTACAATAATTTTATATTAATTTTAATTTAACAAATATTCCTAATACCACAATTTACTACAAGTAATTCATTTACAAAGACTTAAAAATTATCAATTTTTAGAAATTAATATTAATTAATTGATTATGCGTGTTAAAAACTTCAAATTAAAAGTAATTTTGAATTGTTAATACATTTCATTATATTAAAAACTATTTTCTTATGAAAATATAATAATTTTTCAATGAAATACAATTGGATCGAAAAGCAATAAGGCGTACAACTAATATAAATTGCAGGTTTCGATTCACTGTATTTCAAAATAAATTCAGAAATTTATACTTTATGCTATTTCGAGTGAACAATAATTTGAATTTTTATGTCAAATTAGAGTACTTTTGTAACTATTTAAAAAATTTGCCGTATACATAAATATATTTTCTCAACCAAATCAGTATACGTACAGTTAATATGCGTAAATCATATAATTTACTTACAAAATGTGAGGAAGGGCACAACCCTGTTGAATATCTAATACATTTTTCATTATTTTTAATATACCTTTCGTATATTAAACTTTATTAACAATGAGATTATTAGCAATGGAAATGGAATTCAATGCTTATGTATAATAAGCAGTAGGTATTAGTAGTAACGATCTATGTGTAAAGCATACCTCAATATGTATATAATATAACAAAACTTATACTTACGGTAATCGATAATGTATATTTTATTCTTAATTAATGATCACTAATATTGTAAATAAAATTATAAAATAAAAATATAAGTAATATTAAGTGTATGTGGCACGTCATATTTTTTACACAATTTTTGATAAATATTAAAATGAGCCGGAAATACATTTTCACTCGAAACTTCTTGTAAAATATCTCCGCTGTTTAATAGATCGCGTAACGGAACCGCCGCGAAATCGTTACGCGTAAAGTAAATATACATTGGTGATATATTGATTCTAGCATAAAATAAAAAATATTCATATTATTATTTTTATTAATATACTTTTATTACTAATTATGCAATCATTGAAAAATAATTAAAGATCATTAATAATAATATTATGTGATTTTCTTTATAATTGCGGTATCGAAATTGCAACGTTGGTTAGTTGTTAGATCAATAAATAATTAAAAAATATATTTAATGAACTAAGAAAGCAAATGTTTAAGCTGAAGAAAAGAATTTTAATATTCGTTTAAAATTAAACATTGGGATTCATTATTAGTAATAAATTCTAAATGTAGTTAAGTGCAATTAATAATGATTATAAATATATTGAGTGACGATTCACCGACTCTTTTAAAATCATAGATCTTACATTATATTCAATGATATATCGTACTTCAATAATTGAATATTTAATTATAAATTAGTTATTTTGCTTTAGCTTGATTGGGAAGAATAATATATATATATATATATTTATTTTTTTTTTTTGTTATTCTTTAGAAAAGCGAAGCAACGTTAATTAGCGCGTAATTGTATTGGTGCTATAAAGTCATTCGAGGTGCCAAGCATAAGGAAGATATTTTAAATTGGTATACATAAGGATTATAATAGTACAAAGTCAGTGTTGATTTTATTTTTTCTATTATTCTTCTAGTTTCCATATTTCTCGGACATTTGAGCGATGTTTTTCAACATTTTCTAACGTAAACGAAAAGAAGAAATCTTTAAAATATTATATAATGACGGGTGGACGTAAATAGTCAAGTATAATTTTGAAGCTACAGATTATGTCATAGACCGTTAATATTTTTATTACATATACAACATTTTGCTAATGTATACAAGCAAATAGTTAAATATCATTGGAAAAAAAATAGAAAGTCGGGTAATTTTGTAGTTACGCATTATTCCAGCTTTTGCCCTCTCGCCGAGAAGAGGATCGATTGTACGTTTGTCGATAATTAGCCCTTGTTGTCGAAAACCACTGGGCAAAATCATGCAATGCGTAGACGACAAGTAACGGGGTTTCGAAACGTTGAATAGATTTAAAAAAAAAATCATTGATAAAAAGATAAATGGTGATGTGAGGAGGGGGGGGGGAAGAAAAAAAAGGTAAGTAAAGGAGAAAAAGCGCGTAGTGATCGCTCGTCGCCTGAAATGGTGATAAGCGCGCGCGCGCGCCGATTCCGTCTGCTCCTGAAACATCTTGCCAAGAGAAACGAGGCGTCCGTGCGCGCTCGCAAGCATCTGTTTGTCCGTAGCCAATGTAGCGGGAATGCCATCCTTACGCGATATAGAAAATGAAAGTTGAGATTCCACAGAGTGCCCAGTCCACCTCTATACCTGTCGCAATGTAGTAGCCGAGGAGAGCTCCTTGTCGCTGCTTACTTACTCTCTATGCACCACGGCGCACTTGTGTCATGCCACCCCATCCAACTGACCCCCCTCCCTACCCATCGGCCTCTTCTTCCTCTTCTTTATTCGTTGCGTCTCTCTCTCTCTCTCTCTCTCTCTCTCTCGCTCTTTTTTTGGCGAGTGTTTCATGCAAATCGACTGTGCGGCGCTACCACTACAATCAATCCCAAGCAGAAGTATGAATTCACTGTTCTTTCTTCCTTCCTTCCTTACTTCCTCCCTGGTGTATCGGCTTCTTTAGATTCGAGAACTAAAGGAGGCAGCACGACGTGACTTTCGCTTCTGCGGAATTGCACAAACTACGGAATAATTTATATGGGAGACAGAGAGAGATAAGGAGACGCTCTTGCATATGTGCTGCGAGCCATTTCTCAAATTCCTCGAGTCAGGCAGTAGTCTATGTTGGGTCTAAGCCGCCTCGAGCCGAGCCTTTCCATTCGTTTCATTTCTTTTAACACGCCCTTAGCCTACATACGCATACTTTATACGCGAGCGCGCGCGCGCGCGCATAGATGACGTTAATCGCTTACTTATTATTTGTCGCATTTATCCGCTCAACGAGAGCTCGAGTCTCTCGAGTTACCAATACTTCAATCACTTAAGAAATCGGTGGTGTGAAAATATGCCAACTCTGGAGGAGTCCCACCTCCACCTCCTCTTGATGGCCCAGATTACGAGTTTCTCTCATTCTAGTCGCCTTTTAATTACAAATACCACCTTTTCCGACGATTTTTAATCTGACAGAATTTATTTTTTACTATTTACGCAAACCAAACCTATACTTATCATGTAATACAAGAATCTCCAAGAATCCGATTTCCATTCAAAATTCCTCATTCGTACTCCAAATTTTTAAAATTATTTCGTACCTCCTCGACTTTTTTTTTCTCCTCTCATTACCGAGAATTAGAATCCTCACGTGGCTTCAATGCCTTGCCATTATATCGACTTCCTATGTCTGCAATATTATGTCTCGTAGTTGGCCTTATACTTTTCTTTTACTCCATTCCTTTCAAGAACATGATGTAACCGTATTAATATATTTTAATTCATCACTATTTATTATCTTCATGTAATGAATAATACACATTATTGTTATTATTAAATAATGTTTAGTGGTCGATTATGTAAAAAGGTACATCTTTTATTCATGGTCAATATTCTACAATTAATCATACATCATACGGACTGCCACTAAAGACAACTTAATATTAAATGGATATTTAATGCTTATGCCCACATGCTTTACATAAGCACAAATCATTACTCGTAATACCGTTCTTTTTATACTAATTTTATTAAAATATAGGAATTTATAAAGTGCCCATTTAAAGTCATTTTAAATATAACATATTTTGTCACGCCACATTAATGTCTACTTTTAATTGGCTTGATTCAATTGGTAGTATTGTTTTTTTAACTATCGTTGAACGTAATTCTGATAAATCGGAATAAAGTATAAAAAGGGGGTTAAATAATTTTGAAAATTTTTATGTTTACTAATAATATCGGACTAATGTGTGCGTTTGTGTTATGTCAGATTATAATTAAAAATAAGAAAAAATGTTTGTTATTTTATAAAATAACTTATTCATTATAAATGTTCATGCATCACAATTTAAAATAATCAAATTATAGATTACAGCTATTCATTTTATTATAAGAATTTATTTAAAGATTATTTATAAACTATAGTGGCTATTATTTTTTGTTATTTCATATTTGTTCATATTTGTTAACAAATTGTGTTTGATAAAATCTCTCTTCGCCTCATTAAGTTTTCTTAAAACAATAAAATTAAATGTACAATATAAGAATGAAAAGGTACTGCTGTGTGTAGTGTGTGTGTGTGTATGTGTGTGTATTATTACACAATAATTTGTCATCAAAGTATATTTCAGGTGACAAGTTTATCTTCGTGTTAATGTTTTGAAGTTTATGTATAAAGTTTAATATGTCGAGATTCATGATGGATTAGGATATTGATTTATTCAGTCACCATCTGAACGTAAATTTGAACTTCGTCTGAGGTGAAAGCTTAATACTAGTAAATATTTTATCTGACTTTATAAATTATTTATACGTAATTCATGTTTTTTCTTTTTTATTGAAGATTGTATAAAATACGCAGATTATTAAAAAGAATTAAAAATTTGGAAAAAATTTTACATATTTTTTAGAATGCTCATTAAAATATTTTCCATTAACAATGGTATTATATATTTAGTATTAATAACAATGTTATCACTTTCATTTTATAAGTAATGTAAGTAATGTATTATAAATATATATATATATATATATATCGGTGTATTATACCAAAGTCATTTTTATATCAAACGAATTATGTCTTTAATATATTTTATAAAAAAATTGATGTTTATTAATTTTATGTAAAAATTATAGAATTTTGGATAAATAAGAAAATTGAAAAATTCTTAATAAACTAAAAAAATTATTTACCGTACAAACATAGTTATCACGCATTTTATTTAAAAATTTTTCAAATTTCATTTGAAAGTTGTCGATAATTAGTGAAATTACGAGATAGAGTATTTAAGAAAAATACGTGATAGATAGATGCAAGTAAAAGAGAAACCTTTTACAACATTTATTAATTAATTTATCTTACTTACGAATAAATAAGAATCTATATATATCAATGCAAATATTTTTGTGGGCTAATTATTTTTTAATTTTCAACTTTTAATTGTATTAGAAATGTCGCTTTTAAAAATAAAAATGCAACCATAATCACTCTTGAGTTACTAAACTTATTAACATTAGTAAATTAATTACTAAATATTATAAAACTAGTTAATAAATTGATAAATATCACAAAACTATTTCATGAAAGATTAAAACAATAATTAATTAATATTAATAAATAAACCAGTAAAGTATATTTAGAAAATAGGTACTTTGTGTAATTATGAAAAGTTTTTTGAATAGAAAGAGAAAATTAATTTCATACATTCATATTAGATGCATTACGAGATTAACTGATGATTGTTCAGTTATAGTTATTGATTTAGAGAGCAACTGATAATAAAGTATTTTCATCGAAGTAAAAATTCAATATATTGTAACTATCAGCAAGCATTCATGTTTTATTTTAAAGAAATTTTTTATAACATTACTTTTTTCATATATTAAATAACTATAAAGTAAATAAAAAATAGTACGTTTTTTTTAAAATATAAGATTTTTGAAATTAAATTTAAATATAAACAAATTAATATAACAATTCAATTAGCGATAAATATTGTAATAATAAAAAATAATTATGTCTTTATTTTTAATTAGTTAAATTTAAAAAAATAAAACATTTTTCATACATATTAAGCACGTAATTTAAATTGTTTTATGTAAGGTAAATGTTTATTTATGTATTTTATATAACAAATAATAATTGCTTTAAATATACATAAATAAGAAATATGAATAATAATAATAATAATAATGTAATAATTAAACAAGTATTTTTCAATTTACATTGAATCAGTCACTCAATGATTTCTTAATTTTAAATATGAATACGAATGATTATTTTTAATCAAAACTTAATCTATTAATGTATTTAATATTTTAAGGTTGTACATAATTAAAAAGAACGAAGTGAATACGGCCATTAAATTTTACTGTTATAATTATTTGTGGGTATGTACAATGGTACTTGAAACCACACACACGTAAAATGTGACATTGTAAATACATGTATATTAAGTATATATGCATATATATACATATATATATATACCATTTTCCGTAATTGCACTTAATAAAATGCAAATCTTCTTCTACAAGATAAATACATTACTTTCGCTTATACCTCATGCGCTCACGAAGGTCGAATTTTCACCTAAATTACAAGTACATATAATAATATACATATAATAATCGGAAACAAGGAACATTATGTAAGAAAATAATTAAAATTCATAGAGATATGTTTTCGATAATGAAGTGAAGCGTTTAAAGTATGCGTCCTGTCATTGAATCGTTTTATTATTAAATTTATATATTTCATTGTTAAGTCGTGAAAGACTATCTATCTTAAGTGGATTGCTTGATTTTTATAAGCTTTTATATCTCTATAAATCTGAAAGTAATTAAAAGTCAGGAAAATTCAGTTTGTGAATTTCGAAATGAATCTTCTTAAATCACAGACAAGAAATATAATTATTATGGATACATTAAGTTTTGAAATTTTACAAAATTGTAATTAAATAAATAAATAAATAAATAAATAAATAAATAAATATTTGTCTTAATTCAGTTTATTTTATTTTTTTTTTATTGAAACCAACGTAACGTGGTACATTTTAAAATTGTTTAAAAAATTTCAGATGATTCCATTTAACATTTCCATTTGTAGATAACGTCATTCGTATTTCAATAAATGTCAGCGCAAAAGTAAAATTTAATGCCTAATTATAGTATAACAAAAAATAAAAATAAAAAAAAAAAAAAAAAAAAAGAATATTTGGAAATAAATACACGTAATAATACTTTATTTTAAAGAGGTTAATAACAAGTCAATGTTATTAAGAATAATAAACGAAGCAATAAAAATTTACGAAGAAAAGCATAAATTATAGAAGCTGTTTTTTATGTAAATTCAAGTATGGGATTTAAAAAAAAAAAAAATCTTATTAAAGAGTGACAACGATCGAACCTTCGGTTTTCAATGGAAAAATTAAAGAAGAAAAAACTTTTGCAAAAAGATAGAAAACATCTAAATATAGTAATGGCTTAGGCTCGTGAGAATAATATTTTACTTTTACGGCAACGATTCTTCGATCCTGTAATTATCAGTGCGAATATTCGGTAATTGCGACGAGTTGTCCACCGAGTAGTGAAACACACGTGCCGAGACGTAGATCACTAGAGAAGAGAAGCTTAAAGCGTTTTACAAAAGATGCTGTGAAACCTTGCCGCCTCGAGGCAGTGGTCAGATCTATGTAACTAACCATTCAAGCAGATTCGCGTTTGCTTGTCCTTTCCTTTCTAAAATAGTTTCGTATCAAACGCGAATCGTCGCTATTCTCTGGAAAGCGTTTCTCTCTATTTACTTACTTAGAGAAAGGTTATAATGCCTTTGTTTAGACATTGATCATAAGCATCAGAGTCGGCTGCTACTTTACGATCCTTATCATTTGAGTACCAAAGGAGGAGCTCATTAGGACTTTCATTCGTACTTTCATGATATTATGTAAGATGTCATTATGGGATAGAAGATAGACGATCCTCGTCTAATCTGCTTCTGATTACAGGAACCCCTTACCAATTCAGACATAAAACCCATAAAAACAATATTGTGAGCATATTACAAACGGACTTGATTTTATTGTATTTTAAGAAATTATACAAGCTCTTTTATCTCTTTATAATAACGTACGAACTTTTAATCGGTCAACACAAAGTGTTAGGATAAATCTTTATAACCGCCAAAGCGATTTAACAATATTATTTACATTTATTAAGCTCCGATTCGCTTTTTACTCGCTAAATTTATTGATTATTGTATAATATACGAAATATACGAGCTGTACGAGCAATAACATTTAAACAAAAAGCAAGGGACCGTACAGTTGAGCTCTCGAATTATTAAAGACTCCATTTATAAGGATATATACAAAGGATGAAACGACCTTCGTTCTCAAGATATTAGTCCAACACGACTTAGTTACGTTCTTAACTATCTCTAATCTTTATTCGCTTAGGTGCCGTAGATGCCTTCAATTTATCACATTAATAACTTCAAGGTCTTGCATCATTTGCATCAGTACGTAGCTCAGAATCTTGTATGAACCCGTTTTTTTTTTTTTTTTTTTTTTTTTTTTTTTTTTTTTTTTTTAATTATATTATTTCTACGCGTTCGTTACACCTATGAACAAATTTTTTAATTCTATAGACATCGATTTATTAGTTCTCGAAGATAAAAAAAAAAAGAAAGTATTTCCGATTCTTCAATTTTAATAATTATTCAATATTCAGTAATAAGGTACGATTAAGCTAAATATTTATAAGATATTATTAGAAATGAGGCTGAGGTAGATTTACGTAGGTAGTCTGAGCCTTATAATTAATCTTTAAATTACTGAGAATGTATTCAAATTATACGTTGTTCTAATTTAACCGTGCATACCTAGTAAATTATAATAAATGCAAGGTTTTGAAGATAGTACTCAATTATTACAAAAGATCAATAATATATGTGAAATTAATTCTTAATGAAAATCCGCAGATACTACAAATTTTATAATGTAAAAGGAAAGCATTCGTCAAATTATATTCGTAATAGGTATTTATGAATACATGAATTTGAAAATCTTTAACTAATCGATACGCTTATTGTAATATTGTAAAAAATTATTTACTATCATTTAAAGATATTTTATATTAAATTTGCCAAGATTAAAGGAAATTTAATTTCAAATTATATTTCCTATATTTCCTTGATGAGTATCGGTAAACGATACAGATCATCTATATAAGTTTAAATGCGTAAGTATACGTTCTTAAGCTTTTAATAAATTCTTGGGAAAAAAAACCAGGAGCTCCGAATTCCATGAGCTCTTTGTCACTGAATACAGGAAAGAAAAGTACTCAGTTTATACAGTCGATGTTTAATTAAAGAAGAAAACCGCGTCATCCTTTTCGGTAGGGAAAAGAATTTATCTGAATGTACACGAACGAAAGGAGTAGCGTCTCATTTTCTTTTTAGGACGTCTTAGAAAATTTATCGGTTTGTTTGCCACCGAAAGATTCGCAAGGAAGAAAAAGTATGCGCTATGTCGATGACATTAAACTTTTATTGCAGACAGAATTAACCGTATTAACAGTGTCAGTATACAGAGTTTATTATGTTATTTTTAACATCGTATCCGTATACGTATATATATATTTAGTCAGACGATTCACATACGCTTTATATTATATTATGGTCTTTAATAATCGAAGCGTCAAGCAATTATTTGTACTTTCGCTTGCGACAGAACTTGAGTATTCCAGCTTGAAATTCCACAAGTTATAATCACTCATACGAACTGGGCTGTAGCACATTATTATTATAATATTTATTTTTATAAAGGTTATTAAATAAATTATCATTGAAACAGATTGTTATTTTATTATCACGTACATATATTTATGTATATATATACATATATAATAATAATAATAATAATAATAATAAAAACAACAAAGGATATTTATATTCGAAGGAATGACTTGTAACATAAATTATCTTTAATTTATAAAAGTCAATTTTATACAATTTTTATGAGTCACTTTGCATTTGAACAAAGTCATCTTCGATTAAAAACAGTGGAATTTTAAAAAGTAAAAGAATATTGCTTCTGTAGTAAAAATTACAAAGTGAATTGTTCAAATAATTACGGATTTCGGAGCTTTATCAAGTATTCTAAGCTATTAATTATGCGTACAACGACAGAGTTTTTTACGAGAGATATATGTATCTAAATAAAATTGGTCTTCATTCATAAACATCAATCATCGTGTATTATTATTAAAATAATAAACTAAGAATTTTCGAAATAATTAATTGATAGAAACTTATATAATTTTGTTTTTGCTTTAATAATGATACATTGTTATTTAATAAAATGCATATCATATATCGAATCTATTTAATATATTTTAACACCTATATTTCTATAAGTTTTAAACTATTTTATTAAAAAAATTTATTATGAATGGTAGTTTTATTATTTATTTCAATTAAATTCTACAATTTCATAGATATGAAAACATGTAAATGTCGGATATTCTTATTCGGCTTCTGTCTGATTGAAGAAAATGTTCTTAAAATCGGACTCGTTACATATTAAAGTCATTGAATACTTTTCAAGATTTTTCAATAATTCTATGAATTTAAGTGCATTTACCTTATTGGCGTATTTATAATATAATAACAACGTATTAAAATTAACAACGTACAGTGAATTATAATTAAATTAAATAAAACCATTGATTTAAAAGCAATTTAAACAAGCGTTTAAAAACGTATTTCCTCGTATCGCAAGGTTCGAAACAATATTTTTGTATTTAAAAAAATTCCAAAGCTTATCAAATATACACTATCTTTAATTATATTTCAAATCGTCACAAAGAACTAAACAATATAAGAAAAAATTTATGATTTATAGGTAGATGTTGATTAATTTTATCAGTAATGAATATAAGGAATAGTTTGAATTAGTATATTTAAAAATTAATAAATAATAGTTAATTTATAAAATCGTTGCAGTTATTTCTTAAAAGATTTAAGTAACTTTTGAATTTTGAATTTTTGATTTATGGTAAGTAATCTCTAATATAATTTTACAAAAACTAGACACAGTAGGTATTATTATATACATAATTGATTAAACTAGTTTAACATAAATAAATATGATTATTTAAACTTACATAGAATAGAATCATGCAAATCAAGTAATTTTGCAGCAATATCTATTATGAATTGACCTTTAGTCATTACTAAATTAATTAACATTTAAAAATAAGTTTGCATTATCTGCTTGTAACACGAACGGTCATTTATTATTTTTTAGCTCTTTTTGAAAAATTCTGAAAAAGTTATGTTTCGCATTAATTTACCTGAAAAAAATTCCTTATAAATTATTTTTTAAGTTTTTACTCTTCTATATAAGCTTTTGAGGATTCCACACACACACACGCACACACACACACACACACACACGCGCGCGCGCGCGCGCATATATATATATATATATCTTTTAAAAAAGGATTAAGATTTAAGCATGAGATTCGTTTAAGTATTATTTATGATTAATTACAGAGGAATATAAATGAGCCCGTGTTAGTTGTATATGGATCATTAATGTTAATTAGGCATTAAAGCAACAGTGTTAATGCTCGAATTTAAAACCCCAGAAACATACAAAATATCATTGACTTAATAGTATGTTTATTAGCGGAAATCGGACGTCAATCGTCGACTTTAATCGATTCGACGAGCAAACGAAGTGTTTTTTTTTTTTTTTTTTATAGATTGTAAAGAGGCCATTATTTAGAAAAAAAAACATTTACAGATAATAAATGTGGGAATGACGCCACATTGTTAATAAAATTATCGTAGCATGATTTTAATTCAGTTGTGATTTAGTGTGATCTCAGGTAAGATGAATTGATTCGAGAAAGTCCAGGTAGCGAAGCGGTCGAAGAGTCAGTATAATCATTGGACTTTTTAATCGCTGTAATAATAAAGTGGACATTTTAAAGCCGAATGTGATTACGAGAGCGGTTATTAAGGACAGTTGTGTCGGGCTTTTGTCCTTAAATGGACAGAGTACTCGAAAGATTGATGAGAATCCATCCGAATCGAAATTGCCCAGAAAGCGCCGGAGTCCGCAAGCTCCGGGAGTAGCTTGAAATGAGCCGCTTGATGAGTCCTGTAGTCCGAGCAGTGATTAGATCTCGGTACGACGGCCGAGTTCTCTTAACTGAGAACGAAAGAGAAAAGTAGCGAGCAGGTCGGGAGGAGGCGCTCCTTCTCCCTCGTAAACTTTTGCAACGTGCGGGTCGCCGGCAGCGGCTGCGGTCACGGCGGCTACGACGGCTACGGCGGCTACGGCGGCTACGGTGGGTACGGTGGCGGCAGCCTTCGGATACCCGTCCCAGCGGACCAGACAGAAGGGACATTCTCTCGGTGCTCGTCACGGCCCCCAAACCTCCTTCCTGCATGTCTTTGTGCGCGCGCGGGAGACAGCCAGGCCCCGGAAAAAGCACTCCCGTGGCTTCGAGAAAGTTTTGGCGCCCGCGATCGGCAATCCGCACCTCCTCCATTCTTTTCCATGACTCGCTCTGAGCGCCGACGCGGTCATCTCCGGCTGAGGATTCGCTCGAGCTTCAGTTGGCTTTTATTGGGCCCCAAGCAGCGAATTTCGCACCGGCCTGTCCTGTCAACTACCTCGCCCGCTATTATTTCGCCAAGAATTTCACGCCGATTTTCGCGCCGCGACGCTCCCAACGCCGGACGCTAACTAACTGACTTGTGCGGATAACAGTGTCCTCGAGGAGTGTGCGCCTCACCGCCAAAGCCTATTATTATCAAGCTCACGCTCTAGGAGATTAATAATACATAATACATAATACGTAATACATAATATATAATATATAATAATAATAATAATAATAATAACGATACGACCGAGTCTTCAGAGATGATGCTGAGTTCAACCATTTTGGGCCTTCTCGTTACCTCGAGCATCCTCGGCGTCAACGCTGTACCCGGTAGATTAAACGGTAGGTTCACCAGTCCAGTTTGATCTTATACTTTGAATGACCTGGAGAATGACCCGTATAACCTGGCGAGCTCCATTTAACCCCGACGTGTCAAGCCATCCCAATTGTTAACGATGTACCTATCGGTCCTATGGCTTTTCGACGTTTTACCATTAAACCTCATCCAACAGCTATTGCAAATAGCTATGAATCTTCAAAATCATCACAACAACGCTTTTTTATATATTAATCTCATTACTTTCTACTCGAAAGCTTTACTTTCCAAACAACATTTTATCCCTTCATATAGGCCATTTACTTTTTATATCATAACAAAAACAAAAAAAAAAAAAAAAAAAAATGAATGATATAAAAATATTACGTAATTTTTCTACTTATTTGAAGAAATTGTTTACAATTAGCTCGAATTTTTCCTTTCTACTAGTAATCGTGAAATTTATTTAAAAAAGATAACAGCATTAGCTTTAACAGCATATTTCATCATAAATTATTCTACACATATATAATATGTAATTCTATATAATTTCGAATAAATTATATATATATCTTTAATTAAAATGACATTGAATTGATTTATTTAATTATCTAATAAAAAAAATACTTGCATTAAATAATTTCAATAATACGATTTCATCATATTTTTCTTAACTCGTTAGAGAATCTTTATCGGCTTCTCGTATACCTTGTACTGAAAAATAAATTTTGCTTTCTATACGTACAATCATTACGTAAGGATTCCTTAAATTTTATACTCAAAATTGCAATTAAAATTTTATATTATAAATTGAATAATGCGTTTTCAAATTTTAAAACTATGCACTACGAGCAACAAAAACTAAAAATTCTAATTACATTTAATAATTATAATTATAAAGAAAATACGTACGCATGTACACACAAATGCAAACACACATACACACACACACATATATATATATATTATATTACATAATCATTCGCTTTATTATAAAAAAAATCATTATCAGTTTAATTAAATCCATATTTTTTATTCTTTGTATTATAATAAGATTGTATATTAATAACAAATTTTTTATTTACTACATAAAACTTTTTTCATAATTTTTATCAACGAAACTGCCAATAAAAAATATTTTTCTTGTCATTTTAAGTATTTGTATTGATTATGCTGTATAATAGGTTTATTGATGAAAAAAAGAAATTTTGGAAAAACTTATTAAAAATTTATTAAATGGAACGATTAAAAATTACACTAAATTCTTTTATTTGATAAATACGTAAAGCTAATATATAATAAGTTAAATTATTATTTTATTAAATATATAATTACAAGAATAGAGTATTCATTTATCTTTAAAAGTGAATTAATATATAAAAACCTTATTTATAATAAAAACATGTCGTTTAGTAATAGCGAAAGGATTATCGTAGAAATATTTAGAAAAATGATATTCTTGTCATATATAAATTTTATTTTTAAATGTAATTTATTATTATGCACTAACAAAATCTAGAACAATAATATATCTGTATTTATATTCTAAGAAATTATAAATGAAAAGAAATATAAATTCATTTATATTTTTTAAAGATATCACTATTTATAGATCTTTAAGAGAATCTGTAATTTGTTATATTCTTGTTTAAATAATATAGCATTAGTAATAATTTGCAGTTAGCTTTGAATATTTTATTAAAAAATTAATGGAATGAATTGATTTTTAGAACAATTGTATTAGGCGCTTGATTTACGCATTGATCGTAAAAATGTCTCCTTCGCCTAAACTCTTTTATTTTCATCGTAGTATAGCCGACTTTTGTTAGTGCATATTAATGAATATGAGCGTGTAATTGATGAACTAACTTGCCCAATCTGTCTCTTTTGTTTTCTATAGACCCTTTCTCTTATCCTACTTCATCACCCGCTTTCTTTATTATCTTTAAATTTTCTTTTCACTCTAAATGATAAGAAAAAAAAAAAAAAAAAAAAAAAAAAAAAAAAATTGAAATACGTGGTGTACGCAGCTACGAGTCACCTGCATTATCAGGGGAGAAACGCAAAGAAACGGCAGCTCGATCTAAATCAGCGTCAACGCGAACATTCAAGCCCCCTCAGATTTACCTTCACTGAAAACGTTAAGCTGCATGATATTGAAAACGATCTGACATGTAAGTTCGTTTCTATGCTCTAATTGAGCAGTAGATCACTTTATTCATCCTTATTCATTTAACTTATTATTACTGTGCTCAATGGATTACATTTAATGCCGTTTATTATTATAATTTCATCTAAAAGACCTAGATCATATTGGATCTTTTATGTCTGCGACTCTTTTAAATCGAAAATTTATCAAATTAAATATCAAATTAAAAATATGAAAACTCTTTCTTTCTTTAAAATAATTACGATAGTTTTTAACACTTATTATTATATGATTCTAATTTTAATTTTTATTTTGACTTTAATTTATCAAACTACATAAATAAAAAAACGCTAACCTATATTTTTCCTGTATTATGCATTTTTAATAACGGAAGTTATTCATTTAACAAGTAGATAGAGAAAATAAAAATATTGGAAAACTATATTAAATTTATAGTAAATTATTAAAAATCAGTGTATATATATATATATATATATTTGATGAATTTTTATTATCAATCGAACCAATAATATAAATAAATTATAATCATCAATCGCATTCATAGCAACAAAATTTTCTGCATTAGAATAGACGATCGTAACTGATTAGATATATTAGAAATACTAGAAATTACTTTACCGTTATAAAGCTATTGTAAAAAAAACAAAAGTATAAGAGTCTTATTAAAAAAAAAAAAAAAAAAAAAAAAATATACGAAGGAGTTCTGTATACGTATTAACATTATATGTATTTTCATTGTTACATTTTTTATTTAATAAAATTATTATTTTATTTCATAATAAAATTGAAATCATTCAGGGGAAAAAAGTAAATATATAATAAAATTAATATATCCAAGATTATATAAGGGATGCATGTAGTATTGCAATATAAAATATTTACATCGAGCTAAGCTTTTCAAATTTTTTATAATATTCATCGTCTTAATTTAACCCTCGACTAATTATTTATATGTAGTAAATATATTTCTATTACTTTTCAGAATACTGTTATTCATTTTATATTTTTATTGAGAAAATATATTCAATTTCATAATGACCCATCAAAATGTTGTAATAAATATTTGATTCAAATTAATTTATAATCTAAGTTACTGATGTGGAATAACATCTAATAAGATTTAATGTATTTCTCATATCATAAAATTATTCCAGATAGCTTGCATATTTGTATTGAACAATTATTTTATATGTACAATTTAATGATCTTATAAACATTTTTCAATTTTAAATATTACACTTACAATATTCTTACACTTAAATAATATATATATATATGTTTATGAAAGATTTATTTATTGCGTTGAAAAACACTGTTCGTTAATTGTAAAATATTAGTTAAATTAAATTAAAAATAGAAAAATTATCTGAGTGATATTATATAATGTATATATAAGTTATTTTTAACTGGTTAAACGTATTATATAAACATCACAATTATTCAATTCAATATTGATGTTTTTTATTTAAATACTTACATGTAACACAATACAGTATTTGCTGTCAACTATTAGATACAAATTTTGAACTTCTTTACATAAAAAATTAATTTCAATAAAAAGAATGAAATTCGGTCACAGAGTTTCTGAATAAAGTTATTAAAGTCTATAATTATGATATGATCATAATTAAATAGTACTATGAAATTGTAATTTATGTAAATAATGAAATAATTCAGTTTGCTCAAACGTAATTATTTATAAATAAGCCCTGATCTATTTGTTAATAATTTCAAACTTTGTTCGCTCATCAGTTTCAATGAACATTAAAATCAATATTTTTATATAACTTTTGATTCTCCATATTATTATTAGTTGATTGATTTGTACTGTTTTCATTGTAATTAAATATTAAGTTTGTTGTCCTGATAAAACAATTTCTTATTAAAACATATATTTGAAGTACTTGAATTCTAAAGTACTTTCTTTTTTACTTAACAATTAATTAGACTTCTAAAAGAGAAATTTCACTACAATGATTAAGTATTATATATAATAACTAATTACTAATTTTATCGTACGATGTAGAGTGGATAAATTAAATGTAGATAGAAAAATTACAAAATAGTTAAATATAATTATTCGATTATTCATGAAAGATTAATTATGTTTTTGATTGCATTATTTCTTAGGATTTATGGATAGATGTAATTTATCTTGAGTTTCATGACAACCAGATTATTAACAAACTTTTTCTAATTGTTTTAAAGTAAAATTAATAGGAATTTGTTAAAACATTAGTAATTTGAGAATAGACCTTTTATTGATTAAATTAAATGAAGAATAATAAATATTTATTTCGTAAACTACATCCTGAAATATTAATTAAATACATGTATTTTTTTATTTCTGGGATCGAGATTTACCATTGAAGTTTATCTGATCACCGTTAGTTTACAAAGATGACTGGAAATATGTCGTTGGAGGAAATATTACAGATAATTAGTACCTTGTATTGTATAAATGAAATTTCGTAACTAATCAAGAGCAATTTTTATTGATAATCATATCTTATTATTTTGAAATTGTTTATAGAATAATATAATAAATCTCCTTGGCTCGTAAAATTAATTGTCTATTTTATATGATAAAATATTATAAATTTAATAGCGTAATTAAATTCTATCCTATTAAATAAAATTTATAGTACTTCAATTTTTAGTAGCATCGCGTTCGATATAAAATCAATTGTAATAGTTGTTCATCGATGGCGTGTCATTAATATGCTTGTAAATTATTTAAATTAAACGGAACATTTAATGGTAACGATATAATCTATTAATCCAAAGACCAAGAGTCTTGGGTACATGAATATATATATATATATACATTCATATATATACACGCATAAGCTAAATTACAAGTTCACGGCCGAATAATATCTCGGCGAGGTATTTCGTTTATCTAAGGTAAATTGGAAAATGCAAAGAAAATGCAGAATAAGGCAGAGAGGAGGGATTCAGAGTATGGGGAATGTGTAGCAAGTGAGACCGCGGCAGGGTGAAAGGAAGGAAGGTAGGACGGAGAGAAAGGGGAATGTTAGTAGTAAAATAGGTGAACTTGATTTCACACAAATACCAGTTTGTATTTACAAATGGCAACATTCGCGTTTACAGTACGTACAAGAGTACCAGTGGTTGGCCTAAGTAGGCCTACTTGACGTGTTTTCCAAAGCAATTGCATTAATTTTCTTATGGGCGATGCCATCGAGCGGTGCACTCGTGAAGATTTACCTTATAATAATAATAATAATAATAATAATAATAATAATCAGGAATAAAAAAGAGGATTATGTATGAATTGAGAGCTCATCGATAGTCCTATTACTTAATATAATGAAAAAAGTTGTTTTGTAACACTTTCCGTTACTTCATTCAATTGCAGTTCCTTTAATAATAACATTATAAAAACTGAACTGAACAGCACGTCGAGCTAAGAAGTTATAACGTTTTTATTGCCATTTTGAATCGTATTGTAATTGTATCTTTTTTATTTTCTTTTTTTCTTTTTTTTCTTTACTATTTCTCGTGCGCATTTTTTGATTATTATCTTTTAACATCGATTTCAAAGGCGTAGTAAATCCTCAATTCCCGTTAGTACTTACGGATTTATTGATTTTATAGCTTTGAATGATTAATCGATTCGTATACTCAATGTGTATATTAAATGGCCCTACCTATCAAATCGAGGATTTGACTATATACTATAATTAACATATAAAAATGCTAAAGAGTCCCCGTCGCAGTCTTTTTACGGGAAGATGTGTGTATTTAAAAAAAAAATAGAATGAAAACTTTTCTTTATTTTCTTTTATTTAATTCTTTATTAATGAGGTGGAGGATCTTAAAGGCACTTTCTCTGAATAGAGCAAAATCTACTCCATGTCCACGTCTTTGTCTTTTTAACCGCTCATTTCCTCCCCCTTCCCCGCCCCTCTACGATGTTTCATATTGTTGGTCTCACGTTGGTCACAACTTATTTTATATAAAGCAATACATAAATCCCACGCTTTTTCATATAATATAGTACAAATTGATTGTTTTTTAAAATCTAGAGGTTCCGCAGCCGTATTATTTTAACGTTTTCCAATCGCCTAGCTTCTATCTAGCCCAGCTTCATCGGCTGTATTAAAAGCCGAACTTAAATTTCGTACTACAGAAAATTAGCTTTAATTAGCTTTAATTACTCTTAAGTAAATATCGAGCTAACCATCTTTTTTTCTTCAAAAACAGATTAGTTGCGTTTTAAAGAGAAATTTGTTCGTTACATATTTATTCAATCTTTATCAATCGATGGAGATAAAATATTTATAAAACGTTTATACTTAATTTAGGATCTTAAACGAAGATTGAATGCAGAATGAATGTAAATATATTTTTATAAAATTTAAAATGAAAACCCTATGACTATTAATGCGCTAAGATGACTTAGCTAGAGAAAAATAAAGCTGATTAAAAATATAATTAATAACGATTACGAACTTCTGTGATTCTATATCGATATTTGCATTATGTAAAAAAAGGGTTGATTTTTTATAGAACATTTGTTAATATGGGTTTTGTTTCCATTCTTTTATTTTCGTGGTTTTAAAAATTTTATTTCTACCTTTCAAAGAGTTTATTTTACTATTCTTTTTTGGCTTATTGAATTGTGTTAATATTTCTGAACTTATTAATAGAAAATCTTTTTAAAAAACTTTAAATAAAGTACATACATTCTTTTATAAAAATTGTATTTCTACTATGTACTTTTTTTTTTCATTATAATTCTGTAGCTATTGAAAGAATATGCAAATTCATTTGTCTAGTAAAATATTTAGCACGACGTTATGAAAGTAAATGTAGAAGAAATAAATATTAACTATCTAAGCTGCTACGAATTCTTATAAAAGTTTTAAATAAATTTTAGTTTTAATTAATAAAAAAAAAATATATATTAATTTTATAATGTTATGTATGATATTTATAATTTTAATTATAAATTTATTTCAATCTTCATTTATACTTGATAAAACAAGATTGTAACTATTTAGATATTATTCAATGCCTGATATGAGTTATACTATAACATCTAAAATTGGAAAATTTATTTATAACAAAGGACTAATTTCGACTTATTACATCTAAAATTGTAATTAAAAATGATAAAGCGTTTCTTACATAATTGGAAAATTTTTTAGAAAATCGTAAAACATTTGTTATAATAATTGTATTTTCTATCTTAAAATAAATACATTATAAATGTTTTATAATTTGTCACTAAAACGAGGACTGAAATTTTTATACCTGTAATTGGAAGATTAATTACAAAGCATCTAATTAAAAGATACTTAAGAATGTTTTTTTTATTTTTAGCTACAACTTATTTTATTAAAAAAAATTTAGTTTACTATATTTATTTCTTTTTATGTTATTGATATTAAAACTTATAAACCCTGACTATTTAAAAAATAAATGAGGTCCACATAATACTGTTATTGTAATATATTTTAAATATAAATATATTTATCGAATTTATAAAGTAGATAATTTATTTGCCTATATCGAGAAATATTTTAACTGCATGTAATATTACATAAGTAAAAGAGAGAGAGTTGATTTTTGCCTGAAATTCCAAAATGTACAATATTACAATTTAGAATTTGTATAATTTTCTTCACGTATCCTTATATAATCGATTTATTTATTTTAAAAAGTTTATAAAAATATTTATCTCACGTTATACTACAAATTATAAAATTCATGTAAAATTCAATTAAATAATTGGTATAGTTTTTGTAAAACTATTGAATTTTAAAAAATTTTTATAAATAAATTGACGTTGGTAGTGTATTAGTAGTGTATTACAGGGAGCATCTATTTTGTTGGTTGTTTTTTCTTCAATTTTTTTTCAATTACTTATTATATCCGTATAATACTAACATCGCGCTTGCAAAGTAATACATTCGTTGAGGTATGAAAATTATATTAATGCTTGAATTTACAAATTGGCTAATTTATTATATGCGACATTGATAATTGACATTGGCTTATTGCTGGGCGGGGCTCGAAAAAAGTAAATCGTTCACTGATTCCCTTGATTTCTCAGATTCCTTAATTTTTAGAATATTTTAACCGTTACATTTAATTCTTATTAAAAGAGAATATAGTTAATAGGGAAATTAACTTTTCAATAGAATCAGTATAAGATATATATATATATATACCATTCCAATATTGTTTTCGGAATCACTTTTACTTTACTTTAAACTTCTCTATAATTAAAAATAAAGCGAAAAAGAACATTGAACGTTAAAGATTCATAAAAAGTATCATGGGTATATAATAATACAATCTCAATAACCCGAATAAACCTAAAATATAATAATCTGTATAAAATTATTAAATCTTATCGAAATTGGAATTAATTTTGATCTGATTATTCAGAGATCAGCCATTTTTATTTTATATTGTTTATATAATTTTTAATGTTTTTTATAAATGAAGCCATAAATAAAAATTAAAATTTTTGTAAATACCTAATGTATTTGTCTATTCAGTTATTTTCGCGATCTGAAAAGGAGAGAAATCAACGGTTCGCATTCAATCTCGATTTAAAAACACTTTAGTTCAGAAATATTCAGCTAACTTTTTACTTTCAATTCATCATTTACCCCGACTAAAGGAGACTAGGTTCGTTAACATTTTCATAATGTGACTGAGATACGAAAATAGATCGGCTTTATTCATGCCAAATCGATAGCTTTTTTTCATAAAGGAATCGGGAACTTACTTGAAATACCTTATGAGGTCGTAGTAAATAAGTAATTTTCTTCTTTTACTTATTATTTCTTGCATTCTACCTTACTGAAATTACATTTAAATAAATTTATAATTAATTCTTTTCATATTTTCAAAATTTTAATTGAATGAATATGTATCAATGCCTTTCATTAGCTTAAATACTTTTAAATCTTACTTTATCGTATTATTGTAATCGTTGAAGTAAATTATACTGAAATATTAGATTAAACGATAGATTTCTTCTTATGACGTACAATGATACTAAATTCTTATAATGCTAAGGACATTATACAATACTTTCGGATAGCTGGGTTAACAAAGAATGCATTAAATTTTTTTAAAAGAGATTTCGCCTCGAAGGCGTGAAAATTTATTATTTATATGAAAAATTGATAAATGAATCAAAACGTTGCTTATTTGAGCTGTTGAAAATTATTCACTATTTATATTTTCTTTAACTTTTGTAAAATATTTGATACAATTTTACAAAAAACTCTGAACTATTTCAATATTTATCCTATAAAAAGTTTATATTCTTGCTGACTACTACTACTATCGAAATAAAATCTTTTATTTCAAAATCAGATCTTAAATTCTGTACTCTGCAAATGCATTCGTATTTGAAAGAAAAAAATTCAATTTTAAAAATAGTATATATGAAACAATTTTTCTACTATGAAATAAAAAAAAAAAAAAAAAGTAAAATTGGTTCACGTTTAAATTATTCGATATCTCCTGTTTTATTGCATTCGGTTTACTAATCGAATCGTATATCGTATACATGGGCTTTCACATGATACGAATATGTGCTTCAACGAATATCTTAATATATAATGTTTTCTACAAATAATTTTTATGTATGCCAATATGTTAAGATATTGTTTTTATGTCTAGTTTTAATTCCTTTTCGTTTTTTAAAAGATGTGAAAAACGTAATGGTATACATGAAAAAGGCAATAAAAACATCCTAGAGTGTCATTTATCGCAGTTTGTATAAATCGGTCTTAGAAAAAACACTGTTCCAATGTTTTTATATCAATTAAAATTAATATACCTATATTTTTGTCACTCATAACGCTTTAAGAAAGTCAATATTTTCCGTCTTCTTTTCGGTTTTATTATATTACGTCTTGAATTAACCTGCTACGATGAGTATTTATTGATGTCCTCGAGTATGTATTATTTAATTATATAATTACGTAACGTTATCAGATTCTTTAGATTTAAGAAATCGACATCAAGTCGATTAATTATCATTAATATAGATTATACAATAAACTATTATGAATATATTCCTTACATCTCTCGAAATTCTATGATAAATATGGTGAATTTACAATATTTAATTTACATTATCATTACGAAGGCCTTAAAATTTTATATTTTTCATTTTTTATTTTTTTATTTATATATCCGTGCTCTTTATAGCCAAAACTTTTTTGTGACTCGCATGTCTGCTTACAGACACGTACAATTTACGTCGCTGTATTTCAGTAAAATTACGGCTTACATGACATTTCAGTTAACATTGATTACGAGAATATACGAATTGAATGTCATTATTAAAAAGGCAGTGCTAATGTTATTGCCTAAAGGATTTTATTACATTTCGTCGCTTTGTAATAAGAATATATTGCTAATTTTTATACATAACGTATATGAATGCGTCGTAGTGCATTTCTCATGTACGTCAGTATATATGCACGTATGAAGAAGTATAATTTGAAAAATCCTAATTAAATTCGTTCTCGTTTAGTACCAAACGTAGTAATGAGTAGAAATGTAGGAGACGATTTTATTTCCATGATATTTTGGCATCAAGTTTTCGGGATAAAAGAATAAATTAATCGAAATTAATTTCGATTAAGGTTAAAGAGAATACGGAAGCTTATAATACTGATTGCTCACAAGCTGTCTAAAGGCGTTGAATTTTCTTTTACACATACTTTACGTTGCATTCATCGAAAGAAAGATTATGAAAACAAACCCGCGTCATTTTTTTCAGCCTTGTTCTGGTAAACGATTTTCCTGCATAAGAACCTACACGATTATGTCTGATCCACTGTGCTACTGGAATTGAATAAAACTGACGATGTCAATTTTCAAGATGCAATGTTTATTTCTGTTCGTCGGTAATCACATGTAATTTTCATTCGTATTTAATCTCCCCAAAGACTATAATAATTTGCCGAGAAAAAACCGCGATCCAACAAGCAATTCGTTGTTTCATTATCCGTTCGCTATTGTGATATTATGATAATGTAAGGACAAAAAAAAACGGTCAAATTTTTATTTTATAAGCGATCGTTTTCTAATCTCTGATCGTAATATAATTTGAAAGACGACGGTGATTTATAACGAAAATAAAGCTCTACGAACCAATATTAAAAATACTAATTGAGGCTATACTCGAGTTTAAAAATATCGGATTTTTTGTTTTGTTTTTTAACAACAAATGATATATATTTTGTAACATATTAGCATAATTATATAAATTGTAAAATAATAATAATAATAATAATAATAATAATAATAATAATAATAATAATAATAATAATAATAATAATAATAATAATAATAATAATAATAATAATAATAATGAATACGAAAACGATAAAGATAACGATCATTTTCACTTTAAAAGTTCAGTAGGCCAATCAATGTTTCGTCGGCGTAGCTAAATGCGATTTCGGGAACTGGTTGTTTTTACGGCAAATGACGTACGTTAAATGAATTTTACGAACGTAAGCCCATTGTGCGCCTCATTACTTTTTTGATATTTCTTTTCACGAGAGATATAATTTCAGCCGCCAACCTTTCTTGGAAATACTTGGCATGATATAATAATAATCTCCTTCCTTATTGGGTTTAATAAGCGTCTCTACCTGTACTTAAATTAAACCAGAGTTAAAAATATTAATATAATGGGGGCTTAAAACTTTTTTACTTTATTTCATTTCACGAGTAGAGCTTACATCACGTGCGAGGATGAGAATCAGTTATTGCCTCCATTATTTAAGGTGAAACCTAAATTTAGTATCCAATGTTCCTATCGGCAGACGCGTCTGCTCATTCGATTTCTTTTACGCCGAAGAGATGTCGAAGATTATAAATATTAAAACTTTATTTTGAAACAATTTTTTTTTTTTTAAGCAATTAATGTAATAATACTTTTATAATAATAATAATAATAACAATAATAATAATAATAATAATAATAATAATAATAATAATAATCGGTGTCGTTTATTTTTATTCAAATTTTTATTGTAGACTTAAATTATCTAAGACAAACGTATCACAGGAAAGATAATATTTAAGAAAAAATGAAAAGGAAGAACTTTCGTCGAGATAGTAAAAGATATAAAATTAATTTTTACTCTTTGTGCCTAAATACGGAACGATTTTATCACTTTTGAACAAACTCATTAAAACACGTTTTCACAAAGTCTACTTTGATTTTTACTTTTTATTAATTTGAATCACTTATATATATATATATATATATATATAAATAATATGTGTGCCTGCTACAAGTATGCGTAGGCTAAGAAATATATAGTCACTAATGGTGACTCTTGTAAGTTATAGATGATTGTCCGAATTGTGTCGACGAAACGATAAGTTCAGGAACCATGAGGTGGACGATGCCACTCCTCAAACTTGGCGAGAAACGCTATTATTTGGGGATTTTTTTTAAGGTAATACATTTGCTTTTAATATATTAATATAAAAAATAAATAAATAAATAAAAAGGCTATTATTGGGATTATACTTTTCCACTTGATGAATACTGTCAATGACACGTGCTTTATAATAAAATCTCCATTAAAATCCAATAAAATTCTCGGAATAAATAATAAGATACAATTGTTTATGTTTATGTATATGTAAGAGTGAATTTTTGGTTAAGGGATAAAGAATTGAAATTATCAAAACATGAAAATTCATAAGATAAATGATTTGTAAATAAGAAATAATTTGCAGAAGTATCGAGGAATACATTTGTAAGCTGGTGGATATAATGTTGTCATTGAAGTATACCATTAAAAACTCGAGCCCGTAAATTTCATGGTTAAAGTAAAAAAGAAAGGTAGTCGTCACGTGTTCGATGTATAATTAAGGGGAAACTGCATCTTTATTAGTAGAGTAAAATTTAATTCTGCACAAAGAACTAGTAATTTTTATTATTTGTACCGGTAAAGGTATATATAGTTCATTATATATATATATATTATAAAATTTATATTATTTTATATTTTTATATGTTATTGTATTATATTATTGTTATATAGTATATAAATAAGAGAAAAGCACGAGGTGCTTCCATGCTTGCATGGTTATTTCAAATAACATACTCGTTTCGACATTATCATTATCAATTAGATCCCACCTGTTCCAACAACTAAATGATAAGTATCAGAATTTATTTCCTGCAATACGAGGTTTATTACGAACTCCCGTGCAATTTTTTTCTAGGCTAATTGGTACCGAGCCTCCCAGTACTGCCGCTATCACGGTATGCACCTGGCCAGCATAAGCTCTCAGGAGGAAAACGACAAGCTCGAGAAGCATATAAAGGACTTCGGACTCGGTCACGAGCATTTCTGGACGTCGGGCACTGACCAAGGGGAGGAAGGGACCTTCTTCTGGATGGCGAACGGTCGTCCCGTCACCTTCGAGAACTGGAACACCGGGGAGCCTAATAATTTTCGGTATTACGATACGCTTCGGCGTTATAATGGCATGCGAAAAACGAAAGCGACATAGCTGCTTACAGAATGTATATACATCTCATAGAGAAATGCATATCTTTCTCAGATCTTGCCGAGAACGTAATCAACGCTTTAATACATGTACAAATCTCATAAGGTTGCATAAGGTAGAGGCTAATACCCGCATCCTGTCGGATCGTACCCCAATTTAACGATAAATAATTATAGCATCGGGGCTTTCTTCATGTACTTCGTGTATTTCGTGTATCGCAGATGCGGTAATTAAGTAACGACTATTTTCAACATTAAGAACCGTTTTTTGAAGATACGATACATTTTATTCTGATGTACTTTATAACGATTTTGTTAGATAACGCACTTACACGCTGAAGTATTACGCAAAACTATTTCTGCAACCTAATTATACTTTTCGTACGCTAAACTACCACGTGAATAATTTATCCTTGTCTATTTTAACCCTGCAGTATTTTCCTGTCCTTTATTAATAATAAATTAAAGAACGTGCAAAAATTTAACAGAAGGCGTTTAATATCAATTTGCATTTAGAATATAAATAGGAAATAAAAAAATTTTTATTCGTTTTACTGCTCATATTATTAATCATCCGTTTATTTCTTAACTTTACAATCCATATTCTTACAGGGTAAACTTAATTTCAAATACTACTTAATCGATCGAGCCTTTATTATGATTACATAAACAAATAAAAAAAAAAAATCTATTAATGACTTAAAACGGCTGAGAAACTCTTTGAAAGTATCATGAGCGATCAGAAAACTATCGACATTTAGTACGTGCAGTATTTAAATGTTATCTCTATAACGTATAGAGAACGTGACGCATCGAGATCGGTTATCTATTATAATATTGATATAACCAAGGCTATGACGATGGCTATATAAGGATACCGAAATCACGTATCTTTGCCTAAAATAAAATTAATTGCACTAAAATATTTCGTTTTAATTGGAGTAACGGATACTTGATAGCCGCGCTTCGGGGTTAAAGGGCAAAATAATTACACCGGCCCGGTCGATGAATATGAAATTACATCCTTTGTAATTCTGGTTTTCATCCATTAGGTACGAAAACGGTGAGGAGGAGCACTGCCTGGAACTGTGGAACCGCGACGGGAAAGGACTCAAATGGAACGACAGCCCATGCAGTTTCGAAACCTTCTTTGTGTGTGAAGTGCAGTGACATCCTTTATAACATTGATAATATTATGTTTTTGTTTTATCGTTCCCCTCCGTTCGTTCTCCGTCTCTTTTTACTCGCCAAAGAATGACGATAGAACTTTCTTAAAAAATTTCATGCTCGAGAAATTATCCGCCAATGGTATTAAGGGGCCTTTTGTGCCGATGATGAATAAAAAGAGGCTTGATTGCATAGCCTGAATTTAATAAGAGATTGTTAAATTCGCAAGTCTCTCCTCGAGACTGCGTAACGCTTCGCCTCTACTCGGCTCGCATGAATAATAATATTCCTTTTCTTATAAGGTGAGCACATTGTTTGTGAACGAGTGCTTTCTTAACGGCATTATTGCTAAATTCTAATTCACTCTTCCTGTCAAACGTATCCTCTTCTACATCCTCATTTTAATACTTAATATCAATTTTACAATAATTATTACACGAGTATTATTTATTTATGAACTTTTTGAAATCCGACTGCTTCAATGAAATCAAAGTAAAAATTCACCGAGAAATACGTACAACTATGATAATTAATTTTTTACGATTCAGCCAATGTTATCCTGCCCATCTATATTATTACCATTAATTCTTAATCATTAAATTCTACTACGTAAGCGATACTACTAAATTAGAGCGTTAAAATAATTATAATAAGTAAGTATTAGATTTATTTGTACGAAAGAATAATCAAATGTGAATCAAATTTAGGCAGTTTTATACTATAAATAAGTAGACGCCTTTAAATTTTTATACTATTTTAATTATTAAGTTATCGACAATCACCTTAATGTTAATAAATATATTTAAGTATTATTTTTATTAATTGTAATTAAATGAATAAATGCAGTAAATAGTTGCGTCTCGGCTTAAATATTTGTTTCAATTACATTGTTTAACTTTTAATTTGCGAATAATAAATTTATAAGAGAATCAAAGCTTTATAAATTTTAATAGCAATAGTGCTTCGTTTCTGTATTATGACCATTGAATAAAATTAAAAAATCTTAATTGCACTATATTACAATGAAAATGTTATTTGTTAATTTACTTTAATTTTGTAAATACTTAGATTTTTTTTACAATGAGATAGGACTTATAATTAAAACAAAAATGTTTTCTGTTTCTTAATGATAATTGCAATTTCTAATAATCAAGATATTTAAATACTTTTATTATAATACAATACATTATAATCATACCTCTTTAAACAAGTGTGTTATAAAATAATATTTTGAAAAAATATAGATATTAACATACATTTACGCCTGAAATAGAATATTTTACTTGAATAAATTAAAACATTTTATGAGAAATTAGTCATTTGTTTCTATGGTTTCAATATTCTTTTTTTAATTTATACAGTTATAATTGACATATTGCTATTAATTCCAACGGATAGATAAATCAAAGGTGCACCGTTTTGCAAAAATTACAGACCATAAATATTGTTCTGGCCTGTATTATACAATTACACGTAATATTTTACAAGAATTTTATAAGAAATTATTTTGAAATTTTGTATTATATTCTATCAACCAATTGTATTGACATTTTATTGAATAAAATTATTTTATCTTCTCGTATTGAAATAATATGTAACAACAGTTTTAGATATATAGTTGTTTTTAAATATATGATTGATTTTCGCTTTTAACATTAATACTTTCATCGTGTGTAACCACTGTGGAATAAACAAATAAAAATAAGTATTTAAAGTTTTTCTATTATTATTGTTAAAGTAATTTTTTCTCTTTGGTATATGAAAATTATTAATTACAGGAATAAATTGAAATTAAGTTTATCAATTGGCTTAAAGAATTAATCTGTATAAATAAATTACAACTCAAAGTTCCTATCAATTTTTAAATAAACAATATTTTATAAACAATGTTTATAAAGAGTATTTCGATTTAAGATATATAAACTTCTATTAGTCATTGATAGTAAAAAAATATTATTAAATAAATACAAAATATTTTCAGATCAATCACTATTATATAATTATGTTACTATCATAGTAATTCTATATTCGATTTTTCAATTATTTTTAATTTTTAAAAAATAAAATGCAAAAGTCCATTAAGTAATTATTTTAATAAAACATTGTTGTCTGAAAATTTTTATTATTGAATGAAATTATTAAATAATTTAAAGAATACATTTTTAATTCATTAAATAGTATTGCAGTTTTTATATTTTATTGTAGTAATAATAATTATATTTGTCTGATAATACGGATTTATATATAAACGAATGGTATTGTACACAAAGAGATTATACGCAGCTCTATTTTAATAAAAAAAAATAGAACGACAAAACAATTATTCATGTAAATTATTTAAATATTTGTAAAATAGGAAGAATCAGTAAATGTTTGTTTAAGGATTTTTTTTTATTTTTATATTGACATTAAACATAAATATTTACATTATATTTTCGATTTATAAATGATCTTTAGATTAAAAATATTTATTTTTTTTTATAGAAATTTTGTATATCGAAATTAATTGATTGATAATTATAATTATGATAACTAATTGTGATAATTAGAAAAAAATTTAACTAAATAGCTTAAACAAGTTATTCGATAAAATGGTTTTGAAACTCTTAGAATATTTTTTAATATCCTTTAATTTTATCCAATATTTTCTGTAAATATTTTAAACCTTTGAGAGAAAATAAAACATACAATGTTTTTTTATAATTAAGAAGAATATTATATAAATATTTTTTTTAGTTTATAGATATTGCAAAAGAACTATTTAATTATTTTGTAATTTATGAAAAATCGATTATTCTGTAATTAAAATTTTCTTAATAATTTCTATTTTTAATTACTTAACATTAATTATTTTAAAAATAATATAGTGTACTAGTAATTGATTGTAGAGATATACATATATCTATATATATAAATTTTAAAAACGTTGAAAATAGTAATAATATTATTTGGATAGTCTTTCTTAATAATATGTAATTGTAAAATTTTTTTTCCCCTTATTTATAATGAAATATATTGTAAACAATAAGTTCTGATTGAAATAAAAGGCATTAAGGAATTTGTATATCTATAATATAATAATAATTGACACTGTTGAACAGAAATCCAGAGAATTATAATTACATGATTTTGAATATTGAGCTTGAATATATATATTACTGAATAAGTAGTGAGATTTAAACTGAATGCTTGAAAAAGGTTTACATTCATACAAAATAATTTATACAATACATTTTAAACATCGTTTATGCAATATCAAAGATTTTTATTTTTTCGTTATTTACTAGAAAGCTAATAAAACACTTACAACAATTAATATATTAAATAAATATCTTCGGTAGATAATCTGTAGCTATTGAAGTAAAGATTTTTAACAGTTTAATTTCCATTTTTTAGGGTTTTTTTTTATTGTATAAAAATAGTTTGGCACGCGCAATTCTATTTTTGATCGTATAACAAAAACTTGATATATAAAAAACTCCTTTTATCATTTTCAGCATCTTGGAAGAGTGTTTAAATTAAACGTAGATATAATAATTATTGTAAAAATACATAACTACTAGAGTAATCGATTCAGGTAATCATTTAAGAAGATCACTTGCTCACAGAAAAAAAAAAGAGAGAGAGAAAAAGTGGAGAGGCCAATGCATATTCTTACCTTGTTTACATACGTATTGTTTGCTTTTTCTATTGTAAGCGCAGGATTATTAATACCTTATTTGTTATAATTATTGTACTTTTTACGGTTTAAATTGCTATGACGATGTAACATAAGTCAGATAAGTTTATAGAAAATAATATAATTCCCAGGATCTCTAAAAGTTTCACTTTTCTTTGTAAGTCATAACTTAAGCGAAGATCATGAATATATGAATATAAAAACAGTTGTGTAAAATGTATTACCTTCATGCAGAGAATCTAGATTATCTGATTTATAATTTTTCATTGTCAACAATTATTGCCTAATTTGTCGGGATATATAATGCCTATGCTGTATGCATAACTATTAATAAATGCATCGCAGATAGATCTCAATTATTCTTTTATTCTTTTTCTCCTTCATTGGCGAAAATTTTTGCTTTACTCGTAAAAATTTATTTTATTTACGTTTAAATACTTAAATGGCTTATTGTATTGCACATTATTTCGCCCCTCAAGTCAAATATTAAAGAATTTAATAAGTAAGAAATTTATGTAAAAAAAGGTCATTATCTAAGTCGATTAGCTCATCTGAAAAATAATCCTAGTACTATTCTAACGTTATTAAATTTAATAGCAAAATGCATATACGATATTATGTATACTTATGTAATTTTTAAATTTTCGATTATTTTTGCATATTATATTACATATTCATGATTATATCATTGCATATTTTATGACAACTAAGCTTTTGAGCTTCAATGTAGATTTATGTCTCAAGACAATTATTTAAAATCCTATAGATACATCCTATAGATACAGCCCCGTTTCAATGTAATTGCACAATCTCTATATTAGCTAAACGTATACGCGAACTTTATAGAGCCGCGTAAAAATTTTTAATGAAAGCAAAATCAAAGGAATCTTTTAAATTATTATATTTCTCTAACTGCTGACTTGTCAGATAAGCTAACATTACGTAAGGTTTAATAATTACAATTTTTACATTTTCTTCTACATTATCTTAGTTCAGCGGAAACAATAATTAGTAGATTGGCTTGTGACAATAAAACATTATAAATAGTCTGCTTTAATGCATTCTTATTGAAATTATTTATTTATGGCAGTGTAGAAAGCAAAAGTACAAAGTACTTACGTAAACTATATGTGATTATTTCTTAATTTGAATACTATCGCGAAACAGCTTCTGGGACTGAAAAAAATTCTATTCCTTGAATCCCTTGTCATCCTTAAAGTAATAAATAATAATTCTGCATTGAATTTACTTTGAATTTGACTTTGTCTTCGAGCTCTTTGTCGAAGAGAACCGTTCATCTTCTCTTTTTCTCTTTCTTTCTTGCAAACAAATTATATATATATATATAAAATAAAAATATTACTGGTAATAGTTCAGCGAATAGTATGACGATAATTCTATTCTATATTTAGTGACAAGTTGGTAAGAATTGTCATAATCGTTCGGAAAATCTCATTGGTTATCAATCCTATACTAAAATCGCAGTTATTCTCCAAAATTTTTATGATACATTTTATTACCTTTCTTACTTTTTAATTGTTTAAGTAAGGATGTATTCTATTTTTGTCGATCTATTTTATTCAATTGACATTAAATATTTTTATAAATTTTTATAAATATCCGACCATAGATATCAATATTCTTATCAATTTTTATTAAGTTTATAACTCATTATTCGAGTTGCTTTTCAATTTATCTATAATATATATGATACCGGTGTACATATTTAGACTTTTGAATACGTAATATAGAACTTAATATGTGAAGTTTATAATAAATTTGAAATCGCTGGATGAATTTTTAAAACAATGCCATTAAACTATATTTATCGTTAACATTTCTCTTTAGAAGTCTATAATCGATGATAGGAAGAGTATTTTACTCTTTTTACGGGAATATATTAATATAGTACTCTGCTAATATCCCAACATAATACTATTCGCAAAAACGTAATACCGTATAGGTCACTAAATATAGAATGATGAATGTCTACACGAGGAAATAGGCATCTTTGTTCGAATCTTAACACTGTGTATTGAAAAATTTATTCTATTTTCATGTTAATTTTTCTATCCAGTGCATAAATGTAGTAATTAATTTTGGAATCATGAATTTCTCTGTATATTGATCATTAAATCAATGAATTAATGCATAAAAATCAATCGAATTGTCGATATATAGCGATCAATGCTATAAAAGCAATAAAAAGAGTATACATAACAAATCTACTACTATATTATTGCAACATTAAAAGTAACACAGAAGACGATGTATGCATTAGAATAGAATATAAACTCTATGTATTGAAAGTTAAAGAAAGCATCAAATATTTATATTTATATATAGAAATCTTTAAACGAAACTTTAATGAACTGGTGAGTATACATGTTAGAAGTCAAGTTAATAAAACAATTATTAGGATTCTTTGTGATTAATATATTAATCATTGAAACTAAGTAAATCTCAAGTGTTTATTTAATCCTCTTAGAACTCATATTTTATTATATTATTCGTTATTTAGTTACCGAACTCTATGTAGGCTTTATTATAATTAGAATATTATAAAAAAATATATGTACATAGATGCCATGAACACATTGATTTGTATTTTTAACAATAACATTATTAATAAACTTTTTTCTTATCGTAAGAAAAACCTAATTTAAAATATCTAATATCACTCAAGAAAACGTAATAGAAAAATATATAACAAAATTTTCTTAATTAATTTTCACGAGAAATTTCGAAAAATATTTAAGCATTACGAAGATTAATCAAAATTTTACATGGTATACGTTGAATTATTACTTTAAGAAAGTGATTATTATTAAGATAACAGAATATTATTTTAACATTTCATAAACAAGCGAAGCCACGGGTATTTTATATCATATAGACATATTATGTATTATTTAATAAATAAGAATGGATTGTGTATATTTTAAACTAATTAAGTTTACAATCTTGATA
The DNA here is from genome assembly GCA_018883505.1 of Ceratosolen fusciceps. Classification (NCBI taxonomy): domain Eukaryota; kingdom Metazoa; phylum Arthropoda; class Insecta; order Hymenoptera; family Agaonidae; genus Ceratosolen; species Ceratosolen fusciceps. The sequence goes on from RCIC01000009.1 coordinate 3,515,825, forward strand.
ATATAAGCCTATAGAGTCTTTATAGTTTGCTATTTATATAGCAGTAATAATAACAATAACAACAATAATAATAATAATAATAATAATACTAATAAAAAAAATAATTACAATAGAAGAGAGAACGATATGAGTTTTACGATTATTTTAAAGTGCTGTCCTCAATATAATAGTGTATTTCCAACGCAACAATGATATTCCATGTCTATTATTATATAATTATCTATGACTACAAAATATTAATTTTTTCAGGTTAAGACATTGAAAAATTCATTAACAGTCTAAGGATATAATAATATTTAAATTATAAAAAATATTATAGTACAGTCTTTGTAAAATAATCAGAACATTTTGAAGAATACACTATTTAACCTTAAATATTGAATGCTTATAATTCTTTATAAGAAATATGTTATACTAGGTAAAATATTTTTAGTTACATATTCATTAATGTACATTTATATATTTCTACGTCTAATTTAATCGAAACCGATAATAATAAACACTTGTATGAAAATTTATATATACATATATATATATACAACAATGAGTTTCTCTACTATTAAAAATTGTAAATTGATATTTTTAACATTAATAAATATTATATTGATAGTAGTTAACCTAATAAATAAAACTATATTTAAAACGTAAGTATTTATTTTACAATATATAACTTTTATATAATAGGGTATGGAAGAAATTAATAAAAAATGCTTTTGTTAATGTCATTAGGGTTAGGTTTATTATATAACTGACCATGGCTAAAATTTTTACGTTTGCTACAAATCAGCAGAAATAAATAAAAAATTTTTAAATAACAATTTTCTAATGAAAGTATTTCCAACAAACGTTTTTTGAACGTTCACAAAAATAATATATTTTACATTTAAAAATAAATTTCCTGTTTTACATGTATTTGGATTACATAAACAAAACAGTATTATTGTGAAAAATCTGTAAAATTATTAAACCAGATAAAAATCTGTAATCCTATATTTTAATCAAAGATAATGAATAATGAATAAATGCAACCTTATTTATGCATTAATATTTAAGTATATGGTTGTGTATGACAATTACAATAATATATATACATATATTCATGATAAATGCTACTTTTTATACAATATTTTTCTGATTTGAGAATATAAATTTAAATTATTCTTTATTATATTAAATTGTTTTCAAAAATGAATTGTTAATAATATTAAATATATTAAAATGAATAAAATACGAATAAAAAATATATTAATGCAGCGATTGTCGCACCATAAATACATATAAAATGTACGTATTATTAGTTAAAAGATATTTTATCGAAATTGTTCAGATTGTTTAATCCTTAAATTAAGTGAAATATAGAATTTATTGATATATATACAATGAATAAATTTCTTCTGAAAATTAGTTAAATGCAAGTATCGTTTAGTTTTTTTTTTCTTAATTAGAAATAAATATTATGAGGAAAAAATGCAATAAAAAATCAAATCAACTAAAAAACAGTTTTATTTACGTATAATATACGTATTGGGATAGCTTAGTTTAAAATAGAATAATAATATTTAATTAGCATTCGAAAAGTAATAAAACGTTAAATTAAGATTTTGGTCTGTGCATAGTTTTCAGTGATAAAGCCGTGGCTAATTAAAACACGTATTCGTGAGAGGAAGATTTTAATATCTAACTGCAGTCGGAATAATTGGCGAGCAGCTGCTTATTAAACATAAGTTATTAATAAGTTATTTATTTGCCCGATTGTTAAATTGTTTAAAATATTATTGAAATCGAATGGTCGACGGCTCGTAATTATAAACGAATGAGACATTGTAATCATTTTATAAGCATTGCATTAAAATCTTAATTATTTGACTCGATACTTGCTATTTATTAAAAAAAAAAAACAGCGTACGTAAATAAATTATTAAGAGCGGGGGTGGGGGGTGGGGTGGGATGGAAGAAGAAACTCTGTGCTGATTTTGAAAAACTAAAACGAAATTAAGAAGATGCAAATTATGTAATGAAGAAGTCGATAAGTAGGAGTAGGACAAGAATAGTGGACCCGAATTACCGGAAGTAGTAGAGTCGACGGCACCGGAGGGTTCTCATCGTCTGTCGTCGGTGCCGGACATGGGCGCCGAAGACGTCTCTATTCGTCGAATGCTCGATCTCGCAGTCCGTGTGCGTTCCGTTGGCTCTGCAAAAGAAAAAAAAAAGAAAAGAAAAAAAGAAAGAAAGAAAGAAAGAAAAAAAAACAAGAGTGTATGGAGTGGAAGTAGATCCGAGCTGCGTTGGCTTTCACACGTTGAGTAGTTAGTCACGAGTGGCATCGCTAGTTCGACTCGCGTCACCTGATTTCGCCACTGCTAATGAATCAAACGGAGAAATTCAAATCCTTTCTAGGCTTCCTCTCTTCCCTTCCCCGCATCCGCTATCCGATCACGGGACGTGGATTATCGAAAATCGGCCCTTACGATCTGCTACCCTCCCTCTACCTCCCCCCCCCTCCCACCTCCCACCTGGCTCCGTAGCCGGTGCAATTCTTCCTTGAATAACGATTGAATTAATAAACCGAGGAGCCGCTTCGGTGTGAGTGAGAAGAATTCGTTATTTAAAACTCGAATGGCCAATGCATGTGTTGTTATCAAAGGAAAACTCGACCTTGATTTCGCCTCGGAACTCATTCCTATTCTAGCTTTCCTTGGGATTTATTCGGTAAACGCGGAATCGCGCGCTTCGTGCCATTCGGATTTAAGGCAATACTTCCGGGGCAAGGAGATCTTATTAATAATAAAAGGAAATCGGAATGAATGAAAATAAATTAATACAATTTATTACGAATTATTATTCGAAGGCCGTACGGGAGCTTCATTATTATGCCCTATTCCCAACTCGTAATCTAACGTTTGGCGAATATTTATAAAAATTTGGTTCTCCGTATCACGAAAAATGTGTCTCTTCTTCTTTTTCATTTTCCTCTTTCAGCTAACGTTAATTATATATTGTTCCAGATAAGCCGTTGGGTACCGATCCTTAGATTACTCGACGTTTCCTCGACTCCATTTCACCGCCGCGTTTTATTCATTCGCACCTTCACGAACATTTATTACTATTTAAATTATTTAAATATAATAATAATAATAATAATAATAATAATAATAATAATAATAATGATAATAATGATAATAATTCGATCCGAGATTACTTAATTACTTGGTTTAACGATACGAACGTTGGTTAAATGTGTCAGTCAATTGAACAATATTATTTGTTCATTTACTATTTTATAATTTTTCTATTAATATCACACGTTTGTCCGAGTAAATTTTATCGACTAATTTTTTTTTTTTTTTTTTTAAATAAATAAACGATTGTCAGATGCACATTATATTCTGTATAATAAAATCACCCGCCCCTTTTTTTTTCTTCAATTTATCGAATAAGAACACTCGATCATTTTGATTTATTATATAACATTGAAAATGTAATAAAACTTTTCGTTAGTGATGCTCTTGGTATTTTTTTTTAACGAAATCTACTTAGTTAATATTTTAAGCAACGATCGACCTTTCAATTTTTTTCTTCAAAAAATTCCTTTGGCATAGTAATTGCATGTATTGCCAGTGACGTTGTATTGTATACGTAACATTGTGTTGGCATTTAATAAGGGAAATTCAGCGTAGAAATTGATTTATTCGTCTATTAAAAGATTAAAAATCTGCCCAGTAGATGATTGCGGTAATTAACTACATTTTGACGGAAAATACACTGAGCTTTAATAAAACCGAATTACCTTCTAAGAAATTTTTATAATTATTTCTCTTCGTTATTGTAAGTGATTTGAATAAAAATATAAAACTATAAATGAGGAAATAAATGCACATAAATTGCTGCTCGAACAATCTTAAAAGTATAATCTCATTTCAAAAAAGTCACGTTCTCATTTGTTAAAAGAATAGCAAGCAATTGAAGAATAATTTGGTAAGAAGAGCTTTAGAATCCAGCGTATGGAGTCGGATAGAACATGTTCGATTAAATAAACGAGCGGCGAATACAAACAAAAGAAAAGCAAAAAAAAAAACGTAGAAAATATAAAGATAAATAAGAAATCCGGATCGAAAGTTCGGAATATTGATGGTTGCGCGGTTCGTTGATCCCGATCGGTTAAAGGCCATCGGAGGAGGCGGAAGTTGCCGTTGTCGTCCCGGTTGTCGAATCTTGGCGAAACGTGGAATGCCGGGGACATCCTCGGAAGTGGCGCGCGCGCTCACCTCCGAAATCTCGAGGAAAGCTCGCTAGCCGATTTATCGGACGTTGCAGCGAGTGCGCCACCGAGTCTGGGAAAAAGCCCAGTGAACGGGCTGCCGAGCCGAGAGTTAGTTGCGAGCTCGACTCCAACCGGCGCGGATCGTTCTTACCGCTCCCTTACCACTTGTCGCGTACTGCACACGTTAAATTAAGTTTTAACCTCGGTGGGGTGAGGATCTCTTTCTGGTTTATGAGGCTCTTTACCGTGAGAGGGCCCGAGCTCCCGTTTCATGCTCAAACGACCTTTTGGACTCGCGAGCTTTACAGACGACCGATCCAGGATTAGAGGAAGACTCCGAAGGTAAATCCAACGAGTACCGTACAGAGTTCCAATTCCAATATCTCACTGTCTTATCCTCCAAATCAATCCGACGGATTTTTAACATCTGAACATTTATTTATTTATTTATTTATTTATTTATTTATAATATATGAGCGCCACGAGCGCTTACAAAATTCAGACTTCATTGGATTTACGGTACAAAAACCTTCCTACTATTTTTATACTCTACAAATCATCCACCATTTTCGTTTTGATTTTCGTTCTCTTTTTATTATCATCCACTTTAATAACCCAAACAGCTTTGGGTCACTATTTGTGCTCCGACTTTGTATAATTTTACTCGTAATTACATAATATCTTATTTACTTTTATTTATTTTCAAGCAGGCAATTTAGTAATAAAAAAAAAAAAATATTGTCGATTCATGTTTTTAGTCTCTCTGATGTAATATGCTCTCGTGAGCATAAGCAAGAAAGGAAACATTTTACCACCTCAATTTTCATTTTAATTCTTAATTATGTCGGTGATATTTTCAAATGAGTCGGTGTCTTTATCAAACAGTTATATCACACGTATACGATTTAAAATTCTGATTCCTGACTAAAGTATACTCTACGGATAGGCTTTTATTTTTAAATTCCTTTAAAATTTCAATTTCGATCATAATAAAAAAAAAACGCCTGTTTCTTAATATTTAATACCTTTTAAGAGCTTATTCATAGACGAAAGAATATTTAATAATTAATATTTATGTATCTGCGTATAAGGTATTTCAATAGTTTCTTTGAACATTAATGTCCACATATACATATATATATATATATATATTAAACAATCACTTGATCATAGACGATTATAATTGTCTATCATAAATCACTTACATTATATACTTTGAACTAATTAATTATTTTCATTCATTTGTTCATTGATTTGTCCTAAAGATAAAAATGCTTGAACGTTCTCTTAAATAAATAATTAAATAAAATATTTTAAATTTATCTAATTTTCTTTAAATTTTACGAATTCGAGTACGAATAATTCAGGAAAATTGGTAATTAGTAACGTGGCTTATATAATTAAATATAATATAAGCTCTCAATTACAAGTACATGAATAATTATAAAAATAAATTAGTAGTAATAAATGTTTGGCTTAATAGAGCACCGATAATAATTTTGAGAATCGTTCCCACGTTCTTTTATGGATAGCAAAACTATTCATAAAACTATATTAATTACTATTTTAGTATCGAGCTTGAGATTATTAGCTTTACAAATTATTCCGTGACATACAAGAATATAACTAGTTTGTCAAATTAAACTATTTGATACAGAATAAACTTTATAAGTTCTTGAGTTTCCTTAAGATTTCGACAAGAGGATGAAGAAGCTTTATCTTAATGGCCGTAGACGCCGTAGCAAAGGCGTCAAATGCCAAATAATCCAAAAAACGTTTTACTATATTCTGCCTCTGGATGATAAATTCTGATATTTTAAGCCTTGAAAATTTGATTTCTTTGGGTTTTTGTTTAAAAAGAATACTCGAGGAATCCATCATTCTTATGTCAATAGAAAATTAATTTTGTAAAATCGTTTTTGTAAAGCTGTTACGAGTTACATAACGGTACTGGACACGGTACCGACTTCAATGCCATAATATTCCATGCGTCATTTACCCCATAAATTTAGAATAATGTAATTTCTAAAATCACAATTATATTCTTTGGATTATTGCGTTAGTAGAATTTATATGAAATTCATATATCATATATAAATACGAAGCAAATAAAAGTCATTGTTTAATACGCTCATTAGAAATAATTTAATAGTTAAAAGTTATATTAACATGTACCCATTAATCATAATTACTTATTAATGATTAAACAATAGCGTTAAAAGGTAGTGTGTAAATGTCAAATTAAATAATAAATATTTCAGTTTTTCTAAAAAGTTATATATAACCACTTATAAATTTTGTAGTATCTAGTTTTTTTTATTTACATCGGGATGCAACATAGTGAAAATATTTTACCAGCGTTTAATTTATATATAAAAAAAAAAAAAAAAAAAAAAAAAGTATAATTCCTGCTCACAATGTAAAGAATAAGTTATAAAATATTAAGCTCGGGGTGATTTTGTAAACAATATATAATTAATCAAAGCTTACTTTCGTTGTTTGATAAAGATTTGTACTTAGTTGTCGATCATTTATGAAACGACAAAGTTTTTAAATAATATTGCAGAGAAATTATTCTTCATAAAATGTATGAAGTTCAAAGGATTATAACTTAAGCGTCGGAATGAGATTATTTAATAAAATTATTTTCAAAGTAATAGTTGAACGTGAAAATCACCGAAATGTAAAAAGGGTTTGCAACATTTAATCGAATGGGATCGAGGATCGAGATAAGGATCGAAAGCGAAGGTTAGGGAAGAGTGTCCCGTTCGAGCAAAGGCTTTGATGAAGCCTTGAAATAGTAGAATAGTATAATCGGATCTCCATCATTAGCGATCACGTAAATCCATTATTGAAGCAAAGCCAAGCAAAGCGAGTAGCGTCGGGGAAATAATGCAGCGGCGATCGAGCAGTGAGTTACGGGGGGGAAAGGATGAAATAGAGAGCCGAGGATGAATCGCTCGGTTTTGAGTGCGAGGCTCGAGGCTCGAGGCTCGACTCTCGGGTATCGCGGCGACAATATTCGCGTTCACGATAAGCCGCCGGCATTTAAGATTGACCTCGGCCGCGCGAATAGAAACGGAAAAGCATAGAGCGTGATTATACAATTCCAGCCAGTGTTGTCGATCAATGAAGAGCTAAGTACTCGTGGTAATAAGTACCGAAGACTTATTGCGCCACGGAAAGTCGCGCCGCAGCTCATGAAATTAATATTGTCCTCCCTTGATACGACTACCACCACCGCTACTACCACCACTACTCCTTTCTTCCTCTCTATTTTCTTTACTCGCCGAGTCTTCGGAGTCCAATCTGCCGACCCTAGGAACAGATAACTCTTCCCCGACGGCCCCTAGCTCTAACCTCAAATCTTTCTCCTAAGAAACGATCTTTTCCTTCAATTTTCACTTTTTTGACGAACCATCTCCTTTCGACTTGATCCAACATCCCGACTTGCTCGCCCACCATTAAACGTATTCGCCACGTGAGCGGTAAACAAAAACAAAAACAAAAACAAAAACAAAATTAAATTAAATTGGCTTTTAATTACCCGAGACTGGCTTGATTTTTACGACATTACCAAATTACGAATGGACATTATTTTTACTCCCTGCATACTTTAGTAATTAACCATTTAAACATAATGTATTATTATTGTATTATTATTGCGTAACTATTATTTCCATACTAATTAAATAATAATAAATTAAATTGTTAATACAAAGTATGAGGAGTTAACGAATCAAAACTTTTCTTATAACGCTCGACGACGTCATTTACAACTCCACAGAATTGTATAAAACTTTTTATTACGGCGATAGAACGTTAAGTTTCCATTTTTATTATAACCGAATAGCTCATCTTTTGAGTTTTAAATTTTATTTACCATACAGTATTCATTATAAAACTCATTTTTAAAGAATTCGCGAATCTCTTAGGTTTTGTTTTGTTTCTTCTTCTTCTTCTTCTTCTTCTTCATCTTCTTCTTCTTCTTATCTCGTTCCTTAAAATTTCCTGTAATTTACATCTTATACTATATAAATTAAAAGATTTTATTAAAATAGCACTATCCAAATTCTAAATAATTAAGTTAGAGTTATCGAAATTAATAATTCGTATAATTATTTAATACCTGAAACAAATAATTTTGCATCCGGTTTTCCTATCTTTACGTTTACTATATTCTACACTATACGTACACTATATATTTTTAAAAGATATTTTACATAACAGTTTTTCTTCCTTCAATAATGCTTTTATTACACCAAACTTTTTGTTCACTTAGTGATTTTTCAAACTTTCGTATTCGCAATACATGTATTAATGCACATGTCATTTGCTTCGTTTAGATTTTATTTATTATTTGATTATTTTAGACGATATATTTTATATATTTTATTTACTTTAAATTCATGGATACATTATTATCAAGTTTTTAGTAACTGGACTGCGTAATCACAACGTACGGGAGAGTATCTATATTGTTATTAAAAAATTTTTAGAATACAATTAATGCCCATTCTCAGTTTTTCATGTATTATTACCATATACTTTATACACAGTCACAAAAATTGAATATGAAGAAATTCATTTCACAAATCCTTATTACACAAACTTTATGAAAATTGAACAAAAATTTGTTTTAAAAATCTTTTATTACAAAAAATCCATTTCATTACTACTTCTGAATAGAATACCGTAAACAATTTAAAAAGAATACTTGAAGCTTTCTATTTTTCTATTTGCTCAAGTAATTTCATTTGCAAGTACTAACACTAAAGATTAATTTACTACTTAATATTTTCGTTTCGAGGAGTGTCATAATTCTCAATTCATTTTCTAATAACATATAACGCTAATTATTTGAATCTAATTTGCCGAATTAGCTTGAATCTAACACATTTACATTATAATCTTGCTCAATGGTTTTTTATTTATTTTACCAAAATATTTCAGTACACATATGAATGTACGATTTTACATCTTAATACTTCTTTATTTGCATTTTAATTTATTTTCGTGTTTCATTTATTCTGCCGATCTTTTGAATTTCGCAACATTCAGTAATTTATTTAAAAGCTTTATTTTATAAACTCATTCCCATTAGAATCATATTGCTTTTTCTTTATTAGTTAATAACAACGTATTATGAGATTTGATTAGATATTATTACGTAGACATTACGTACATACATAATGTTTTCACTTTTTCTATTCACAAATTTTTTGTTTTAATTACTTGTATTTCATAAATCTTGATGTTTGTGTAATATTATTTAGATAACTCGATTATATACGATTATCGACGAAAGATAATCAATCGTTTTTATCTTATAAAATAAATATTATTTTTATTCTTACCGAACGGTCGTATACAATAAATCCATTGTATTGTTATTGTTTCGGAACATTTTCTTACAATTTTCAATATTTCGTTCCATCGATTTCGTTGCTTTTAGTGTAGATTATTGCATTTATACTTCTTTTATATTGTTTCCTACAATATAATTGTTTATAGTTTTGTTCACATTACTTATATATAACTTTAACATGGTTTTTGTTAATTCTTTTTATTTATCATATTATTTTTATATATCATTATACTTATAGGTTGTCAGTGCCATGCAACATTTGCATTTATTGTTAATGTTATGACCATTATTTAATCTTAGCATTATAAGATATTCACTCCCAGGGATTTATTTTTAAAAATTTTAAATCGTTATATTAAATTTGATGGATAATTAATTATGAATTAAATCAAATACATCTATTATTATTTAATTTTTAATCATATTTAATTTAAGCAGTTTTATAATTTTTCTGATTTAGAATTATAAATCATAATTTAAAGTTTTAAAATTAAAGCCAATCAAATACTGTTATTAATTAATTAAGAGAACACAATTTTCAAAAAACCATAATTAATATTATAAAGTAAAGAACTAGCATTTAAATGAATGATTCTATGTGCTCGTAGGTGATTTTCTAACAAAATATCCTTTTATCACTCGTTATCTGCGTAATAAAATAAAAATAAAAAGCGCATTGAAAGAGAGTAATAAAGTTGAAAAGAAAAGACTTAGAGGGATATGAAAAAGTCAAACTCTATTACATGTAGTGTAGAATATTGTCAGGAAAGTGAGAGTCCCGCTTCGAGTGAGATAGAAAAATATTGAGTTCCGGTGTAAATCACAGAATCGTTTCCAAACTTGACTTACGGAGCGACACAGAGGCAGATGCAAAAAACTAATTATATAACGCAATACATAAAGGTGCAACAACACATAATAGAACAAGTACATTATGCGTTAGCGAAGCTCTGAAATTAACTTCATTGTACCTTTGTATGCACGGATACATGGAAAATCGCAATAATGCTGAAATGATTCGTGACTTTTTATTCACGATCACATGGAAGTTCTACGCTCAGTTTTTATCGTTACAAACTTATGTTACTAGTGACGAGGTATTTATATTCTTCGTATTACACACGTACTTATAAAGAAATAGTATTTTAGTTGAATTATGAACTATATTCTCTATTTAAATATCCACTCTGGTAAAAACAATTATTGAATTTTAAGAAAATTAACGGCATTTATTTTAAAATTGATATCGAAACTATTATATACACTTATATTTTTTTAGTTAAAAATTTATAAGTTCAACGATTGTAATTTATAATAATAATAATAATAATAATAATAATAAGAGGAATAGTTATCCAATATTTAGAAATAATTAATAAACTAATAGAATGCTTTTTTGTAATAAAACTTAGTGGATTATAACTATATTGTTACTTGACATTGTAAAAACAACATAAATATTTAATATTTATAATATATATTAAATTAAATTAAAAGCACAAACAAAATAAAAATTATTTCCTATAACATTTTTTATATATTTTACATAAATATTTTAATTATAAATAATGATAAAGTGAATATTTAAAATTAGATATACATAAAATTTAACAAAAAGTATTTTTTTTTTTTTTTTTTTTTTATTGATTCTGTTATATCCTAATTATCTAATTGGCAATTTAATGAATAAACAATTGAATTATTTAATCCCATTACGTTATGTATCATTTTTTACTTCATTAAACAATATTTAATAAGTAATAACGTAAGTTGATGAATACTAATTTAAAAAATGGCGAATATATAAACTATTGTACATGAAATAGGTGTTTATAACTTAATGTAACTGTTAATGTTTGGATATAACGTTGCAATAATAATATTAATGGTCGGTTCCGTAAATTTGTGGGAGAGAGATTAGCTAAGCTAGCATGAGCTCAAAACAATAATAAAAAGATCAATATTTTCATGAGAACTGCTCCAATCCGGGATGCGGTTGCCGTAGAAAAAAAGCAGGTAGTTCGTCCGTACAAACAAAGTATTGTTGCTTCTCTTTTTCCGACATATGTTGGTCACTTTCTATACATGTATACATCCATGATTCTCAAGTAGCTGCCCAATTATCCATTTTAAAGTGATTAAGCTTGACGCAAGAGGAGCACGAAGACGTCATGCGTAGCAGTAGTTGCTTCCCAACAACTTTTGTTGTTAGAATTTTCTTATACTTTTTCCCTTTGATGATCAATGCCCGACCGATTCTTCGCTGCCTTTTGTATTATATTTTATCTAATTTATTGAAATGTCCCCCATAATCGCTAAGACTAAACAAAATATTTATCAATGTTTTATTATATCATTAACATTTTTACGTCATAACGAAGATACGAAAAATTCAGAAGGTTTGTAATGTATTTCAAAATACTTCAAACATTATTGAATTAATCAATTTTTGAGAAATTAAATTATTTACGAAATAATATTTAATTTTTACAATAACGTATTCTTATAAAGAGGTAATTATTTTAATTTTCAAATTAGTTGATGAGAACCTTAATAAAAATACCAATTATATTTTAAAACTTTTACTTCGACAAATGAATAAATGCATTGTATTATTAAATAAATTAGATTTGTATTGTTACATAAATTGATAATAATTAAAATACTAAAATTATTATGGTTATTATTGAATACATTTATTCGCCTTAGTTCGTTCTATACGCTTCTAATAATATTAATATTTCATACAATATTCGTTAATACATACATACATACAAATAATCAATACAATTATCAATTATTGTACTTAATGCAAAAATATTAATATAAACAAATACTACAAAAAAAATTTTAGTTTGCTGAATATAAATAAAAATAAAGACTTCATTACTTATTAAAAAAAAGAAAAGCCTACTGCGTACGTAAGCTATAATCTCAATGTAAATACTATTTCTAATATTCATTCAAGACAAACTTTTTTTATCTTTAACGTTTATAACTTTATAGATTACCTTCATTAATAAAACTTTGTTTAAATCGTTAAAAAAAAGTATGTAAACTAAAAACGTTATAATAAATTAATTTTCTTTTGTCAAAATATTAATAAATTTCAGCTAAAATTCTAAAGTATTGATATTTCAACATAAATATTGAATAAAACTGTTGAAGATATTGTCATGAATCTGGTGTGAAACTTACGTTTACTCTCGATATTGTAATTAAAAAAAATTATTCATCATGAAACTATATCGGCGGAGTAAGTAATTTGTGTGCCAACTCGAATTTATTAATATATATATATTTAATAGAAAACAGCTTATTGAAAAATGTTCAACTATTAAGAAGTTGGATTAAGTTTACTAAGAATCTGAATTCTATAAATATTTTTATAAATATTTATAAAAACATTAAGTATTTAATAAGCAATTAATTATATCGTTATTCGAAATGTTCTTATAATAAATTAATTATAATATTTAAATCCTATAGTTACTATTCGTCCTGTCATTGCATTCCAAAGTTATAAGTTTTAATCAAATAAACATTTTTTTTATTAAAAAAAAAGAAAGAAAAAAATTAGTAAAGAAAGAAAATAATAAAACATCGTTATTAAATATTTCAAAATATAAAATTATGTAAATTTCTTTTCGAATTAATTTTTATATTTAATATTTATAATCTAAAGTTTTGTATCAACATCAGAAAATAAATGTAATAATAATAACATCGTTAAATACTTATCGTATTCCTAAATTTATTCGAATACATTTAACGTAATGAACAAAAATTTCAATTAAAATACTTAAAAATATTAATAAAATTCAATTGTAAGAAATATTTTGCAAAATAACAGCATAATGATAAATGATTCAAATTACTAAATTTCTATCTGTAGTGGATCGTATTATTTTACCGCATTTAAAACATTTTTTTGAAGCAATAAAAAACTCAATTATCGGTATCTTGTAATTCTATTTATATTTGTAATTATTAATAAGGTTTGAGTATTTTAATAAAAAATTAATATGAAAATAATTTATATTATTTTCTATTTGATTATCGTAAACATTCAAATATAACATAATATTATATAAATCTACTTATTAAAGACGACTTTAACTTTTAATATTATTATTCATTGAATTATATATAATATGATTATTGTGAAAATAAAATCTCTTAATTATTTAAAAACCTAATCATCCATAAATTATTAATACTTTAAGGATTAATAATCTGTAATGCACGCTAATAAATGATTTATCTTTTTATGTACATATGAATAAATTGGATTAATTTTCTTATTATATATGATCAGTTTTGAAAACTTGAAAGTAAAGAACTCTGTACTTTGAATTGATAAAATAAATACTTTATTAGATATAATTATATGTATATATCTATACATAAATACACTATATGCGCAGAATAATCATTGATAAGATTACAATTTAAAAAAATCATCGGAAAATGATGCAAAATGTAAAATAATGCGAAAGACATAAGCTTGTTACCCGAAACTTGTTCTTAATATATATACATTATTTATTTCTTTGGACACATACACACGCGTACACAACGTTTACATTTCATTTGGTCATATTTTAACGCATTCATGAAATTTTAAACCATTGCGAGGTATATCTTTACGAAGAAGTGTCATATAAAAAAACAATAAGTGCATGAAGGATAGATTACTTCGATAAAACTAAAATGATGTAATTGATTTATAAAGAGATTTCATTTCAGCCCTCGGGAATAATTCATTTTACATGATTAAATAATAAAGTATTTTGAATTATGATGAAAAAATCATGATCGATGACTATTGAAAAGTTATAATTTATGTACTTATATTATATTTTGTGCTGATGTTTGTCCTTCATTTGAAAATCTCAAAAATATTTTTAAAAATATCAAATTACTCTATTCTTATTATTTATCGGGTAAACTATTTAATCGTAATTTTTTTTTTTTTGCTATTAATACTACCCTGTAGTTTCGTAAACATGTAAGTAAAATTAAATTAATGTCAAAGGTACATAAATGTTGAGTCTACAATTACAGTCATTATCGGTGTTTACGGATAATAAAATAAAATAAAAATAAAAGTAAAGTAATTATTTATGTTTATAATTTTATAAACGATCTGTTTATAAAGTATCCAATTTTGTTAATTTACGTTTTGAATTTTTCTTTTTAAAATTATTTTTGTTCCCATAACTTTTAAATAATATAATTTTCAGATCGTTTCCATCAATTATTATTTAAAATATGAACTTTAAGTTATAGTAATTTTCGTACACTATACAAAGTGATACTGCAATCGTATTTGAAGAAAAATGTTTATTAAAATAATAATTAATACAACTAATTCCAAAAATTATTCTATATATACAGCATATTTTAGTAAAATAATGTAGATTCTAGTAAAGTATTTGTTAATGATCGAAAAAATTAAATTCTGTAATTATTGACACAGTGTACCTATTTATTGCCAACAGGTCATTAGCAAATCAATTATTTTTTGAATTTACAAAAATTTTAATCTATTAATGTTTTTATAAAAATTTTTATAATTATTCACTTTGACGAAGAATCATTTATTTTCATTTATACCACGTTCTGTACATAATTCGTCACGTATAACAGATTTTGGTAGAGGCAATTTTAGTGTCATGGACAATTACTGTGCTATTTACACTCCTTTATTGTGAATGTTAAAAGGAAGTTGCATAATATAAATGTAACTTTTAATTATTTATTTGTTAACCACTGGTATTTAATATTTTAACTTATTTAATATTCCCATTTTATTCTAATTTATATAATATCAGAATAAATTCCCACAAATGCAATTATTCTTTCATTATGTAATAATATTTACTTGTGATTGTACTTAAGTTTTATAAATACGTTACATTTTATTTTAATAAATTTTATAAGCCCTGCATAATAAACTATTCGTTTATAAAAAATGCCTTACTTGTATTAAGAATATTTTAGATAATCCTTCATTTACTAACTATTATTCCAAGTTCGGAAGTCAAAAGGTCTTCATACGAACGTATTTTACTGCTCAATTCAATGTCGAAATATAGCATCAGTAAGCACCTTTATACAAGAATATAAGTTGTTGTTCCTACATTAATATTGGCTGTGTGCTCTCTGTTTTATACTATGACATCAGGGTCATAGCATTTCTTTTTTCTTTTCTTAAGGATCTGTTTGTTATGCGAATCGTGATCTTTATTATTGCTTTTTTATTAAATTATCATATTCATTTGATTTTGTCAAATGAATCACTCTGACGTTTAAAAATAATTTACTGCAAAGAATAGTGAGTAAATTATTTTTTTCACGTTAATATTATTTATTAAAAGTTTAGAAACAAATTTTCAATCATTAATTATGAGTTTTACAAATATTTCATATTTCAGACAAAATTTTCAATATCTATGATAATTTTGTATTGTACGAATTTCAGTTACTTGACCAACAAATTTATACAAACTATTATAGAAAGATAAAATTAAAACATATTAAGATAAAAAATTGTAACGTAAGATCAATTTTTAACTTTAATATATATAAATATATATATGGTATAAAAATATTATCAAAATCAATCAGTTTCATAAATATTTTGAGTATTTACAAATAAGATATTCGTTTCATCAATTTAAATATTAAGAGATTTTTTTATATATAGTTGCATTAAAAATTAATTCTCTTCCTATCAATTCTTTTATTTATTTATTTTACTCTTATTTATTTGCACAATTTTTTTTACGTAACAATTATATAATTATGCAATAATATAAAATAATAATAATAATAGTAATTATTATGTATAAACTATGTATAAATCCATACAATACTAATAAAATATTTATAAAAAATATATAATAGGTAGATTAAAATAATTTATTCAAAATAGGTATCAGTATAAACATTTTTTTTAAAACTCAAATCATTTGAGTTCTACCATAATTTATCACCTAATCTGAATGTCAAGATAACAATAAATATTGAAGATAAAATTGTTTAGAACTTTTTAGCTTAACTTTGACTAATTCTCTGCGTAGATATTTTATATCTCAGATTCAAAATAGATTTAACAACAACAGGAGCATAAAAAAATTCTCAACTTTGTCTGAATGTGTTGTAAAAAAAAGCTTGTTATTAAAATTTTATTAAAATATGTAATATCAGTGTTAATGTGATCACTTTTGCAGTGCTATTATGAGTTCTAGATCGCGCATGACCTATAATTAAGATAATTTCAAGATAATTATGATAAAATATAATTTTTTTTTACAATCACGCAAAATTATTTTTTCCTGTTTTTAAAAATATTTGTACTCGATGTATTGATTTTTTTTTAGATAATATAATAGATAAAAAAATATAATAAAAACTGAAATTATTGGGAAAACGTATACGTAATTTTATTAAATATTGTTTCAATAGAAGACCTAAATAATTTTTCGCATGCACTGGGTGGAAAGAAAAAATAATAAAAATGATGCTGCTCAAGAACTGCTTCCTGAGGATAATCAAGGATTTTCAACAGAAAAAACTTATGCCCCTGAAGCTCATCTTTTTCGTTCAAAGCTCAAGTGAGTATTAAAAAGAATTTATACTCTTTTTTAAAATAAAAACTTAATAGTAGAAAATAATGAGTCGTAAAAATTTGATTTTAAGTATAAAAATAATCGATAATCAAAATTTCACTTTATACAATAAAGTGAATTTTAAAAATAATAATAAATTAAAGCAACTAATTATTGTTGTGTGTGTCAAAATAGTTTTAAAAAATTGCGTAAGATCTTGTTAAGTAAAAATAAAAATTTTATACATAATAAAAAGCTTATTATTCATTTTTATATTAATGGTTGCAGCGTTATTTATACTTTATCCATATCTTACGATACATATGCGGGAATTGGGAATTAATGTAGAAGAAACTGCTATTATGAGTGCAATTATACCAGTCGTCGGAATAATAATGCCTCCGATATCAGGAATGGTAGCTGACCGATTAGGAAATTTTAAGGTAATTTCTATGCAACGTTATACTTTACGTAAAATATTAAAATATAACATTCAATCATTTTCACTAGATTAAAAGAATTATATCAATTCACGAAAGAATTCCGTAAATATCATGCATTTAATTTAATATAATTCAGAATTGTTATTTAAAAAATTAATATTCGTTAGAGAATAGGTAATTCTAAGAGTACGTATAAAAAAAATTTCACGAACGAACGTCAATTATTCAACGTTTTTCAAAATATTTTAGGCATTTGTTTATATATTCAATGGGTTTCATTATATATACATATATATATATATATATAAAGGCTATTCTGTACCTTTTTCTAATAAGTACGTAAAATCATTCGGCATTCCGTTATTAAAAAATAAATTACTATATATTTAATATTTTATATATTATTATCAATGTATATATGGTTAGAGGTATTTTAGATTCTACAATGATTTATTACAATAGCCGTGAATCAATTGATAAATCATTACTAAAATCATTAATTAAATATCTCAATAATTGTTCAAATATCTCAAAAATCGAAATAATATAATTAAATGTCAGACAAATTGAGTGCCTATATTTATTTATGTATATATCTTGACCTTTAAATATAATGAAGCTCCACATAAGAATTCTAATCATTCCACTTCATTTTGTTGCTTCATATCACACCTCTGGATTTAATTATAACAACGATTAAATAAGACTGCGGTTGTAGAAGTCGTTTTATTATTCTTTTTTTTATTTTATTTTATTTTATTTTTTTATTTTTTATTAGTTAACCTCGATAATTTTAGAAATAAGAGAACCTTATTGAGAAAGCTAAACAAGCTTTGATTTTCTATATATTAAAAAACATTGGCAACTAGATCCTACTGTCACTATTCTCGGCTCTTGGTGGTACAGCAGCTCTGCTCTTGCTTCTCGTCCCAGTCGGTCGCGTTGTCGTTGAGTTACCGGAGAATGTCATCCTCGGGACGCGTTGCATGAGCACCGGTAGCCCCATTTACACGATGGGTCAAACCCAACCTTGCCACATCATCTACGAACCCAAGATCAACGCAACATTGAGAAGCTGCGGGTACGTCTTTATCTCTACCCTCATTTTTATACAGAATAATGTTATTTTTGAAATACAATTACTGCGTATATGCCTAAGTGCACGTTTAAGTTAATATTTATCCAACATTTCAATTCAGAATTAGTTATAAAATTTTATCCTTAATATTAGAATACATGCCGAGAAAATTTTTTTAAAAAATACCATCAATATGACAAGCAATATAACGATAAGCAATATACATCATTGTAGATTGAGTTTTTTTTTCCCTTTTATTTAGCTAATTTCTAATGACCTTTTTGTTAATAAATTAAAAATATTTACATGAGCTTGTACTGGAATACTGATTGTACATACTTTGTATAAATTCATCCCCCCCCCTCCATTCAACATTGGATTTTAATTACTTTATCTGCATATTCAGAACCATAAAATTGGATACACTTATTAAATTAGTTTAGCAAGATGTAAGAGCAAAATAGAAACTTAACAATTGATTAAATAATTTAATATTGCAGCTACACGTGTCCAGTAAATTTGCGAAATGATACTGACTTTAAACCAATTTTAATGTCTCGTAATTATAAATTAAATGTTTATAATCCGAGGACATCAAAAAACGTAACGTATAATTACACAATCTCGGAAAGCGACATGCCGGAGGTAACACTCGCTTCGTAATGTATTGATTATTTAATTCATCCGTTATGCCATTGAAATTATTTTGTAATTTATAAGGGCTATTTTTGTTAGGTATTTAAAGTCCAGAAGGACGCCAGAGAAAACCGGAAGTTGAAAAATTTGGAATTTTATGATATCGCTATTCGTCGATTTACCAAAAATTCTCTTTTCTTTCCTATAAATAAAGTCCAACTTTCTGAATTTAATTGTAAAACCGAAGAGGCGAATGATGGATCTGAAAATTTGTCTATCTGTGGATTTGAATCTTTTCTACTACAGGTAATTCAGCCATTTACATTTACCAAGGCTTCATAAAGTATTTAAAACAATATAATTATTTTTATTAATTTATTGTTATTTTTTAATGATAAAAACATTCGAATTTTAATTATTCCCAATTCGTCAAGAACGTTTAAATTAAATATAAATGTTAATCAAATTAATCGCGTCTGAACATATATTCTGTTATAATTAACTTTTCAATTTTAATTCTCAATCATATGTATTATTGATTACATATTTTTTGGGATGTATTTAATGTTGGAATTCGAGCAGCTAAAAAAATATTTTAATAACTTTAAATATTTAAATAACAATCATAGATAAACTTAAAATAATTATTAGAGCTGAATACGCGATTATCAAAGGCAATGGATTGTATAAAATTTGGCTATTAAATATGAATATACGTAATCGTATTTAAAAATTAATATTATTGGTGTGAAATAAATTTTAAAGAAGAAGAGCGATTAGTTGGAAATAATCAAGTATGAGAATGTAAACTTGAGGTGTAGGATACGGCACGAGAGTACTAATGTAATGGAATAATGGAAGTAAAATTCGGTATTAGAAGCTTCGCAATAATACGTTTTTGTAAACCAATATTATTTTAAGTTCTAAAGCTAACAGATATCGCGTAAAAAATAGCATAGAATCAAATTTACATAATCAAAATGCTTCCGTTTGAGAAAAAAGAAAAGAAAAGAAAGAAAAAAAAGCTGGTTAAACGATTTTTTTCTACCGCAGAGTAACGGCAATGTGGTGAATTTCGAGGCCGCGTTGACGGCGATGAAAACATCGAAGGCCGACGAGGCGGATAATCGGCTGAGGTACGTGGAGAACCGCGCGAGCTGGCCCGGCTTCGGGAACAAGACTATCAAGTGCTACCGACCGGAGAATTATACGCTGCTCGTGAGCGTCGAGATCGATCTCAGAAACGAGACCACCGACGAGCTTTACGATACTTTCAAAGCCGATGGCTGCGAAAGAACCTGCATCCTGACCGCGGTCAGGAAGAATATCTGCACCAACGACAAGACGCAGATCGAGTACAACGTCAAGCTCACTTTCTGGTCCTACCTCATTGTCCGTGTATTCATTGGTAAGACCCTTTTCACCTAACCACAATAACCTTTTCACCTTTTCTTTATACACTTCAACCATATTCAGAAATATTTTCAATTAACAACCACGGCATACTTTATTTATACGTTAATTCGCGTTATTCCCTATATATTAGCTTTATTTTATTTACAACAATAATACTGTATATTCATGGTATATTCATATAGTTGCATCAAGTCGTAAAGAATTACGAAATATTTAGAACGCGATAAGAATAATTTAGTGGTATGCGCAATTTTCATTTATATTTCATTTAGAGAAGACAATAAAATTTAAAGTTAATTGTTTATTTTAAAAATGTACAAAGTTTTTCACTTATAAAGCAATAATTAAGAGGTAGGAAAACAATCAATTTAAAGATTTAAATTTTAATTACAACAAAGTACAAAATCTGGGTTTTAAACAGTCAAAAGATCTTCTTAGCAATATCATCGGTTTCATTTAAACGTCGATTTTCTTCTTCTTCTACGTAAATGGCTTTTCTACTTCTTTGACGCATTAAACGTTAAACAACGATTGATTCAAAGCGCTTAGACTTCAACCATTTAGAAACATTGTTTAATGGCTAGGCGTCATTCACGTTAGATGAGGGTTTGACATAGAATACGAGATAAATATTATAAGTATAAACTAATAAAGAACTTCATTCTAACGTGTATATACACTTTAGTTGCAAATGATAAATTAAAATGCCGTATTATAGTTAAGGAAATAATCATATGAAACTGTGGACGTTTTAGGGATGATCGGAGGCACGGCATTTGCCATGTTCGAAGGCGCGGTCATCGCGATTCTTCGGGAACAAAAAGCCGATTATGGCTTACAGAGAATTTATGGAAGCATTGGTGGAATGATATCTTCCCCTCTCTCCGGCATGCTTATTGATTACGCAAGTAATTTACAAGGGTATCCGGATTTCAGGTACGTCTTAAGCGTTTCATCAATTAAAAATGTTATTATCTAATTTATTATTATTATTATTATTATTATTATTATTATTATTATTATTATTATTATTCTTTGGACTCATTGTTTGGATGGTATTTATTTATTCAATAATACCAATTCAGCCTTGGACGGGAAAGATTGTATTGTTAGAAATTTACAACGAAATAATAAATTCATTAGAAATTTCTCGTAATATTTACAAAATAATTTAACTAATTGCAGACCGGCATTTTATTTGTACGCTGCTTTGAAAATATTCTCAAGCATTCTCATGCTGTGGATTGATCTGGAATTCAAAGCACCTGCATCGAATGTTTTTAGCGATGTCGTCTTGGTATTGAAAAATGTTGAAATAGCCGCCCTGTTGGCCGCCTGCTTTGTTTTGGGTAGGTAACACAATATTTAATTGTCAGCTATGCTAAGTAGATGTTAAGCGTATAATTACGTGACGTTCGGGGGGTAATTATTTACGTAATAGCAACGACGATGAATAATAAAGGGATAATTCAGGATTCTAAATTTATAAAAGCCTTAACAAAATTCATATACGTATGTGTGTGTATATATATATATATATAAATTTATTAATACGCATATTATTTATTGAAAATACGGTGCTCCTCGGCAACGATATCCTCTCCTTCTGGTTCAAGTTCTCAAGAAAAAGTGAGATGTTTATTTAAATAGTCGATTGAAGATAATGATAAAGTTCCACGGGAGATTTTTACAAATGCAGGCATATAAATCTCGGCTTTTTCAATGACGTACGTGGCAATCAATTTTATTTCCATTTAGCCGGTTGTTACCATAACATGATTATACTTATCGAGCTGTCATCCATTATTGTCTAGAAAAAAATAGCAAACGCTGCCAGCGCATTCCTTTTTATACTAACTGAACTTCAATACCGAGTAGTTGCATACACTTTTCAAGCATGCAGATTGTATTTACATAATATTCATGACTACTTCCCCTTCCGTCTTTATTTTTTATTTACAACAATCTATTAAAAGCCCAATATATCGTAAATTATAATTGTTCATTCATTCGAGGTCTACTTCTTATCTTTCCAGAATCTCTCCCATATGAGATAGAGAATCTGTTAAGAATTGCATTCAAATAAAATAAGAATTTTATGTAAACTTGGTAATGCCTGTAAATTATAAACGGTGGAATAATTTAATATTTTAATTTAAAAATCGTGGATAATATTCTTCCTTATTCAGTCCGTTTAACTTTAAAAATTCACGTTAAGGGTCACTCTGGACTCTAGTTAAGGTGCAACATCCTATTAACAACATGCATTCTTCTTCAATGTCTATTCGGTTTCGTCGCGTGTTCTCATACGTTCATTTAAATCATTTCAAAATACCGAAGTAAAAATATTTACAAAGATGAATCTTTCAAGCTAGAAAGTAAGCAGTATATTAACGATGAAACCTTGATTGGAAAGATTGAAAAAATTATTATATAAAAAATGGAAAAAATTCTTTCATCGAAGTAAGAAAAAAAAAGGGAACATTAATATGAAATGTAGAAGCTTGAAACCAATATAAATATATTGTCTCCTGAATTATTTATTGCGGGTAGTTTTAAAAATTAATTGTCTTTGAATCGTCAGAAAACGGTATAAATAATCGATATGTATCGAATGTAATTATAATTCTTATAAACTATACTATTATAAACTAGGAATCGAAAACAATAGATTAAATCGCTTTTTTTTATATACTTTTGTTTGATTAAAAAATTCTTTAAAAAATTTAAACGTATAAATGTTTTTAAATAGTAACGCGGAACTATAATTGTCGAGATTACGCAGAAAAGTACAATTTTAATCAAGTAATACTGAAACGGTAAATTTATTATTTAAGTATTTATAGAGTAAGATTTTTTTAATGTTTCAATATATTATATCGAATTTTATTAAAAAATTGTCGTTTATTGAAAAAAAATTTTAGGAACTGCGTGGGGATACATTGAGTCGTTTCTTTTTTGGCTTCTTGAGGATTTGGGTGCCTCGAGGTCCCTTATGGGTATTACTATAACAGTCGGTGGAATAGCTGGAATTCCATTGCTGGTATTATCTGGTCCAATAATAAACAAAATAGGCCACGCTAATGTGATATTTATTGGCTTTGTCTTCTATGCCATTCGGCTCTTGGGTAAGTAATGATATGCGGTACAATTATTATTGTAATTGTAATACAATGGAAGTAATTTACGAAAGATTGATGAAAAATGCATAAAAATAAATCATTGCAGTTGTCAATAGTTATATTTATATTTCAGGATATTCATTAATTTATAATCCTTGGCTGTGTCTAATATTCGAAGCATTGGAGTCTGTAACATCCTCTTTGAGCTTTACTGCCGCTGTCACTTACGCTGCTAAGCTTTCCACTACAACGACAGACAGTTCTATTCAAGGTTTATTAGGAGGACTATACTATGGAGTCGGTACGAATATATCTCCATGATTTTATTAACGCATTCGTTTCATAGAACAAAGCGGTTGTTTCATATATACATATATATTTATAATAACCATGGCTTTAAAAAATCGATTATTATTTTGAACTTTGTTAGATTTATTAGCAAATTTAATGTAGTAGCAAGGAATTTTGATAAAATTGCCTCGATGGTCATGAAGGTTGAAATTTATTTTGAACGCAGGTAAAGGATCGGGAAGTCTGATTGGTGGATACTTGATGAAGGCATTCGGAACACGTCCAACGTATCAAATATTTGCTGTCATGTCCCTCGTTACCGGTCTAATCTATCTACTTTTCAATGTAATGTATCTAATGAAACGGCCACAGATGGAGGGCAACGACATCGTGAAGAAGACGGAGAAGCCGAAGGTCCAGCTATCCATTGTGGGCGACGGGAGTCAGAACCTGGACAACAGTATAGCACGTAAGGAAAAAATTGCCCTCGAAGCAACACAGGCGCCGTACATCATTGAGGACATCGAGGCCATAAATAATGCCAAGAACCTGGATATAATTGAAAGCGTCCACGCTGACGAGGATTTGGATAATAGCATAAAAACGGATTTGGAGGGAAGCAGTAAAAAAACGAATTTCATCAGACAGAGGCACACGCATCACAACGGCACCGACAATCCAGCATTCGAAGCAGATCATTACGAAGGATGTACAGTCACGGTCGAAAAGGAACCAAAAAGTGAGAAGTGAAATATTAGCCAATACTTGGCCTACCGGATTAACAGTTCTACGTCACATTCTAACCGGATAGTATGTTAAAACTTTTTCTGTTCTTTTTTTTTTTTTTTTTTTTTTTTTTTTTAATAACTTTGCCAATTATGTAAACGATTAAAGAGTTCCGTACGGATACATGAATGAAATACGCGTCTCTGGAAGAATGACTTTATTTGGCAAAGAACGTATTACCGAAAATTCGATATAATAATAATAATAATAAATAATAAATAATAAATAATAAATAATAAATAATAAATAATATAATAAATAATAAATAATAAATAATAAATAATAAATAATAAATGATAAATAATAAATAATAAATGATAAATAATAAATAATAAATAATAAATAATAAATAATAAATAATAAGTAATAATATTTTTGGCTTGGTTAAGTGGATGTTAAAAGCCGAAACGATAATAGTTATTTCGATAGCTTGAAATTGACGATAATAGACGTGTATACATTATAGAATCAAGTCAATCGTGTAAAAAGTTCAGGATTAGGTTTTAAGATAGCGATTGTTCGCGGGGAAAAAAAATTATGCCGAACGTGGCTGTCCGAGTTTGTTTGGACGTCACTGTGGCAGACACGCAGGAGTATCCGAGTATTCGTGAGTTTTCGGGTCTCTCCGAGCGTGCTCGTAAAGACTCGTCTTGGACACGTTTCCTTTCCTTCTTTCTTATCAATGTATGCGTCACAATACATAAAATCATTTATATCCTACGACGACCTCGTTCTCGTATTTCGCTTAACCGCGAGCACTACACACAAGCTTTCCCGTACGTACTGCATCAGTTTTTTTTTTCTCAGCGTACTCATTGTAATTTCACGTTTATCTTTTCTTACAATGCCATTATGCGCCACTGTAAATAGTCTCGTAGAGTGTTTGAGCCTCGCGACTTTCATTCCTTAATTTTGAGATTTACTGCGCGACTATTACTACGAATTTTACTTCCAAACTATACTTTACACTCGTAAAGCACGTATCCTGCATTTCTTCAATAATTTTCGCGGATTCACTTGTCCCACAATTCGATAACTCTATTCATTTCTACAATACCATCCAATGAATCTCAATGCCTTCACTAACACATACTAAATACATTTAAAATTCCTTCTAAGCTCCTTATTGAACTCGTTACAAAATAAATAAATACATTATGGATTTGAAAAAAAAAAAAACAAACGAACAAACAAAAAACATATTGAAATAGCCTACTACCTAAAGAATACTGTAGAAATAATATTTTTCAAACTTCTCAAGCATTTCTTTTAATAAAACTACTTTTCAATGATGAATTTGCACGACAACAGTTTTACGTGTGCAATATTTGAAAATGTATTTTTACATCCAAGAAAATAGGGAAGATTAACTTAAGCAAAATAATGTAACTGTCGAATCTAATAAAATTAATGTTCGTTTATTGAAAATTTAGCTTTGAACTTAACAGTTTTAAATAGAAACTTTTTTTTCAAATCTATACTAAAACAATGATAAAGTCATTGAATAGATTATTCGATTATAGCTTTTTAAATCCTATTAATATATTTATAATACATTTGTAATATAACTAACTTTTTTTTAACGAAGCAAATATTTCTATGAAGTTTAACACAAATTGTCTAGTTATTTATGAGAACGTGTATATAATAAATTTATGACTGTGTATGACTGCGTATGGCTATGTGTGCGTATGTACGAAAGAATGAACGAAAAATATATTATTGTATGAACGCTTGATAAAAGCATAATCTAGACAGACTACCAGAAAGAAGCAGTGATTAAATTTTCATTTAATATAATTCATATTATATTATTTAGTTAGAAATATTGTAATTAGATAAAAATGTGAAAAAATACTTAAATTCTTATGAATGTCATAAATATTAGGAACGGCTTAAATAATAAAGTTATTTTTTTTATTAAAAATACTTAAAAAGTATTAAAAAGTTTATGTACTATTGTATAAATTATATTACAAATATCAATATTTGTAGAAAATATAATGTAGTTCATAAAAACATTAGGTTATAGATATTTGTTACAATGATTAATACACTGTAAATAATGTTTATCAATTTACTATTAATAAAATGAAAAAGTATCGTTCCACGATATATATATTTTTACTATTTTTAAAACTATATAAATATAAATAAAGGTGCGTCGATCAGAAGAAGCAGATTTTTAGATAAATTAGAATTATTATACTTTACACTGTAAAAGACCAATGTCTTTAGTCGTTTATAAATCAGCAATTACATAAATGTAATATAGAAATTAATGAAGCGGACAGAATATAAACTACTTGTACAGAAAACTAAATTTTTCATATACTGTAATGTTGATGCGTTTAAAAAGAGATTTTGTAAAATATAAATATTATAGGCTAATCGATCTTAATATTTTCATAAAGTAACAAACGCCATTCATTATACATAGATATTTATTACACTGTAAATCGTTATTTTATTTTAAATAAAACTGATATAAGGAAGGTGTTCTGGAAATTATTTAGCACGTTTGATAAAACGAAAATTTGCAAAATCCTTTATTTTGACTTGTAATTGTGGAAGCGATTGGCTGACAGATGGCAGCACAAACCAACGAACGTATAATGTACTGCGACAATGTACTGTATACTCGTAACAATGTGGAATGATTGATGAGAACTTGAACAACGGCAATATCGATAAGCCAATATCTATTAATAATAAATACGAAGGAATAACAGAACTCTGTATTAATAATACATTCAACATAATTGGGAAAAATATTCGAATTTAGTCGTCGTATTATATTGGAAAGAAAAGGCACTTTTCTATTTTAATGGCGAGAACTTATTTGTAGTGTGCGATCAGCTTGACTGAAGCGGGAAACGGTTAAGGTTTGAGAGGTTATGTTGATAGTATTTTGCGAACGCTAGCCATTTGCTGGATAACTGAAAGAGGCTGCTGGTGGAAACAGGTTGGCCGAGTCAAGAAACTGATTATCCAGAGCCGCGTATAGGAGAGGCGATAAGAACCGACCGGGGAAAAAAAGGAGCGATTTCGTTGGTCGCCATCGTTGTTGTCGGCATTAATATTTTGCCGTTTCAGCGCAGTTATCAATCACTGGATTTTTATTGTCCAGAGTCCAAGGAAAATAAGGAACGGAAAATAAAGCTCTGAGACCCTTTCGGGTGTGCCGGCTACGGACTTATGGCCGGGAGTCTCGGGTGACCCGCAGCTATGTTGGCCAATTAGGAGGAAGCAAGAAAGCGCAGACTCCTGGCAGAGGCCATCGGCACAGCAGCACTGAAAGTCTAGTGTTGGGAGACAGAGCAGTCGAGCAGCGGGAGTTGCGATTACGCGGGTTTTAACAGTTCTCGCCGAAGCCGAGAGAGTTCTCGTAGTAATTCCGGAGTCGCGTGTGATGTACGTACAATCACGGTCGCGCTGGTGATCGTCATCGGAGGGTAGGAGGAGCGCACTGCATCCTAGCCAAGTCATCACCACGACGAGTGGAATAAGGGCCGGAGGTGCAGAGGAGGAGCCTGAGCTGAGCAGGAAGGTGAGCCTCTCTCTCTCTCTCTCTCTCTCTCTCTCTCTCTCTCTCTTCTCTCTGCCTCAGAAGAAGAGGACCATTATTAAAGCTTGTTGTCCAAGGCTCTTATATGTCTTGTCCTTACTAGTACTACTACTAATACCACTACTACTATTACTGCTACTACTACTACTACTACTACTACTACTGCTACTACCACTACAACTACTGCTACTACTACTACTACTACAACTACTGCTACTACTACTACTACTACTACTACTACTACTACTACTACTACTACTACCCCTTCACCCGGATCTACCGGGATTGTCGACTTTTCTTCGACTCTTCTCCATCCCCAGTTCCAACGTCCTGAAAACATTGCAGGGTTCTTCCTGTCCGCGAGTTCTTCACGTTTCGTAACTTCCCCCACTCGAGCTCTGGACCATCCCACATCTCTCCCTGCCTCGATCTAATTAAATCTACCAACACCTGCGTTAGTCGCCCTCCGACTCACGTTCCAGAGCAGTCGATCCCACGACCACCCACAATAACTCTTTATTCTCTCAACTCCTTTTCGACGACGATGATGTTTTGTCAGTGCTACGCTACTCGCAGCCACGATGTTCATCCCTTATTTTTAGTGCCGTGGACACCCGAGACTTCTACTAGCCAAACGTTTTTAACAACTACGAAGCCGTTTTATTTACATCGAAAGATAATTCAGCTTGCGTGACAGACGATAAACTTGACTCGTTCTTCTTCTTCTTCTTCTTCTTCTCCTTCTCCTCCACGTATTACTTATCCTCCCCCCCTCTCTCTCTCTCTCTCTCTCAACGACTATCTCGGTTCCCTTCAGTCGCCGCCTTATACGAATCAATAAATTCAGCATGCCTACGACTGCAGTAATAGAGTTTGTTTTCTCCTTCCATTTCTCTCACCTTCGCTCACAGACAATCCCTTCCTTGCTCTACCCACTTATCGTAACGCGCTTCTTCTTCTTCTCTGACCTCGTTCTTCACCTGCTTATCCGAGTTACCAAAACATTAAAAAGCCGCTTCTCTATGTTCGTCAACCCTCGACACTTTCTACACATTCATTGCAAAGACAAGATGCTGTCTGTCCCCCTTCTTCGCATTTTCTTACTTACCCCCCGTTGATTCGTCATACTCGGACACTCGCTACCTTCCCTCATTAGACTCTTGGTATTTATTAAGCGAAGGGAGGAATCGTCTCGATTGCTGAAGCTAACCAACTACCGGAGGAAATAAATAACGCATCCCTGACTGTTCCAAATCTTACACAATACCAATGACCCTCGCTCGGAACCTCCCCTCTTATCCTACTTTATTGTCTCTCTCTCTCTCTCTCTCTCTGCTATTCTTTTAGCCAAACAACACGAAATAATCTCTTTTCTTTTACGATTCATTTAAATTATCGAACTACTATTGACAATCATTCGGCTAGAAAACGTATACTTTTTTTTTTTTTTTTTTTTAATTATTCTAACTGCCAAATAAAAATTAATACTTTTCTTATACGTTCAGCAAAATTAATGGCTTTAACTAATGTTAACCTAATTTTAAAGACTGCTAATGATTTTATCTCTTATTGCATTAAAATCTACCCTTCGCTTTACTGTATTTTACTCTAACATTTATTTATGCTTTATATTTATCTTGAATTTTTCGATAACAATTACAGATTACAAGCACTACAGTCATATTTTTTTATTCTATTATACTATTATATAAACAATGATAATTGCTGGTACTATTAATAAAAGTGCTGTTATAAAAAAAGTCCTTATTGTTAAATTTTTACATTATTATCTGTTTTTCTTTTTAACGATTTCTATTTTTTATAAATTATAAATATATCTATTAGGTGTCTGACTAGATCTGATAGTTACCACTCATACATTTTATACCTTTACCATTGATTATTATAATTCCTTGCTTTTCAATTAAAATAAACAAAATGAGCCGTTATAATCTGTTTTAATATATTTTTGTACATTTACTTATTTGGAATAGTCTTTATTTACACCTGAATACATATCAGTGGTAATAATATTATATTATAATTTGAAATAATTATGTATTTTTTATCGGATAAATTTATAAAATAAAGTTCTTGAGCTATATATATCCATAAAATCACTATTACATTCTTCATTAATCATCTCTGTTAAAATACATAGATTATATAAAATAAAGCAAATTCATATTTATTTATAAACCTGATACTAATAAGTATTATAAAAATATTATTAATTGTATAATGCTATTGAATAATATTTATTTATCGTATAATTAAAGCCTTTCAATTAGCATCTAGTATAATAAATAATAATATTTGCAATATCGAGTATGTTACATATTACTTGGCACTTAGATCGACATATCGTTTATGATAACTGAACATGTAATTTTATCTTTTAATTTATTTAAAGTACCTTGATTGAGTAAAAAATATCGTGCCTCTTCGATTCAAAATAAAAATATTTAAGTAATACCAATAATGCTTAACATTCGGTGTCTTCGACTCCACCATTTACTCCATTTTCCATATCTAATGTTTCATATCAGGTTCTGTTTTTATGGCACATCTATAATACACTGAGTACTAAGTCGATTTTCGAATTTTTACGGCATTTACTGTAATTGCATAATACCGATTTATATAATCAAAGGAAATAGTTATTCGAGAACTAGAATGCAGCGTTGACCACGATCGATCCTTTTTCTTAAATTTCTTTTCATTTGATTGTTTTAAAATATGCTTATTACAAAATAATTGTCCGTATACGTATCGTTAATGGAACGGGAAGTAGTAGGAACAGTGTTATATACTTTATATAATGGGTATAATATATGTGTGGAGTATATTGTACAGCATAATAGAAAGATTTTTATTATTGCATTATCTTAATTGATCTGATATCTGATAAATCTAATTGTGCCTGGGTAGTATGTGACAATAGTATATGTCAGTTTGAAACAAGTTATTATATTTTTTGTTACATATTCCGTTTTGGATACGAGAACAGTTTATGAAAGTGCCCATGCTTTTTATAAGTCTCAAATATTGGAAAAACAAAAAAAAAAAATTCAAGATGTAGTTTAAGATCTAATTAGAAATTTATAGGCATAATGAAACAATGAAGCCAAGCGGGAAAATGCATTTCTAAATAATCTTTGCGAAGAAAGGGGTATGCAGTCTATAGAAAATGTTTATAGTTGTTTATAATCCTTGCTGTTTATTTTACAAATCACGATCGATGTATGCACATACTAAATTTGTTTCCAAGGACATTACGACATTCGTAATACATGAAACTTAATGGCCCTTGCGTAGCTAATGCTTTGAGAATAACCCAATTACGAAGACCGCTTTTATCTATTCCGATGCCATTTCGGTTTTTGCTACTTCTTCTCGTGGTACGTGTTGACATCTATATTTTCCTAAATATTTACCGAGAAGAATAATTAATAAGCCAATACACGCGATTGGGATATAAATTAAGACTTCAATTTTCAATTTCATACAGTCCAACAGTTACAATATTACGTCACTCCCGTAATAACTGCTTACAAGCCCACAAACTATATTAATTATACATGTTTTTATAATATATATATATATATTTATTAATCAACGACTTTAATCTCGTTATATATATATATATATATGTATCAAAAGTAAAAAAAGCTCTTGAAGCTTTTGTGGTAGTAATGATGGCGCTTCTTTTCTAAACTTAAATATTATTGTTATTGTTGTTACTGCTTTTATTCTTCAGTTATTTATTAATTAACTTTATTATTGATATTTGGTGGATTGTCAATTTCAGTTGGATAATAAATTAGCGGAAATAATATTTAATATTATATGCAATTCCATTTATCTTTCATCTCATAATGTTGTAATCGAGAGTTCGAATGCTTCTCCGTTCTAAAAGTTATTTTATTTGAATAAATTTTAATAAATTGTGATTTTATTGGCTTTAGCACAATGCTTATAAAAACAATTCGATAAATTATAAAGAAACTTCTTGCGTTGTCAGCACGCGCCCCAGATTGTCCAATAAGTAAATAATATGTGTAACGTATTTTTAGGCGCGGTCCACAAAAAAAAAAATTTTTTTTTCTTATAAAATAATAGTAACTTTTAATTATTATATATACTAACATTATTTCTAAACTTTATAAAAATATATAGATAAAACGTATCACTTACTAAAATATCATCAATAAAATAAGCGTAAAAAAATTAGCATTTATTTCACATTAGAGTTCTTTTATTAAATGGATATTAAAAAATTTGTTTAATTATTTAAAAACATTTCAATTCATTAGATTTTTACATTTTTTCATTCTTCATATTTCAATGTCTTCTATTCTGAAATGGAAATCATACTTTGAACTCAGATTGTATTTTTTAATTTATTGTATAATTATTTACGAAAATTATACTTAAATCACTCCAATATCATTACGTAAGATGTATAACGAAAACATTTACCTATATTTATAATAATTTAAGGAGAATTCTTATCTCGTCATTCTTATCAATGCACTTTTAAATGAAACTGAAAACTTTTCATAAGATTCATTAATCGTGTGAACAGTGAAAATTAATATTACGTTAATTTATATAATCCTTAAACAATATGAGATAATATTTAAATCATGTACTACCTGTATACTTAAATTATAAAAATAATTATTTATTAACTGCTTGTACGTTAGAATTAATTGCTTGTATTTTTATATAGTTCGATAAAAAGCAATTATTATTATTACTGTTGTTGTTAAAACTTATATTAAAGAGATTTGACCATTATTTTTAAAATATACATCATACAATGAACATTTTAATATCTCTTAAAATAAAATTCTATATTGTACTACTTAAGACCCAATGACATAGTGTAATTAATTTATATATTAAGTAAACGTTATGCATTCTTCTAATGGTCATATATTAATTAATATTTTTATATTCTTATTTGTTATTTAAGCAATTTTCTTATTCTTTTGATTTATTTTGTTCAAAAACGAGTTCTTTGTCTTTTCAAGATACGAAAATAAGAGGAATGAGTTAAGTCATAATGGATGATATAAAAATCAGCAAAAATCATGAAACAGACACGAATGCCTATGAATAAGATAGATTGCTATTAGCCAAATGAAAGTATTGACTGCGGCAAACTTCTTCGGGAAATATTATTTTCCCGGCAGATACGCACCCCAATAAAATTCAACACATCGGAAAAGAGATCTTGACAATGGTTAGCGACAAAATTGTACATCTGTAGAAATGTGATAGTCAGTCAATGTACGTCAAAGTACAGTTCAAAGACTACCCTTGAAGTTCGATACCAGCGATGTCATTTGCCGAGTGAATAACGTAGGTCGCTAATAATAATAATAATAATAATAATAATAATAATAATAATAATAATAATAATAATAATAATAATAATAATAATGATAATAATAATAATAACAACAACAACAATAGTAATAATAATAATAATAATAATGATGATGATGATGATGATGATGATGCTGATGATGATGAAAGGTAGATATATCAGAAATCTAAAAGATGATGATACGAATATAAGTAATACGAGGGAATTGCTATTGGAATTAAATAATGGTACAGATGTATTCCTCGAAATATATTGTGCCCAATATGACTGAGGATCGCGGCACTTTATTTTCTCTCTATATTTATTGCTGCCTTTTTTCGATAAAGAACTAAATTTTAAGCATTAGCCGGAGTCGCCTACAATTATTATCACCCCACATCTGCACCCCATTCCTTATCTTTTATGTTCTTTCGCTCTCACGTGTAAAAATAATTGTCAGTTTTATTGTAACACGTCCCTTATGATCGGTAAGTTATTGTATAAAATCAGTTTTATTTTGATTGATGATTTCCGTTCGTGTATGTACGACGAGGGGATGCAAACGTGTGTCTTTGCGTGCATAAAAATATTATATATATTTAGTCCAAGTAAGGTATCACAATATTTTCAACTAAATCCAGATTATTCTTTTTTTACATACCGAATGAGATTAATTTCTGAAATATATGCAAAAACATTTATCATTCATTACAAAGTCTAATAGTAAATATATAATGACGGTTCCTGTAGAATATGAAAAGTTGTCTAGATTATGGAAATAAAAATAATATACGATGTCTCCGAGGATACAAATCCTCAAGAAATGGTGTATATTGTTTAATCGTGTGTGTTCTATGGATAGAAGAAAAAAATATCTGCACGAATAAGAAGCTCAAAAGACATTGTCTAGTAAATAGCTTAAGGAAGTTGGAATAATTAAAGCAAAAGTTGAGAACGAGAGCTTTTCTGAAAACTAAGAGACGCATATATTGACGTACATGAGGTTCCGTTCAGCGACAGTCTATTTTTAAATTGTACGATAAAAGAAAAAGAGAAGTAAGAAGTGGAAAAGCAAAAGATAAAGTAGAAAGAGGAGTGAGTGGCATGAATAAGACGTAATATCGGACGAGGTCGAGTACACAACTACGGGTCAAAGTATTTAAGGGTCCTGGACAGTCTTCCTTTCCATCCTTTTTTCTATGTGTGCGTATCTGCGTACGTATGTATTATACATACTGGTCGGGTACTCGTGTCAGCTATAAGCCAGCTTGGCTAATTCGCATTACAATTTCGTTGCAAAATGTTACAGTTGCTCTAATTACTCCGCGACTTGCAAACGCAGCTTTTAAACTTACGTCATTTGCATGTATTTAAAGGGTGCCTTTAATATATATATATATATATATTAAGGACTTTATTAAAATAGACTAAGTAAATCTTTCGATAACTTTTAACATTCCTACTACTTACCAATACTACTTACCAATATTTCTTCTTTCATTCTAACTTTCCTTATTTCATTAATATTCATTATACTTTGTTTGGGCTTCTGGAAAAAGTAAAAGCTTTTAGACCAGTGCATTTGTATTATTAAATTTAATGCAATTAACATTTAAAATCATTTATGATTTCAACGATGCGTCTGGTATTATTTTAAAACTAAATCATATTTAAATTATATTTATATAAATACATTATAAAATAGACTTAAGAAATTCCTATATAATGACTATATAATGTATTTGTTTTTTATCTATCATGGGGAAGAAGAGATGGACAGAGACGGTCCTGTAGTTATAAAAATTAACGTTTTTCCATTTTATGCGCTTTTTTGGAATATCTTCTTTTTCGTTAAATATATTTGATGTCAATAAATATTAATAGCAGTTCTATATCACTTTATACTTTCTACAAATGTGTGCGCAAAGTAGTATGAATTTAAGTTTACAAGTATTTCCTCGTAATTTTCATGCACAACTCGATTAAGATTACAAAGTATGAAAGCTTGGTACTCGTCAGATGAAAATTAATCTAAAGGAATTGTATAAAATACAAGCACGACGATTTCGGAAAAGCGTTGTACAAGAAAAATATTTCTAGCCCTTAATAATTAGTAGCGTCGATATGTGGAGCAACCGCTTGATAAAAATGAATTTAGAAATTGACTTTTCTTTAATGCTTTCCTCGGATAACATTAACGTAACATAAATACGGTGCTCCAATAATAAAAGAGGGGACGAGGACATCTTCTAGTTTGCTGGGGTCGTGTAGTAGACCAGCCGGCGCTATAGGATGGGGTGGCAACGTCAGACAGATTCTTTGGAAGAAATCGATTCGCACCAATGCCGATGAGAACGGATACTCTTCCCTATATTCCCTTCCGGGCTGGATTGTCTGTCTCTGTTCTAGCGAGAAACTAGTGGGAACGCGTTAAGAGACTAGGATTCAAGCTTGACGATGACACGACTTGTTGGAAAATACAGTAGGGCAGTTTTAGAGTTTACCTGGGTAACAGAAGCACGAGCCTTGTCGTCCGCACGTGGGAAGGTAATTAAAAAGTGTTTATTGACCCTATGATTGTAAGACAATCAACAATATACGTATTATTGGATATTCTCTTAAAATGATTTTTATCACTCTCTCCCTCGTGATAACGAGCACTCGAAATTGATGAAAAAAAAAAAATAATAATAAATAAATAAGAAAAAAATACTGCTCTACCGCTTTAAGATCAGATAAAAAAAAAATCATTGGCTCTTTGAGAAATTCATATTTATTAAGCAGGCAAGGTTTTATAAAATCAATACTTTAGGAGAATTCAATATTGACGTTCATTTCACACTGTATACTTGGCTTTTTTCACGGAAAACTAAATTATTCTCGATGAAACGCTTATTTTTAGAAAAGAAATTTAAATTAAGAACGTACGCTTCATATTACTTATTAATACAATTAATAACATTATCTTTCTCTTTTTTCTTTTTTTTTCTTTTTTTACAAATACTTGAAAAAGTAAAAATTGTTAATGTAAAACTATACTTCTGAATTTTAAACTTAATAGAATTATTTTATAAATACACATACTTGAAACTAAATTATTGGTAATACGTTACGAATGATAATAAGATGTGCAGCTGCATTTATAGTTTCATATGACCAAATTGAATGTAAAAAATTATTTCCTTGAGATATTAAATCATGGGACATTCAATTTTTTAATTGTATCAAAAGAATATTACGAAAACATAATAAGCTAATTTTCTCTCATTTGATTGTGATTAAAAGCTAGTTATATTAGTATTAGAGACAAAAAACAAATGAAAAACTTATTGCAAAGTTTGTAAATTTTACATTAAAATACCCTTTGCTATAATTAATTATTTGAGTAAAAGTTTATGGATGAATGCTTATAAATAGAATGATTAGAGTACATTCACACATCCCAAAAGGTAGTATTAATTATTTTTATTTATGAGAGTTTTTAATAGCTTTAAATATATTGATCTAATGAAGTTTAAATATTATTATTACAGTGTAATTATATCACAAAGAAATATTGATAAACGATAGATCTTTAGAAATATTGTAAATTTAAATTATAAGCATAAAATGTTATAAAAGGTATGTATGTTTAATTTTTCGAAATTTGAGCACTGAATGAGCAAGTATTAGAATAAAAAAAACAAAAGCTAAATTTAGAGTAACTACTGCGTATTGTACGTAATGTATTTTATAAAGCTTTTGCGCACAAAAGATATGTAAAATTTTCGGCTCGATTAATAATTAACAATACAATAATCGATAGATAAAAAAGAAGGGAAAAAAGGGTATATTCTTCGTTTACGCCTTCCGTGTATCGAATACCTCGGGCATGAGGTTCATAAAAAAAAGATTACAAACCCGAGTTCGAACTAATATTCCTCCTGCATGGCTGGCAGCTTTCTGCAGGCGCGTTGACCCATGACTTCCCAGCTGAAAACGTCAATCATCAAACTAAAGCCTTAAAATCGTTTGCTATTCTACCTTTGGAAAAAAAACTTTTTACAATTTTTCCCGCATTGCCTAATATCGATTCTAATAAAACGTCACGTTGTTACAATATTACTATAATCTTTCTTATCACACTTCCCTAGTTATTGTAAATTACCAATTTCCTTAATCATTATTATGATTTCAATCTAGCTTCTATACATTTATTTCAGCTTTTAACTTTCTTCGTCTTGATATTATCTTTAATGTACTTTGATGGTGGTCTCATATTTTACTTAAATTTTATTAAAGAGTGTACCGTTTCAAATTTTATATTTTACGTAGGAATATATTTTCTATTATTATATTAATAAATAGCATTAACTATTTTGTTATAATTTTGTTTTTCTTGAAATTACATTTTAAAGTGAATATAAATATTAGAAAAATACATTCATAAAGATTCATTAATTTAATTTGAACTCGTTATTATATTTTTATTATTTGTGTTAAATAATAAATGTTATTGTTTAAGTTTTAACTAAATTTCTATTATTATTTAATTTAAATTATTTGACTGTCTAATATTACTTAGAAAAAGAAAAAAATTGAATTAAGTAATATTTATTAATAGTATACTCTTACAGTCATAAGTCACAATACTTTTATAATTTAAAATTTTTTTAGCTCTATAATATGGAAAGTGTAAATATTTACTTATTTATATATTGTTTTAAAAAAGAGAAATATCGTAACGATACGTTAATGCGATAGTAATAGTAATACGCTCAAAAGTATAGAATAAAAAATTGTAAACTAACAATTATAGCCATATAAATATTTTTATAATTATAACTATGACAAATTTAATTTAAAAATCTTTAAGCACCTTCATACTACATCAATAAACAGCATATTAAATTAAAATGGAACAAAATTTTCTTATAGACATCGATTTTTGAAATTTTTTTTTACCGATATTATTAATAAAATTATAAATATTATAATATAAATGTTTTTCAAAATTATATCAACATTATAACGTAGTAATAAGAAAATTAAAGAATATATAATTTATATATATTTTGTGTATACATTGAAATTATTTATATTTAATAAGTATTATAAGAATAAAAAAAAATCTTTCATAAAAAAAGCACTGGTAATATTTATTATTCTTTTAATCATGTTACGACACGTTATTAATCCAATACAATGAAAATATTGAATTTGAGAATCAATATTGAACTACTTACTATTAAATACGCTATTTATATTAATAATCTTTTTAATGCTAATCATATTTTTATTGTAATTGTTTTATACTATCGTAGATTGATTCGGTATTAATTTTTGGATTTGTAATAGGCAAATCGATAATATTATAATCTACTTTTCATTCTTTTCTTTTTTTTTATTATAAGGAAAACCTACTAGACTATGCCATTTCATTTTAGATTACCTACACCATTTATATACAAATTCTGAAGTTGAAGAATCTAACATATTTTGTTTTGTTCGTAAATGGATTGATATAATCCTAATTATTTCCAATAAAAACACTTTCAGCGAAGCATTGAAAATTTAGTATTCTAAAATGTTAAATAATATATAGTTGTCACTACAGAAATTACATAGGTATGGAAATTCCTGTGATAATTGCTTAATTTTAAATGTTTAGGTATCGGAATATTGTGTTAGCGTGAGAGTATTGCAAAGCCTATACATTCTATCGATCTGCTTATTTGGCCATGATGATATACAGTTATGTTGAAGCGCATATATAATATAATATTCCATCATCTAATTTCCTACTTTTTTAAAGCATTAATAAACTATTATAAAAATTTGTTTGCTATTCAATTATATTTGATCAATTATATTGATAATTGTTTTATCAATATTCTGGAAGTATATTCAATTATTTATTACACTTAAGGATAAAGTTAAGTAACCATAATTATACAGCTTTATTATATTGTCTAATAATATTCAAAGCAATATTCCTTAAATTATTTTCGCATGAAAAGCTATATGTATAATAAATAAGAAATTATTTAAA
This sequence comes from Ceratosolen fusciceps, assembly GCA_018883505.1. NCBI lineage: Eukaryota > Metazoa > Arthropoda > Insecta > Hymenoptera > Agaonidae > Ceratosolen > Ceratosolen fusciceps. The sequence goes on from RCIC01000009.1 coordinate 3,555,818, forward strand.
AACAAGATAAAATTAATTTTGAAAAATACTTATTTTGAAATTACTATATTAACTATTGTTGGCATGACAGAATCCTTAAAAATCGGAACTTGCAATTTAGTAACTATACTTTACAATCTTATAAGTAATATTTTACTATTTAGATACTTATAAATATTAAATACTAAATAAATGTATCTATATCGAATCCTATTCTTTATATATTTTAACTCGCTTCAAAAACTGTTTTAAAAGCAATTTTATATTAAAAACACTATTACATTAAAACTATTTTGTAAGGTGAATTTGATGCTAAATTAATATACTATAAGAATATTCTCATTTCTTAAATAATTATCAAAGCCATTTTTATTTTGAAATATTGAAAAATGAAGGTAAATGTATATAATGCTATGAAATCACGTATGTATATATAATATAATGTAATATAATTCAGATGAAAACAAAATAATCGTAAATCCATCGTAGATTTTTATTCTCCTCACGTTTTCATGAACCTGGAGTAATAAAAAAAAGTAGAACGAATAAGTAGGATCCAGTAAACTCGTTTTCATTTGTCATTTCTATACAATGAATTTCCTTCGTTCGTTTCTCGTTACATCGTATTCTAAGTCAGTGATTATTTTTTTAATTTTTTTTTTAACTACGGTTCATTTAAAAAATCAGAATCCAGTGCCAAATTATGAATATCTTAAATAAGTTCTCGATACGTAGAATAAGAATGTAGATTAACGAATATATACAATAAATATAGGCTAATAGTAAATAGCAGCTCTGGTGATAAGAATTTTTAGTTTATACTGTAAATTATTAACATAAATCGACATGCTGTGGTAAAGGCATTCAAGAAGATAATGAAAGCATACAAAAAATGCCTATAACTGCAATAATGCGAACTGTAGTAATGTTCAAAGACGTAGGGAGCTTATTGAACGTCACATTACCGGTAATGTTATTTGTCATATTTATGTACATCGATTGACAGAGAATGAATAAACAGAGATTGAATAAAAGAATTGTGATAATAATATTCTGCTCAATAAGTATTCTAAATTCGTATTATTCGTATTTAATTATTTTGAAACTTGATTTAGCTATAAATAGATAATGAATAGTGAGTACTATTTGGGACAATATTCTATAGAATATACTATAGTAAGGTCACGTAAATATCATCAATTATGAGTGGAAGACTTGTTAAAAAAAAAAAAAAAAAAAAAAAATCTTCATCGTTTCGTTTTGCAATACTTGTTATTAATAAGCCTGTGCGACGGGGATACAGTTAAGGAGGAAGGCGTTTCGTTTGAATTCAAAGCTTCAAGAAAGTTGCGGAATTCTTCACGGATTTCTATTAATTACGAAGAATCCTGGCAAGTGCAATAAAGATGGCGTTGCAGGCCAGTAAATTTTATCCGCAGACGCGATAACAATTAAAGGGAGAGAGAACACCATTCGTTTGGTAAAGGTAAACATTTTCAATGACGTATATTTCTGACATAAAGTGGAATGAGTAATTCAAGAAAATGAGCTCTCCGAGTACGTAGTAAATAAATTGGCTTATAAAATGTCATGGCTGAATCTTTGATATCGTTGATTAATTATTTATATCCTTGAACAGGTACCGCCCACCACGTTAGGTTTGCAAGGTACTCTTATCGTGAGCCTAGTTTACGCGCTGAGCGTTTCATTTATCAGGCTTGTCAATAGTTTAATTACATTTACTCCCCGAGGCTCGAAATGCACGTTGTGTGACACAAGGGTTAAGAGGGATAGCATTCACTCGCTTGCCCCCGTCGCCGTCGGTAAATATATCGGATTTGTCGGATCAGTGTAAACACACACGCGACGCCGGCTGGTTTGAATTTTTACTAGAATGTGGATACGTAAAGTGTTTACGTTGTTGTTGAATCGTGAGTTGAGCTAAGCCTCGTCGAGCGTACTTCTTTGATGATACAGAAGGTCATTAGTACATAAGGAGGGAAGCTGAAGATGCGTCTTATCTGTAAGCTCTTGTCTTATTCCCGCACCGAGCTAAGATCTTAAGAGCAAACGGATCCGTGATGCTCTGCATTCACTCCGCATTCATCGTTTGCTAAACTTTAAATAAATCCTAATTCCTAAGCTTACAAAGACTTGATAATACCGAATGAAAAAAAAAGTCCTACAAAATGAATTAAAACTACTTAAGCGTACGTTATTGTCGACACCGTTGATTAATTGATTAAAGAAATAATTTAATCTGGACCATAGAGTTCACTACATTGACATTGAAATTTCATACTGAATATCATTAATTTAATTGCATTTGATTTCTTTGTGTTCTTTAGTAAGGTGGAAATGAAATTTAGTAAATGAAATAAATTTTAAATACTAAATAACGAATAATAATTGTTGGACAGAAGATGCTGAGGCAAAGGCTAAGGCCGCGTCGGACGAGGATGGAGAGGCTGCCCCTGCACATTGGCCTCTTTCTCATCTACGTACTCTTCCAGCTAGTTACTTCCTCGTTCTCGAGCTCCTCGACAGCGCCCCCGATCTCCTCGAGCACGCGAAGCCCAAATAAAGCGCCGGAGTCGAGCACGGTTTCCGGGATTCCCTCGTCCTCGACAATTCGAGAAAGGCTCGATGACGAAAAGAAGCTTTTGCGTGGCGTGACCACCCAAGGCTCCGTCACCCGTACGGCCAAGGACGAGAAGGAGAAAGACGGGGGGGATACAACGACGAGGAAAGAGGGACTGGAAGCGACCAACGACACGGCAAGTAGACAACCCCCTCTCCCGATTTATTAATCCCTTCGCTCGCCTATGCTGTCGATGGCCATTCAATCCTTCCCTCATCACGCCACTCATTCCTTTCAGGATTTTCCAATTTGAAACTTTCATTATATTTAGGTAATGAAACTCTTGGCTTAAAAGCAATATTATGCGAAAAGGAGAATTTTCATTTCACGTTTAGTATTCACGCCTATTCGACGCCTTCTATTGGCGCCCAGTACGTAAAGAAAGTTTAAGGAGGGCCGCTATGAGAACTTTAAAAGTAATAAAAGTAATAAATTGCGAGCGCTGACTCGTTCATTGGTTTGCGTAGTCATGGACAGACGAGAGCGTGTCGACGACGTCGTTGATCGACCCGCACCCAACGTGGCGACCCCGGCGGGAAAATTGTTCCCCCCCGGCCATCGAGCAATTCCCCAGACCGCTCATGGGACCCAGCGTCCGCAAACACGGGGGCCTCATAATCCATGTTCTCGTCGCTGTTTACACGTTCCTCGGGCTGGCGATCGTCTGCGACGACTACTTCGTTGCCAGCCTCGACCGCATCTGCGAGGGTAATTTTTATTTCGATTTCGACTTTCGTATTACACGAAAACGTTTAATTTTTGTTGAGAATTAGATTTCTTCTAATTCTATAAAAAAACGTACGCTTAAAGAGATTTTTTTTTTTTTTTTTTTTTTTTTTTTTTTTTTTACAGAGCTAAAATTATCTCCCGACGTGGCCGGTGCTACTTTCATGGCCGCCGGATCTTCAGCACCAGAATTAGCGACCGTCGTTATCGGAGTCTTTTTTGCAAAGGATGACATTGGCGTAAGTCGTATACAAACAATTATCGAGAATCGAGAGCGATTATTGAACTTTTTAACTTTTTTAATTTACATGCAGTTAGTGGTCGTAAATTACATTTTAATAATAAGATCCTTTCTTTTTTTTTTTTTTTTTTTTTTCTTTTTTTTTGTTTTTAATACAAGCCATAACTCCCGTTATCGAAATTCGTTTCAATTTTGTCGTATAAAATTCATTGTAAAACAAAAGTATTCAATATCTATATGAAGAAAAGCATTTTCATGGTGAAAATCAATGTGATAAATCAAGTAATTATGCGTCGACGTAATTATCTGTAAAAATAATTAATTATTATTTTTAAATAATAGGTCAGTGGAGTTATTGGCAGTGCGGTCTTCAATATAATGTTCGTAATATCCGTGTGCGGCCTCTGTACGAGTACGGTCTCTAAATTAAATTGGTGGCCCCTATGTCGAGATTGCTTTTTTTACTTTATATCCATCCTAGTAATGCTCGGCACCATCGCCAATGAGTCCATTTCATGGTAAGTTACTGCCTCGATTAGCTCTACTTTAACGAAAGCATATAAATTTTCCTCGCCTCTCGGCTTACTGTTTTGCAGTCACGTTTTAAAACAATATAGGACTACTCGCTAATGAAAATGAAAAAACTTCGTTTCGCTTTTAGGGGAGAGTCACTATTCATGTTGATAATGTACGTGGTATACTGCATTGTTCTGACGTTTAACGGTCCCTTGGAGCGATGGGCAAAGTCCTATAATATTACTTGGTTGCCCAAGGATGAGGAACAACCTGCCGAACAAAGTGCTCTCGTCACCTATAAAAGCCTTCAAGAAGAGCGTCAAGGCTACACAGATCCGAATAAGACGTCGATAGATCAACCAAAAACTAACGAAGGTTTCGATTTGTTTTGTATCAACCGCTCGTCTCTCTGCATAACTTTTAATATGCTCGTTTTTTTTTCTTTTTTTTTTTTTTTAATTTATCAGGGTATTCAAACAACGAGGGAAGTTATAATAATTGGCAAAGTTCAAATCCGAATGGCACTAATCAGTGGGATCCGAACGATGCTTGGAATCAGAGCCAAAATGACCAGTGGCATCCAAATGACTCATGGAACCAGCCACAGCAACAATCACAACAACAACAGCAGCCGACACAGCCACCATCTCAGCAGCAGCAGCAGCAGCAGCAAACAACAACAACAACAACAACAACAACAACAAATAGACAATCAACAACAAGCAGCTCGACCGGCCGTAACTAAGCAGCCACAGTATTATAAAGCCAAGGAACCGGATCCAAATGAAGTATCCCCATTAGTGAAGCCGACCGATGGAGGGACCTGGGGACTTTTCACTTGGGGTTTAGTCTACCCGATTCATTATATGTGCCGTTTGACCATGCCTGATTGCAGGCAAGAAAAGTACAGGGGCTGGTATCCCTTCATTTTCTGCATTTCCATGATCTGGATCAGCTTTTATAGCTACATCATGGTCTGGATGATAACAATAATAGGTGAGACAACGATTACAATTGTATAGTGTAAATATAGTGTTTAAATTACTGAATTAATCTAGTGAATGCTCTAGACTTAACCTTCAAGGTTAAAATTCAGTCAGATAATTGTTCCATGATAATTGTTGACCAAGAATAACATTGCATTCGATAATTTCAGGCAGTACTCTGGGGATTCCCGACACTGTGATGGGCCTGACCTTCGTTGCCGCTGGTGTCAGTGTACCGGATGCTCTCTCCTCGTTAGCGGTAATCAAAGAGGGACTTGGAGATATGGCTGTGAGCAATGCAGTCGGCAGCAACGTCTTCGATATCCTCGTTTGCCTCGGACTACCCTGGTTCATTCAGACGGCCTTGATACAGCCCGGCTCCCATGTAAATGTCACCAGTAGAGGTGATTGATTATTTATTATTAATATATCGTTTAAAAAAATGGCTCTTAGTTTAGTGCTTCTTTAGTGTACAGTTGAAAGAGCCGAGCCTTCTTTAATTTAATACCTTAATCTTAAATGACATCTAATCTTGTGCATGGCAGGTCTGACCTACTCAACCATCTCATTGTTATCGACAGTCGTCTTTCTAGTAGTAGCGACGCATTTTAATGGTTGGAAGCTTGACAGACAATATGGCATCGTCCTAATGGTATGGTACTTGATCTTCATAATATTTGCTTCGCTGTATGAGCTCAACATTTTTGGAGAAATGAACCCGCCATCCTGCTCTAGTGAATTCTAAATTTCACGATATAAGCTTGAATGCGAAACCCGATAGAGCATATTTGCATGAGAAAAAGAGCGAAGCGTCTTCTAAAATTAATCTCAGACTGTTATATATTTATGACCTCCTAGGATACACATCTTGAGTAAAAAAGCAAAATAGACAAGTTGGGGAATCTCGCGAATCTTTTAAACTTCGATTTGAAAAGCAGGTGAAAATTTTACAATTTAGCTTCACTTTGATTCATATTGGCATTCACTTAGCAAGCTAACGAATATTATTAATAGTAATCAATACTTACTGAGTCATTTTTATTAAAATAAATAAAAAAACTTATATGTTAAAAATGGCTGGGACCACAGGACATGAAATGAGTCAGTTGGTACTCGATAGAAGCAAACTATTAATAAGTTAGCTAAGAAAAGCAAATGATAACATAAAAAGAAAGATTTCGTGAGGCAAACGTGTCACTTTAATAATAATAATAATAATAAAAAATTAATGATTAGTATTTGAAAGTACCATATTCTGTTGTTTTTAGTACACTGATTAATTTAACAGGAATACAGTATTTTAAGGCAGATTCTATATAACCAATCTTAATCAACAACAACATTAGAATACAATACTTTTTATAATATAAAAATTTTGTTCTTTTTGTCCAGTATCTAATTAGAAATTTATCGTTGAAAATGTTATAATATAAGAACTCGCAAAAATGAAATACTTCCAGTTCATTTGATATAGAACAGGTATACAATTAAATTAAAATTAATACTATTAATAGTTATTAATTAAGTATAATAATATTTTTTTTTTATGTTTCTTAAATTAATTAAAATTATTTCAATTTATCTCTTTGAAAGAAAAAAATTAAGTTTATCATCTTTGTATATATAAAAAAAAAGAAAAAGAAAAAAAGAAAGAAATAGCTAAAGTAAAAAGCAACGATTGTTTACAATATTTGAAAATTCTGTTTGAAAGAAGCGCACCAATTTGGAATTAAAATTTAACGTATTTTAAATACTATTTATAAATTTTTATTGTTTTATATTCAAATACTAAGTTATAGGTAAATTGAAGAAAATGTTTAGTATGAATAATAAGATCTTGTTGAAAGCCGTGTAAGCCTTTAACTCTGGAAAAAATTAATGTTTCAATACATTTTACATTCCAAAAATGATTATTTATCAATGATTGAAAATTACGTTCAAAGATATAAATTATTCAGTTGCATGTAGTATCGAATCTCCCAATTATGTACGTGCATATGTGCATTTACGTTCACATACACGTGCACGTTTATGTTACGCGTTCAAAATTCAAAAGTGAGTAATGAACATTTGTGTAAAAACAATTTAACACGAAATATATTAGTTATTACTATAAAAACGTTTTACTCTAAAGTATTCATATATATATATATATATTATATATTGTTTTATGATAAGGACTGTTTAAGTGCATAAACGAATGTTAGAACAATTTTTTTCAGTACAGCCATATCGTTTGTAAACTTTGGCAAAAAAATTCTGCCAAAATGATGTTAACGCTTAATGTTAATTAGCCGGAATATAGCCTAAAAAAATATATTGATGTCATAGTAATACGAGGTGGAGTAGCTTGGTGCCGTTTATATATTTATAATAATTGTTAATCGTTCTACAAAAGAGATAAAAGTTATACACAACTCTAGGAACGCGTGACATTACGTGCTTTTTATTTCCGTTTATTCAGAAATGATTTTTATAATATTATCGATACAAAAATTACATGATTAGTACAAATTTTTATCTTCTATAAAAAAAGAATTAATATTTACTTTTACAAAATTTATTATTAATTTAAATACATCTTTAAAAATACGTCTATACAAATATATATCTATGTAAATAATTGTTAGATTACAATTTTTGTAATTTACAATTATTTATAATTCACTTTCAACAGTATAATAATTATAAGATAAAATTATATATAAATATTAAATATTTTAATCCACGGTTTGATTAAAAAAAAAGTAATTGTGTTCCAAGTCTTACTTAATTCGTGTTTAAGTAAGCTGCCAGTTTAGATAATATTTTTTACTCGTGATAATACTCATCTATCAAAAATAATAATTGTATTTCAAATGAGTTAGCAAAAATAATAAAATTTTATATAGCACGAACGATACTTGTACTTAACTATTGTTAATTTGCTAAACAAGCATTAGAATTTAAATTTAAAATTGTAAATTTTAATTCATATGTGTGACTATTCATCGTGTATTGCATATATGCATATACTTTCGCCATAATAACCATAATTTCATTTCCAAGTGTTTTTAAATCTTACGTTAATCAATTATAAAGCATTTAAACAAACATTAAATCAGAAATATTGCAGGATCAACGAGGCAAATACCCCCAAGACAAAAAAAAAAACTTTCTGATATTTAACGGAAAAAGTTTGCATTTATGATTCAATAACTAAGAGTACATTGAAGAAATAATAATAAAAAAGTTTTTTTTTCATGACAAAAACAAGACATTATTAAGACTATTTGGAAAAATTTCATTAGGTACACTATAAAAAAATAACTAACGCATTTTTATATAAAGCATTTATTAGGAAAATGAATTTTTACTACGGTAGTATAACGAAATGGTATCAGCCGCACGATCTTGAATAATATAATAAAATTAATTTTTCATGTACGAAAATTGAATGTAAACATAAAATACTTGTGGATAATTAATTTTTTAATTCAAATTTTAAAAGTAATGTAAGAGTAACTTCTAAATTCTTTAAATTAACTTCTAATTAGTAAATTATAAAAGCATTACGATTAATTTAAGTATAGAAATTTGTATTATTATTTATAAAGTAACGTTGAATGAAAAATTCTTTATGAATAAAATGTATTTTGAGAAGATAATTGCTATAATTATATAAACTTAGAAATTGAGGTTAAGATAATAAGCAAAAAAAAACAAAGAAAACAAAAAAAAACTTTATACGGTCTCAAGGTAAAAATTGGAAAGATGAATAATAAAACTGAATTGGACATAAAATTATCTGACAATGGCAAAGAGTCACTGAAAGAAAAGTAAATTTAATTCAAAAATTTTAATCTGCATAGTATTGAGAATGAAAATTTTAAGAGTATACGAGAGTAAAGACAATAAATGACGCAGCCTTATCTGATGAAAGTATCTACATCATTACTGCACGTTCCTTGAGATCTTATGTAATTGAATAAGGTAATTGAAAGGCTTTTTTCCCTCGTTTATTATGAATTCTAGATCATTTTATTCGATATCGAAAGAAAATTTCTTATTTTGCATTAGTACAACGGTAACAACTACCATTTGACAATTAAATATTTGTGTAGACGAAAAGATGAAGTTTTTATAGATTTATTATTACTTTGTTTCCAATTATTTATGATAAATGTGTGCTATATGTATGATATATGTAATGTTATGTCATTTAGATAATCTGAGTAAGATTCTCGTAAAATTTTCTTTTATTTAATTTCTTGTTTCAAAGAATATCCATAACTATGATTTAACAACTTTTTTATATCCTTGAATATATTAACTTTACTGTAGAAAGTAAATTTAAAACGTTTACAAAACTTTTATATTCTTACATTTTAAGGTAATATGATTAATGTGACAATACACCTTATTAAAACAGTAGAAAATCAGGTTACAAATGACAAAAAGAAAAAGTAAAGTTACAATTAAAATATTATTTCCCTCTTTTTATAATTGATTTTATCTATATTTTGCAAATATATATAAAATGTAATTAAAAAATTTATATTATTTATACTTTTTTTTTATCTCTGAATATTCATTAATTACAAGGATTGTGCAGACATTCTAAATCGATACCAATTATATTAAATTGAACGGCAATTAAATTTAGAGAATAATTAAGGCAATTCGAAATAAAATAGAAAAACCATTCACGATACAAAAAAAAAAAAAAAAAAAAAAAAAAACAATACTAAAGTCAGTAATGTTTAACGAGCATCAATAATGAAAGTAAAGCATTTATAACAACGACAAAAACAACAACAAAAACAACAATAACAACAATAACAATATCAACAATAACAATAGCAACAATAATAATAATCATCAATAATTATAATTATAATCATAATCATAATCTTAAGTGTAATAAGTATATAAACAATATTATTTGCTAATATAACTTACATTAGTCATCAACGAATAAGATACGGATTTAAACGCTTTATCGTTTTACTGAATAATTTATACGTCATAGTTTAATAATGCGTAAAAATTATAATTGTTATCTTTATTATTTGAAAGAATTCGTATATCAGAGAAGCTGTATTTTCAAAATGGGAAAAATCTAGTCAGTAAAGATGAGCGATTATTGAAGGAAATATATGAGGTAGTTAATGTTCAGTCAGCGGATTCCTATTTTCTTTCCTTTCCGATTATCACTTTGTATTGGAGGAAATATATGAGGTACTTAATGTTCAGTCAGCGGATTCCTATTTTCTTTCCTTTCCGATTATCACTTTGTATTGGACACGTGATTATCGTAGATACTATCTCATAAATATCTTCAAATAATTAGTTAAGATCAATATTTCTTAGAGATTTTTAAGATATTTAATTGACTATGTTAACTCAAGACAAATTATAAATATATTACGCTGATGTTATTATTCTATAAATGAATTTGTTTATAAATTTAAATTTTAAATTAAAACCTCTTTTGAAAGTCGTTATAAAGAAAAATGAAGCAATTGTTTTTTACGTTTAATATATCGCAATCGTACGTTATTATCGTTCGTTATATGCGATTCAAAATATTTTGAATAATAACGATAGCTATAGAAATTTCAAAAGTAATTATCCAATTTTTTTTTTAGTTGAAATCATAATCGTTTGCTTCCAATTATTATAATTATTATAATTCATATCCCTCATTTTGGTTGCCAAATAATTGATATTTTTTCATAATTACTTTAACAAAACAATCGGAATTTACATTCGGAATCATTGCATCGAGTAAATGTTTACCGAATGATTGCAAAAATTAATTTTACTTCCTTAAATATTTATGTAAATAAATTAGAATTATATATAAACTGCCTAATTTATAGAAAGCATATTAATGACATTAGATATTCAGGGATTCCAATGAATACATGATTTTATAATATACTTAGGTGCTATACCCTACAATATCTAAAGTATTAAATATAAATATGAGATTCGTCGATCAAATAGTTCCAAGTTGCAAAAAAAAATGAATAAATAAATAAATAAAAAAAAAAGATAAAACGAGCAAGGAAAATTGTAAAAAGCATAATAAGTATGTCAAAACATGAAATAGTGCGATCATAAAATTAATGAATAGCCCTATAAAAGATAAATAAAAATAAATACACCAAAATCGCGCCCATTCCTGTCGATACGAAGAAAATTGTAAATTCTTATTCTGACATGAGAATATTGAAAATAGTCCGAAGCTCTATGAAGTAAGTACTGCGATAAAATAAAAAATACACCTTAAATCACCGTTACTGAACTTTTTATAATTATAAATCTCTGTTAAATTGATAAATAAATAATTTATATTTATTTATTTCTTTAATAATGTAAAGTATACTGAAAAAATTGCGAAAGTGCAGTGACGTCCGTAATGTAATAAAAGTAGCGATACATACTGTTAAATATATACATATGTACATGTATATTTGTAATACTTGTCATTTGATTTATTAATAAATCTGCCAGCATTAACCGATATAAATTTAGATAAATTTAGTTTAAGAAAACAAATAAACAATAAATAAACATCAACGAAACGACAGTCCTAACGTTTATGAATACCATTAAGTTACATGAATAATTTTGTTATATGTATAAATATAAAAAATAGATTCATATAGAAAGATATTTATACAACAACATGAAAACACAAGTAATACAAATACGTTCGAAGGCTCATATGAGAGCATACATGCATATTGGTTTGTGTATGTGTTTGCATTATATTCGAATATATTCCAATAGACGTGCTATATAAAGAGATTAAATTATCTTCCATTGGCATCTTCCATTTTTATTCAAGAATTATGAAAATTAGAGAATAAAAAATGAAAGATAAGATGAAGAATAAAAAGGAGATAAGGAAGTCAATCTAAATAAATGTTAATTATTCTTATTACTATTACTATTATTATTATTATTATTATTATTATTATTATTATTATTATTATTATTATTATTATTATATTATTATTATTAGTATATATACATACACATATACAGTTAGATAGATGGATAATCAAATTATTATAAATAATTACAGAGCAGACATGAACGTTGATCAATTTGAATGTGTCCTTATAGTGAACGGTAGTACATACATATTTAGCAATTGCATCACAAATGCAAAGTCAATATCTACATTACAACCGAATCTCAATACTTGGATTCGCAATTAATTTTAGTTTCCTAACTTTATTTTTTGTTGTCTTACAAATTTCGGCGAGTTGCTTACAGGAATAATATTGATCTTGTATATAATAATAATAATTCCTAATTAGTCAATTTTCAAGTCCACAAATCTCTTAGACACAGATATATCTAAGGAAAAACGTTATATTGTAATAATAATAAAAATTTAATTATTTACTTCAATGAAGTTGATGTTCTTTACTCATGATAATTTTTATTATTAATATTTTGAATGCAAACAAACTTTTTCTGTAATTTGCATAAAAAATGTTTTAAAACAAAGATGAGAATGAAAAATATCGATGTCCGTATGTTCCTTGAAAAATTTATTCTATTTTAAGATGTTATTGTTTATGATAACGTTAATAAATTGTTGAATATATAATTTAATACATTTTAATTATAAATTATAAATTAATCAATATAATTAATTATAATCTTTAATAAGAAAGAAATAGCAATATTAAATTTTTCAATAATGAAGTAAATAAAAAATATGTTTATTAATACTTAACTGAAATAATTGATAAATTGAAATTTTACTTTATACGTAGAATATTTATTTGAATAATATAACTTACGTTAGTGTACATTTAGTTAAAAATGTTGTGATTCGTATTATAAGATTTTATGAAAAAAGAAACCATAAAAATATAAGCATTAGATTAGGAGGCTGCGAAAATAATAATTTAGCACATAATATTTTTAGAATTACATATAAAGTATTAAATATATTATTCATTTTGAATTGAAAAAGTGCTTGTAAGTGTATTATTATCTATAAGAAAAAAAAATGAATTCATTTTTGCCTAATGCGTCAATATTTCTCTAATTGTAGCTTAAAAAAAATATGTGTAAATAATTATTGTATTCAAATTTATAACAAAAATTTAATCTATTAGACAGGAAGAATACGTAAAAAATTATAAACACGAAACGTGAGTGAAAAATTATTTTAATTTACATTGATTGCGAACTTACGTAATTGCACACATACGGAGAAGACCAAAAGGAATAAATAAAAAAAATCCGCTTTTAAATGAAACATTAACGTATGATTACGCTTATAAAATATTACGTATAGATGCAAACGTGTACGTATCTGTATAAAATCTTAACTAAACAATATACATTAGCATATATATATATATATATATACCATTTGTTGAACGTATTGATGAGTTTTGAAATTACAATTGAAATTTAAACAAGTGTAAAAAGTAATATGGTAATATATATAGACATATAAGGCTGCAATTGTATTCAAAAAAAAATTTCGAAGCCATTCGACATAATAATCGTTCTGTATTCAAAACTTGATATATTAAATATTAAATTTTCATTACCGAACTTTAAATGAAACTTTTTGACATATTCTAAACCAAATTTCAAAAGCTAATGGCATGTTATAATTACATCATTATGCAAAAAAAAAGTTGTTTATAAACGAAAAATCAATTTAATATATTATATTATTGACGACTTGCTGTAATAACTATGAGTAAGGAAAAATATACAGTAAGTGTCAGTATATATTACAATGTATCTGAACTACTTAAAGCAAATAAAATTATTGCAAAAAATACTAATTATTTTATTTATTCAATTATTATTGTTATAATATTACAATTATATCTCCTTTTACTATTTTCCTCTATAAAAATTTTATAAGTTTATAATTTTATAAGTATACTTATAAAATACATTTATAAGTCCTAATTAACAAATAATATATTCATAAAAATAATTAGGTAATTTATTTATTTCTAATTAAATTAATCGTTTACCACAAAATATATTATTCTATTTTTTTTAATACGCATTTCTGATTTTCGGAAGAAACTTTTTATCCTCGTTTCCATTTTTATATTCATTGTATGTATGAAACTTATATGTAAACTGTATAGTATATTTCGATAATATTTACTGTATATTATTACTATAATCAATTTTTCGTATAATAAATTCGTGAACGATAAAAATTGTCAGTATGGAATTACAAAATTACATCGAAATCAAAATAATTTAATAATTAGATTATTAAAAAGTTTTAAGATATTATTGTAGGTACTCAAATTGTAGTATTTACAAAAAGCAAGCAGACCAAGATTTCCAAAAAATGACTGACAATAAATGATCGATAATACGTGATTGCTTTGTTTATCGACAAAACTGTACTTAAGAATTTACGCAATTATACAATCATACATATACATAAATGTAAATAATTATCAATTAGTTTACATTTACGAACTTGATCAATTACCGCCAATTGACTATTACAAAATTATTCATTTAATATTTTTCATATATTTTTATATTTGTATTCTTTGGTCGTTCTTAAATTTCTTATTTAATAAGATGTAAAATGATTAAAAATATTCAATGCACTCTCTGTAATGATACTTTCTGATTTATGTATAAATTTAGTAAAAACAGCATTTCAAATGTTTTCAAAATATATATTACCCCGTTATAAATTTATTCGTTTCTACGTTCCGTAAATTTTTTATTTAATTCTTTTTTTTTAATTATTTTTTTATTTAACTCATTTGATTATTACAAAAATATATCCAAACAATCGTATCGAGTAGTTCAGTTTAGTTGAAAAATAAAGTAGCTTTGTAATAGATAAGTTCAAAAATTTTATCAGTGATGATAAAGGAGCTATTTAATTAATTATTTTATTATACCGATGTACTTTGAAGATCGAATGAATGGGGTAAGTTTTAATTAAACGAATATCAAAGCGACGAAAAGAATTCTTAATTGCTTTTAATTTGTAGGTTATAGAAGATAGAAACGATAATATTTTGATTTAATTAAACTCCCCCTTTATTTAATTGAATATTCATTTAATATAATCTTGATATATAACGGCATTATTGTTTCCGAGCAGACAGAAAGATTCGCAGTACATGGAAAAATGCGAATCAATGCATAATTGTCCGAGGAGATGCACCTGCGCCTCCTTGAGCAAGCTGAAGAATCTTCACCTCAAGTTGAAGAGCTTGCGAAAAAAAGCAAAAAGTGCCGTAAACTTGGAGTTGCAACTGAGCGAAAACGAGATCAATAACTTGGAAAACGACGTATCGCAGTATTACAAAAAGACTTTGGACATTATCCAGGCGCAGCGTAGGGATGTGAAGATGCTAATGGACGCGATGAAAGAGTTCGAGGAAAATTTGAATATAAAAGAGCAGGAGTTAGAACAAACGGATAATGAGGTACAGACGTGTATTTATTGTCAGCTTAGCTCGTACATTCGATTCTTAAAAAGCAGTCTACTATAAAAATTCTCGTAAAATCTACTCGATTTAGTAATACATGCAATACAAATATAATCTTGTCAAGTATTTGCTTAATTCGATAAATATTAGGCCAATGAAACTGCCAAAACATTTAATGTTATAATTAAGTTTAAGTAAGTATTGAATTTCTATGATCTTTAATGCATTTATAATAATATTAGAGGTTTGGCGATTACGAATAGAACATAGAAAAAATGGCTTTTATGAAATGGAGTAACGATAATTTTGAAAATATTTTATTCTTCGTCAATTTTTAAGATTTCAACGTTGGCAGATCAATTGTCTAATTTACAAAAAACATTTAAAGTCCATCAGTCTAATAGATATAAAAACAGCACAACAGAAAATGATTTTGAAGAGCTTTGGAAGAAAGCGAAAAATTCGGAAATTCGAGAGCAAAAGTTTTTGGAGGCAAGTAAAGTAAATTTTCATTCGATAAAACTGTTGTGCTTTAAAAACAGTTCTTAATAAATATATATACACACACACATATATATATATATATATATATATAGATACAAATAAGAAGTACGATCGAATACTTTGAATCGAAAAAAAAAAATTTGAAATTGGAGAGTGAAAAGAGAAAAGATGAAATAAAGAAGGACAAGGAGCTACAAGATTGCGCGACAAGTTATATTGAAAAATGTGTAAAATGCTTTAAATAAATAAAGCGCAAATAAATTCACTCGCTGTACTTCAATATTTCAATTACCACATAATGCAAGCACATTATTTTACTATAATAAATCGTAAAGATAATATTAGATATTTCGTAACAAGTGTTATAATCGTTAGTATGTTATCGATCGCTATCCCATATATTTCCTACATGTCACCTATAATATTTATAGAATGTTACTGAATCACCATAACGAGTAGCATTGACAGGTGAAATGTGTAATGAAATTATTTCGGATTGAGAGGTTGGAAAAGAAAAAAAAGGAGAGAAAAAAATTGTATACGTATGATATACAAAAAAAAAAAAAAAAAAAAAAAAAAAAAAAAAAAAAAAAAAAAAAGTCGTTCTGGGGTGGGGCGACTTCCATTTTAACGCCTCGTGCGGAGTTTTTCAACGGTTCGATTTCAACGGTTTTAACATAAACATCGGTTTTTAAGGAACGCGAAACGGCGTTCCAGGAGTAAGGAGCAGTGGGAAGAAAGGAGGGCTCTCAGGAGGGGGCGGGGGTGAAATGAGCTGCTGGATAGTCCTAAGGCCCAGGAAATGCAACGCCGATTCCAATTAATGCGATAGCGTTCCTCCTCCCATTGCAATTTTATATACGCGATTAAAGGATAAAAAAAAAAAAAAAGAAGTAAAAAAAAAAAATTCTTTTATCAGATATTAATCAGTCCACGGAATGTATTGTCGAATTGCAAGAGGAGCGGGGCCATGGAAGAGCCTTTCATAAGCTCGATTTGATATTTGATGCAAAATGAATTAAAATACAAAATGCAAGAGTTCTGTAGAGTTGAACGTCTTTGTGCAGAATAAGAAATACTGACGGTCGAGCTGCATAATAATATAAATTTTAAGATTTCCTTTTATTTCGCAATTACAATTTCGCCATTACAATACATAGTTTTCGATTAATAATTACAAGGCGTAATGTTATTATTAATTATTCGTTCCATTTAGCAAGCTATCGATTCCAAAGCTAAATTTATTGTTACTCGTACGCATTAATGGACTTAAGTCTTTAATCGAATTTTTACTCTTTCCCGCACCCAATCTTACATCTAAAGGTACATATGTCTCGTTCAGCATATCAAATTCATCGAATTCATTGGTTCCTTTTGAACGCTTCGATGTATCCTCATTGTCAGGTACAAATACATTATTCTTCGTCTCTTCTATAATAATACGATCATCTTTATTCCTCGTATTATTTACACCGTTCTCGTAATCAGGAAGAGCATTTTGTCCATTGCCGTTTCTATTACAAATATTATCTATAATTAACGACATGTCCATAGAGTTATCGATGTCACTAGCGAAATCGTCTGGAGTTAGTTGATTGAATATTAATTCCAACGATCCATTTAAAATCGTGTCCAAATTATCAACGCTCATGACTCTGTCAAACTGTGGTCCCCTTTTTAATTTTGTACTCGAATCTTTTAAATCTTTTTCCTTCTTAAGCCGTTTAGGTGTAATTTCTAATTTTTTAAAAGATTTTTCTAAAGTAATTGCACGTTTGTCTACGCTGAAAAATTCTACAATTTTTTTATTATTTACAACTTCTACGAGTTTTCGTTTGTCTCGTTTTTTAACTTCTGCTTTCGTCGTTTCGCTCGGCTCTTTCGTATTCCTTTTCAATTTCAATTTATTCTTCTTGAGAGCTGCTGGTCCTTTCTTTTTTGCATTTCTCAAAGTTTCAAATTCTTCAACAATATTTGGATAACATTTAAAAACTTCCTCTTGAGGCTCAATCGTCACTAATTGATTAAATACAATTCTTATTATTTATATCTCTATGATTTAAAAATTCTATACAAATAACTTTGATTTACAGTGTTTTTGTTGTTTGTTTTACTATCCAGATGGATAATAAAATTATATTTACTATTTAAAGGGCAAACTCAACGATCTTTAATTATTTACTCGAATATAAATTTATCGACTTGAATTAAATAGGCAATTTGAATCCTTAGAAAATTATTATTTTTTAAATGCATATTTGTAAATTTAAAAAATAAAATAACACTAATCATTGTAATACGATAATATTTCAAAATATATTTAAAAATTAATTTTACCTAGTTCATAGATAGAATCAGAATTATCCTTCTCTCCGTCACTATTTTCTTTATTATTAATATTTCTTAAATTTAATTCTCTTAAAACATTATCTTTATCCAACCATACAATCTCATAACTGGCAGTAGAACGTATGTTTCTTATTTTTTTTATTTTTTCGGCAATAAAGGTACTTGGTATAGATAAGCGTTGCTCAAAGGGTAATTTAATTAAATTTAATAATTGCCATCTGGTTACGAGAGGAAAAATCTTTGTAAATGCATAGTCTGCCTCCCACAGCAATTTTTTTTCCATAAAATGCTATAATTTTCAATTGTTTTATTTTTTATTAAAACGTAAATAAGAAGCAAAAGAACTTCATATTTATGATAATATTTAGGCTAAATAAGAATTGTTTTATTATACAACTTAATTTTATACTTTACATATACATTGAATACTTACAATGAGTTCCACAATTTTAGGTTTTGTCCATTCCAAATCCAATTTTGAAGGTACAGGACCTTTACGAATTAAGAATTCGTTTATAAGGTCTTGATTAGGAAAACTTTCTACTAGCAAAGCTTTTTTTCTCAAAGTTAATTCGTTAACAATTAAATTTCGTTTCTCTCTAAAAACCAAATACGATATTAAATATTTATTAATTTTTTTTATAGCTAATTAATGTAGTTAAATTTATACATACTTATAACTGTCGTTACATTTCACTGAAGTTCCACAATCTATACAACCAATTTTCGTATGAGACCTTACTTTGCCATTATGTCCACAGTTGGTGCATAAATTTGGATTCGATAGCTCAGACTCCATTTTTGTAAATAATATTGAATTAGTTTTCCATTCTTTCATTCTACAAAGTTATAATACTTTATTATAAATTTATGTTTTTACTTAATTTAAGGGTGGTTTGACACAATTTGTTCATGCTTTCAAAAATATCTTGTAAAGTCTTCGAATAAAAATAATTTTTCTATATAATTAGATTAGAGAAATAACTAAAAACCTATCAAGAATTTCATCATCTTTAAAAGTTTTAAATAGCTTTAAGGCTGCTTCTTTTCCTACACTGTATAATCCATCATCATAATCACAGCCACATAACAAAGCTAAAGCTATCATTTTATTTCTACCAAGATTGAAGACTTGCTCAATTTTTTCCATAGAATATTCATCAATAGATCCAGCACTCGTGGTTCGATTCCCCTGCGTAGTTGTACAAAAATTACGATAAACTTTCTTAGCTCCATAAAGAAAGCAGTCACTATCTTGACTGATACATCCATCTACTAACTAAAATTCCATATTTGTTATTAATTTACACTAGATAAATTGCGATAAAATTATGAAATATTAAAACTTACACCATCTTCATTTAAATATGCACACATGGCTTCAGCTTCTCCAAAACTTTTAATGCAAGCTATACCCATCAATCCTAGCATTTCTTCACATTCTTTTATAACATAATTAAAACGTGTTCTTCCATTTTTCTTACACTTTTTCCTTCCATCACCTTCATAACGAATGTCATTTCTTCTTTCAAGCGTTTTATACTTCAAGGCAGGTGCTGTTCCCTCCAAAACAAAGACTGGGAAAATATCATGTAAAAGCAGATATGATGTACGAAAAAAAAGATTTCTGTAACATGTATATTAAAATAAAATGAAAAGTACATATTGCATTTTACAAAAACAAATGTTATTGAAAATTATCATTTTAGTGAAAAGTGATTGATTAATTAATCTTGATTGTGGTTTAATAAATTCTTATAAAATTTATTGAATTTTTATTATTAATATAATATATTATTATTGCATTTTTAGTACTTTTATTAATCAAGATTTTATAATATGAGTGTTAATATATTGTTAAAAAAATATTTTTACGAATCATGAGTTATTCATTTGAAAATTTAAATGATAGATATAATTAAATTGGTATTAATTATAAATATTAATTTAATAATAAAATCTGTCTTACCGTAAATACATTTTTGGTTGAACAATATTATCGCTTATAGTTTGACTATCAACGATCCAACAACTCATATCAATTGCAATAACTTTACCTTGTAACTCAAATAATGGTTTTCTATCACTTATAGGAGACAAAATATTCCATAAATCTTTTACTCCCATTTTGTAATAATAGAAGATAATTTTCTCTAGAAAAAGATCTAAAAAAATAATTAAAAATAATGTCAGATTTTTGAAACTGACAAATATAATAAATATGACATATAAGGTAATGCCATATAATATAAACAAATAGTAATAGTAAAATGAAGCAATTTAAATTTATAATGTAACTCTCTTAATAGACATGAAATTTAATAACTTTATAATTTATTCTTGATGATAGGCTATAAAAATTCGACATTACTATTCATTTTTGTTTACATACCTATTTATAATTTTACGAATACCATAATACTAAATATTGCGTTAAGTAAGATTTTTTATAACGGTGCCGACTAACCAGTCATAACAAAATAATTTGTTATAACACATTTTTTGAACCAAATGTCAAAACATTTGAATTGGCCCACGACTGATATGAATAATAATGAAATAGAGGAATGTAAACAACAATAATTTCTGAATGGTGACCAAGGCAACAATCAATTTAAATGTCAGAGTTTACAGATGTCGCCAGCCGAGTTATTTGAAATACAAACTGTTAATCGATTCGTTAATCCTGAAATATTTTAAGGTCGGATGGGTAGTCAAAGTTCAAATATGACTTTGATGAAAAAAAATTCTTTGGAAGTGTCAATTTTAAATATTATTAATATTAAAATTTTAAAAAATTTTGAAATTCGAAAATTAATATTAATATTTAAATTCGTAAATAATATTTGTACCGTAATGTCCATTACGGTCAATTTCGCCATTATAAGGCTCGTAGTGCTTAGTCGATAAAAACGATTAAAAGATCTCGAAGCTCAGCATCTTTGCTCACTAATTGATTTTCTCCATGATTCTTCACTGTGTCTACGGTAGAAAGCCTCAAAAACCTCGAGATAATTTGGTAGACATGGAGTTTTACGTCAGTAAATATTTTCCGATTAAATTAAATCACTATTTTTCAACCCGATAGAAATTTTTTGTTTGTATTTTTTTATTCAAATTATGGATCTTGCGCTCGTCATTTATTTACCATCCTCAAAACTTTTCAATAATAAAAGCATAAAAACTCTGTTTAAAGCAGCAATTTAAGTCAAAGTCTTGCATTTAAAAATCTGTTGTAAAAAAATTTCTTGCCAGAATACTTCTATAATTTAACGTAGATTAAAGAAAATAGGATAATTAATCCCAATAGTAAAAATGTTGAAGCCGAAAAATCATCCTAATTCAATGAAATAGAAAGAGTATTAAAATTCATATACTTATTTCTTCAACTTTAATTTTTTATTGACTAAAAATATCAAATAGCAACTTTTAATTATTTTAAACTATATGTTTTTAAGCCTCAATACTATGTAAGCCTTTATTATTCACTTTGTCTATAATATTTGTTTATTGTTAGTTTATAATATAGCGAGTTAACAACAATGAAAATGCAAAACTTTTTGAAAAACATGCTCTACCTGACATAGGTATTTACAATCGTATCTCGTGTAGCGTATATACATACACACGCATATATATTTATATATATATATATCTGTATATATATAGTTCTGAGATAGGCATTGAGATTAAAATTTTATTACGCATGCGAAAAATAAGTCAAAGTGGTTATTTACAACTGACTATTTCAATACATGACTGAATTTTAATCTTGTGACCAGAAGATTTAACTTAGTTTTGTTTTTGCACTTATAAAGCGAAAGGGCATTCGGGATTACTTAAATAATAATGTGCGAGAAAAATAGAGAAATTGATTTAAAAGTTATTTTACTTGGTCAGCAAAACGTTGGCAAGACGAGTTTGCTGAATTACTTTATTAAATCAGGAAAAAACGTCAGCTCCAACTATGGATGTGTTTGTATTTCATTTATATTCAACATTAAAAATTTGTAGCAATCATAAATAATTAATTTACATTCGCCCTTTAATAAATTCAATCAAAGTAAATAAAAAATAGACAGATTCATGATAATCTATTGTATTTTATAATATTAATTCTGATTTTTAAGATTTATTTGAGCATAAATTTAAATCTTACATTCATCCAAGTGTGATTCTATTTGAAGGTATTCATTCTACAGTTTTTAAAAAAATAAATAAAATTTATAGCAACATTGTGGATTTTAATTTATTATAATTAATTGCAGCGTAATGTAAAATAACGATCATATATATTATTTTCAAATGTAAATTCTTAATTCAATTATTTTGCTTATTAATTTTTGTTTGAATCTTGAATCATTAATAAAAGTATAATTTTGTATTTTTAGACAATTGGTGCCGCATATGCCTCAAAAAAAGTAAATGTCGATGGGAATATAGTTACTCTTGGTATCTGGGATACAGCTGGTCTTGAAAAGTATATATACAATATAATTAATTTTTCTTTTAAGAAATTAATTATTATGCATTAATGTCCTTTCTGCAGGTATAATTCATTAACTAAAGTATATTATCGAAATGTAACAGCTGCAATAATTTGTTACGATGTCACACTTCCAGAAACATTTGACAGAGCAAAGCTTTATATAGAAGAATTATTAAAAGTAGAGGAAGATAGTTCTATATATCTTTGTGGGACAAAGAATGATTTAATACATGATAACTTAACAATGAATCCATCACTTGACGTAGTTGTGGCATATGCAAGAAATATCAAAGCAAAAGTTTTCTTGACCTCAAGTAGGACTGGAACAAATATTTGTAAGTAAAATAGAAACTTTGGGTAAAATTTGATTTAAATAATTTAAGAATTAAAAATTATGATATTAAAATGCAAATTTTTTTTTTTGCACAATCTTTTATATTGGTTAAATTTTCATTTAAATTAAATATCCTTTTTTCTAGAATGCTTTGTTATTCAAGGCCTTGTCATTTTATAATTAAGTGAATAAAATAAAATAAAATAATTTCTTTTGATAACTATAAATTACTATTAACTTTAAAAAGATATATTACATTGTAGAATAAGTTCTTATTTGAAAATTAATATTAAAAATAATATCTGCATTCAATTTTATTTTTTTATTGCATAAACATATAATAAATACTATTTTTCCCTAAATATTAAGTATTACTTTTTCTGTGCAGCAAATATTTTTTATACAATTGCTAAAGATTATAATTCAAAACCAAGAGTTTGTAAAGATTATGAAGATTTCATCACTCTTACAGATCCTAAACAAGATAGTTTTTGCCTTAATATTTGTTAAGTAATAAATTTATGAAATTCTTAGATTTCATATTCTTTTTTATATTTTAAAACTTTTATATAAAAAAAGCCTTCAAATTGAATGGAATTTAATTATAAGTGAGTCTATGCACTTTTAAGTGTGTATCTAAATATTAGTACAAATTGAATAATTTTCAAAAATTTTAAATAGAAATTTTTAACGTCTTTTTCATACTATCTTGTATGATAATATTAGAAATAAATGTAATTAAAATATTATTTTTGTTATAAAGATCTTGTAATTATCGTTATATTACTTAATATTTTTCTTAAAAAATATATTATTTTATTAATTTATTATTAATCCATCAAATATTATTAAATAATTCCTGATATTTATAAAGCTTTTCAATACAATTAAAAATTTGTAAATAAATAATAAAATAAGATTTATTGGCTGATTGACATAAATGTATGTATATATTTACTTAACAATGTTTTTTGATATTTTTATAATCTTGACAATCATAATAATTAAACATTAAGAAATCTTTTTTTAGTTTGTTTATTTCTGCAGACCATTTCATAGGAAGCGTAACAGTTTTTTAAGTACTATGTAAAATATTTAATATTACAATAAATAATGATAAAAATAGTTGATATTAAATATGAAATTAAATAGATTTTTTTGTAATATACATGCTATAAAATATCTTTGGTATAAATTTTAGTCTCATAATGACTATTAATTGTTTATTATTGGAAGAAACTCGAAAAATATATTGTAATGAGTAGTGCTGTTAACATTATTTAATTCTAATTTCTGAAAAAATGAATCGTTTATATTAAATTGCTATTGAATTGGTTAAAAAAAAAATTAATTTTACCTTAGAATCATGAGGTAATAATTTATCACATTGAAATCGACGTCGTAGCATGAATTTTCGTGCATTAAATAGTGTGACATTTGATATTATTATTTAAGTTAGATGAAATTTAGAATGATTTATAAGATAGTTTAGAAAATTTTGATTTTTAAAATCTATTGTTAAAACTTAAAACTAATTTCGCAGAGTTCACGAGTTTGCTCATAAATACCAAAAAATACAAAGCCGCCCAATGTAAAACCGCAAACTCGTGGTGTGAAACCAGCAAATAATCTGTAAAAATAAATATCTTAATTAACATGAAAGAACAATAACAATAATAATAATAATTATTATTATTATAATAGCTGTAAATTAAGATATTAAATTTTAATATAAAGGATATAAAAGGGTATATAAAATTTACATGTAATAAAAATTAAAATCTAATGCTAAGCTATTAAAATTTTATAATCAAACTTATATTTATATGTAATGTTAATTTTGTTCAAACAATTTTCATAATACTTTCATTTTTGTATACTCTATATTTATGAATGACATTAAAATTTATCTTTTGTTACCCACGAATTCCATTCTTTGTGTAAACTTCTTTAAGCATTACTGATATTCGAACTTCTTTTTCATCCGCTGATGTAGAAGATAACATAATTCTTGTTTTGGCAACATCTAATGGAGTTGTTATTGCCGTTGATACAGATACTGTAACATCATTATAATGTAAACAAAACATTTAATGTAATGATTTTTTGTACACAGTGTATTTTTCTATTTTATATACTAAATGCTCATATTTTTACATAACATATAGTTTAAATTTCATGATGATAAAGTAGAAAAATAAATTTTGCTTAGATACATTAATAGTCTTAATTATATTTGGTACCTGATAACGCTCCACAAATAGCTCCTTCCATTGGTGTACATTCTCTAAAGACTCTGTTCTTCCAGCAGAGTTTAAAATATTCCCATAATGGCATTTGTACTAATCCAAAAGGTAAATCTCGTAAGACTGTGCTACCATACCCACGAAAAAGTGTTCTCAACTTTAATGTTTCTGTATCATTAAGCAAAGCTTGCTTACGTTGTTTAATTACTTCAACTGGTACTCTTATTAAACATGCAACCTACATATGAATATTTTCTAAAAATTTTCATTCTATTGAATTCAGATGTTTATCACAAATAAAATATTGTGGTGGAGGCAATATTTTGTATTTAAAGCTAACAACATTTTTTATTCATTTACAACAGTTAATTAATATTAAAAGTTATTGATAAAATTATTAAATAGAAATTGACCATTAAGTTAAATGAAATACAATATTTTGTTTAAATATTAATCTCACCAATTCGCCACAGGAAGCAGCACCCATATGAATAATTGAATGATATTGAATTGGAAGATGAGGCTGCAATAAATGCTTGATTCCATCATAAGTCACAAAGAATAACGAAGCTGTATAAGAAAGGGAAAAAAAAATAAAAAAATAAAAAAATTGTCAATTTGTTGTTCATGGGATTTAACTATTTTTTCAATAAAATTTATACCAGCTGGTGCAGATCCTATCATCACAGGTGCAAAACCATGGTATAACTGCTTGAAACCTCCTGACTTAATAAAGCCATGCTGACTTTGTAGTCTAGTTTTAAGAGTATCTAATGGGAAGAATACCATATCACATACAACTCCTGCAGCAGCTCCTGACTGAAAGTAACAAAAATAAGGAATTATGAAATAAGCGGGATGACGCACAAAAGCGAAGAATCTTTGAAAAAGCAATACTAACGATCAGAGATGTAAAAAAGACATTTTTTTTGTCTTTATTTTTCGTCTCCGCGTGAAGCATAGTACGGATGGTATAAACTTGACAGATGTCAAGGTCACAGTATCATTTAAAATGACTGGATTAATCGGTGTCGTTAATTTTTCAGACATATAGATATTAGATACTTATTTGAAAAAAGGGCGTTCAACGTTGTTGCGTCATTTAAACTTATTAAGATAAAAATGAAAGTTTTTATAATATATACAAGAAATAATTTCCTTTTAAATCTAACCTTAAACTTGTTTGTCTTAACTCATCTTGAACCGCATTATTTAAAGCCAACGAGCAAAATAATACTGCAGTGCTGCACAAATACATGTGACTATCCAGCCCTAGTGCATGCATGATTGCATGACTGCGGCAAAGCAGAAGACAAATATTTCCCTTTCCTTTACAACTACGTTGACGTCATCTACGCGACGATCACGCGCTTTCTTTGATTGAATTTCAAATTGCCGAGCCCGACTTCTCCCTCGTCAATAAACAAAGAATATAATGCGATTATAATTCTTGTTATAAAAATTTCAAGTTCCTCAATAACATGATGACCAGCTTGCAAGATTTTTTTTTTTTTTGATAATGTTGAAAAATTTTAATCTCGAGAGCCTCGTAAATATGAAAAAAGAAATAAAAAAAAAAATGCGTGCAACGGATACAGCGATAGGGCGGGTGGAGGGGCGAGAGGATGGAAAAGGGAAAGGCGTACGTACGAAGGGATATGAGAAAAACAAACAAAATTGAGAAATTCTTCAATTTTTTTTTTAAGCCTTTGGTAAAATAAAGTGGAAGCCGCGCTCGAACGAAAATTCAATGAATCGAATGTGAAAGAAGAATGAAATAAGGGGATTCGTTGCTCGGCGAGCGATAATATATCGATTGATCCTTTCATTTGAAGGGAATATAAAGCCTGCGTAATTCATTTATTTAGGCATTACCAATGGCGTTAGTTACGAGTGTAAATTTGTTGTATCGTTATCCACTAAATTAGTTTTCGTAAAACATAGACACTGTTGTCCCTCGTTTATTTATAACCCGGAGCGTGAAAGCTTCGAGGCAAAGAATATCGCGTAGTTAGCAAAATTTTCGTAAATTCCTGGCAGTGCCTGTGCTCGTGGCTCCAAATTTTATTTCGTTATTTTCCCAGTTAATCGTCGTCGATACCCCCCATCCCCCCGCCAAGCCGCCACACACACACACACACACACACACACACACATCCGCTCACCGCGCCGCCGAAGCCGCCCTAATATTCCCTGGCCACGTGGTACTAGCACGTGACGTGAGCACAGGTGGTGGTACGTCGTCTGCTAAAAGAATCCAAACTCGGCCTCGTTCCTTCTCGCTTCCTCGTTTTGTTTTGTCCGCCCGAGTCTGGACGGCCTGCAGCTACGAGGACATATTTTGGGGAGGAAGTCGAGCCCCCTGCCCCCTTTGCCGGCCAGTGCGCCGATACCTCGTAGGCGAAGGTCACGGAAGACGTCGGGCAGAAGCAGTCGCGTGTCGACAGTGCGTCGCGTTGACGAGCTGGAAGAGGAAGGAAGCTTTGCGCGAGTAGGAGTACCTGTGCAAATTACGACGTATTAATTATTAAAAGCGCTATTTCGCAGCCGAAGAATCGAGAGATAAGATCTCGAATCGGACGTTTAATGATGGCACGGATTCCAAGATTCGACGTCGACCGCGGCTTTCTCCCCAGGCGACTTCTACACACCTTTATTTTCAAATCTGCAATTATATAACCTGCAAAACAATTAATTTCCGTCCGATTGCCGTCTGATAATCGTGCTGCTGAAGCAGCCCCCTCGGCTACCGACAATGAGACCGAATATTCTTAGGAGCAGTCTCGAGAATGCCTCGTTTAATATTATTTTTCAGGTAGGTAGGCGGCTCCGTAATGCTCTCCGACCCCTGCGTTGGGCAATCATTTATTCGTTCGTAGAAATCGATCAGGTGTCACAATCCTCCACGGTCAAGGCTTTTTTTTTTTTTTTGCCCATTCCATCAATTCAACTATTCGTTCCCTTTCCATAATATATTATCTATTTACTAGGGGCCAATGGATCCAAAGTTGCAAAAAAAAATTGACAAATATTACTGAAATTTTTTCAACTTGTCGACTTTTTTAACTCTGCAGATGTGGGATTATATTTATTATCACTGTTCGTACCCATAATTTTAATTCATCTTCATTTAAACAATGGTAAATAATGCCGTTCGTTTCTAATATAACACTAACACTTGTAAAAGAACTTTCTTCCAGAACTCTGAGAGATGAAAATTAAAACTAGCTATTATTTACTAAAAATTTCGTATTATTTAATTATTTACTCTGATTTTTTCTTCTACTTCCTTTTCTGCCTTTAGATAATGTGTCGATGTGTGACCTTTTTGCTGAATGCCTTTGTTGTTCGTCATGTTGGACAAGCCATTCTCGGAGTGATGAATGTTCGTCTTTTATTGCTGGAATCAATGATTTTATTTTTATCAAGAGAACCATTTATGAAAGCTTGTCTCACCAATACCGCTGAACATAATTGGGCTCAAGTAGTTAATCTATTATGGATAACGTGAGTATTAACTCAATTAAATAAAATGTGACAGTAACTACATCATACTATATCAGAAATAAATTTTTAATTTGCTAAGGGATTTAATTCGGCTTCAAGGCTCAGAAAGAATTTAAATAAAAAATAAAACACTTTATCTTCTTAATGCATTACTATCGTTATTAAAATATTTATGAATGATTTATTTTCATATTTTTTAGTGTTCCTATTTGTGTTGCCATGTCTTTAATATTTGGATACATTTGGTTAGTTGTACTGCAAACCACTGAGGCTTTACCACCCTTTTATACTTTTGCTGTATATGCAGTTGCCATTTCATGTATAATAGAGCTGTCGTCACTGGTAGTGCAACTTGTTGCCAGTGCATTTTTATTTGTTAGACTAAGGGTAATATTTATTGTTATTTTCACATATGAACATTTCAACTTACTTTTTCACATATATTTATATTTTAATATTGAATTATAAAATAATAATAATGATTATGATACATTTGTAGTTTCCCATCAATATCCATTATAATACTTACAATTGTTGTTATTTCAATATTCTTATGTTTTATGGTAATAAGCTAAGTTTTATAAGCTAATTAAATAAATGTTAAAGCTATTAAATTTTGCTTATTACTTTATTAAACGAATTGCGTTATTTGTAATTTAATATTATAATTTCGTTTTACAAGTTTATATTGATTATAATATTATTTATTATTTTTAATTAGAAATTTAATTTGATAATATATTAGATTGTTCTAGATACTATTATGATAGCATTGAGAACCATAACATTTGTTTTATTGATTATTTACAATCCGGAAAATGCACTTTTTGCTTTTGGAGTGGCACAATTAATAGCAAGTATTTTTTGTACAGTAAGCCATTATATTTATTTTCATCATTACATTAAAAGTGTAAAGCAGCACAAATTAAAGAGGAAATTATCAGTGAGCGATGATGGAACAGAAGAATTTGTTGAGTTAGAATTTCCTTTTACGTCGATTACAGATTTTTTCCCGGGTCAGCTTGAAAATAATGTAATGAATTATAAATTTATTTGTTGTCACAAATTTATTTATTTAAAATTTAAAAATTATTTCTACGTTATATTTGATTTATAGGATACACCTTTAAATAAAAACCTATCGATCCTTACCTGGAGCTTTTTCAAGCAAGGAATTTTGAAACAAATTTTAACCGAAGGTGAAAGATTAATCATGACAATTTTACCAATACTATCCTTTTCAGAGCAGGTAATTTATATATAAGTAAATATTTCTAATTTTATGTACTCAATACTCTTTGGTACAAAGTAAAAGCGTAGCTTACCAAAGATTTTAAAAACAAGTTTATTTGTAGCAGATTGAAAAGATTTATTCATATCTTCATATAAATAATATTGAATTTATAAGGTAACACCGAAATATCATATTTTAGGGTGTGTACGAAATAGTGAACAATCTTGGTTCATTAGCTGCTAGATTCATCTTTCGACCAATTGAAGAAAGTGGATACTTTTATTTTACTCAAATGGTGCAGCGCGATAAGCCGATATCTCTTCAGCCGTATGCCAAAATACAAGAGAGTGTTAATGTCCTGAAATATTTATGCTCTGTAGTAACATCACTTGGATTAGTAGTTTTGGTCTTTGGACAATCATACTCATCGATGCTCTTGTGGCTGTATGGAGGGGAAAAATTAATTTCTCCACTCCCTGTACTTTTGCTGAGAGCTCATTGCTTAGCTATTCTTCTACTTGGCGTCAATGGAGTCACGGAATGCTATACCAATGCTACAGCTAATAGTACTACTATTAACAAAAATAATCTTATTATGATTTATGAATCAATAGCATTCCTGGGTGCATCTTATATATTTGCTACATGGTTTGGCCCTGTAGGATTCATATTCGGTAATTGTGTCAACATGGGTCTGAGAATAGCTCACTCAATAATGTTTATTAATAAAAGATACGCAGAGACTAATTATAAGCCCCTTTTGGGTTTAGTTCCAACACCATGTTTTAGCTGCAGCTTAATCTTTGCTGCAGTTGTTACCGCAACTTGTCAAGTACGTATTTAATGCATATGCAATGACTTAGCCATTTTATAAAAAAAGAAATCCCTACGCTACTTTCTCATTAATACTTTATCAATTTAATAGGCTACAAATAAATATTTTTATTTTTGCAGGCCTTGTATTTTCCAAGTAACAAATTGTTGCATCTATTTTTTGGCATTGTAATGTTCGGCATCGTAATGTCTTCATGGATTTATGAAAATTATGATTTACTGAAACTCGGTATAAACAAATGGTACGAGAGACGCAACAGCGAAGTGAAAAACGAATGACGTTATTGTAAAAATCTTGCACTGATATAAATCTTTACTCTCCAGATACTTGTGAACACAGTACAAAATAAAATAACTGTATATTTATTCGAAAATGTTATAATAAAAAGCTATATTTTTTTATATCGAGTATTTTTTTTTATTTTACACATTATACTTTGTAGTTTTCGAAATACATCGAGGAAAAGATTCAATTTCTAAGCTATTAGGACGATTTAATAAAAAGAAGTAAAATTAAATTAATTAAATAGTAACATACATTACCTATTAACAATAATATTTATAGTAGACACATTGCAGAATGCGAATATTATTATTACTGGACATATACATTAGTTGATTTGTTAATTTTAAGTTTCTATAAAAAAATACAGTTTATTTTGAAAATTAAAACTAGGCTTTAAAACATAATTATAATATGACTTTCTTATATTTTTAATTTTTCCACTTAACGAATAGTTCGTTACTACACCGAAGCCATTAATTATATTAAAAGATTGGCGATTGTGCATTGAGTCACTAACACTCAATCCGTTGGATAATGTATATAATTAATCTGCAACCTTAGGTATCTGTAACTTTTTCCAAATCAATCTTCTTTGCGTAGACGTTAAACATTTCGCTTTGATCAAAAGAAAAGACTTAAAATTAACTATAATTTTTTTTTTTAACGCAATATCTATCGATCCGAAAGACGATTCGGAACATCAAATGGTAGATTATAGAAAGAATGATGACGTAATAATTTAGTATCGCTTATAATGAGTTGCGAAGAGATAGATCGTGATTATTAATTCATTAATTTATAAGAAGAAAACATTGCTTGGAGAAAGAAAAACGAGATAATGGCACTACTTAGAAGTCAATAACTATGCGATAGCCTTCGGTTAAGTATTTTTCGATCGTATTTTTTTATGGAATTAATTTTCCATATTGATATACGAACACATACATGCTCGTAAAGTTGGGCTCGATGTATGCGAAGGCATATATACGAACCCTACACGTGTGTAAGTTTCGTGAAGAACGGGGAATAGATTTAGCGCTCGCATATCGTACCTCAGATCTGTCATTAACTACATTATCGGGCTATAAACGAAAAGCGATTTGTCACAATACAATTTTTTCTGCCTTTCGTATTCAACTAAGATTACATTGTTACTCCGGAAATACATTATCGACAGCAGACGGAATACATGAAAATTAAAACCAAATTACATAGTCGATAAATCCCTTGACATGTGACAGTACTTATAAATGATCCGAGCTTTCCTGACTTACGAAGGCATATATCCATCTCTGTATTAAAATTTTATATCTTGTATATAAAATTATAATAATAATAACGAAAGAAATAAGAAGAAGAAGAAGAAGAAGAAGAACAACAACAACAACAACAACAACAATGAAATGGAACTCGTCGTAGTTACAGATTTATCTTAAATAAGATTAAGTATGTTACCTTTGCAATTTACGATTTTGACTGCGGTAGGGGTTTGGTGCCCCCCGAAGTGGCTGTCGACAAGAATGGAGATATTTTATAAAGCATACTCCTTAACAATTATAATTTTGCTTTACGCACTGGGACTGTCTCAGCTGGCGAGAATTATTTTCGTTAAGCAAAAATTTTCGGATTTCAACGATACCTTTTTCATTCTGCTCTCTACTAATTTTGCTTGCTTCAAGGCTACCTGTAATTTACTCACTCAAAAACGAGTCCTCAAATTGATCTTTATGTTTGAAAAGTACTATTGCATCGCTCAGGACAATATCGAGAGGGAAATTATACAAAAATACGATAAAATATGCAGGTCAGTTAATTAAATTCATTGCGATTTATTTCCCAATCGACCGTCAGCTCTGATGATTCCTTAAATTCGATCATTTTTTATGAATTTACAATATAAATATATATATATACACACACATACATATATAAGTATAAGTATTTTTTAATGTTACTTAATCAATTAGTTCTTATCGACACCTATTTGGACAATAAAATAAAAAAATAATATAAATTCATTAAAAATCAATTTAACGTTATTATTAAGCAGTGGATTTAAAAAAGTAGAAAAAAGTATTATAGAGTTTATTATTAAAGTCATTTATAATTAAAAGTAAAAGCTAATTGTTAGTGATTGCGGAAGACGAAATGTAAAAATTAATTTCCTATCGATGAATGAATTAAAATATTGATGAATAGGGCACAAAAAGATTGAAATTTATTCATTTGATTGCCAGTTAAAGTTCCGATGTAAATGATTTGTAAGCGCGTATCTAACGCGTAAGATCTAAGAATCATATTGTAAGACTATTAAAATTATACGTATATAAGACACGAGCCGCCTATGAAACTGAAACCTAAAGTTTATATAATTGCTACATCTTATTGCTATATCTAATTTATATTTTTAGATTGATTGAGTTGTATCTGTTATTAGTGGTTGAAGTCACCGCTCTGTGCATGATTGCCGAGCCTCTATATAAAGGTATAAAAAGTCGAGAACTAATATACAAAGTTCTTCTGCCTTACGATCTTTCCAGTCCGATCATCTACTCTCTAACTTATCTCCATCATAGTCTCGGAGCTCTTTTATTCACCTCGATAAGTATAACAACGGATGCCGTAATCGTCGGCTTCATGCTCCAGCTTTGCAGCCAAATAAAACTCTTGGAGTACAGAATAAAAATATTACCCTCCCTCGTAGCCGAAAATCGAAGGGCACGTGGAGATTTTGTTTCCGATATGGAAAACCGATCGATGGCTCAAAACTTAAAGCATCACAATCATATTTTAGAGTTCGTTTCGTAATAATAATAATAATAATAATAATAATAAATAATAAATAATAACAATAATAGTAATAGTAATAGTAATAGTAATAGTAATAGTTATAGTCATAGTCATAGTGATAGTAATAGTAATAGTAATAGTAATAGTCATAGTCACAGTCATAGTTATAGTCATAGTCATAGTCATAGTTATAGTTATAGTCATAGTCATAGTGATAGTAATAGTGATAGCGATAGTAATAGTGACAGTGATAGTAATAGTAATAGTAATAGCGATAGCGATAGCGATAGTAATAGCGATAGCGATAGCGATAGTAATAGTGATAGCGATAGTAATAGTGATAGCGATAGTAATAGTAATAGTCATAGTCATAGCGATAGTAATAGTGATAGTAATAATAAATA
Organism: Ceratosolen fusciceps; assembly: GCA_018883505.1. Taxonomy (NCBI): domain Eukaryota; kingdom Metazoa; phylum Arthropoda; class Insecta; order Hymenoptera; family Agaonidae; genus Ceratosolen; species Ceratosolen fusciceps. The sequence continues at coordinate 3,590,341 of RCIC01000009.1, forward strand.
ATAATAATAAATAATAATAGTAATAATAGTAATAATAATACAATTACTCTGACGTAATCGCAGTTTAAAATTAAATCAGCCCATGCAATTGAATTTACCGAGTCAGATGTCATTAAAAAATGACTATTCCTTGCTTGATATTAGAGTGTAAGAGTAAATTAATTTTGTAATAATTCCTCTACTAATTTATATTATACGTTTTTACAAAAACACAGAATAGCAAAAGCCGTATGTGCGACATTTAACGAAATCGCAACACTTCAATACATTGTCAGCGCATTATCGATATGCGTAAGCGTTTATCAAATATCAGCTACCAACAACAACATTACGCAATTGTTAATTTACGTATTGTATTTATGGTGCATGTTGGTTCAGTTTTTTTTTTATTGCTATTTTGGTAACGAAGTTATGATCGAGGTCAGTTATTAAAGTAAAAAACTTCAGCCGCGAATTAAGAATGCGACTGCGTACAATTTTACATGGCGATAATACAAAATCATTTTTATTACTTTCTCAGAGTAAAAATTTGAGCACCGCTGTATTTAATATTGATTGGTCATCGCTGTCAATAAATGTGCAAAAAGAATTGTCATTCATGATTCTTCGCTCATCGAAACCCATCGAAATGTTCAAGGGAAGCTTCGTATGCTTAACATTAGAATCATTTACAAATGTGAGTTTCCAAGAAGAAATGTGTAAATTTATTTACATTTCATTTTTTTTCTTCTTCTTTTCTTTTTTCTTTTTCTTTAAATCTTCAAACGCGATAATTATTTCTAATAATTTCTGTTTTAGATTGTGAAAAAATCATATTCTGTGTTTACCGTTCTTAAACAATCGCTTTAGCCTATGTTAAATATTTATATAAAAAATATTTAGATTTCAGCCTAATTAACAAAGGTACAGTTTTTAATAACCTCATATATATTATAATTATTACGAATTTTGAATTTTATAAGTTCAATGGATAACACATTCAACTATTAGATTCGATATTGTACATTGTTCAATGAAAATATCAAACTCGGTTTATTGGCTCACAACACATGGTTTACTTAAAATGGTATATTAATTTGCTTTTTTTTGGATGGAATCTTCAATATTACATATGAATTATATTACGAAAATTCATAATATCTAATTGTTAAACAACGTATTAAGAGATTTGCTTATATAATAATCAAATTCTAGACTTTTTTTTTTTTTAGATACAGTGAAGTGCGACTAATACTCATAGATGACCTCCGGATCTTAATTCTTTAGAATCAAATTAGGATTTAATGATAATATTATAGATGGGAATAATTTTATTATTGATAAACTACTTCATGTATTATTTATTATTGTAAATATATGTATAGAATTATCTTTTATTGTCGATTAAACATTATGAAGTTATTATTACTTATGTAAAACGAGGTAAAAATATTAAAATAAGAAATACTTTTATTGAAAAACTGCAATTTATAAGATAAGATTAAATTTTACCGATTATAAATAAATTCTGTAGCATACAATGAACTTTTGTAGTTGCAAATGTTATTAGTTCTTGAGTAATACGTTGATTATTTTATTACTGCAAAAATAGATTGCATTTTTTTTTTTATTTATACATATTTCATAGGGGTATTGTTATGCACAGATAAGTGAAATTTTGTATCAATTTTACGATTACTTTCAATTGTCCAAAACGTAAATTGTTGAAGGTAAGTCCGATTTTAGAAATAGGATCGCTATTACAGGATATTTACGTTGTGCATTAATAATATACTCATTGTTTAAGATAATAATATCAATAGATTCTTGTTAAAATTATGTATCATTTTTTATTTAGACCTAATTACGTTGAAAGGTACAGATTATAAAATGTTGGATCGATGGAAGGAAATGAAAATTGGAAATACTCAACACAGAAAAAATTATGTTATTGGTGTCTGTTAATATAACTACAAAAACAATATATTTATATATGTAATTAAAATTATTAGATTTTATTCATTCATAATCATTAAGCATAAAGTTTTTAAATTTAATTATACCTCCTTCTCTTGTAATTTATTTTATAAGCGATATCATTCTTATACGAATAAGCTACAAGGTATAATCTATAAATATATTAATCAATCTGTTAATATAAAATCACTAATTATAGAGAAAATAAACGAAATAACAGAAAATCATTGTTTATTTCTAAAGTTCATGTGGTCCCGATATTAATAAACATTTCGTCAAATGTATTTAAAGATTTTAACATTGTAATTAAATTAATTTACTTATATTATTCTCAACGATTCTAAATACGTCGAAAAAGTTTAAATCGTAATTTAGAATAATCTATTTTAATATAAGCCATTAATTTATAACATTAGTAATATGCGTAAAGAATTCATATTGAAAAATATTTAAACGGTACCTATAACTTTTTTTTTGTATTGACATCTCTATCGATTGCAACCTTTACTTGAGGTTCAAAATGTCGAAAATTGATTTTCAATGTCCATTTACCATTTCGATCTTTTGAAACTAGTGATTTGCATGTGAATTTCTTTGGATCCACAGTCTTCTGTGTTCCTTTACAAGCATTATTATCGATGTTGGATTTTTCAATTATATGTTCGACTACGTACAGTAAAACTATTTACACCTAAAAGTAGAAACGTATAGGTCTTGGTATAATATAAGAATAAAAGAGTAATAAACGTGAAGATTTCGTAAGCGAATTAAAAAAAAAAATTTAATTGAACAAAATATGAAACTTTCAATTCATTCGACTATATTTAATAATAAATTTATTGTGAATATTTACCGAATTTATTTAAAAATTACGAAATTACATATATATATATATATATATAATCATAATTAATTATTATAATATTCATTAATAATAATAGATGATAAAATCAAAAGTTTATTTAATTTTTGCAATGAATGTATTTAATTCTGAAATCTACGTAACGAAAATAAATTCTAGATTATTTTCAATTTAAGGATATACCTTTATTAATGTGTAAACTGATCCATGAATTTTAAAACATAACAGAATAAAATAAATAATGTTGTTCATTCAATACTAATTTCTTTAAACGTTTATCGTATATCAGTCACAAAGATACAATACAATTTAGTTTTAAGTTTACTTACGATAACAGAGATATATTTCAATTTAACTTTTATTGTGCCGCCTTTGCCGCATTTTAATCCATATGCAGTGTTATGAACACATAAACAAATCTTAATTTGATTTAAGAAAGTATTACCAATACTTTTGACATTAATTTTTGTTTCATTGAAATCATTGAAAAACAATAATAATCATATCATAGTTGATGCGTTAAATATAAATTTATTGATCTATAAAACAAAAGTTGAGTTGAGTTATTGAAGCTTGAAATTTTGATGTGATAATTTTATTTAATTATATCAAATCTACTCGAGATAATATTTAGAACAAGTTTAACATAAAATTATTAATTATCATTATAAAAAATTAATTGAGATATCCAAAGGTCTTTTCTTCTTTTTTTAAAACTAATTTTACCCTCCAATCGTTCAGAAATATAAGTTTTATTTCTAATATATTTCTATGAATCGCTGTTGCCTTTCTGCTATAAAAAAATTATATTTAGTTTATTCGAAAATTATTTTAATATGGTCACCAAAATTTTAATATTTACCGAACAATTATATTATTAGAACGATTTTAATAAATTATATCATTCACATCATTTTTACGTAATAATAATTTACATTTTACTTATTTCGATAATTGTTTAAATTAAATTTTCACTTGTATTACACGTACGATTCAATATATTATTATTATTATTATTATTATTATTATTATTATTATTATTATTACTATTATTATTATTATTATTATTATTATTATTATTATTATTATTATTATTATTATTATTATTATTATTATTATTATTATTATTATTATTATTATTATTATTATTATTATTATTATTATTCTAAATAACTAAAATGCTATTAAAACGCTAATTGATCTATGATTGAAAATTATTTGCAGCATGAAAACACGCCTTTACCGAATGATTGCTGAATACGAGCATTCGAAACTCGTACTGAAAGTATATTTTAAACTATTAATCTTTAAATATGGAAAAATCTTATTCTCTGGTAAGGACAAAGTTTTTTTTTTATTCACAAAAATATATAAAATATTTAATCCTTTGATTTAACATTAAAATTATTCTAATCTTGGTTGAAACGTGTTAGGTTACAGGACATTATATTTGATATTGTTATGCCTCATTTTCATTGAAAACAATCGCGCCAATGTGAGGTAATAACGTTTCGCCCAATAATTTCAAAGAAAACATATTCACTTAATAAATATAATTATTAAATAATCTTAGATACGATTATTTATAACGATTAAGTACAACTATAATTTATTTAAAATTAAATAATACTAAATAATAAATTTACGGTTACTAGAATTCTTAAAACCTTTTCTCACGTAACAATCTTTTTTTTTTTTTTTTTTTTTTTTTTTAGTACCAGTTATAAACTCTTTTTAGGTCTTGAAAGTTTATATATAGAAAGAATAGAAAGAATAAGGGTATATGTGATAAATTTAAGAGTAGGAGAGAAATAAAGGCCGAAAAGCTTCATTTGGTTTGAATTCGTAATTTGAAAATTAAAAATGAATTTCAGCTTGAAATCTGCGTGGATTCCTTCGAGTCGATTAGGAATGCAGTGGAAGGTGGTGCCGATCGATTAGAATTATGCAGCGCGTTATCAGAGGGTGGACTCACCCCCAGTTTTGGATTAGCGAAGTTAGCCAAAAAGATTTCGACAATTCCAGTGTTTGCAATGATCCGCATCCGAGGTGGTGATTTCGTCTACCAGGTGGAGGAGTTAGGTAAACACTGAATTTGCTGAAAAATTAATCTATATGCAATAGATAATTATTGTTTATTGTTTTTATTTACTTTTATAGAAAGTAAAAGCAAAAATTAATCCTACCAAACGATAATTATCCGAGCGTCCAAGTTTCCCGTAGAAATAACTTTGCTTTAAACCTTAATATGTATATTACCGTTGGTTATATATATATATGTAGGTACTCTACATATAGGCACGAATCGAGGAACGCTCTCGTTGTCAAAATCGTTTAGCTATATAAAAAAAAACAGAAAACAAAAAAAAGAAGAAAAAAAGTAATGAACGAATGGTTTGTTGAGTTATCGACCGTTCCGTTACATAAAAAGAAGAAGAAGAAGAAGAAGAAGAAGAAGAAGAAGAAGAAGAGAGAAGAAAAAAAAGATGTCAGAGTGATAACTCTTTTTGTTTTTGACACAGATGCCATGTTGGAGGACTTGAAGGCTTTAAGGGCGATCGGGATCAATGGCTTTGTCTTTGGTGCCCTCACTCGGACCAATCACCTCGACGTTTCTGCATGCGAAAAAATCATCAAGGCAGCGAAACCGCTACCCGTTACCTTTCACCGGGCTTTCGACGACGTCGACGATCCGCTACAAGCCCTAGACGATATCCACGAGCTTGGATTTACGAGGATCTTAACGTCGGGTCAGAGAAAGTCAGCCGGCGAAGGTATCGGTCTAATTGCCAAATTAGTCGAACGCGGGAACTGTAAAATTATCGTTATGCCGGGCGGTGGTATCGACGAAACGAACATTTCGAGTCTGAGAGACAAGTCGGGCGCTACGGAGTTCCACGGCTCGGCCAAGAAGATCAAGAAAGCTGAAATCAATGCTGGATTTAGGGTCGGCGATAACAATGGCGTCGCTGTCACCGATGCCGCTACTGTCAGATTCATGATTAACGCTCTAAAGGGAGCGGCGTGAGCCCGGCTTATCGAATATAGCAAACGATAAACGTACGTCCGTATCCTGGACAAATTCAGACACAATTTCAGACAATATTCGGATTCACATAGTACGAGAATCACCGATACTACGCAATAAATATTAAACGTTAAGATTATTATTATTACAAATGCGCGAGGCGGAATTTAAAATGTAATTGCATACAGACGAGACGAGAGGCATTATGTGACATAAAACGGTAAATTAATAAGTAAATAATATCGCGATATCGGTGATTTAAAGCTCAAAATCACTGTAATCTGGCCGCGCTAAGAAATAAGGCAAAAAAAATGAATTTTCAATTATTATGAATTTCATGCCAATACAAGAAGAAGAGCATTTATAACTTTATATTAAAATAGTATTAAAATTTTTATAGCCACATGACTATGAGGAAGAGACTTCGCGCGTTTATAGACATTGCTTATATTTTATTAGGGAATTCAATGTAATTTTCACACCCTTGCCTATAGCTGGTCATTTACATAAATAAATATAGCCGGCTTAGGGTAAGAACATACGCATGACTCGGAATTGTAAGTAATTTAGTTATAAAAAAGTAAAACACCTATTAGCTCTGAAATGCAAAGTTCTTCCAGGGTTTAGTTCATCCTTTAGTATTTAATAGATCGTACTCGGACACATTTATTAAGAAATAATAAGAAAGCATAACGCAATCGGTACAATAAATATTTTATTCAACGAATAATAATATGATAATAAGCGAAATTACCTTGGAGTGCAACTCAAATCGTTCGTAAAGAACAAATTTTTGTTGTTGAAATTTTAGTTAATGAAAGACACGAAATCATGATAAAAGATTTGCAAATATATTTTTATATGCTGACGTGCTTCGGCTTTTGGAAGCCTTTCCTCTGGACCAATAAATGGCACGGACAAGTGTACAGTTGCCTTCGTATTTTTCTCATTATCTTGCCCTACTGGCTGGCTTTCGGCCAAATAACGCGCATTTTGTTTGACACAACAAACATCGATGAAATTACAGAAACCCTGTTTATTTTATTAACTACTATCAACGTATGTCTAAGAGGCGCTAATTTTCTTCTTCGCCATAAAGAAATAATCGATCTAATGGAATTGTTGTCAATGGAGTGGGCGAAACCGCAGAATACAGAGGAATTACACATATACAATACTTGTAATAGCATCATTAGGTCAATATTAATAGTTCGATAATTTTATTATACTTTATAATGTATCGTAGGAGCTTCGAATTTTATAACTTCAAATAATTCAATTTCTTGTTTGTAGTAATTTTAATCTGTCGCGTAGAGTTTGAAAATCTTAAGTATATACTATTGACTGATTTATTAATCCAACACTTAATTTCTACTTGGGTACGTAATTAAAATATCTGTTTTTAAGGACAATATTGATAACACAAATAGAGATAAGATAAATTCTTATATTAATGAGTATAATAATTGAAGTAAAATTTCCTGTGAGATAACTAAAAATTTTCATGCATACATTTAAAATAAAACTTAGTTATTTTATAAGAATTAAAGTAATAATAAAATTTATTTCATTCACGATGATCAAATCTTCTTTTTTCTTTCTTTTTTTTTTTTTTTTTTTACTTAACCTTAATTGGTAAGACTTTATTAGCAAGTGTTATCTAACTTTAAACTAATAACCAGAACCAAAGTTAAGTTAAAACTTCATGTATACATACGTATCTAAAACTTTTTGAAAAATTAATAAAACTATAACTAAAATTAATAAATACATTTATACGTACGAATGTCCAACGTGTTCCAACGTGTTCGTAAATAAATCAGAATCTAATAATGATTTTGATGATTTATACTTGGTCGGAAAGATAAATCTTACAGTTCAAAATAAAATTACCTTTTTGCTGCACTAAATCATTATACGCACACTTATACATAAAAGATTTTATTAATTTAAAATTATTATCTGTAGGTAATACCTTTTTATTTATAATTTTTTTTTTATACGCAATTTTATATAAGCCAATAAGCTTATATGTGTAACGGTTAGGCAGATTTAACGTATACTCTTTGCCTTTCATTCATGCATTATTAGGTAAACGCCATAAATTAATTAATAATAAAATAATTGATTAATGGAATTTGTATTATAGAAAGATTAAAAATAGAATAAAATTTTAGAGAAATAAAAATAAAGAATTAATGATAATAATTTCTTTGAAAGAACAGTTTTAATCATTTAAATCATACAGATCGTACAGATTTAGTTTATTTAAAAACATTTTATATTCTACGACTATTCACATTATTAGGCTTTTTAAATGAACTATTAAATATTTATGCGTAAAATGCAGGATGGTCGGGATGACTATATTTACACTAGGAGAATCGACTTTGCTAGCAGGATTGATAGTGCCGATATTTAAAGATCAAGATCAGAATCCATTACCTGCTCAGGTTTGGCTGCCATATAATTATTCTGTATCACATGCAACGTACTGGTCAACGTATATCATGAACTCATTCTGTGCGATATCTATTGCTAATCTCTCGGTTGCCATGGACGTCATTACATTTGGCATTCTTTTAATTTCCGGTTGCCTAATAGATTTTCTTGACAACCGATTAGTTAATCTGGGAAAAAATATGAAATCTCATAAGGCGAAGGAGCTCGGTTCTTCATCGCAAATGGATCAAGAGAAAAAACTTATGGCTCAAATCATTCAAAATCACGTTTTCATTTACGAGTGAGTACGCGTTTGATAGTAACTTAATGGACTCATACGGGATTACAGGCAAAACAACAAATTTTATACTTTTATACTTTCAAGTAAATAAATGATAAATAATTAATTTTTTTCACATATTGCATTTAGATGAAATAATTAGTTGAAATATTCCTATAATATCCGATCGTTCATTATGTTGAATAAATAAATAATTCGATAAAATAATTTGAATTAATAGATTTGCAGATAAAAATGTGGACATTTTTAGTTTATCGATATGCTCACAATTTGTAATGAGCTCTATAGGTATTTCAGTAAGTGTTTATCAACTGAGTACGGACGTATCTAATAATGCTGAATTTTATATGAAATTATTGTACCTATGCACCGTTATAACGCAGTTGTATTTATTTTGCTGGTTCGGGAACGAATTGACGCTCAAAGTAAGTTAATTAATGTACATGAATAAATTACGAATGAGTGGTGTGAGTGATACCCGTTTTTTAACTTAATTTTAAATTTAATACATCCCAATGCTTTGTTTACTTTTACTTTTCTTTCTTTTTTTTTTTTTTTTTTTTTTAATCACGAATCCAATTTATTATTATATATATAATATTATTTCAGAGCGAAAAGTTGGGACAATCTGTATTTCAAAGTAACTGGATTTCGTTGAACAGTAAATCTATAGAAAATCTTTTGTTAATATCAATTCGGTCGAGTAAACCGATCATTATATCCTGCGGATCTTGCATAGCCTTTCGTTTAGATACTTTTAATAACGTAAGTAAATTTTGTGACTTATCCTTGTCGTTAATTATTTTATCGGTTACAATTACTAATTACTAATTATTTAATTAGATAATAAAGGTTTCCTATACAGCATTCAATGTGCTCAGAGATTCTACGTGAAATACGAATTTCGAATATTATACATTTTCAATAAAAATAATCGTTTCTATATTATTTATCTTGTTATAATCCATATTTTTATAACTATAATACCATACCCTTAGAGTAAAAATAAATTATTACGAGTAAAAACTATAAATTAATTTATCATTTATTAATAATCATGAAACTGCTTTTACTTTAATAATACCATTCTAGATAAAAAATTTTTTTTAATAATGGGTACACTACCACAGATACCATTTCTTGGGAAATGGCATTCAATAAAAACCATACAAAATCGTAATGAACTAATTTAAAAAATTAATAAAATGCAAATTAACTTTATTTAATTATATTGTACATCTGTGCTCTTTTCCATAAGAATTTACTGTTCAAAGCTAATTCATTCCGAATATTTGTAAATCACATTGAATTCCTGATGATTCGAAATGTTGGATGTTCGAACCTTGAAATGCGAATTTTTCTTAATTTTTTAACAACGCTTTTAGAGTTAAGAGAATCTCTCAATTCAGTTGATCGCCCTCTTCATTGTTTCGTTTCTCTGAGATTTTGCAAATGCACTTGTGAGCTTCAACACGGTCAACTTGCTTCATTTTATTAAAGCATTTGAATTACTGCGGAAAAAAGATCTTACGTATTGCGATGTCTTGCTTTGGCTATGAAGTAATACTACTTATTATATGTCGCATTATACACTATGAAATTTGAAATTAATTTTCATAAATATCTTACGTATTAATTATAAATTAATATTAAATCATTCGTTTAACTTTTATTCAAATTATTAAACAAAAATTATAATTTTTATATAAACAAGATGAAATTATTTTTCACGTTTCATCATAAATGACTGCATACCGAATTAATTACTTACCGAATCATACTAATTTTTTTATTTTATACTCCATTATAATTCAATTTACGTATTTTTTTTTTTTTTTTTTTTTTTTTTTTTTGTACTAAACAAACGAATTTTATTTTCTCTCTTTTAGCTTTCCCGTATGGAACTCGAAATACCGTTAACATGTATTTTTTTCTTTACTGCACAAGTAGAGAAATTGACACTGAACGTTTTTTAATTTTTAATGAATTATCCAAAATTACTTATACCGTTTCGTTTGAATAAGTAATTTTTTTTACAATACTTATTCTTTTCTTTCAGGTATAGGCTTATTTTATTTTTTTTTCGCTACCCTTAAAGACGTATTATTTTCACGCTATTCTTTAATTAAATTTACTTTAAAATTAAAATTATATATTATATATTATTACTATATTATGGTATTATTTATATTGCTTTATGAACGTTCGTTGCGAATACTTATTGATTATTCATTTATCATAGCTACTAATAATTGACGTATCCGTTTGATATAAAATTTATTAAATTCACGACGACATTCAGTTTTAAAAATCTATTATTGCTCTAAATAAAAAAAAAGTAAATACCGAACTACGTGACTTTCTTCGGATAAATAACGTTACTACTAGTTAATATGTAATGTTACTGCTTAATTTATACAGTACTATAAAAGATCCAAAACTAAAAGAATATGAAATCTTTAAAAATTACTAATAGACAGAACGACTAAAAAAATTCACGATAACGTTTTGTAAATTTACAAGCGTACCGGTTGTAAGTCTCTGTATATAACAGTATTTAACTTAAATTACAAAGAGGGATAGGGCGAATAAAAAGTAAATCGAAATTATAGGAATTATTACATGGCCGATCGAAAACGTGATATATATGCATACGAATGCATACAAATGTCTGGTAGTTCGATATAAGTAATCCAAAGATATAATACGCATTCTTTTTTTAAACCTTATACGATTATCAAATTCTTACTTATATGAGAATTATTCTTTTTAATATAAATTATATATATATATATATATTTATAATTAGACGATGTCATGAATATTCTTATCGAAAGGCTAAGATAGTAATACAATATGTTATCAATACAATTTAATGTACTTACCTTAGTAGGCGTCTGGTTTCAACCAAATTGGACATCCGATGGAAAGAAATTACTTTACAAATTATATTCTTTTGTGCTGAATGTAATAATGGTCTCGCTGCCGTTGTCACAACTGGCGCGTTTAATTTTCGTTAAACAAAATTTCAAAGAATTCAATGAAATCTTTTTTATCCTAATATCGACAAATTTCACTTACTTCAAAGGTATTTGCAACATACTGATTCACAATCGAATTGCTCATTTAATTAATATGTTTAAAGAAAATTGTTGCGTACCTCGCGATGACGCTGAAAAAAGTATTCAGAAACATTTCGATACTGTATCCAGGTTAGTAAACGATTATACACATGCGATATTCTAATTATACAGTTGGAATAAAGATTTTTTTTTTTTTTTTTTTTTTTCCTTAACATAATATAATTTTTGAATATATATAAAAAGAGAAAGAAATCATTGGGTTTGAAAATTTATTGCCTCAGGCTAAAAACAGATAATTAACTAAAGATATAAAGTACAGTTGTATTATATATTTTTGTGTAGAGTAGCGTTTATAGTTATAAACTTTTTGATGTACAAGAATAATATTAAGCGATCCCTATGAAACCCTATGAAATTAAAACTGAAATCAGTTGCTTTTAGAAAGATGACACTGGTTCTTGTGATACTAGTCGAAATCACGGCTTCGTCATTGATAATCGCACCATTCAACGATGCATCGAATCAGAAACTGATTTACAAAGTATTGTTACCCTACAACATCACGACTCCCTTAATCTATTGGCTAACCATTGGCTATCAGTCCGTCGGGACGATATTGTTGGCGGCCCTAGCCATTACGACCGACACCATGATCGCCGGCTTTATGTTACAAGTTTGTAGTCAACTTAAGCTCTTGGAGTACAGAATCATTAAACTGCCGTCTTATATTATCCAAATGCACATTGAGAATAAATCTAAAGACATTGTCCGGCACTTAGAGAGGCTGTTAATTAAACAGGTGGTCGAACACCATATTCAAATTTTCAGGTCAGTTTTCAACTCAACCTTTTTCCATTAATCGTCTACGGAATCCTTAACATTGCGCACGCCATGCAACTTATATAAGTCTTATTGAAACCCGTAGAATAGCAGAAGGAGTATGCATGACGTTCTTTGAGATTGTATTTTGTCAATTTTTTATAAGTGGCTTCGCTATTTGTGTGAGCATTTATCAGTTGGCTAGTGGAACGTCGAATACCGTTGAATTAATAATGTACGTGTTTTATATGATGTGCCTGTTGCAACAAAGTTTCATATACTGTTATTTCGGCAACGAAGTGACCTTACAGGTATGCCTTACCTAAACACCCTCTTTTACTTTATTAATACTCTTAATGTTACTCAATGATCCTTAAGATACCTTTTCCTTTCACCAATTTCTTAGAGTAAAAGTATCGTTGATACGATATTCAGTATCGATTGGACTCCCTTATCTGTTGAATTAAAAAAAGACTTGGTAATAATGATATGTCGTTCGACGAAACCGATTGAAATGTCCTGTGGAGCATTTGTCCACCTAACAATCGAATCATTTAAAACTGTTAGTTCTTGTCTATATCGATAATAAGCATTAAAATCTTGTCGACACACTTAAAAGCTACCATCTACTTATTTTTCAGATTGTCAAAACATCCTACTCTGTTTTTAATGTTCTTCAGCAAACAGCTTGAACCAAAATTATTTATAGAAATAATTAACTGTATAGTACTTTTAGAATTCATAAAACAAAAAAAAAAAAAAAAAAAAAATGAAAATGGAATAATTCCTTAATTTTATTATAATTGTATTGTTAAATCTTAAACAAAAATGTCCAGGGTTATTGTTTAATAATTAAAAAAAAATAATAATAAAACCAACTTGTGTCTTGAAATTACATATTGAAACTTTAATATAAATTATATAATATATCGTTACAATGAAATATTATTGAGCTTGCATTTAAACGTTTTTATTAATACGATTTATAAATAATTAATTTTACATTACAGCTTGTCAGCAAATGCTATTATCTTTATAAATTACAGGAGATTTATATCTTAAATTATTATTTGTTGTGCGACCGTTTTTAAGATGAAATAATGAAACAACTTATTATTTCTTAATGTGAGTTATTTATTTAATTTTCGCGGATCATCCGCCTGTAAAAATTATTTCGTTAGCAATGGCAATAGTAATAATTTATAGAATAAAAGTTCCTTCTATTTTAGTTTTTAAAATTTAAAAACTGATTGATATATATATATATATATAATTCGTATAATTCGCTTGAGCATTATTCTTAATATTATTAATAATAATATTCGACGCGGAAATATTGTTGCAGAAGTTTATTCACCTCCAAAAACTATTGGAAAAAATCAGATGATTTTCCCGCTATTCCTTTCCGGAATGACGAACTAAATTTCGGACACGCGTTAATCAACGAAACTTCGTTAGATTATTGATATTAATAAGAAACGAAATATCCTAATTAACTGACTACTATATCGTCGCCAAAACAATTAAATTATTTATATTAATTATAGATTTTTTCATAATAATTTAATGTAATTAAATAAATAAAGGTTTAATTAATAAATTAATAATTAATATTTCCAAGAAAATTTCAAATATAATTTATTGCACGAGTGTAAAATTAGTTTGCATTTTTTTTTATTATTTTATGACTCTCATAAAGTTTATCATTATTTGACTGAAAAGCTTTAATTTCAATTTTACTCAACTGGTTATAAATTTTTGGCGATGGATGATGGTATTTGAAATTCAATATGGCAAATATAACGAATTAATAATTTATTTTACTTATATTTTAATGTGATATAAATAGAAAAATTAAACATAGTATGAATGATTAATGTGATCGAAAACGGTAAGATTAAAATTATTCAATTATATTTCGTTTTATCTTTTGCGCAACAAAAAAAGAGGATTATAGAAAGTATTGGAATCATTAATGACTTATATATAGTTAAACAGTATTGTAATGAAATCAATGTACAGTTTAGACTGTACGAATAGGAATCAGCAATAAATAGCATTTTATTTTCTTGAAGAGGATATAGAAAGTATTGGAATCATTAATGACTTATATATAGTTAAAGAGTATTGTAAAGAAATCAATGTACACTTTAGACTGTACGAATAGGAATCAACAATAAATAGCATTTTATTTTCTTGAATGTACTTTTATGTATAAAAAGATTTTGTATAGCCAGCTGTAGAATAATTATTAGATGATGTAGGAAGAGGTAAGGCAATATTCCACAAACAAAAATAGAGTTCACTATCTCATTAAGTGCTTATAGTCTAACAACTTATAACAATATGTAATTTATTTTATCTTAAAAAACATATGTTAGAGACACGCAATAAGTGAAAAATTATAGAAAAGGGTTGACAGGAAAGGAAATAATGGGATCCAAGGAAATAATATGATATGAAAAATGGGAAGTTTTCATTTTAGTATCAATTTTTTGAAATATCATTTCAAAATTTATACGAATGCGTACATATCAATCATTAAGGATGATTACGCCAAAGTTAATTGACTAAGGTTGCTAATGGTTTTATGCATTATCGTATAATACAAAAAAAAAAAAAAAATTCAATTATATTAAATTATGAATCTTGATATTGAATTTTAAAAGTTTTATAATGAGATATATAATTTAAAATAAATTTAAAATAAATTAGACTGTGTCTAAATAAATTTTTATTACATTGAAATTTTGTAAGTAATAAATGTCAATTCTCTAAACTTATTATTTTTATTTCTTATTTTCTTTTAATAAAACTTCGAAAGAAAGTCTGTAGACGGAATATCACTAAAATAAATTTTTATAAAGATTTAATGCACACTGTAGAATATATATATATGTATATATTTATACATATTTCAATAAACGATATACGCATCAATACTAGGACTTTATATTTTATTTTACATTAAAAAGAAGAAAAGGGTATTTATATAAAATAATACCGTTTACACAATACATTATAAACTGCATTGAAAAATGAAATTTTATTAAAAAGAAATTAATTAAATTAAATTTACCGAAGCGTATTGTAACGACTTTAAATCGAACACACATAACGGAAATATTATAATCTAACATTTTATTTATATTTTGTATCTAATTTATTTGTAATGCTTATATTAGAGGAGCTGTGATATAATAATAGTCTACAATCCATGTGATAATATTTTAAACAAATGCTTAGAAATCGAAAGGCTTTTAATGTACGTATTACTAATAAATTGAATTGAATCGTATGCATTAACTTTGATGTACATGAACCATTTAAAAAAATTTCATCAATACTTACGTTCTAACGTACATGGAATTTTATATTAAATTAGCACATTGAAGCTTATCTTGTTTATCTTATTTACGACACCATAGACTATCCGCACGAGGCTTCTGATATACTTATAGGAATCCGAACATCTAAGGCTTTGGTGGATGATTAGTGTATTAAAAAAGATGGAGATATGTAATGGTGTGGTTGTCGGTTCGAGAGGAAAACATCGGCTGATCCCTCAATACACGGTTCTCACCCGGATCAGAGAAGATTTGGGGTCATTTGGGGTTTTATGATCGAGGAAAGCAATGTAGATAAATAAAGAGCGCGTCATTCTATGCAACTCGACTTACCTTCGTTACTTATTTCATGGAAAAAAGGGAGCTTCGAGCACGTTTGTTTTTTTATTATCTTTTTACCTTGAGTCCTCTTCATTATCAACTATTTGAACTAATGATATTTTTACCCATTTCTTATGTCATTCTTTTCAAATTTTTCAATCAGTAGCTCAATATACGCAGAAAATATCAAAAAGATCTTATACTTTTAAATTTGTATTGTATAATATCTGTGTATTCCTATAACGGCATTGGTGTTGAGTAAATTTCGTTAATTTACTGTAGGCATATAAGCTGAAAGCTAGTTAACATTTAAATTATTTATATTTACATTGCCCAGCTCTAAACCTTAATGATTTATTAAATTAATTAAATGATTTATTGTTAGAGCGTAACAATATTGCATGAAATATTATAAAGAATATTATATTTGTATTTGAAATTCTATAAGTAATATCTTTTTGCACGTTATTCCATGTTGAATTCAAAGAAATACTTTGACTATTAGTAAAATGTTTCTACGGTAGCAATTTTACGCTATTAAGGATTAAAAGATTTAAATATGAATGATTAAATATGCATACAAAAGATGTATTAATTTATTATAAACGGATTATGTTTTTATTTAATGGCAAATAAAATTGCGCGCTGAAAATATAAATCAATCGTAAATTATAGAATTTTTATCAAATATTTATTAAAGGTTAGCTGTGATGAGATATTATATCAAGTATAATATTTCTCCTTATATTAAATAATCTTATATTATTATTATTATTATTATCATCTTCATTATTATTATTATTATTATTATTATTATTATTATTATTATTATTTACATTATTAAACAAAGATTTTAATTTTTAAGATGGTTGGGCTAATATTTTGTCGTTTCTTCGACATCGTAATCTGTGACTCTGATTTTTATTACATAGATGAACTTTTATATCGACAAGACAAAGACGATGAATTGAACTCGGCGATGGAGCTTTCTATGAAAAACCTTTCTAACGATTCTAAGATTAAAATTTCTAACGTACCAAGTAAGCGATATGCATTACACATTTCGGAAGGCTAAGACAATATTAACTTCGGCGTTGAATAAATTAAAATTTTTAAAATACTCTTATTATATCTTCGATACAATCAGATTATAGAATTATTGATTCATAAAAAATATTTATTCGTAGCTATTAATGAATTTTATGTTAGATTTATTCGGTTTACGTAACCGTAGTAATAGCAGGATATTTTTAATGTATGTATATGTATCTGATTTAAGGTGAATGTATAGGAACGAGATAATTTTCATGAGTTTTTGATAAAATTTATATGATACGTTCCGGAAGATCGTCAGGTATTAATTTGTCGATGAATTTCCACGAATAAAGATTTTAAATATCAATTATTCAATGTATATAAATTTTATACGACTAAAAAAATTATTGAAATTTGATATTGTCCTTCTTATATTTTCAAATACCTTCAAAAGTGAAAATGATTTTTTATTTTCATTTGCGTATATCGATCGATCGATCGATCGTTGCATTTCATTTTTCTCTGATTCGTTATTATCATTTCCTTTATCCAATGAGATAAGATTTGTTGAGAGAAGCGCCAGGATTCCTTCCACGTGTTCTCCCCCTCGCTCTTATATACTTCATCTTAGATCGAATATCAGATCTTCAGCAGAAGGGATTTTCTTCTAATGAAATTGAAACATTCGATAACGTATTTTCACGTAAAGCGCAACATGTTTCTTTGAGTACAAATATTCATAAATATTTTTACAAATACTCGAAAGAGCGGGTAATGATCCAGATAGTGTCAGTTTGCATTATGATCACTGATCACCATAGCCTATTTAAAACATATTAACTCTGTGCCGACGATCAACGGATACTCGGAGTTTCTAGTCTAAATATTTCAAAACATTTCGAACCTTGAAATCCATTTATTTCTAATATAATTGTTATTTATATACATATATACATATATATATGTATAATTAATAAGTTATTTAACAGCAACTTATTGATAAGAAAATAGTTCATTTGATTTATTAATTTACATCCTACGCGTATATTCTAAACCTTTACGTTATAATTTACCAACTAAAAATGACACATTATGTAGAAAATTATTAATAATACTTTTGCTCAAACGCATTTGTAAAAATAAACAATAAAAAATTCTCGATACAGTATACGGCGCAATATGTTCTTTCCTAACTTATCTCTATGAGTTTTTAATTGTTTATATCCTTGTAATATCGTTATGTATAAACTCGAAGCAATTTATTCAATAAAACAAAATAAGAAATAATTATTCTTCGACTGAGAATTTACTATCTCTTTTGTGTATTTAAGCATATTTGTAGAGCTTTGAATTCGTCAAACGATCTTCTGATAAGATATATTAAATATATTCCTAAGCTACAAACGTCTGTAAACATTTGTCCACAGTACTCTAACAACGGTATTGATTAAAAAATGATAGACTAACATCTAAAGTCTGCATGCATATATATGCTCATTAGAGAAATTATCTCTAATCTGCCCGATTATTGTTTAAAAAAGATATTGAGGGATTTTTTTTTAATTAAAAAGTTTTCATAAAAATAGCGCTCACCTTAATTAAATTAGCTAACTAACTACAATGAGAAAAATGTACGTAATGATAAGCAAGTAAATCTCGTTATAAAACATTCAGACATGTCATCTTAAAATATCATTTGATAATTACGGCAGATCAAATTATCACGAAGATAGAAAAAAACGTCGACGACACGTGGCTGCTAATTGTGGCGCACTTACTGTCACTATTGTTAGTATCTTCTTAATGTAGTAATGTTTGAGGAGCATTAAAATTAAAAGCATTTTTAGCATGCAAATGTACATATAAGCAGACGCTTAGTAAACAATGACGATTACCGTATATAATAACAACAATGTGAATACAGATTTTAAAATTATAGATTAAAGAAAAGGAGTGATAATTGACTCGAAAATCTTGACAAATTCATTATCATGTGAAAAATAAATCTTAATAAAAGTAATGAGTAAATGGCATTACATATAATAATCCATACTGTTTATCTCATTCGTAAAGTAATCTTTGTACAAATTTTCGACAGTTTTTTACATAAAATGTTTTTGCCATCTCGCTTGTAGCACAGGAAATCGAAAGAAAAAAAAAATTATACTTACTTTATAAAGAAAATAATAAAAGTACCATCGTAATAGTTACTATTAGTACTTGAAGAGCAGTAAGTAGGGTCACAAAAGTTCATGGTTTATCGAATGGCCTATTTCCTTCTTTTCTATGAAATTCATTAAAAATACGTATAAAAATGAACCTTCAAAATCTTTATGAAAATTAATTCATTCCTTATACAAAAATATAAATATTTTCGATTCATAACTTGAAATCAAGTAATTAATCACAAGATTTCATTGGCCTTTTATTTAACCTTTTAATTAATGAAGCATAAAAGATTTTAATAATCTAATGCTATTTTATAGAATAATAAATGATAAATAATAAAGAATTATACGTATAATTTATAAATTATAAAGATAGATGAGGTAAATAAGGTAAGTTTTTGAAATTATTACATTTCTTCTCATAACTTTAGTTCTTTAGTTCCAAGAACAATAAGATCTTTGTACCAAGATTGCCGAGCCATAATAACAAGGATTAATAATGGTTGAAACCATAAATATAATGCTGAAGAATTTAAAAGAGATCATACAGGAGATAGTGATCACATAGGAGATATTTATGAATTGAATAAACTTAATTTTAGTGAAGAAGAAGGAGTAGATGGGGAGGAAACGCGGGCAAAGCGTCGACCCGACGGAGATCCCGATAGTCCCGAACCGTGACCGCGTAGATTTGCTACATCGAGTCCTCTTGAAGCTCTCAGTTTTGAAGATACTCTTATGACTTGACTAATATGATATTATGTAACACCGTACTATAATATAATACTATACTATAATACTATAATACCGTATTATAATAGGACACTTGTATGATTTGTAATGGCACGCGCGGAATAGATCTCATGAAAAGATCTATCGGCTTTTGTACTGTAATCCTTCGAAGAGAGTACCACTTGACTGCAATGTATAATCGAATATCCTATTACAATTAGCTTATAATTATTATTTATATTTTAAATATTACATACATTGCATATACTATTTTACATATAATTATATGAATTTTTTAATGTTATTTAAAAATGAATTATATTATTATAATACTTCTTCTTCTTTTTCTTTATTCTTTTTCTTTTTCTTTTCTAATGTGAAGTGCTAAAATACCTAAATACTAACGAATTACTATTGGATCAGTTCGTCTACGACAATAAAAAAACTTCTTGTATTATTCTTGTATTAAAATATGAAATACGTTTATTTTAATTAGAATTTTCACCTACATATGTTAATATCTAAAAATAAAACGTATGATTAAGTAATAATTATAATCTCGTACCATAGATGTATATAAATTGTTGGATATATTTATACATTTATCTTGATGGATAGATATTTGCGCGATACGCTGTGTAATAAATATATATCATTGAGTTGTATAAAAAAAAAAAAAAATTAACGAAGATTCATTAAAAAAATCTCATACGAGAAGTTTAAAAAAAGAAAGAAAAATTATATTTTATTGCTACGTCTAATCTAAATTTTTATTTAATTTCTAATAATTTAATGCTAGTTTTATACGTTTGTACACACTGTTTCGTATAATTTATACTTTATTTGAGTAAATATTTCATTCAATTATTTAATCTCTTCTATACCTTCTCTATAAAATAATACCAAATTTAAAAAAAAAAAAAAAAAAAAAAAAAAAAAAAAAAAAACAATACAAATTCTTATTAATGTATTTTAACTTAATTCTGATGTTTGTTTCAGTACACTACATACCTTTTATTAAACTGAAAAGATTTTCTCTTTTACTTCTGTCTCAAATGGATTAACAGTAACTTATTTACAAACATTCGTATAATATAAATACGTATATAATGAATTTATAAATTTACATTTCTTATATTAGAGACCCGAAGATTCCAATATGATTAAATAACTTTTTTATATCTGTCTTATTATATTATTAATTAATGTAAAATCATTATATTCTGAATACTCAATATTTTTATAAGTATTTTAAATACATTCGTTATAAAGTTTTACAGAAATTAATACATGTAACAACTGTTATTTTTTAATATTAATATTGCATATGCATGATTTAAAAATTATTTTAATGATTTATATATTTATTCATCGAATGTATAATATACGATAAAAATTAGTAATGTACTATAAGATCTACAACTGAATATGTATACAATAAATTAAAGGTATATGTATACGTGTATACGTATGCATTAGTACATAAAGTATATACAAACGCATATGCATATATATATATATACGGTATTCATGATAGCTCGTATAACAAATAGTGTATCATAACACTAAACTGTATAGGAAGAAAATGACGAGGCGAACGAACGCGTTATCTCAAAGATATAAAGTTTTCCAGACTTTGAATATAAATAAATAATATATCAATACTGTTCCTAATTTTTAAATTATCGCATTAATACTAAAAATTTTCGGTTTGTAAGCATACAATGATTACACGAATAGAAATTATTGAATAGACACTGCATGGCAGTAAAAAGAAGATGAATAAATCTACAACTTTGATATTTAAAAAGCATATATATATAATATTGAAAAAAAATTGTTTAGTACAAACTTTTTTCTAGTTAGTTACTTCTTAATTTATTATTATAAACAACATATTAGCGGTTTCTAATAATTTTTCTGTAAATAATATAAATTGATCAAGCAATAATAAAAGTTCGTTATTTGATTGTTCGTAATTGCATGTAAACCAGCCTATAATCTAGCCTATAAAATATAGTTTTAAATATAATAATAATAATAATAATAATAATAATAATAATAATAATAATAATAATAATAATAATAATAATAATAATAATAATAATAATAATAATAATAAAATAATAATAATAATAATAATAATAATAATAATAATAATAATAATAATAATAAAAAGAAGTAGGAATAATTGAGATATAATGAAGGCGTTATAATTTATAAATAATGTATAATGAGGTAATATACGTACCTGTAAACAAAGCAATTGTTTGTTGACACGAATATGCTTCTTATAGAGGAAATTTTTACAATATCTTCAAAATATATCGGTTGGGAGGGTATATGTAGTGAAGAAACAGAAAGCAGAAGAAAGTTAAAGATAAAAAAAAAAAAATAAATAAAAGAAGAAGAAACACAGTACAGTATACAAACTTTTGTAAGTAAAGATAAGGTTGATACGACTACATAACGAGCTGCCCTCGGTTCAGTTGGCTCAATTAAATCTATAAGTTCCATATCACGTGTTGCTCGGCTTCTATGAAACGGCGGAACACAAGCTAAATTCGAAGTTAACACGCGAATCTATGTATATCTTGTTTTTATTATTCCCTGAACTCAGTTCATTGAAAAGTGTTTTCTAGATCCTCGTTCTTGTGGTGAAAATATGGAAAAAGTGCCGAATTTCATTGAAGAACTGCAGGAAATTTCCACTGAAGAGGTAAATAAATAAACTATTATTCTACTAATACGATGTAACAATTATTTAATATTTTAGTCCACGAAAATTCGGTAGTTGCGGTAATAAAAATTTTTCAGAATGGCAATCGTTTCAACGAAATTCGCCTGTAGAATAATTATTTTCACGTTAATGTAAATGAAATTGTAAATTATTTACGCGTCAATAAACGAATAATAATTTTACGTAAACATTTTGTTGAATTTAATGTTATACAAGTTGAATTTTCTTTTTCTTTTTTTTATTAGAAATTACTGAATTGAATAACTTATATATATATATATATTGTAACGTGATAATATATATTAATACTCAATATTTTTTATATCTGTAGAGCATTAATTTTTACTTTTTACGAATCACGATGAGTATCGAATCTAAAGTCACTTAGTTTTAGTTAAATTGTCAACTACGAGTTTTATGAAATACGTTAAGAAGTAAAGCTTTATAAAAAAAAAACATACACTAATTATGCATAGTTAATATTTTAAGCAAACATCTATTGCATATGTTGCAATTATTCTTTAAATTTAAATAAACTGAAATTCCATCCAATTTAAATTGAGAATTCAATATATTTATCACCTGTAATGTTAAATCACCTGTCTCTTCCGTAGTTAAATTAAATGACTAAAGTAAAAAACGTTTTGTGTAAATGTTATTAAACGTTATTATATCTTTTTACAATAATGACAATATAATAATAACGTAAATAAATTACTCGTGTGCTTGTGTTGCATATCATTGAAATTAGTTGCAAAAATAGATATTAAAAGAATAAAACGAAAGTAAGATAATAAATAGTTTTATTAAAAATATATTTGTCCTTGAAAACTGTTTTCTTGTATTCCGTGATATTATAGCATTGCGCGTTACACACAATATTCATTTTTTCCATTATTACGATTACAAAATACATCGAGCACGTAAACCTTCAATGTATTTTCATGGTTTTAATATTATAATTCAATTCGGATGATTTATTCAATGATTTACAAATAAATGATGTAAATGACAGGTTTATTTATTGTGCTCTCTGCCTATTAACTAGACATCCAGTCTTGTTAATCTGATTTAGTTGAGAATATTTTATTGCATTTCATTCGGTCGCGTCGTTCTCTTTATTAGATAAAAAAAATATTAATTCTTGAAATTAATTTCTTTCTTAAAAACGCTATCCTTGAATACAAAGCTCATTGGAAATTTAATAAATGCATATAATACATAATGAATAAGGAATCGATTCTAAAATATTTATATTTCGTTTGTTAGTATTTCCTATATAATTTATATTACCTTACGTTATACATTACCTTTCCAGAATGGTACAAAAATACTCTTTGCTACGGATGATTTTTTCGCAGTCGCCGAGAATTTACTAAAGGTCAGTATTTAATCAGACTTAATCCAAATTAAAACGTCTAAGCAGTTATAATATTTCAATGTCTCGGGAATAAAAAAAAAAAAAAAAAAAAAAAAAAAAAAAAAAAAAAAGACAATAAATATTGTAAAATCAGTACGTAAAAAATTCAAACCATATTTTTTTTCTTTTTAGAAAGTTCTTTCTTACATAATTGCAAAACGTTTCACTATTTATTTGCGATTGCATTTCATGCTATCAAATACGTTCATTTGTCTTGGCGAGATTATTCGCATTTTTCGCATCATTAAAAGATAAAGTTTATCGAAATAACACATGTTGTACGCGTGCCAGCGAGTGCTTTCTTTAATTAGAAATGTATGCTAGTCTGGGACGTATACGCGTAAGTATATGCGCATACGTATGTCCGCCGGGGCGCTTGTTATGCAAACGAGACAAAGGAAGAAATATAAAAAGAAGAGAAAGAAAAAAGAAAAGAAATAAAAAAGAAAAGAAAAAGATAAAAAAGAAAGAAAAGAGAAAAGAAAAAGATAAAAAAAGAAAGAAAAGAGGAAGAAAAAAAGGTTGAAAGGGTCACGCCCCCGAAACTACAATTTCCTGTCGCCACAAATACCATTATTCGTGGATATTCGCCCGGTGCAATAATCCCGATGTGCGCAAATTAAATGCGCGGAGTCTGATGAGAGCAAGAAGTACGGATTTTTCATTTACAGCGCGATGAGCCGCTGTGGAATGACGAGTACACCGAGTTCGGCAAATGGATGGACGGCTGGGAAACTCGAAGGAAAAGAATAGCCGGCCACGACTGGGTCATTATTGCCCTCGGCGAACCGAGTCTCATTCGCGGCGTCTGCGTCGACACGGCATTTTTCACGGGAAACTATGCCCCGAGATTTTCTCTCCAAGGAGTCTGCTTGTATCACGGTAAAGCAACCACCCGAATTACCAATACTTCCCTACAACTCTCCCTCTTCATTATCTTGGGAGATATTTCGTTGTCCGAATTACATCGTCTTTGAAGAACTTGCGAAATACTGCGCTAAATACTGCGCGAAATACTAAACGGAATACTGGGAAGCGCTGCCACGCATCTGTATCAATCTCTAATCTGAGCTTCCAATTAAGATAACGACAATAAGCCGTTGCCTTATTTCTTTATTTATAATCTAACGCGAAAAGCGTTAAATGCAATTTTTCTAAATAAGTCACGGCCCCATCACAAAACTGTCATTTACAATTTCATTTGGAATATCTGGACATTTTAAGGCTCACTTGTTAATAATTATTTTCAGTTACAGGAATTCAAAATCGCAGAAACCGAATGGGGACGGCTGCCGATAACATGGAATTGGAAAAGGCAGCGGAACTGCATTCAGAAGTACATACTTCCATTAAATTCTTAAATAATTTCAATATCCATTATTAATTACACGGCATTCGCATACGTAGACGTAGAAATTGCATCACCGTATTTGGTTACATATTCTTACATTTTCCAACAAAAACATCGTGGAATTTTATTATTTTTTTTTTACCCCTCGAAATTACATATTAGCTTAAAATTAATGGAATTCGTTGTTGTATTGGATTGAGTCTCTCTGCCGTTTCAAAAGCGATACAACAATGAATTTGAAAAATTTAGAGATATATTTGTAATTGGCAAGCCGTCGAAAAGAAAAAAGAACAAAGAAAAAAGAAAAAAAAATTATTATTATTAATAATAATCAGCGAATAATTGTATTTGAAGAATTGGGAGGTTTTATTGCCGATGACAACGTTGAAAAGTGGGAGTCCGGAGACCCGGAAACACTACTTCGAGGTAAAGGGCAACGATCGAAGCTTCACTCATCTTCGCTTCAACATCTTCCCCGACGGTGGAGTTGCACGATTGCGCATTTACGGTAAGCCGACGAAGCCGCTCCGTATAAGCGGCCTCGGGGCAGCGGAGCAGCTCCGCGGCAAATGCATCGAGTTTAGTAACGCGCATTACGGGCACCCGGACGCTTTACTAAACTTCTGGCCGTCGAAGGGCATGCACGACGCCTGGGAGACGGCGAGGAGACTGGACCGTCCTCCGAAGATCAACGTCGACGATGCCGGTTTCATGCAGGTATAACCACATGTATTATCGTGCACGCAAAAGGGCACAAAGTACACAAAGCTCGAGTTCTATCCAAATCCACAGAATGCAATAAAGACTACGACGGAATCAAATTATAAATATAAATAATATGAATTTTCTCTTATTCTCGCAAACCTTGCGAGTTTTATTTCCGTGCTCGTGCGTTAATTGCGTTTATTCATTCGACAATAATGGTAATTTAATACGTGATTTCGCATCGCAGTTTTCCAGTTTCCACAACTTCAGAATACCTCAAAGAGCTTTCAAAATCAAAATGAAATATTCTTAAATATTATTTGAAAACACGATGCGTCGTCATTAATAATATCCCCGGTATAAATTACCTCATTACATTCGTCTCTCTCTCTCTCTCTCTCTCTCTCTCTCTCTCTCTGCATCTCTCAAACGACTATTTCAACGTTTTTAAAAATATCATTGTAATCATTGTTGTTATTTTTTCTATATTCCATTCTATACTATTATAAAGCCGAAGAATTATTCGATTAGCAAAAAATTCAATTCCTCGGTACATTATTCTCTGGTATATTAATTAAATAATAAATACATATAAATTTGTATCTGTGTGTCTGTATATATATATATATATATACACGCACACACACATAATCACAAATAATCATTTTCGTAGTTATTAATACATATTTAATATCGTTGAAGCGAAAATTATGTATTAAAAAAATAGATTCATAACTGTAGTTGAAATTTAATCACACAGAGGTGATAGTTTGTTTTATAAAGCTCAGCTAAGCTTTTAATAAATTTAACAATGAGAAATATTTGTCATTTGCAGTATTATTTAATAAATATTAATGAGTACATAAACAAATTTTCAGCGATGACATAAGAAAATTATATTATAAACATCCGAATGATGTAACAACAAACTTGAAAAGAAACGTGTAAACAAAAATTTCCATGCTCATCTCTTTTATTATTTATTATTGCCGTAATATTGGTACGTTGAACTTTCAAAATAATCAGGCAATTGTTACTCGAGGCCATAATTTTTTATCAGTGAACCGAAAACACGCTGATATCTATAATTTCATAAAAAAAGATTATTCTAAAAACTATTGCAAAAGGAAAGTCATTCAAATTATATAATATAAGTATATATATACATATATATATATAGTATGTACAATAATGTATCCTTCTTAATGAATTATTAATTTATTATTAATGTTAAAAATTGATTCACAAGCATTTGTTAATCGAAACTTTTCGCGAGGTTTCTAAAGCACATGTAAATAAAAATATTATACGTTTTTTTTGTTTTTTTTTTTTTTTGTTTAAATGAATGCTTTTTGGTGAAATATTGTTTTATTGTTCTCTAAATATTATTACGTAAATATAATGTTCGTGATATTCTCACGAAGATAACCATTCATTTAAAAATAAATTGACATTTATTGTATTTAGAATAATCTAAAACTATTTTTTCAAGTTAATACTAAATAACAATAAATTTATCTCTGCCTTAACAGTTTAATGGAGAGGAGTGGGCAATATTCCAGTTAGAAAAGGATGCATTCATAAAGCACGTCGAAGTCGATACAACACATTTTAAAGGCAATTGTCCTGACAACGTTAAAATCGAAGGAACTTACGTTGAATTCGATGAAGATTTGAAATCGACTACTTGGGTCACTATATTAAATCGAACCAAGGTATGTCGTAAATACATTTCAAGATCTTTAATAAAACTTCAATTATCCATTTATTTTTCTTTATAATGGACAAATAATCATTATATCTAATATTTAATAAAACCGTGTGATAAATTTTAAAAACTATCTAAAAGATTATTAATACGTAATTTATGTTAAGTAGTAGATTCTTTTTGTTAATTTTCAGTTAATGCCTAATCAAAGCAACGGACTAAAACATCCTTTTATCGAGGTAATCATGAAACCGATCAATCATTTAAAAGTTATAATAGCACCTGACGGTGGACTCGCAAGGTTACGAATCTATGGCACCAACTGTGACATGCACAAGAAACAAAAGCTTTGCAATGGTAAAGAAACTGTTTCAAGCGAACAAGATTTTAATGTATTAGCTTTAATCTAATCAAGCGAACAAATATTGTATCTCCATTTCATTTTTCATCTTCTTCTTCTTCATCTTCATCTTCTTCTTTTTCTTCTTTTTCTTCTTCTTCTTCTTCTTCTTCTTCTTCTTCTTCTTCTTCTTCTTTTTATGGTGTAATTTTTTTATCGACCACTTACTACTTCCTTTCATATTCTATGACTGTTTTAATTCAGTTGAAATTAATTTTAACCAAAGACTCATACTTTAGCCCTCGAAGTATTAGTTAAAATTGTATATTTTTATATTATCTACGTGAAAATGAGTGTGATTTTTTTTTTTTTTTATATTTGTATTTATCTATTTCAAACATCCAAACAGATAATTTTATTATTGTTTTGAAGTGCAAAAATAAGAACAAGAAAGGAAAACGCCAACGATTGATTGTATATGTGATGAATAAATAAAATGCGTAGATTAAATAATCATTTTTTTTTTTATGTTTTTAATTTTATCCTTTCGAAATTTACAATTGTTGCGTAAACTATATTGTCTGTCGAGGCGAATAAATATACTGTAATGTAAGCGATAAAGTTTTTCTATTTTAGTTTAATAAATAATATCAATTGCTATGAAAAATAACACCGTAAAAGTGTATTTGTAAATGTTGGATTCATACGAAGGAGCCATTGCTATATTAAGGGATTTCAAATTGAAGAAACGTGTGTACAAACAAATATAAAGTATTTTTTTTACAAATTAGAAGAATTTTACTTTTCTAAAAATATAAAAAAGCGTAATAATATAAATTATGCTTTTGTCAGGTGTATGTAATGCAAGACTTACTTATTACGTATATTTTAATGAATTTAAAGGATGTCGCTACGGTGTAAATTCTTAGTCAATTTGAATCAAAGATGTAATTAAATTAATACTAAATGTGTATATAATTATAAAAATGGCTCGATGTAGGGCAAATTTAAGGTAGTGTTTAGCAGTGAAAAAAGCGCGAATGACGAATGTGAGATCTTACAGGCTTAGGTCTCTTAAATTTTTATAAACATTAATATATTTGACACATCGGCCGCAAGAAAGAGGCAATTCTGCGGTTTTCTCGCTCACCGGCTAATCGGAGGCTTCAGTGAGGAAAAAAAAAGAAATAATAAAAATGGGTCATGTTGGATTTTTCATAAGAAGTGCATCGCTTCTGACCACATAATGCAATAACAACAACGGCAGCAACAATGACAATGAGGACGATGACACGAACGTCGATGTCTGCGACAGGGAGAAGTGTGAAATCCGCATGGTCTTGCGAAAAGGATTAACTTTTATATTATCTTCTAGTCAAGAAGATTCCCTGCATTTTGATTTATTTGAGTGCACGTGCACTCAGAGGCACGAGTAAGCATTTAGTGGAAACAAGATGGCAATGAAAAATATGTACATATATATTATTTAATATATCACCATATTAATATATCGCTCTCGTACTGCCCATTCTTTTTACAGATTGTCAATATTTTATTAAATTCTAATAAATTTTAATAGTATAATAAATTGTTAATTACGACTGAGAATAAATAGTTACAGAAAAGTGTAAATAAAACCATAATTTTTGTAATTTTTCATCTCAATAGATAAAGATAGAAGAATTGATTATCAATATTGGATCAATGCCGCTTATCTTCAAAGAAAATAATTTTTATTTAATTGTACGGATTTGCTATAGGAGAACAAAGTAATAAAATTGTAGAAAGTTTAAAAAAATTACTAATATTGAAACTAACTATAAAACAAAACAAAAAACAAAAAAAAAATAAAGTAAAGAAAGACAGTTACATAAATAAGTGTTATTACAATTAAATTGAAACATACTTTTCAAATTTCATATTTAACATACTTTACGAAAGGAAAATAAAATTTATAAGCGATGATTCACCAAATATTTAATGAAAATGAAATTTTTTTATTGATGCATTAGATATACACGTAAGTAGACGTTATAATTGTTTAATATAACTTTTTTTTATAATAAATATTTAAAATGTCAGCGTATACTGTTTTAAAACAAACTTTACGAAGCTCTTTAAGATAGAAATATGTGAATAGAGGTATTTTCGTTGTCATGACGTTCGTAGCAAAGTATTATAAGATAAACGCTCGAGAAAGTTGAAGGTTAAAGTTTAAAGTTTATTCTGTACATCCAAATTAAATGCAAGGAATATCATTAAAAGGAGTGAAGTTTCAAAACTTTACGTATAAAAATGTTACGGTAAGAAGGATAAAAGTATTTGTGATACCGAGATTGTCTGTTTATAAATACATAACGACTACTAAGAACATATATATTTTTATTTATATATATACTTACATTTATATATATATATATATATATATATATATATATAAATATAAATAAAAAGAACATGTAATCTTCGATGTAAATACAAGATAAATAAGAGGTGTATGACAATACGTATCTGTGATAGATCTATTTTTTCAGATTCATTGGATATTATTATTGAAATAGCAAAAAAAGAAGAAGAAAAAAAGCGATGCTTATCTTTGGTTTATAATATTATCCTCGATAAGATTCCTTTCGTTGATCATAAGCTATAAGTAATAATTATTGTAAGCGAAGTGATCTTTCGCGAAGTTTGAAATATCAATTGCTGCAATAGAAAGGCAAATCGTAGGTGGTCCGTTGGTGTAGTAGGATGAGTAAGTAGTAGGTCGGCTGGTTGAAGAAGCCTCGATTGTCGACTCACCTCATCGAATAAGGTAAGAAAGTTGAAGTAAATTTATTTAAAAGGTGTGTAATAAAAAAAAGAAAAAGAAAAAGGAAAAGAAAAAATTGTGGCGAACGAGGATGGAACAGAGGGAATCGGGGTTATTGAGATCTTCTTAATCGAGAATATTTTGAATATTTTAAAGGCAATGCTTCGGGGCTACGAGTGCATAGATAAGCCTGAGATAAGAGTGGCGGAATATGTCGGGCCTAACGAAAGGGTACAAACGATGTAGCTCGATAGAGGGAGAGGAAGATGGCAGTCAGGCAGGCAGGTTCGCTCGGTCGGTAAGGTAGCTGTATACTGTAATGGAGAGATCGGAAGGATCCTCGTGGATGATAGGTGGAGGAGGAGGAGGAGGAGATGTAAACGGATGACGTGCGTAGGGCCTTGGTGCTATTAACCCGGCGGTGGGTAAGAAAGCGCAGCGGAGGTAGGTAGGTAGGTAGGTAGGTAGGTAGGTAGGTAGGTAGGTAGGTAGGTAGGTAGGTAGATAGGTAGGCAGGCAGGCAGGCAGGCAGACAGGCAGGCATGTCGGGAGGTCGGGTAGGCGTGCCTCGCCGCGGGTCTCCTCTCGTTCCTGCTTTCCGAGCTGTCCGAGCGGTCCGCCGAGCATTGCCCGAACAGTCTGAGTATCACTTTCAGGCGGTTCGGGCGACCAGCTCCGGCCAGGTCAGCCATCGTGGCCAGACAGCGATAAGGACGTGAGGAGGTATCCTCGGATATAAGCCGAGCTTAGTTTGGTAGGAAGGAGATGCCTCGGCCGCTCGTGACCGCGTACCTTAACCTCTCGAGGTGACATTCGTTGTCGTTGGTTGTCGTTGTAGAAAGGTGCCGATCTACGTGCAGCCACAGCTGCTCCGCGCGGCAGCATTCTCTCCTCCTCGTCCGTGCTCGTCATGCTCGTCGTGCTCCTCGTACGCGGCTTACATTTATTACCTCTCACCCGTGTGTCATTTCAAGTGCTTCGGGACTTTTCCGGATAAATTATCGCTCACCTTGCCTCACTCACCCTCACGGTACTACTTTTCATTGTCAATATTATGATTTACGCGTGAGCTCGCTCTGCTTGGCACACCCTACCCCCTGCCCTCCCCCCCCTCTCTCTCTCTCTAACGTACTCGTTGTCCTCGAATTATTTCAAGACATCCTGACTCTTTCGCTATTTGTGTTGATTCTCATCGCTCCGGCCTCCCCCCCCTACCCCCACCCCCGCTCATTATCTCTCTTTTATCATTATCACGTCAAATAACATCGATTCCCCGATTTTTATTTATCAAACTCTCGAGCCGATTAACGAAAATAAATAACGTGATTTATTATAATTAAAGCCGGTAATGCATTTCAGTGCTTTCGTATGTATATATAAGCTAAATTTCATTATTTTATTGCCTTAAATATATTTGCAGATGTTAGTTTATAGTAAAGGCGCAGGATTGGCGATACATTTTCATGGATAGTGAATTTTGGTTGACCTTGGATGGATGGTAGAGAAGAAGTTTTTTTTTTTTAAGTCTATGATAAAACAATGACCCGATAATGGTGAAAAGTGGTTCAGAATAATATAGACGATTTAAATTAAAAAGAAAACAAAAACAATGTACAGTTTTGGTAAAGAGTTCGTTTGTCTAAATTAGGTTAATTGGGAAGGAATGAAAGAAGTAGCGGTTCCCGGTCGTAATACGAAAGTGCAGACAAGAGATGGAATTTCGACAATAATTCAAAAACGAGGTTGTTCGAGTAGAGTAGAGTAGAGATAATTGTTTGGTCGAGTAGGAGGGGGGGGCGGCAGGAGGAGTCATAAGGACGTCATAAGGACGAGACATTAAGCGGAGAGATTGGGTAAAACCAAGCGTGGTATTGGATTAACCAAAGAGACCCCGTATCGACGTATGCAAACGCTTGAAATGCGTGCGTGCGTGCGTGCGTGCGTGCGTGCGTGCGTGCGTGAGTCAAACGTGAGCCGTTCGATTGAAAGAGTTCTCCGAGACTGGCAGCGCTCGACGTCGTTTCTTCTTTTTCTTCTTCTGTCCGTGGGTGCAAGTGTGCGCGTTAAGAATCTGGTTTCAGCCGTCCGAACGTACCGGTACATACGTCCGAGAAGCATGGGAAAAACGTGGCCATCCGCAACAATGGAAGGGATGGGCTGAAGGCGGCTCGAAGGACCGCGAAGGTGTACGGGAGTGTCGGACAAGTGCTCCGCTCTGTGCCTCTCCCAACCGAATTAACTGTCCACGAGACTCGGTAATTACCGAATGACGACGCGCCGTGGCGGGGACGGGAGGGGCCGGGAGGGGACGGCATACCTCGGAAATATAACCAAGTTCATGCTTTCAAGGGCAAAGCTATAGTCCACGTTTTTATTTTATTTATTTATTGAAATATTTATTTCTATGCCACTCCTTATATCAAATACTATCTCACTTCTTTCTTGTTTTTTCTTTTCTTTCATTTTTTCTTTACATTAATTACCCGAGCCTACAAAATCCAATGTCCTCAGCACAATTTTTCGGATTCGCGGAGAATTTTTTCCGAAACTAATCGTTTTTCCTTTGTCTTTTCTTTTTTATTTTGAAACGTCGACGCTGATAAACGAAACATTATTCGTTGTACATATGGAACGTGTAATAGTCACTTTTCATATAATAGAGACGTATTCCTATATATATGTACATATATATATATATTATTTTCGTAACAGAACGATACGTAATTGCATTCTCAATGCATGAGGAATTCCCTTACTTCAAAAATTTACATTATAACCTCATTTTTTTCAATATAATTACTAACAGTGCACATTGCTCTCAATGTTCCAACTAAATATTTTCCATTGACTAATATTATCATGAATCTCAACAATGTTAGACTGTATGAAAATTTTGTGCTTTTACTTTAAATGACAGAGACGCTCCTTTGAAATGTAATATACATCAAACAATTGCAAAAACAGGAATTAATCGATTTCATTTTTAATTGTAGTACTTAATGTTGTTGAAAATTATTGTTAGGAATTAAATGTTGCCTAATTATGTATTGAGCACGTCTTTTATTATAATAACGAATAAGGTGTTAAAATGCATATAGCAATTGTCTACACGACGGTTCGGCAGTATTCAATAATACTACCGGAGGCATAAACGAATGAATTATTGAAAAAAGAATTTCATTCACGTAATTGTTAATTTTATTGAATTTTTATTTTTTTTTTTTTTTTTTTTTTTTTTTGTTTGAATGCCGTTAAATAATAAAATTTCTAAAATTATCTTTCACCGCGCATGTCATTTAAATAAATTCTGAGAGTCAAGCGCAAGTTAAGTTTTTTTTTCTTTTTATATGATTACCGGTTCTTTGCAATGCGAAAGCGCGAATATTACAATTCCTCGTTAATCTCGATTACGTATTACAATGAATTCGATTCGATTTAGGAAATATTTCTAATGAGCGCGTGCTTAGTGCTCGAATGAGCTAAATAAAAGGAAAACGAAAAAAACGAAGAGACATCGTACATTCGCTTTGTATTAAGATTTGTTTTAATCAGTTGTCCGAATAAAAAATGTAAAAACAAAATGACACAAAAAAGAAAAACAAGTGAGCCTAGTGACGGGTTTAGCAGCGGAGCGTGCAGATCGTCCCGCGAACGAAGTCGATAGCAATGTTGTGGGGATTAAAGAAGCCAGCGGTACTGTTGATTATTTCGATCGCATAGTTAATCGGTATATTTGTCCGTAGGTATGAAAGGAAAAATGAATTGCTAAGGGACCGCGCAAAGCGAGTAAAGAGAGAAAAGTGAAAATTAAAAAAACTGATCACCTGACCTCGGGCTGATCTCCTCGTCTAATAGGAATCTACCGTCGCCGTAGTGCATTGCAGTGATTCGATTGTGCACAATCAAAACAAATAGTTTTCGAACATAAGAGACAAAGAAAGGAAAGGGGCTACGGAGCTGCCATAGTTAAAGTTAAAGTTAAAGTTAAAGTTAAAGTAACGAAAATGCCCACGACCAAAGAGGAAGAGCTACAGCGTGAAAGGATTAGGAGGATGTTCAGTTGGAGCAACGGAATAACTACTAGGTGAGTTGCGTTAATGTTCTTAAAATGTCGAAATCGACAATGTCGTTCAACTTTTATGAAACTTATACTTGAATATCAGCGATTGGTACTTTATAAAAATGAAAAAGAAAAAGAAGAAGTACATGTAGGGACAAGTGGGTGAAGCTAAGCTTCGTATACATAATAATTTCAAGGTGCGTATAATGAGGATTGACGAAGTTTTGCCTCGTTTAAGCGAGCTCCTGATCGATGAAAATCTGTTCCATATCGCCATATACTTCGTTATACGTCCGTATTGTTACATAGCAATGAAAGCTTATAGCCATAGGCTGCTACGACTGAGTTGCACAAAGTACCGATGCAAGATTATTATAATGTTCTCTTTACGTCACGTATTTACAATTTTGCTCGTAAAGATCTTTGCCCTCGAATCAACATCGATGAAATTGCCATCAAGACCAGTTCTATGACCCGATCGGACTTCCCGAACTTCCCGATAATTAGACAAGAGGAAAGCTCAAATTAGAAAAGAGGAGGGATCGTTTATAGCGGAGGAGAAGTTTTAGGGGGGAAAGGGTTCATAATAAGCGTCGCTAAATGTTCCCCGCCGTCCCGATTTTGCTAAAAACTGCCTCCACCCGCACGTTTCGCTCTTCTTTCCTTTTCTCTACCCCGTCGCCCCCTCGATTCGGCTTTCCAAGCCACGAGAAACCGGTCTTCGTATTTCCAGAAGAAGGGGACACGCCGGAACACGCGCAACACCGAGCAGCCCTCCCTTCCCTCAAGATACGCGGACAAGCGAAACTCCTTAAACCGTTGACTTTCCAACTGTACTCTCTCTCTCTCTCTCTCTCTCTCTCTCTCTCTCTCTCTCTCTCATTCGAACACCCTCTCCTACTCCGCAACTCTCATCTTTTAGTTTTCCCCATTTGTGTTGTGCAAAAAAAAAAAAAGAAAAAAAAATTTTATAAAAAGAGCCGAATGCTCCCTTCTTCTTATCTTCGTTCTTCCGTCTCACTTTTCTTCATTTTTTTCATCTCATTAGCTCGATGGACTCGTTTGGGAAGGATAGCCAAGCTACAAGAACAAATGCCTATAGTTATTTCAGCCAGGCTCTTTACCGTAATGTCATAATAAATTATAATGACCGGAGAGCTAACTTTTTTACGTCAAACCATAATTATCAACTTTAAAGGAGTATAAATGTCCTTGCTGACAAGTAGATTTCCATAATGAGTCAAATGATCGTTTTCCAAAAAACTAATATTTATAAAAGAAAAATGAAAAGCCAAATGAAAAGAATTTAGTCTTATCTCGACTTATCTGCGTCGTCTACGTGATAAACTAAATACATATTTTCGTATATTTAACTGATTATTAATTAAATTTTAAAACTACTATTAATACGGCTCTTACAGTATGAGATTTTAGTAAGACTTCATGATCGTTGGCAGAATATTATATAAATAATCCAGGACCTCTTAATAAAAATTTTAAATTAATTTCGAATTTATTAGGATCATTTGATGATTCATGATTATAAAATATATTAAACAAGAATAATACTCTTAAAACTCGCTATATTTTCTTTGCGCTGTTACACCATATATTTTAATTCTGAGACAAATTTTATAATAATAATAATAATAAAGATAATAATGATAATAATAATAATAATAATGGTAATAATAATAATAATGATAATAATAATAATAATAACAATAATATATACAATATTGCAATAAAGAATTATATGCTTTAATACACATATGTTTAATACACAATGTAGCACACAATATTATAGGCATTTTAATAGAATTTTTTACATTAATAAAAACTAAATATCAATTAAATGAATGATGTGACAGTGACATTTCTTTAATGTTTTCTTTTCTGAAACTATAAACTTTCTACTTTCCTCCGAAATGCACCAACGTTTCGAATGCCTTTAGTGTTGTATTGTAAAGTTGAACTGTAACGAATACAAACAGATATGCTGTTATATAAAGCTTAATTGATATATTATTTAATCTACGTATAAATATATAAATATAGTAGACTCTCGGTATACAATTATGTATTAATATTTTAATATAAGCTCGAATAAGAAATTTTCGTATTTGTCTAATTACAGTTATAATTCATTCTTCCTTGTAATATTAATTTTAAATTAAAGTTACCTTACGGATTGTTTCGAAAACGTTAGTCACTAATATTTATTTGACTAGACATAATAGTTCATGCTTTAATACATACATACATACCAATACCACAAAATAAAAATTATGTACAAACAAAGATATACATTATCCTTTAATATATGATGACATCTTTTGTAATTGCATAACCAGGTCGACCTTAAAAAAAAAAAAAAAAAAAAAAAAAAAATAATAATAATAATAATAACCATATCGAAATCACATTTAAATATAATCGTGAGCTTTTGCTTTTCATTTTTTTTCTATTTATTTTTGTTTATTGATTGTTTTAATTAATTATTTATATATTTTCTCAGGCTATAAATAATATTAAATCTTACACAATTATCATTTAATTATACTACAGAAATCGTTAAAATAAAAAGACTGTATGTAACGAAAAGTATCGAATAGTTGGAATCTATGTAATTTTCATTACCTTTTATATAATAAGAGTATTCGCAGTATGTCTAATGATAAGTAGACGTATAATGTATTAATTCGTAAGGAAAATAAAATGTCATTAAAACATTATTCTGTTTAGAATTAAGTATCTCGAATCCACGTTACGGAAAATTTGCATGGAATGCCATACCCTAAAGAGTTTTACTAATTTACGAGATAAGTAAACTCTTATGTAATCATTGGATTTCATGTGGCAATTCCAAAAATTAAATTAGGTTAAAAACTTCAATTCTTCCTTAATCAAGGTTTCATTGAAACAAAGTATTAATATTAATCTTGAATATAAATTAGACTTTTATCGTAACTTTATAGCTTTGTTTGTGTATAAAATCATTATCATTGCCCATGCCTGTTGAAAATAAAGAGATACACGAACGAAATTCAAAGGTTTGTTTAAAAATAGAAAAAAAAAGCGAATCTGTTTAATATTATTATAAAACTTCTAACTTGATGTTCAATTACGGTTGATTTAAAAATTGTTAAATCTTTTGTTAAAGACTAAATTGAGTTAGTTAGTTCTATTCGAAAATACAACAAATACTTCTTATTCTACATGTACGAATTGGCTACATGGACAATTGAATACATGGCTTACGCTCGGCATAAAATCACATGAAAGTAATTGGAATAATTACAGCAAATGAAAACCGCAGGAAGTCGTTTCTTTGGACGCCTCGATGCGTTGTCCCATATATTTAATTAAAGGTACCGATAACTCAACATTATTGTCTGATCTAATAATATGTGTGTCGCAATGGCACTCCGATAAGTCCGTATTTATAATTTATTATTTATTGTTTATGTTAATAGTTCAATATTTAAATACGTAAATATAAAGAAATTATTGTCTCTTGATAAAATATGTCGCAAATAAAATTGATGTAGCAGTTTAATAAAATGCTCTAATCATTTTTAGCAGTTTGAGTATACCTCATTGGTCTTCATCTAATACGTACCGAATTAATTATTAAATAAATAGGAACATTATAATTATGGTTTTATCTTATTCTATTGCAAATAGCGAACAATAGTTCATTTATAAAGAGATTTAAGAAATTTAAAATATAAATCGGTAAATGCACGTCTCAGAGTACAAAGTATTGAAGTCTTGTCAATATCGACAGCATAATATTTTCAATAACTACTATTACCAGTGAATTATTTAAACCCTTTTCTTTATGGATGAATATATGCTTTTATATAGCCAGTCTTTCTTTATTGAATTAATGTTTAATATTTAAACAATAATAAATAAGACAATAGCAGTTATAATTGTGAATAATCGCTGCAAAATAATAATGACCTTATAACGTCGGTTATAATGTAAAATTAGCTAAAAGTGTCTATAAGTACGTAATTATTAAGTTATTACCGCTTGATAAATATATGATAAACACTAGATATAAAATATTAATTATATATATATATATCTTTGAATATATAACAAAATTTTAAAATAAATAAACATTTCATTTAATATAAATATAATAAATTCTTAAAATAAATGAATTTTGTTATAATATCAAATATGTGTAATAAAAGTCTGTTCCAATTTTATTTTACACAACGAAATTTAATGCGTTCGAACATTTTCTTTAAGTCCAACTTTTATACTCCGCAAATCATTTAAAAAATTCTTTTATATTTCTATATTATTAAAAGATGTACGTGAATCTATGCGCATTAAAGAAAAAAGCATTTATCTGGTTTTTAGAAACTTCATTTTTTTTTTTGGCAGTAAAACAATATTATTTTCTTGCATTAAATAATTTACACAAATTGTATATACCAATAGATAGAAATGTATATACTATTATTTGTATGACTATTTTTATAAAAAATATAGTTTTATTTAAAATTTAAGATGATAAAAATATAAAAAAATAATAATAGTAACACAACAATTTATTTTAACGAATTATACTAGTGACAGATAGACATTCAATTTTGAAAATAACTAAATTAACAAAATATATCTTTAATTAATTTACATGTATTTTAATGAATGTACATTTTACAAAATATAGGAGAAAAAATGTTTATTAGTATACTCTATTTCGTATGTTATATCGAAGATATATAAAAAAAATCAATTATTGAATTAAAAAAAAATAGTTTATAAATTATAATGTCCGTAATTATTATAAAAATCCCTTTGAATTGAATTATATAAAATACTGTATCACCATTATTTGCTACCTGGACTATTACATATTATAGTTCTAAATCATATTTGATTCCCGAACAAATCTGACAAATCTGTAAGATGGCAGCACAAGCACACATTTATTAAATGATCAGCGTGCGCTAACAATACGGAGGTTAATCTCAATCGGTATATATATATCAACTACAGGTAACATCGAAATTTACATTTCTCTTCTGTAATTCTCAAAAAATTTTTATTAAAGAATATTAGCTTAACTTCCGAAATATAAAATTTGCATTTTTTTTATTATATATATATAATGATGGACATAATTAATAAATGTTTATTACTCATTGGTTAGTCCAATGAATATGCGTATAAACGTATTTGAGTATAAATAACTAGTAAAACTTTGTAAATGACAAAAACATAAAAAAAGCGAATGGCATATGGAATATAAAATGTTTTTACATTACTTTTATTAAAGGAATAATGAGTAATTTAAATCAAAGTCCGAAACTTGGAACTTCTTGAACATGAATGGATTATGAAACTATTTTTTCATTGAGCATGTGAAAAAACAATAGATTCCAATGATTTTTGCAAGTACATGAATGCCAAGTTAACAATCACGTCACGTATATGCATGCATACCCACGTCGATGGATCTCGTTCTTAAAGCGACTGATATTCTTCTTCCTGGGCTTTATATAATTTTCCTAGTCTATTGCAGCTGACTTGACCACTTTCACCGTTGCACATTTTATAAAAAAAAATTGTTTGCGTGTATGCATTGACTTGACATTTTCCGTACTTTACTATTTTACAAGTATTTTCAATTTCTTTGATTTTACCTTCTTACTTCCTACTTCGCAAACTGCTCGATGGGACTGGAATTTTCAATACAAATATTATTTTTACTCAATCAATGATATATATTTATATTTGAAGTATTTTAAGTAAATTAAAGAGGATAAAATTTTTGTAAAAGTGATCACGAAAAGTGTTAAATAGGTCGATTGGAGACTTTTTAAATCGTGTACGCAGATCGAAATATTGTTATATACACCGGCTAATTCATCTACGTTTCCATCTTAAAAATATTCACGTACTCTTCAATGTACACTGTCTGAAATATCTTGGCATTACAGCTTTCTTTATTTTCAATGCCCTTAATAGATGAATGATCTTTAAAAATAGTTGTTAGGCCATGCAAGTGGTTTTAATTCATACTAATTTGTTATAAATTCAATATATAAAGCAAATGAAGGTAGGATTTCATACTTTTCGTCATCCAAGGTAATCAATAATTCTCATAAAAATTGATGTTTCAAGCGAAATTAACGTGCTACCTAGTAAAATAAACAACTAGCATGTAAAATTGTGAATAGAAATTCGTAATTCTTTTCTTATTTTGTTTTATGAAAACTAAACATCGGAATGTATTACTATTAAAAATTTGTAATCGAGAAATATACGATATGGTATCATAATTATTAAAACTTGTATGTTAGCTTGATGTTAAATGTCTTACAGTATAGACGATTTTATTCTCAATTTTGTTTGTCTTTACTTATTATTAAGAAGTCACGTTCATTTACAAAAGTAAGTCAATTCATACTAAACAACGAGGAAAATTTTATGCTGAATATATTGGTGGATATAATTTAATCATACATATATTTCTTAAATTGTACAAATATGCAAGTAGATTTTATAGTTCTTGATTCTGTGAGTATTACATTAAAAAAATTAATTTACTTTATAATTATTTTTAAATGTCTTTAAAACTGCAATATAAGTTCATCGTGAGGTTAATTTTATGATTTATAATAAATTCTTTATAATGAAATTCTAATATAATTACAAAATTGCTAATTTATTCGTTCTATGTAAATAACTTGTATATTACATACAATGTTTCTCAAATCATTATAAATATAAATTCATTTTTATTACCATTTTTATAATTATACGCTTACAAATAATGATAAATTATGAGTTTATATTTATTATAAATTGCATTGAAAATTGACGTCTCAATATATATTGAACTTTAGTCATATTAATTACTTGTTTAAATGAATCTTCTAATTAATTATTTAATTTAACGAATAGATAGTAATATTTTTTTCTACAATTCAATTCAATTGCATATAATTTTATTACGATCAATTTTAATATTCAGACTTGACGTAATAAAAAGTATTTGAAAAAATTTTCTAAAAACAAAAAAGCAGTACGTATAATACAAATGGAAGTTCAATTAAGTCGTGTAAATATAATATTTAAATTTATAAATAGAATAGTTATAAAAGTTGTAAATATTTTGAAATAAAATAGAGCCTCATATTCTATTTTACCTAGAATCATAAATTACACGATTGGGATTTCATTAATTTTTAAAATAACATTATTACATTATTCGGCAACTATTTGATTAATTTAATTAGTTAAAGGAGAATTCATTTGTTAAAGGCGCGTAAA
The DNA here is from genome assembly GCA_018883505.1 of Ceratosolen fusciceps. NCBI lineage: Eukaryota > Metazoa > Arthropoda > Insecta > Hymenoptera > Agaonidae > Ceratosolen > Ceratosolen fusciceps. Next base: position 3,632,870 of record RCIC01000009.1, read on the forward strand.
GTTTATAACAATAATACCCTATTGCACAAAAACCTTTTCACGATGTTTGATTATAGCAGAGTATTCGTTTTAACCTTGAAAAATTTATGAGGCTGTTCATAGAATTAGACATTCATTCGAGAAAAATAAAACATTATAAAAGATCTGTATCATTATGACTAAATAATTGCTTTGAAAAAATTACCCACATTTCTTCTTAAATCGAAAATTTTTCTGTTTGTCTACATGATTCACAAAGCAGTTTATTCCTATTTAATCTGATTCATTCTAATTGTTTTTATTAATCCATGACTAATTGTACCATACATTTAGAATAAATATTTGTATCGTTTTTTGATGTTATTAAATTGTAAATATGAAAAGGTTTAACAAAACTTTTACTTTTATTGTTACTGTCATCGGTTGCTGTTCTACTCAATATAGTAATTATTTTTCAAATTAATTCTAAGGAATTTAGATGTTATTTATTATTAGTATAATATTTTTTACTTCGAATAGATAAATTTATGTCAAAAATCATCTTGGAGTAAAGCTATTAATTTTTTTTTTTTTTTTTTTACATATTTTTAGTCTATAGATTTATATTTTTACAGGGAAAGCTTTTTAATCACCGTGAATCGAAAATTCATTGTTTTATTTTCAAGCAATAGCATATCGACATATTTTTCACTGTTAAATAATTTCATAATTAATAATATTCTTCATAAATGTAAAGCAATAATAAATTCTCCTGCACGTAGAGAAATTTTAAACTATTAATGATTATAGGAAATTAATACAAATAAAAAAAGTACAAAGATTAATTTATATATTCAATTTAAAGAAAAGAATTACGCACAATAATTTCAATTCTAAATAATTTGTTTAAATGAATTTGTGAACATGTTAAAAGAAACACATATATTATTAGAAGTAAGCCTGAATATTATAATAAAAAACAATTTACAAGTAGATGTAATAATATCAATTAATAATAAAGTTCGACCAAACATCCATTGAAGCATGTGTCAATACAGAGAGATTGAATTAATTTAATTTAAATTAACTAAAGACTAATCATTTTTTGCGAAATACATGATATGCTTCATTTAGTATTAATATCAGCCATATATTAATTAAATAATTAGCGTACTAAAACGTATTATTTACAAATAAATTGTAAATTCTTAATAATAGCATCAATGAAAGTAAAATACAATTATGTAAAATATATTGATGACGTACGTTTTTTACGAATTTATAATTTTAAATCTAGCATTTTAAGTAAAAAAGCTTTATTTACTTAATATATGCAATATCAATTAAATTAAAGTAATTAGTAATAAGGGCAACGAAGAAATAATTATAATAAATATCTCAACAATAACTCAGATGCATTATAAATTATAAAATAAGTCGGTTTACAATATTTATACTTGTAGAAATTAATTTTCTCACTTTAAATTACTATTTGTTTTTAAGTATAATGTTTTGTGAAAAAAAATAAATTGAATTCAGCCAAGACATAGTTGTAGTAAAAAATAAAATTAACTCGACGCGCTCTAACACGTGTTCAACTATTCTAAATAAATTGTCTACTACTCTACGTAATTATACGAACACATTTTCTATAATAAATGATGATAACAAGTAAGATTTATAAGTCATGTAAATTGATATTAAAATTATTTCAACGTCAAATCTCTGTCTAATTTAGTACAATCTCACAATGTAAAAATAGTATAAAAAAACATTATGAATATTGTATAAGCTGACGTTATAGTTAATTAAGCTTCATAGGTCGAACATTAATTAATTAATATGCAGTCTTTGTATACATATTAATATATATATATATATATCATTTGTTTTTATATATTTAATACAAAGTTTGTACATTAATTATGTTAAACACGTTTTAACTTGTGTTTTATTGAGTTATGCGCGTATGTGTGCAAATGTCGGTAGGTATGCTCGAGTGTGCGTATATCATTTTTTAACATTTAAATAAGAATTTTCGTTTAATTATATTCAATTAAAAAGGTTTATTATTTAATATATAACAACTGAGCTAGTTGAAGTTATCTACTTATTTGTTGATTAATTTCCGTAAAGGCTTTTCGTAAATAATAATGCAAGACTTATTTTAAATTGTATTTAATAACATAATCTGAAATTTTATTTTACGACGATTAAAAGATTTGCTTATATTAATACAAATAATATTTATACAATACATAAATTATAAAGTAAATTCGTCATCCGCGATCAATTTGTATTAAATCAATTTATATTACATTATTATGCATTTGAATATAAATTTTTTATTTTCCTCGAATAGAATATTGGCCTTTCATCCTTAATTCAAAGAAAGTATTTCAAAAGAATAAATATTTATAAAACAATATATTTAATTAATTGGTTATATAATTAATTACATATATTATTCATATGAATATAAATGTAAATACAATAATATATAATTTACTTAGATAATTTCTAATTATTTAATGGCGGCAAATAATTTTCTTAACATAAAATACTTCTTTATTTCATGAATGATACATATTATTAATATCTATTAAATTACGCTATAAATATAATATAGACCTTCGGCACGTGATCTTTTATACTCACATTTTAAATGTCTTCAACATATAAAATACTTTAATTGATGTAAAATCCTGTTATCCTTCACCTCCATGCAATAAAGCTCCATTACCATACCAAGCATTAAGCTAATTATTATGTAAATACAATTATACAGAATCACTTCATCAATTTATACACAGGAATGAAAAAAACAGCAATTCTTAAAAACAAAAGACCTTTATTATGTTTTCTACTTATATCAAAAATATATTTTTATAAAATGCAATGCGAGTTTTAAGACGCGACATCTATTATTCTTCATGTGCAAAGTATTTCATTCGTATTATTTAAAAGCGAAGATATGAAATAAACTTCAAAACTTTGATGAATTTTGAATAGTAATCGTATCTTAACAATTAACGATAACATGAAACGAAAAAAAAGACAATAGTGTCTCTTGACTTTGGATCATAAGTTTGAAGAGTTATAAAATTGTTTATAATTAATATAGACATATATATATACATATATCTTAAAACTTAAAAATTATAATCCTTAGAAAATGTTTGTATAAGAAATACTTCGAAGTATTTTGGTTCATGAAGGTGATATTTAATGGTACTGATGTTAAAATATATTTTCAAGTGCGTCATGCATATTATAACTCGAGGTTCGTGTCAAAAGTTTGACGGCTGACGAAATGGCAAAACAATGGTATGGAATAAAACTGCAGGACTTTGAACCCTGGGCTTAGAATTTTCCTTCGCGGCATTATAATTACGTAATGAAAAGTACAAATGCTATTTTAATTAAAAATAAAAGGTCTGATCTTCAAAAATTAATGCTCGAATAAGAACACATTGCCTTTATATTACTACAGATTGAACAAAGCTCTTTATTTATTTACAATATCTATGATAGCAATGGTACATATTTTTATGATGTCATTGAAATAAAAACAAATAGCGTATTTTTAATGATATTATAAACATTTACATAAACATAAGAATTCTTGAAAATTCCAAAAGAATTATTTTTTTAATTAACGTAAAATCTTGTTCCAGTCATTTTAATTTTTTTAACGTTCGATACTTAAATAATTTACAAATACATTTTCTTTCAAACAAAAAAAAAAAAAATACATAAAAATAACATTGAAAATGAAAATTCAGAAAAGGGAATTCATGTACGAATGACATTGATTTTACTTACTGTGCTTACATCGTACATTCCTACATACGTACATACGTACTCCTTACATGAAATTTAAATTTATTAAATAATTTCAATTGTCTTATTAGGAAACGTATGTGTAAGAGTTGTGACTCTGATATAACCTCTAATTGGGCAATTTTGATTATTCTTTATCGTAACAATCTCAAGAAAATCCTTTATTTGGTTTTGAAAGTCTAAGAACTATGAGAACAGTCATGTAATTCATTATAAAATTTATTCTATCAATAAATAAAGCCTTTTTCTGTAATTAATAATTTTTTACACATATTTTTCATTAAAATTATCTTCTAAGAGCCTGTAAATAAAGAAATTATACTTCTTTGAAAGTAAAAAAATATTTTCCATGAATCAGAGTACAACTACAGATACTTATTATAAATTCAATCATTTAAACAGAAACAATAAAATATAAAATGTAATTAATTTATTTTAATTTTTCTATAAATTTACGTAAAATAAGAAAAATTTGAATCACGTGTCATCATTAATGAGTTCTTAATAATTCCTTTAATTTTTAGTATATTCAGTATAATAAAAATGATTCATAATGTAAATGTAATTTGTAAATCAAATTAAATCTACTTTATTGTACATAACACAAAATCTTATTTATATTTACTAAGCTAATAAATTAAAATTGTGCATTTATAATTTCGATATTTGATCGAAGTTTTAAAATCGTAATGTTAAATAAGCCCACCATTGTTATCGTTAATAAACTAATATTTAATTAATGCATGTATATAATTGCTATAAATGCTCCTGAAAATGAAAAAATATACATACATACATACGTACGTACATACACACGTGTGTAATATATTTATATGCTTCGGTGGCAATGAATTTAAAGATTTCGTTATTTGCTTTTATGCCACGTTCGAAAAGAGTTAATTTGCTAAATTCTCGTGAATTAATAAAATAAATAGAAATGACAAGGCTTCCATAACGTCTAGATTTTAAGTAAATCAAGTAAGATAAGTAAATTAAGCAGGTTTAGTAAAACGGGAATTAAGAATATCCGTATAAATGTGGCGGTGGAGGTAGAAACAAAAAGACGTAGCGACAAAAAAAATGGTATGGAGCTAAAGCTGGGTTATTGGGGTTATGAAATAATCACAATGGCCGAGTGTAATGTGCATATTATCCTCGGGATAGGCAACGTCGATCGAGTACGCGGTCTTTGAAAGAAGCGCTTGTTTCGCATCAAGGCTTCGCATTGGGACATCTCATTGATTAGATCGGCCACGTATGATTATTGTATTGTACGACGGGGGGGGGGAGGTTAATTTCGGAAGCGAGCGTTGCACGAGGTGACCTACGATGCCAAAGCCGCTTTTCTTCGAAAGCTCAAGCTCTGGACTGGCTAAACCTCCTCCTCCTCCTCCTCCTCCTCCTCCGAAGAAGAAGAAGAAGAAGAAGAAGAAGAAGATGAAGAAGAAGAAGAAGAAGAAGAAGACGTACGCGCGGATGGATGCACTCTCGGACTTTCACATATCACTTCAATTGTGTAATAATTGTCAGTGACGTAACGACGCCGAGCGCGGCCGGGTTAAATAACTCGGCGCACGGGGTGGTGGTAGGGGGTGGTACGGGGGAGGGGGGGTGATCTCTCTGGCGGGGGATAGGGATTATGCACCAACGGCTGCTGATCCGGCTCCTGGCTGCCGGTATTTAATAGGTAGTGACGTCGCCGAGAAGAAATCGTACCGAGAAAACGGATACGATCCGAGATCGGACCAACGTTTATCACTTTGGCTCTTACGACGCGACAAGAGCCGAGATCGAGTAGTGCCCCGCCGCTTACGACTTTGGGCTTAGCTCTCGCAGCCATTCCGAGGATAATTTGCCACCCGATTATTTAATACCCGTGATTCTGCTCGCTCGCTCGCTCGCTCGCTCCTTCGCTCTCTCGCGTTGGATTAATCTTACGTGAATAGATCCGTCTGTCTGCGTGAAACTTCACTTTGTCGTCTATGGGCCGTAGGCGACCGATAATTGCTCATCGTTACCATCACTATCGTCGTCACATGGTATTCGCTCAGCATCATTGGCATTGGTGCACATACGACTACGCAAGCTTCTTTCGTAGTCTTCATATCGATAAGGTTTACCGCCCTTAAGCTTTCGACCTTTTTTTTATCGACGAATTATCTCGTTACTGACTCTCGTTACTTATTCATATTGTGCTCAGGTACACAAACGTACTTCTCTCGATGAGTTATTTCTTACGAATCGTAGCGCTCGATGTATTTAGAGCGTGGGTTATCGGCGCAGAAGGGGGGCGGAGGGGCGGAGGGGAGGGGCGGAGACGGGCGGAGGAGAGGAAGGGGAGCAATTAACGATATCGCTTATTGAAAGTAAGTGGGAAGAATGTAGCCCGTATGATGGGCCAGCATTCGAGCATTGACGTGGATCGAGATGTATCGGCGCAGAAGAGGGGCGGAGAGGGTGGGATCGAGCGATCAGAAGCAAAAGAAGAAATGCAATTATAATCACGCATCGGGAGTCATATAGGAGGCGATGACGGCTTGCGCAAGGTATGAACTTGAATGGAGAGGCGAGATTGTGTTGCGATGGCTCTCGCGATGGCTCGGTTCGATGTCAGGGTTATTGTAGCACACCCGGGTCTGCTTGTTAATTTCGCTCACGCGCTCAGGGTGTTGCCTTTCTGTTTTGCTCCTTTGTTTTAACGCGAGTTCGCAATCTAATAAAATTTGTATGATACGAGTACGTTAAGAGCTTTTGTTTCGAGCGAAAATTGCGTGTTTTTCATAATGGACGGGGCTTTGGCAGCGGAGACAAGGGGGGGGGCGGAAATACGAAAGAGTTAGGAACTACGGAGCTTTTAGAAAAAGCCATGTTTTTGATCACTTTGGAGCTCGGACTCCTCGTTCGCCTCTCCGTCGAGAACTGCTTTGTGATTCATGGGCGTAAATGGCCTTTTAGAGACACATGTCTAACCGATTACTAATGGGAAAGTACAAAAATGTGTTATGTTAATTCGCACCGCGATAATAAATATATTATACCTGGCCAATGAGCGCTCGGGATCGAAAAGGCGCTACTTTGTTGCGGTCAAGCGAAAAGCAATACAACGAAATTCCTCTGTTGAGTAATTATGAGCCGAGAATGGTTCCAGCCAATAGACTTACGGCTTCGTTCCCTTCACCCCCTCTTACCGCGCGCTCTCCCACTCTCTCACGAAAATCTCGCTGGATCCGCTCGCTTAATGCGCATTATTCCTACAAAATCTTTTTTCATTTTTCAACGGAAGCTTTCGGACTCTCGCCGTAAATAATCTTACCGTCATCATCCATTCATATTAAATTGTAGAAAAATTGATATTTATATATATATATATATATATATATAGAGAGAGAGAGAGAGAGAGAGAGAGAGACACTAACGTATGACTTCACGCTTTTCCGTTCAGCCGCACAAAGTACTACAAACTACAAGTAAATTACACTGACAATAACATTTGGCATTAACTTTTTATTCAATAATTTAGAATAAGAAAAGAAAGTTTAATAAAAGTATGTCTTAATTAATTTGAACTATTATATCATTTTAAAACGTAATTTGAAAACCACTTTCTCATGAAAATGGAGAGTATTTATTATGAATTAATTAAGCAAACTCGGCATACAAAATTATAAACAAGAGTAAGGAGCTTTTTATTTAATTTCCTTAAAAAATAGTCTTTCAGTACTTTCCTTCCTCACATCTAGTTCTGTATTTCACTGGTTAACTTCTCTGACCTCCGCTTAAGTTTTTCTAAGACTTCTTTTGAGCGAATAAGAGTTTCGTTGGAGTTTTGTTACGTAGACGCATTACAACGTTATTAATAAAAGCCAACGTCTGATACAGTTTTTCATTTTGCCAAGTCTTTTGTTTGAAAAATTGTCAAAAGCAAGAAAAAATTTTTAAATTATCGTTGGTGACTGTATGATAATAAGAAGAAATCGCGGCTAAAATCGAGAATTTAAGACGAATTGACCTAGGATGAAGTTTGTACCGATGAGCGTAATTGTGCGAAGTTTTTAATTCATGCATTCTGTAAATTAAAGTCTGGACGAAGATTAAATTGTGAATCGACTTCGAAAATACGTCACAGGTATTTGGATTTTGTATAAAATTATAAAGCAAGAATGTACACACCATTCGTTTACGATTAACAATTCGTTCTTTCTCGCAAATTGAAATAAATAAATAAATAAATAAATAATCTTGGTATATCGATAAGTTGATACAATACTTATGTCGACGAAACGATAAATTCTCTTGATAAATTTCAATCGACATTAACAATGATATTTATCATTAATATTTAAAAACTGTGACAATGTTACAATTCTTTATGATAAAAACATCACGTGCTACGAACGGAACATGTTACTCTTTATACTTATTGATTTTTAATACTTTAATGTAGATCGAATAAGCAGCAATTTTTTAATCAAAGAAGTCAATAAATCCTGTAATGGTTGGCTGCTGTCGCATCTTCGCCAAGAGAATATGAATTATCGTTTCCCGTAATTAAAGTAATCTTTCGTTCGGAAATAGCCGTAAAAAATTGATTATTCATCGAAGTAATCAAGGAAGTAATTTTTAGAAATAGGATGTTTCTGCGGCTCTCCTTGACGGGAGAGCAAACAGGGCTCTCGTAATTTTTAACGGTTCCCGCGCATGCACCCAACGAATCATAATACAAATGGAATCTCCGAGTTTGTCGATCAGCAACGAGGCAACAACGTAGTTTTTATACGAATCGCTTAAATGAAAAGATGATGAAAGTGGTTATTTAATATACTTGTTGACTACCTAAATGTAATGGAGTTACGAATTACCTTCGAGATTATAGCTTCTTCATAGGCGTATTCTCTATACCCGTTGTTTACCAACTAATAGTTAAAACAAATAAATAACAAACAAAGCTGACTCATGGAGAAATAAAAAAGTTTCGTTCTACCGTGTAAAATAGCTTTTCTAGAAATGAACCTTATACGAGAAAAGAATTATCGCCTGATTTACCTATAGATAATATATACTCGATTTTGATCGTATTCTATTAGCATAATACCAAGAATATTATATATCCTGTTTATAAGGTGTCTTTTTTTTTTTTTTTTTATTTTTTTTTTTAAACTCCGCTATATGCGCACTTCTATACATTTAATACATAATAATATGGTTTACTTATAAAATGAATATTATCTTAACTAAACCTGTGTATTACAAAAACATCGATACAAAAATTATCGGTCAATTCAACAACAGGGTGTTCTTTTTATATTGAAGTTAAAGTTATTTTTTCAGGTATGGAATATTTACGATAATATTCCATACTTGATCTAACTGGTCTTTACAATGAATGTCTATTATTGTATTCTCTATCTAATTCATAGAATTTTATAGAACGTTTACATATTACATATATGTCATATATAATATCTAATGCATTAAATATATCGTTAAATATAAACTAATTAAATGTAAGTCTTACATTTCTGAATATTCTGAATATGCTTTATTGTGAATTTAAAATAGAATGAAGAGCACATTGAGGTTCACATTTTTGTTAAGTCAGCGTTATATAATTATGGAAGCAATTAAAAAGCAATTTTATAAACTTTAATTGAATTACGCTCGAATGTAATAATATTGTGACGGTATATCAGTTCTTCTTAATTGCTTACATGTTATCCTGTACTCGTCTGCACTTGAAGTATTTACAAAGAATAGCTCTTAAATTGTATTTATTCGAAGTAATTTTAAAAATATGTCAAAGGCACTACAATGTTTCAAAATAATTTTATATATCACAATTAATCCTTACAATATTATCGTTGACATACTATACAATTGTTATCAGTCATAAATGTTATGATTTTTATTATACAAACTCGTTTTATTGGGCAGAGAAAGAAATTGAAGAGTCGAATGTGGTAATTATTCATAAATTTATTCATAAAATTGTTTTTTTTTTTTTAAATTAGGAATAAATTTTATTTCTAACACGTACCTTATTGATGTACATGATATATATATGAATTACAACTTTTTAAAATGAACCACATAAATTTATTTTTAAAATGTATAAGCATATTTATCCTATAAATAAATTTTATTTATATCAAATTATAACTTTAATGAAAATATCATTGTTTCAAACGTCGAATTATATTTAGAAAAAAAATTTATAGTATTCTTAAAAAATTTAAAATTTGTAGGAGACATTAAAATAATGAATAATGAATAATGAAAATAATGAAAATAATTTTTTTGGATATTTTAATGGCGTACTGATTCAACGAAGATTTTAAAAATAAAAATATTAATTGGAAAAAATATGGCTTATTATATAATGATTATTAATTTTAATAATTAAATTACCTTATATTGAATTAACTTATAATTTATGGTATTTAAAGTAGGAAAGAATATAAAATACGTCGAACACGTTCTGATCTATAGTTTTATTAAATAAAAACAAGATCATAAATGTTGTCATTGCTGCTAATCACTTTTCGACGTTCAAGGCAATTCGTAAAATTAATACATTAAAATAGTAAAATGAGTCACATCTTTGAGGAATTTGGATGTAAAGAAAGTATCATTATACTACACGACTATACCGGGTAATTGAATAAACAAAATTTAGTACATGTAACATTAAGATTATTATTTTATTTACGGAGTTTATCGGGTAATTAAGTTAATATTAATTATTAAGTTTTAATATTCTTGTTCAATGATTAGAAAATATATTTATTCCTACGATGTTTTACTTAGTTTTGAAAGCTTATTATTTATACGTACTAATTACGAAATTATATACATACAAAATAAATGTTTGGGTATTACAAATTATAAATACAATAAATATACAATAAATTCATGAGAAGGTTCATGTTTTATAAAAAATAGTATATTAATTTAATTTACTCTCTTGTAATTCATACGAGGGATGTAACTTTTTTTTTTTTTTTTAAATAGATTTTGATATTCTTTTGGATATTAAATTTTATACTCAATTATAACTTATTATAACTTATTTTATGATTAAATTTATTGATCGAGCGACCAAGTGTAAGATATTTACATGAATTGTCACAAAATAAACAGGATCTCAAGATTTTTTTTTCTACACCACAAAACATCTGCATCGTAATTCTATTTTTCTAAATCTAATATGTACAAACAACTGAATTTTTAATAACGCTCTCTCTCTCTCTCTCTCTCTCTCTATATATATATATATATATATACATCATATTACATCGGATTATTATAATAATTGTAATATTAAATAAATGAAATAAAAATTTCATTGGTTATATGGTTCAGATGCTGTATAATAAGTATTATAATGATCTTAGAAGAATCTTGTTTTATTATAATTGCTAAACAAATTTCTTTCCTTCATTTCGTTCATTTATACATAAAAAAAATCCCTCAATTTAGATTAAATCTTAAATTACTCTATAAAACAGAATATATTTTATAGTACGTGTAAATATATATGTAACTGTAACTTGGTAAAATACCTATTTGAGGGCTAATACTCAAATATTGTTTCAGTTATAATTTCACGTGATGTGCTTGGTGTCGAAGTCCGATTAATTCTTGGCTGAATCTAACGTTTTAACAATACATTGTGCTTAAAAACAAATGCAACGCGCTTTTTATTGCTCGTTTCATAATGGCTAGTAATTTAAAGTGGGGAAATTAATTTCTATAAGTGTACGTATTGTAAGCCGATAATGTCATACGTACTTCTAACATTCTTTTTAAAGACGAACAACACCCTTGTCTTCTATTTTCCATTGCATTATCAATATTCTAATTTTTTTTAAAGTGAAAAATAAAATATTAGACATTTTATATAATTTCATGACGTTATATATTACGCGAGCATGTCTAATGATTGATATTTTAAGAAGCTCCCTTGACTATAAAAAAGAGAATTCAAGTAGTTATTGTAGACGATTAAAATGAGATCATTGCATACCGTGTATGTCTTCCTTTGTGCTACGATGGAACTATAATATTATAATTCTTATCCTTGTAGACGATTACGTTTCACTTAGAGATAAAGAGAGAGAGAGAGAGAGAGAGAGAGAGAGATGCAGGTTCTGCATGATTCAACACAATGTATAGATATGGTCAACTCTTGGAAATCTTTTATGCTAAATAGTTATAATGCTGCAAGCATTTCTCCTTATGGAATAAAATTCTTCGTTATTTCTTAATATTTCGATCAGACAAGAATAGAAAAAATAATGCTGAAATTCTAGTAGCATACGTGCACGCCGCATGTGCAGATCGCGTCATTTAAAAGTCAACGTGCGTTCTAATAACATTTTGTAAGACGTCAGACGAAAAATGAAGAAACTGTCCATAATTACGGTATTTCGTAGGACTTCTAATGCCCATGTAACTTATTACTTTTTATTCTTTTAAATTTGTCTTCTTAATTATACGAAAAGATGCGTATTTAAATTAATATTGAAACTACAAAGGAATAGGTTATGTACTTGTTATTATTTTAATGTGTATTTGTTTAATTTTTTACTTTTCTCATCTGAGTTAAGAAAGCTAAGGAAGGCAAATAACATTTATAGGTCACCTGTTGGGTCATTTTCTTTGCTTTGAAAGTGAATAGAATAACATTAATTAACTAACTTTTCTTTTTTTATTAATTAAAAAAAATGTTTTTAATTGGCTCAACGTAAGAAAATAAGTTATACATTAATACATACATATATATATATATTTACGCGTATTACGAAGACTTATTGATTTCTAAATATATTATTGCATTATTTTAATTGGATTTCATTTTTCAATTGTTTAGTATTTCTAATTCTTCTTTATATCGAGTAAATGCAGTGTTTCTAAACCTAATAAAAAAAAAAAAAAAAAAAATGCATTTATTTCTGAGTTTTTAAATTTAAATACATAAATATTATATAATCTGGTCACCTGAAGGTGAAATATAAAAAATTGCAGTTTTATTTCGATAAAAATTTTGAAAAACTTCTCGTGCAATTTTTTTAAGAATTACATAAAATGTTTGAAAATGTGCGGGTAAGTTTTCTTCTTAACAAATAAAAGTACTGGCAGAACAGTTATATAATACATTAAAAGAGCTTCGATTATATTGCGAGTAAAGTGAAAAATTATACTAAAATAAAAATAATAAATCTAATTGCTCGTTTTATTTATTCAATAGATAGATCACGTATATGATCTTCATTTAGTTGTCTTTAAATATTGACACGCACGTAGTAGCATTAAAAAAAAAAAAAAAAAGAAAAAAAGAAAAAAAGGCAAGCTTTAGCTCATCGTTCTCCTAGTACATTTTACTTACGACCTTGGAGAGTAGCAAATAAACAAAATTTTTTATTTAATCAACTTCGTTATTTGCTTATTCAACGGTCCACGATATGCAAGTGTTATTAAATGATAAACAGGAATCTTTGAACGGGGCAAAATTAATAAGTTTTTTTTAACGTTTCCATAGACTTTGTACGCGTGACTCGTTGCGTGAATATATATATGTATGTGTGTGTATATGTATATAAAAGACGAACCTTAAGAAAAAAAACAACAAAATCCGCCTATGATCGTTTAACGGTGAGATTATAAATTGTCTTTGGACGGTTGAAAAATGCTTTGAATACATTGACTTGACAAATCCATACACGTTTAATGTACAATAGATCGTCAAAAAGAGACTGGTTACAATAATTATTGTTTCCTATGATGGAAATCAGGCAATCCATAAGATTATAATATCACAGACGAGGACGTATTTATCGGATAAAATATATATATATATATAAATATCAATTTTAATTGAACTCGAGGCTCTCCTCGGCATCCGTAAAAAGGACAATAGTTTTCGAAAATACATCGGTCACTAGCCTACTTGTGTATAGGGAAAACAAAGAAGGGGAAAAAACAAAAAACAAAAAAAAAAATGGAAAGAAAATCGAGTGCTAAGGAGCGTTAAGCGTTAGTTGGAAAGTACAAACGTGGCCGGAAAAGGCAAAGATAAACAGCTCTCGAAAAAGAGAATTTCGGCTCCGAGCATTGATTGATACTCTCTCCTTCTTTGCCTTGGCTCGGCTCGGCTCGGAATTCTTCCAGATCGGCCACGTATACACGTATATTATACGTATGTTGCATTCAGTCTCCCCGTAACTCGCCAAGTGGACGAATTCCAAAGTGGAGAGGCGGCTGATTAAAAACGAGGCTAAAGCGCGTACGAGAAGGCTGATAGTAGCGCGACATATCGAGATCCCCCTCACCCCTCTCCCCCCACGGCATATGTAATATAATTAAGATTCCGAACGCACTTGTGCATAACTCGCCGTACTCCCTGCGCCTCCCTGCGGCCCCCTGCGCCTCCCTCGTTCCTTTAACCGATTATTTCCATTTCCATTTCGCCGTCCTTTGTGGTGCACCTCAAAGACGATAAAAATAGAAGGAAGATTCGCCGTTGATGTAACTCGCTGCACATTCCTCTTCTCTCCATCTCTATAACGAACTGCCTCTGCGCCTGTCACTTACATATTTTCTATCTTTCTTTCTTTCTTTCTTTCTTTCTTTCTTTCTTTCTTTCTTTCTTACTTTTTCCCCGCCCACTCCAACATCTGCATCCATAGTGGGCCTTTCGTCCTCTATTTTCTTTACTCGTCTTTTTTTTACTTTTATCTCACGGCACTTTTGTACCTCCCTACCGAAACTTCTATTACAATTTCAGTACATTTATCGCCTTCCAGATAGCAATATTTGCCTTTAAAATACGCGTTGCTCTGAATCCGAAATTTTCCGAAATTCATTTCGAAGACGTTACAAGTTTTTCGTGCTTCTCGGGCAAAAACATCATACGGTATACAAAAAAAAACAAAAAAAAGCAAAAAAAAACAAAAAAAAGGAAGAAAGAAACTGCAACCAATTACTTTTAGTGTTTAAGTTTTAATTTATGCCGATAGTTTTGTCTTATTTTGTAGTGTACGTTTTATAGCTTATCACGCCTTCCGAGTACTTGTGAGTACAAGAAATGAACTTTTTCACGTAACTCTCGTAAAGGGTTGATATTCTGCATCGCCTGCCGATCCAGAATAGATTCGAGCTTACATTTATAAATAACTCACTCACTCTCCGGTAACAATTACGAGCCATTATTACTATTGTTTTTTGTTTTTTGTCTTCTCGTCGCTCGGAGTTGCCTGTAGAAAATCTTATCTACGCTAATTATCTTCACCTAGGCGATCGGCTTTCAGAATCCAACCTCGAGCACTTACCTTTATGATCTCACCTTAAAAAAGGCTCTAATTGTCGTTTCTTCAAAGTAATTTTACAATTTTTACATGCTTTTTAATAATAAATCAATTATAATAACAATCGTTGACATGACTTGGCTATAGTCATGCATCGATTCAATAGAATAGCGCTTTTTTTCTATGTAATTTCTCCTAAACTATTATCGTATACACTTAATTCGATATCATTGTTCGGTTTACAATTTACATTTACAGTTAAACACCCAGAGATTATACGTAATCTGTAATTCATCAATGATTTACAATTTTATTAATTTTATGTATAAGGATATAAAATACAATCTTTTATATATATAAAAGGACGATTGTAGCAAAAATAATAACTGCATTCGATCAAATGCTAATCATTCCTTTTATTGTCCGCAATTAATCAGTAAATAATTTAATAAAATAAAAACTATCAAGTTTAAGGACAGTTTTCTTTTCTTTTTTAGATTTCCAACGATTTATAAAGCGTTTCATTAAAATAAACAGATATAATTTTACAGTTCACCTTAAAATATTGTGAGTTTTTATGCTTCAATTATATAATTATACTTATCGAAGAGTCCATGTATAAGATTCTTCTAAAAATAACTCTAGCAATTATATAAAGTGTGCTCATGGCCAAATAAATTCAGTAATACGCGTCTTTAAATGCTCGGCAGACTTTTTTCGTATTAACAAATTCTAATAAAAAAAAAAAAAGTGCCATAATAAAGCAATAACGTAGTAATCAATCAATGACAATCAAAATAAAAAGTATAAGGGCAATGCTTATACGCGAATATTGAACTGGACCGTATGGCAATAAAAATTAATAGAAATTTGACATTTCTTTTTACCGTTTACTATTTAATGGCTTATAGTTTGTTTTTGTTTCACAAGAAAAACTTAAAAACCTTTTATATTTCTTGTATCGCAATGCCATTTAATGTGCAATTAGCATACTTCTTAAAAATGTTAAGCGTTAGGCTAGCATAGACATATTTTTAATATTTAGAAATTTCTACGGACAGGATATAAAAGAAGCTCAAAGAAGAAGGGAAACTAATAAATATACAGTGTCAGCAGACAGACGAAAAGCGAGCTGAGGCAAATCGCTGTTCATAATTTTTTATAGAGAGACATGAGAAATGTCGGAGTGGGGTGCGGAGCGGGGGCGGCGGGGGAGGAGGACAAGTTTCTTCTTAGAGGCTTGAATAACTATCGAGCAAAGGAGCAATCGTACATACAATGTACGATGAATTCATTTTTTCACGCATATCCTTATCCTTTCACGACAGTATACCCATTATATAGGAAATGATTAATATTTTAAAAGCGAATGTTTGTCTGTATTAGTAAAATATTAAGTTATATTTTATGCTTGAATTTTGAACGCATAATATGACAGTTGAACTTTTAAGTTAATTATTATATTATTGCAATGACTTGTAGCGCATGGGCGTTTGCCCCTAAACATAGCGAGCTAAATAAATAATTTTACTGGCAAAAGCTAAATTTAGACATAATTTCACCCCGATAACTCGAGGATAATTATGACGATTCGATAGCAATTATGAGAGTAAATATTTCGTAGGACAGTATAAAATTTTTGGAGCTACTCGAGCATGTGATTTCAGTAATTTGTGCATATATTTGTTAAACAGTCAGTTGGTGACCCCTTCATAATTACTACGTTGACGGGAGAAATAATGACCTGAATAAAGTACATGTGTGAAATCATTGAAAGCTATTGTATCGATATTATTCCTATAGAAATTTTTAAGGAAATTGGATATATTAATTCATTAACTCGTTATTTTTTAAGTAAAAGTGACAGATCCGGTAATATTGTAAATCGAATTTTTGTGATGCTTGATCATTCGAATTCGTTATACTAATAAGGAATGCACAAGTTTCGTAAAATCAGTGGACAAAACGGAATAGGGATTAAATAAATCGAAGGAATCGAAGCAAATCTTTGGAGGAGACGAAAGAAGCCGAATAAAAATGTCTACGCGATTCCCATTAGTTTAACCAAGTTCGTTCGATCTCGACAACTTTCCCTTTAGCGCTAAGAAGGTCGGCTTTTTGAACGACTGGTACAACGCAGTGCCCTACGCAATAGCCAAGCTAGAACTATCGCTGTCTTTTTCTCTCGATGAAGAAGAAGAAGAAGAAGAAGACGAAGAAGAAGAAGAAGAAGAAGAAGAAAAAAAAACGAAAAGTTAGAAGCTCTCGGGTGTTGGATAGTGTCGGCTTGACCAAAGAGAAGAGGAGACGATGGTCGGCAAATGAGGTAGAGTGAGAGAGAGAGACAGAGAGAGAGAGAGAGAGAGAGAGAGAGAGAGAGAGAACGAGCGGCGGATCGGGGTGGGGGGATGGCTGCTGGATCCAGTAATCGTCGGACGAAGAAAGAGTCGCAATGATCCGCTTGATATGGAGAAAGGCGGGTAGAGAGGGGTATTGGCGGTAGTGGTGGTAGCGATGGTGGCGGCGGCGGCGGTGGCGTCAACATCGGCGCTGAGCCATTCGATGGTATGGAGAGGAGGTTCAGTCTCGCGGCAGGACTCGGGCAGGTCGTATTCGAGAAAAGAAAGGAGCGAGGATCGTTGCCGCGGATCGATTGCAGCACGCGCGCGCGCTCGCGTCCGTCGAGAGACGTCAAGCGAGAACGAAGATCCAAGCGATCCAGCACGAGGAGCCCCAAACGAAAAACGAATAGGGAATAGACCAATAAGAGAGAGGTCCAGTGATCCCCGTTACTCTTAGTTATCAGTCCCCGTAAAGTGCGCAGTGCCGGTCTACGCGATCTAAGGCTACTACAGGGTGCGAAAGCCTGGCCTCCAGGACTATGTGATAAAACCCACCGACTGGACAAATCGACGCCCTTAGCCCCACGCAGAGGCTGTCTTATGACCTCTGCGCGGTCCCTCCCCAGGGCCAGAACTTAGGAAACCTAGAAGCCCAGGTGAACCAAGGAGAAGAGTAGGGAGTCCGAGACCGAGGTTCTCCAAGACTCAGCAGACCTCTCCGGGGTGCGAGACCGTCATCGCATTCCAGGTACTATTGCATTTTAAAAAGGGATGCCCGATAGAGATAGCTCTACTATTTTTATACACAGAGTCAGTGATTACGATCTAAAGCCGATCGATGAGTTCGCTGAATTTATTATTATTATTAACCATTATTATTAACCATTATTATTATCGTCGTTATCATTATCATCATTGTCATCATCATCGTTCAATATCCTCGTGGAAATTACTACTTCTTAATTTATTCCAATAAAATTGACCACAATATATTCCGAGTACCGCTACACTCGCGCGTCTCTTACACAGGCAAGAATGCCACGGGTCGTTTTATACAGTATTACGTATTAAATGTAGTACAATGTAGGCGTGTAGCTAGGGTAAAGCCTGGCGTTCGATCGGAATTAGAAGAAGGATAATTTTCTAAATAAAATGACGGCCGCAGTGATCTGCAATCGAATCTGTAAATGAATAAAGTAGGGACGTGGTGCTTAAAGGGGCTTCTTTCTATCGATCGATAGCTGCGGAGCGTACGATCGATCTGCAGTCGAAATTCCGCGAGGAAATCTTCGCTCAGTGTAGTTTCCAGTGTAAGCCGAACGAAGAAATGACGTAGAGAGTGGCGGCACAGCCAGGACTCGGTAGACGCTCACACACGATGATCACGTAATATGCTTTTCTAATAGACTTTCGGCTCGCTCGATCTCCGCCGCGTAACCGTATCCGTACAAAGGTGAAATTAATCTTTCCCATTTCCCATTTAATTTAATGTACATTAACGTCTCTCTCTCTCTCTCTCTCTCTCTCTCTCTCTCTCTCTCTCTCTCTTATCTGCAGTTTTTGTTTACACAAAGTTCTAAAGCCAGTTTTAAAAACGCAGTTGTCGGACGTTCTTCATTTTATTGGTGTTTGTGGGCCTTTAAGGTTCGATCGGCGATGCCACGAGAAGGGATAATAAGGGCCATAGGCTAATACATCTATAGCAAATACTCTACGTATTATCGCGAGCGGCAATGATTCGCTTTTTCAACGTTTTTCATTCGCTTCTTGATAAAGAATATTATTAATACTCCACGTAAAAAGAATGAAAGTATGCAAAATCCCAATGTACTTGGGAAATATAGAAAATCCCATCTCCTTTGTAAATTTATTGAAAATTAAATTTTTTTTTTTTTTTTTTTTCTAAAGGGGTACTTCAAAAGCATTATAATTCACTCGCAGATTCATTCTAGCCAAGCTTTCACTTTTTTTGTAAATAATTGTTAACTACGCTGCTGAGGAGCTCCGGACCCCATTACGATAATATTCATGTCAATTTGACGCCGACTAAATACTTGTACATGACATACGTACGTGTAATGACATACGAATTCGCCCGTTTTCAAAGTAATTCACAGACGAGGAAATGTATTCGAATATGATTAGAACTCTCGATTCCAATACGTAGGAAGTCGGTTTTATCTACATTCGTAAGTCAAGGTATTAATTGTGCATAATACTATTACTCGTAATGGGAAAACGGAGTTGAATAATACGTTGGAGCTTATTGACATTACTTACTGACATTATTTGACAAGGATGGCGGCATTTAATACAATACATTAAATAAACGAATTAACAATTAAAGACAAGTTCTTCAATTACGTCTAATACTTGATCTTAATTTTGTCGACAAGAAATCATTGTCAATCGATGATTAATTAAACCAATGAAATAATTAAGTACAAATTACGTTTCATTCGGTATCGAGCCTATTATTGTTCTCGATAATCTTATAATTAATTAAATGAAATTCTACAAACGTCCCTTTTATAAGATATTTATGTGATTATAGAAATCATCGACGATACATAAATACGTAGTACGAAGGACAATTTCCATGAGTTATTAGTTCATGGTTTTAGTATTATTTAACAGATGATGGTTATTCAACTAACGATAATTGTTAAGATGCCCAGGGACTTATATAATGATTTTTCAATTATGACAAAATGTCAGGTAAACGAAGTTGAGTTTAAAATTGCGCTGTTACACATTACCGTGCACAGGTTCGGCATTACACGGCACATCTGAATATCTAGAAAGAATGTTTTTATCCCATGTATTTTACGTAATGTATTAAATACTTATAATCTTCACGCTTCTATCGGCTCGAATGGAGTTATAAAATATATTCCTAACGTTTGTCAGATTAATGCACGAAATTACCCGATAATATGAACAAAGTGGTAATATTTTTTATATTATAAATAATCTCAAGATTTATGTGGAATCTCTTCATCTTTAAACATATTCGTAATAAAGTCGCTTTTCCGTAATTAGACCTTCTTATTGCTCAATACCATATAATTTCTCTACGATATAGAAAGTGAAATTCAGCTGGATTTTAAAATAGTTTAACATGTATACCACTTCCTTTTTCTATTCCGTTAAAACTGCCTGCTTAGTTTTTTATACTTTTACTAAATAGTTTTCGCTTTAAACTTTGCTTATCGCCGATTATCATTATTTGTTGTTATCGCGTTGATTATCATTCGTTTATATACCTGCTTATGCTTATGCACTCACTTTAAAGTAAAAATAGCCAGCATTTTATTCAATTATTAATGTCACTCATACCAACAATTAAAATAAGCCGTCTGAAAAATTCTATAAACATCCAATGATTAAACTATTATAATGTGTACGTAATATTTTTACTATCACAATTTCTTTTCCAAGTTGTGATACGTTTTCATTCGGCTTTTTAATCATTAATTTTCCACTTCATCTGTGATTATTATTAAATTCTTCAGATAAAATGTATTTTGCTTACGAATAAATGATTCCTTACCAGACGTAACTCTTTTCAAACTGAAAATATAAATTAAGGCGTTTTTTTTTTATAAATATCAATAAACGTTATTACACGTTAAGACGAAAAATATATATAAAATATATACAATGATTGCTTAGGAGATGATTAAATATTTTTAAATTTAAACAAATAATATTTTAATTCTAACGTTAGAAAAATAGTATCTCCTCGGATACATGTGATGTGCGTCGTAATGAGGCCGCGAACGACATTACATATATTTTTATTATTATTTATACATTACTTAATTAGTTTTTATATAGTTAATGAAAGTATGTATTTCTATAAACCTTACAGTGTTCTTGAAAATTTTAAAAATATATCATCATATCCTTTCAATTTTTAATAAAATTATGAACGCATTAGTTATATTATAATTTATATGTACATATATCTTGCTCCGTGTCGGTAAATTAATTTTATACAGCAATTATTACTTTAATTATTATCGAAGTACTTAATGATTTAAAAAATTCGTTGGAATTGGATCTTTGTAAGTAATAGTTTCAATCATTATTAAAGCAATTCAATATTTATTTCTCGGAACACTAGTCTATACAGTATTATGTAAATATGATACAGCTAGTATATTCTATTAAATGAAATTGTTTTTTTTGTTTTTCTTTTTTTTTTATAATCGTAGAATCGATCTCAAAGATTACGGTACAACTACTGTCTATTTAATAAAAAAAGAAAAAATTTTATAAAATAATTTGAAATTAATAATTTCGAAGTAAATTTAATTGTTAAAATAAATAAAAAGTCGATACTTATTATAAATTGAACAGGAAAATTTTTTGTAGAAAATAATTAATTCAGTTAAATGTTATGATTTAATTGAAATACGAAATCGCTTTTATAAAAGCCCATCGTATAGAACATACTTTCTTCCAGAAAATTAAACAATACATTCTCTTTTTAAGCCTTTTTATTTCTACAGAATTGATTTTAGCAGTATTTAATTTGAATTACTGCAAGATCCGCTGATCCGCTGATCCGTGGAGTAAAAAAAAATAATAATAAAAAAAAATAATAATAATAATAATAACTTGGAGAAAAAAAGTTATAGTTGAAGAGTACTTGTTGATTTTCACAATAAACTGGTATCAGTAACCAATGTTTTTTTTCACAATAATGAGAACCACAATGGTTACGAAAGGAATTATCAGGCTTTGGAGAAGAAAAAGCATCGGGCTCAGAAAGCCGAAAGATTTTGATGACCAAAAAACTGTTTCGAGATTATACATCTCCTTCGGTAAAGACTTTTATGCGCCTCGAGTTAGTTAGATGCATACTTTCGATGCATGACTCGACTTCCGCCAAGTCAAATCAACCCATTTTCTCACTTGGCTCTCTCACTCGCTCGCTCACTCAGTCTAAAATGCTCGGAAAATAATTTTAAATATACTTTCCTTCTCCCGAATTTATTACCTAAAATTTAAAAAAAAATATCTTTTTATAACGGCAGAGAATCTAAAGTGGCAGACAACATAAGGAAGTAAATATTTCTTGAATTTGTAATTTTTATATTATGAGGAGGCAATTTTGACGATAAATTTTCATGATTTATTATTCCCCAGGTATTAATATTTCATGCGTTAATGTTCAATTTAACGATTTTTGCTCATTGAATTGTAAATATTGATTAATATGCATTCATAGGACAAGTGAGCTCTATATATCTCTACCTCGGAGATATACGAATTGTTATTTTGCATAAAAACGTTCATATTAACATTGATTCGTTCGAAACTCGATGACCATTATTATTTATATATATATATATATATAAACTGCTATATTGAGATTTAGTCGATGATCCTTAGCGATTGGTATTATAAAGGAAATAATGTAATACATATAAATTATTATAAACTCAATAATATATATGAAAGTCATATCATCATGTATTATTAAATGTACAAGCTCCGAAGTGGTAAACAATGTCGTGATTCTTTTAGTAATGACATTCACAAGAAAATTTATTTTTCTATTTAACAAGAACTATTGAACGCTCGTAGCGTATATTGAAAACACTTTAAAAGCGGTAATTAGGGGAAAACAGGAATAATGATGCGGTAAGTTTATTTTCTCATACATATATTATTAATTTAACTTAAATTGAAAGAGTGATAAGTAATTTCGTTTAACGTGCTCAGTAAATCGATTCCGCACTTAAATATTTTAATACCAAATTGCCTACTTGGGATTTTCAACAAATTTTTTCAATATGTTCATTAATACTGCTTTAAAATATTAAACAATGCACGGACAATAAGATATATTTCTCGATAAATAATACATTAAATGTAAAATTAGAAATATATGCATAATCGAATCTATTCTAATATTTTATTTAGTATTATTATTATTTTGATTTCACCTTTTTCATAGATACACCAAAATAAAAACTTAATTTTCGTGTACGTATATACATAGTAAAAATAAATAAATAAATAGATAAATAAAGAAATAAATAAATAAATAAATAAATGCGTAACTACCTGTTTATCTATAGTGATTTATTACTTAACGTGTATAATTCGTGCTTTATAGTTGTAAAATTTAAAAAATTTACCGGCTTTTCACATTCGTAGGATTTAGAACTGGAGATATTTCGTAAGAAAACCGTATTCGTTATTCCGTTTACGGGTATTTTAATAATTGAATTTTTATTGTTACTTAGAGAATATACAAATTAGCGTCTATATGCCTTTGAGCTTTAATAATATTAAACAAAAATTACTATAAAAAACTGCTAAAATTAATGTGATTTTAAGCAACAATTATGTAAGCTCTTGTAAATTACATTAACAAATCAAATTAATTTTAATTTTCCTCTGTTAAATTTTCATTTCGACTAATAGAAGATAAAAAATCCGACTTGAGACTAGTCTCGTGTTAAATTTTTCCAATGATTTACATATTCAATATTTCTTCGAGCAACAATCATATTAGTATCCCGTCAAAATTATATCTCATTGTTTTTTTAAACTATCCTCCGTATCTCTCTCTATCTCTCTCTCTCTCTCTCTCTAAATAAATAAATAAATACATATATAAATAAACAAATATGCGTTTATCTATCGTACGGCTTTTGCAGTGTTGGCGGCATACTAATGCATATGCAACAGCAACTCAATTATTTAATACATTTTCGAAATATGTAACTAAATTATCTAATTAAGGATATGTGTTAATGATGCTTTTATTATAAGCTCATTAGGGACTAGAAAAATGTTTCATACATCGTATTCACGTGAAATATACTTTGCAGCTAATTAATGCACAAATTCGAAAACTTTATCTTCGTACTTTCTAAGTCTTGTGTTTATGCAGGTTTTGGTTACGTTTTAGTAAAGAGAAAAATAAACACAATAACAACCATAACAGATTCGTACAAATGTAGGATTGGTCTGTCAATAGGTCTGTCATGAAGTGGATAGATACGCGTGTGTGCACCGAAATATATATATATATATATGTATATAGCGTTTTCACGAAACGTAAGCCAAGAATGACTCGAGCCGATCACCAATCTGTACTTTCACTTACGAGACGAATATGCGAACATACTTTTACGTATACGTAGTCAAGAGGAATACGTCGAAATCATAATCACACGATTAAAGTATGTGGAGGATATATTTTTGTTAGTAGAAAAGGAAAGGAAAAAAAAGTTTATGCTCGGCTATTGTTTCACGAACTCGTAACGCAATAGATCCTCCTGTATTAAGTGAAATGTGCTATACTTTTTTTATCCTCGGCTGAGAAGTGAAAGATTAAGTCGAAAGTTGGGACGGCTAATTAATGCTAATGTAGCTCGGGCTAAATTATGGGAAAAGCGATTTTCCCCCATGGCTTAAGGTTAATACGAGGCTATCGTAGGGATCCTTTCTTTTTTCTTTCTTTTTTTTTGTCTCTGATAACTACAATCTTTATTAAATGTCATTGTTGATTTAGATAATCTATTGTTTATATCATAAGGATGCGTGTGTGGATGAAATTGCATGGTCGAGTGTCGAAAACGAGTCATAGAGCGAACGAGACGAGTTGAACGTGGAAAATATGAACGTACGTGCGTGCGTTTACGGATCGATACGTATTATAATATAGAGTCTCCGGGGATGGGCTGACTTTATGACTTTAGCAGAAAACGAGCGAGCGAGCTCGTAAAAGAGTTAAGTTATTTTTACAAATTGAAGAAGATGCGTAAGAGTCGAAAGCCGGTAAAGGGAATTGGACAATATATATGGACGACGATAAAACGCATAAGCCCTGTAGATTCAATAGACTCGAGAACGTCGGCGGCGCATTGAAATTATTCATTATTCGACAAGGATGGACGTGTTAATCAATAGAAGGTAAGAGGAGTGTTGAATAGTTGACAGAGTGCCGTGAAACGTCGTCGTCGTCGTCGTCGTCGTCGTCGTCGTCGTCGTCGGCCAAGGGGCATCATCTTCTTCCTTCTTGGCAAGCTAACGTAAATGCCCGGGCGAGCTATAAAATCGGTGAGATAATTTGCCGAGCCGGTCGAATTAGCAGCGCCTTCGTCCGTTGCATTGAAATCCCCGGGTTATACAACAGATGATTAAGAGAGCACGAGCCTGCTGGATAGAAGGGGGATGGGGGGGGGGTCGGTGGGAGGTTACGATCGGTCACCTCGTGTACCGTCGGCTAAAGAAAAGAACGAACGTCGTAATCTCCTGTCTCTGCGTTCGTCAGCCACGCCATCGAAAGAGCCGACGATGACGATGATGAGACGATGATGCTCGGTACGACGGAGTCTGGCTCCGACTCTCTATAAGAAGTCGCGATGTGGAAAGAGAAGGCCGCGCGCGACCATTCGTCGTTGATTTATTTACGAGCTCCTTTAAAGCCGCGGTACAATGTTAATGCGACTCGTACCGATCCGACTACTTGCACAGTGTGGCACAACCGACCGATTGCTTACGAAAAATCCCAAAGAACCCAAAGACTCCCTTCCTCTTAACTTACCCGGACGCTAACATTTACTCATCTGCCGATCTATCGCCAAATTATTCGCACCCGAGCTTCCAAACCGTTATTCGCATTCTTCAATCTTCAAGGCTCTCAATTTGATCTTTTTAACCCCACCCCCCGTTCTCTTTCATTTACGAAATTTCACGGCACCGGTTAAAAGTTATATTTAAAGATATTATCGACCCATTGATTGACCGACCAATGATTCCTCGTCTCCGCAATAACAGACTTTTCTTATTCGTTGCTGTTTTTCATGTTTACTACGTTTATCCTCGTATTTATCGTATTTATCCTGGATGCTCACATGCGAGAGAGAGAGAGAGAGAGAGAGAGAGAGAGAGAGAGAGACTAGTGATGATAAATATTAAATATCAAACTAGTCTTCAAGTGCAAGAATTAGTCATCAATGGTTCGATTATCTACCCCCCCCCCTTCCTTTCAATCTGACTATTTAATAATCCACATTCGATTTATGAATTATTCATAAATTTCATAATGATAAAAACAATTCCTTATTATCCATATTTTCCTCAATAATAAGACTACGGACAGTCTATCCTTCAACTATATTACAATCATTCTATATTTAGTATAAATGAAGCTTCCGGCCTTGCAATTATCGCCCCAGACTCTACTATAGCACCTTAAACTTTTGACTTTTTCCGACAACTGGCAACACAAGCAGTAATATCGCGTATATCGCACATATCGCGTATATCGTATGTACGAGCATATACTATATTGAACAATATGACTGAATGCTTGAGGCGACATAAGATTATAAGATACCGAAGGTGGTTTGCCATTACGGTGGGAGGCAAAGCGTTGAAGTAACGCGACGCGTACTACGGCTAAACAGATCAGTGGCTTCCTCGAACGTAAAGCCAGCAACGAGATACCAGCTTTAGCTCTGTGAACTGCGCTGTAAAAAATACTGTACAATAAAATTAATTAATTCAGACGAGTTGGAAGGCGATAATTAAGCGACTTATGATTAATTAGTCGCTCCCTAAAGAGCTTCTACCGCTGTCGAGTTTTATCTAATATATATATATATATATATATATATATTTTTTACATGCCTTAAGATTTACTATTTACATTGTTATCTCGATGTTCTTCGCAGGCGTAGGCCGAAGATAAACGCGTGTTTATTTACGCTCTCCGCTGAACGAATGGTTTTTAATAATCCCGCAATCAAGTGTCGGTAAGTAAGAGCTCCTTTTTAACGAAAACCATGAACACCGATTCATGGTTGCGCCCGGGCCATTTTATTGGCGCAGTTCTTGAGAAAAGCCGTTCTCTCCGACCCTCCCTCCCCCCGCCCCGCCCCTCACGCTCTGTATATTCAGCAAATCGGCTAAGCTCGTGCTTAAAAACTACCGACCGACGTCCCTGAGCTCTTTTGTAGTTAATTGAATTGTAAAAACGTGAGAAGCTTACGTATTGAAAATAGTTTAAGGCAATGCTCCGCATCACCATTGCTTCGTTACTCCATCCAGTCTTGCAGTCAATTAAAAGTCCCGTCAGATCTCGGCGCCCATTCCCGATGATTATCGATGTACCGCCTCGCATTGAGTCTAGCCAACTTTGACAGAGTATCGTATTAACCCAACAGACCTCCAATACCTCTTATGATCCGTCAGTGGATTTTATCGATCGGATCGACCTCCTTTCGGCGTCTCACCCCAACAGGCTCGAATTCTATATAAATTCACCCGTTTGAGTATAAAACTAATAATATATCGCCCTCGGTTCGAGTGTTAATTGTAACTCCTTATTACGACGACGACGACGACGACGACGACGACAATGACGAAGACAAATATATGAATTTGAAGAAACTTTCAAGAGCTCGAGGATTCATGTTTTGCAAATGATTTTATTTTTAATAGCGATCTTCACCTTACAATGCTACGTAACACTACCCCTGAACTATAGCTCTCGTTCAATGGCAAAAATTAATTTATTTATAGCGTTCATAGAAGCATTACAAAAGCAATGATATTCGAAACTCTTGTGCTGGCAAGCGAATACAAGTTCTGACAAATCAATAAAAATAACGATGGCTCCGATTTTATTATACCGTGTTATAAAACGTCTCCTCGCGCTAATTAACAAAATCATTTTTCTTTCAAAGATTGTACACAAAAAAGAAAACTCCTACTCGTACGACCGTAGGTAATTTAAAAATTTCCTCGACGTATACACGAGTTGTTTTTTTTTTTTTTTTTTTTTTTGCCACATTGTCCTTTTTAATACAGAGACAAATTAACCAAAACTTTCTTAAGCCTGCAATTGATAATATTTTTAAATAAAATGAGAAATAGGAATAATTAATTGTGCCAGAAAGGCGTTGCAGGGAGCTCCATAGAAGAGAAGAACAATGTTTGAACATGATTTTTCGTAAAAACCAAAAGAACGAAAGACTCGAGGTTTGTCGTCGATGGTCGTGATTTCAAAGAATCGAAAATGGATCAGGCAGAGCACAATGAGCATACGGTACGCGCACACGCGTACAATCGAAGAGATTGTTCCTTTTAACTTTTCCATTAGCGCGCTTAACGACGAATGGACAAGAAAAATATGATCGTCGTGGTAGCGGCGGCCACAGCGGCAGTTTGAGGAACAAGGGCCGTAAAAAATTGCAAGGCTTTTTGCGACAAGGTTGCGAGGTTCGCTCGGGACGAGTAGTGGAACGGTAGTGTGGATGGAGGCTTGTAAACTTTTGAAGAACAGGGGAGGACGCGCCATTGCTTATCCCGTATAATAGGCGAGGAGGAAATAAACGTCCGAGGGGAGGTCGTTGCTTCTCAAAATTACGATTTTGATTCTCCGTAAGAGGACGTTCGCGTTTTCGCGGAATCATCCACACGAAAATTGACGGTACGAGGTAAGTGCGGCAGCCGACACGTACTACGCTCGCTGGACCGCATACCTGTTCCTCCAGGTGAAAGGAAAAGCCCGATATCGAAGCTGCTTCCTCTCCCGAGGCGTTACGAGACTGAGGAAGGGGTGGGGCTGTTGTTGTCGCCGCCGCTGCCGCCGCCGCTGCCGCCGCTGCTGCTGCTGCTGCTGCTGCTGCTGCTGCTGCTGCTGCTGCCGATGAAGGATAATTCCGTTCATGGAACATGCGTTTTCTACATATAAAATACTGAAGATGTGCCTTAAAATTTACACTGTCGTCATCCAGAGCCTAAATTACACGAATCCGAGATTCATCCATTATCGCCTTCGATTATTTTATCATATTTCACTTCATTATCTGAATAATATTATTATTAATAATAATAATAATAATAATAATAATAAGTATTACGTTTACATGACTTTTTGCCTATTTTGTCGATCAACTCAATGTATTTTAATATCAGCATAGAAAATGTCGTTGTTGCTTAATGTTATTTTACAAGTTATTTTGTTGTAAGCGACTACCTAATCGTTTTTCTTACATTCTTCAATTAATACATTTAATATATGTGAAAAGAATACAATTGTTAAAATAATTTGTTGAAGGTGGTGGAGGCATTCTATAGAAATACTACGAGTACGTGTAAACTGATCATAATAAATAAATAATAGATGTAACTAATCGAATATTTTTCAGCAGTAAAAATATTTCGTCACAGAACTTGTAACAAAAATTGTAAAAGTGGTAGAAACTTAATTGTTCAGACGAAGTGAATAATAGTGTCGCGCACGCACACACGCACACGTTCGTATGATATATATATATATATATATATCATATACCCTTGATAAAGAATGGTAAACATGGCTACAATCCCACGATCATACAAGCATTTTTCTACTTAAATTGGCACTAATTGATGATCAAATCATGTATACGGCATTTGTCTTTGAATTTTCTGTGCGTGTTCATTTACCGTATAATTTAATCCCGCAAAACGGGTCGTTTTAGCCCCGTATCCGTTAATTTTTCATTTCCTGTTACACGATAAAATTACTGTCTTTCTTTCTTTAGTCTCCATCTATCGCTTTTCCTGGAGAGGGTAAGTCGCAAAAGGAAAGTACGTCACGACCGAAATCGATTGTTTGTGATCCTTCTCTTCTCCCCCACCCCCAATAATCACTCTTTTAACGCCAATATCCCACGCACCCTAGTTGGAAGTTACTCAGAGCTACATTGTGTTTGTCTCTTTGTATTCTTTTTAAATATTTGTTTACCCTAATGACGTTTTTATAGCCTGATTTCCAGAAGTTTTTCTATTTGTTAAAGATAATCGTTCCGAAGCGCAATCAATACTGTTTTACACCGAAGACGACCTTGAGGATCGTAGATAATTATATTCCGATTTAAAAAATCAACGTCATTCAATTTGTTCCACTCGATAGTTAAAAAAAAGAAAAATCATCCGATATCTATAATAAATAAATTTTTAAAGCACGTCTATTCATAATATTTGTTGTTGTTATACATGAGATAATGGGAGGGAAGAAAAGTGAAATCTCGAAAGTTAGAGCATAGGAAATTAATGTCCTCGTACACGACAACTAATTCTACTTTAGAACATTACTTCAAAAACTTTCATGCCATATTCTTAATTGTTATATAGTAAATAATATGATAAAGGAAATTTATATAAAGTTTTGTTCTTATTGCATCAGTTTAACTTATATAATTGATCTAATCTAAAGAATTTTAAATCTATTTAGTATAAAATACAATATCAGTAATAAATATTTATTTTATTAATAAAATAAATATTTACTCTGAAATTACGAGCACGAGTTCATCATAAAATAGCTTGTTATATATATATACATTTGTAAAAAACAGTTTCACTACCTTTATTAATGAAACATTTACGTTTCGAATGTTTAAAACACTTGGGTTTTCTTTAATGAAATTATTCGACTAATTCAAAGGAAACAAATTATTAATACGATTATAAATCAATATTAAACGTAAGATATATTTTTGAAGATTTTTATCGCCGTTTTGAAAGTTAGTGTCAAGCGGTAAATCGAGAGGATACGTAGTTTGGTGCTCAATTAATGATGCTGATAGGTCGAACTTAAATTCGGATAATGTCGTTGAAGAAAACAAATCTGGCACAACGTCCCGTTCGTTTTCTACGGATGAGTGCTGCAATATCCCTCGACTGCGTGTTCTTACTTACTTTCGTTGGGCGATAAAATAAAAATGCGGTGAAAAACAAATATGAATGACCCTAATAGCGTAATCCTATTAAAAATATATTATACATTTATTTCCCTTATTTATTTATAAAATTGTAAATTTTGGCTAAGCTTACTGCAGCGAAATCCTGTATAATAGAAATCTAAAAATTCGTAATCTCTTTATTTTTAACAAAATTAACTAAACTAATAAGTACCGAGCAATAAATAAATTATAAATAATTAAAACAAAAATGTTTTTCTAAAGAAATTCAAAATTCATTCAAATTCGTATGCTTTCCTAATAGATAGTCGGCACCTTGTACTCTATTTAACGAAAACCTATTTGGACGTTAAAATTTTATTAAATTTCATATTTATTCGTACTCATTCTTTCTTTAATAAAAATAAATAAATAAATAAAAATACTAATAACAAGCTCATACAACGAAAAATAATGATTTGAAATTTAGGATTTCCGTAAAAGATTTAAACATTTAAAAGAACTGCTTTTAAAAGCTAATAAATATGATGGAGTTGCTTCATTTTATTTTACTGTTTTATTCTCAATTACAGTTATTCAGTCAAAATGGTCGGACATTCTTTGTTATTAAATCCGAAATGTCTCAGAGGAGTAAATTAAAAAACAATTTTAACTCGAAACATAATAACAGTTTGCTAGAATTGCAAAGTAGAATTGTAGAAATGAATAAGGTTTTCGTTAAGTAATGCAATAAAAGTAAATGCACACTAATCTGTATAACTTCATAAAAGTAATTAAAAACAATTTTTGTGGAATAAAAATAATCAATACAGAGATACTAAATCAACGAGGAACGAATGCGATACGAAAGGAAGTTCATTATTTAAATTTTCAATAATTCCAGAATATTCGCATATATATATATATATATATATATATGTGTGTGTGTGTGTGTGTGTGTGTGTGTGTGTCATACTTTAGATGTTCAGTAGAAATAGTTTAGAAATGTGATTTTGTTCACTGCATGTGAATTATTTTATTTTGCAAAGGCATAAATTAAATGTGCAAATTCTACATTCTTATGTCATTGTGTAAATGCATAATTTTTAATTACACAATTGTTGACTCGATAAAAAGAGTATACACCACCGAGTTAATGCATAAGAGGACGTAATTCATAAAAAATGAGTGAACGGTTAGCGATAATGTGTATAAAGAAGCGTATAAATATTTATTCGATCGAGGATAGGCTCAGCCGACGTATTAAATAAAAATGGATATAATGCCATTGAATAACCCGAATTATTCCAATATTAATTGTCCATTAGACGACTATCGAAATTCGTAGTTGTGTGTGCTACGTGTCAGGATAAGTGTTGATGCGCTCACGTTTGGACCGCGAAAGAAAAGGCGATTCGTCAAATTGTCTTTTCGTCGTCACTAAGTAGGTCACTCGAGTGTACGTGTGAACGCCCGTGATTCATATTCGGCGCCTGTGTGCATATGGATAAGCTACGGTCACCCGTACACGTAAAATACCAAGAGCAAATAAAATAAAATAAAATAAAATAAAATAAAATAAAAAATCGTCCGCAAGAGTACCGTGTAGCTTACAGGCGCGCGCGCGCGCGCGCTGTATCAAAGAGAGGCGCGCGTATATAAGTATTCTCGGTCGTGCCGTTTTTTCTGCCCACTTTTCTTTTTTCGCGTTTACGAACAATGGCACGCGGTGTATATACGAGCGATAAACAAATCATAATGAAGCTATTTTGACATTACGTAACCGAATTTTCGACTTTCGCATGTAGGTGCTCCGGATTTCTTTACTACCTGCATAAGCACATTTTTCTCATAAACATCGATCCACCTTTCCTTCGCGTATATTATAATATAATACAACGTAATATAACATAATATAACATAATATGATATAATATAATATAATGTAATGTAATGTAATGATAATAAATATCGATCGTAAGCAACAGGAAATAACAAGCCGAATAAGCCCGAGCAACGAAATCAAATATGGTAAAAACCTCATATTAATTCATTAATGTACATTCTCATTTCTTATGAGAAGACAGATTTTCTTCTCGTCGTATAAAATATTGTGTCAGTAATATTGAAAAAATGATAGATAATTGGCCGTGGAGCATTGATCGAGCAAGCTTTAATTATTCTATTAAAAATTCAAGTACATTTCAATGTTATCTGCACTCGGTAACATCATTTCCTAAGCTAATTCTCTTATAAACTTTCCTTTCCTTTCCTTTCCTTTCCTTTCCTTTCCAGTCAAAAGGTCAACCGATCGACCTTGGGGAAAACTTTATTAAAATCACTCGGTCTAAATCCCAACTAGATGATTAATAATAATAATATATAATAATATATAATAATATATAATAATATATAATAATATATAATAATACATAATAATATATAATAATATATAATAATAATAAAATAAAATTAATGCACACATTTGAGTTTTTACCGTAAATGATTTAATTATTCGATCAGTGCTCGTAATAAGAATGCAGATAAGAAAGCATATAATGAAAAATACCGTTAATTCTTTCACGACGTTAGCGAATCGAAGCGGTTCGAGGCCCGAAGAAAGCTCCGAACGACGTCGGCCATCGTTTACGAAAGATACATTACTATCGCTAGAAAGGGATGACGGGCTATTAGATGATAGGAGAGAGTGCTCGGGCTCTTATGGGAATTATTATTTAATAACGCATAATCGCGTAATTGTGCACGTAATGAGACAGACCGAATATATCGCCAAAGACACGCAGCCTGCGTCGTTCCACATCGACCGCTACGTATTCTCGGATACATCGTACAACGCTTCTCTAGTTTTAAAGAAGGAATCGCGTCCTTTTTAACATTTTTTAACGCGTTTTACTTGAATATGATCGTGTATTGGTAACGAATACTTTCGGCCCCACTTGGATCACCGATCCTTCTGCAAATTTTCACATTACAAAAAGACACATTACATATAGCTTATGGATTTTTATGAAGATATCCATTGTTTCAATATAAATATTTCAGTAACCCCGCCTTACCCCCCACCCCCTCCCACTCTTAAGCTCTTAAAGCTTAAGAAAAATATGTAGAAAGAAAACGAAACGAATCTTCAATTATCCTTGACTCACTTAATTTTATATGAAACTCTAAATGGCAGTTATTCTTTTGGCTCTTACAGCTTCGAAATAATTAATCAAAATGTGTTAATCATAAATTGTGTTAATCATTTCTTAATCAATTCTTAAACTCGTTTATATATATAAAAACCTATCATTTTACTGTACTGTACATTTAATAATCAAATAAATAGAGATAACTCTTATTTTACTTGATTATTTGTATTATTGTTATTATTATTATTATTATTATTATTATTACAAGGAAAAACTTCTATTGAAATTTTTAATATAAAATTCAAGAAATGTCTGTCAATGCTTTCGTATCTGTAAAAAAATCACTTTCCTCACGATTACCGACGTGTTGATATAATGATGTTTTTAATTTATAAAAAAGAATGATTACGAATTTACAAGTATTGCTACGCAAAAAATGCTGAATTTTCTTAAAAATTGACGCGTTGATGAATAGTCAGGGCGAGATAGAGTAGTTGTGTTACGTCATTGTAAGCTATGACCGAATTCGAGGTCCATTCAATGATAAGATACACCGAGATTATCGGATACTCAATACTTCCTCTCTCGATATTGTCACATTTTTCTATACTAGTATTTGTAACAGCTTCGATTGTTACAGTACCTACGTAACAGTATATATATATATATATATTATAATAATATTGATATAATTAAAAATGAACTTAGTCTTCAAAAGCATTTAATCTTAAAACGAGTATAGTAATTTTATAGTAAAAATAATAGGAAATGATCACTCTTCAGGGGTTACAATAACATTTAAGTATATTAATACTAAAATAAATTTGTGAACTGCGAATGGAAATAATTATTCAATTAACATTTATTCATGAATTATTTATTTTTTATAAAAATTAAAAATAAGATATTACGTTTTAAAATCTATTAGGGACATTGCTTACAGTAAGATTATTAAGCGAAAAACACCCGTTTCTGTTTTCAATATTTACGATATAAATCTATACTTCTGGAGCTTTTCGTAATGAAATATATATATATATAAATATTTACAAATTTATTCTACACCAATACCGAGTAATTTTAATAGTATATTAAAATCCTATGAAACGAAAAGTAATCCTCCATACATTTTATTTTATTTTCTCATTCAAGCAAATCTATACTTTAATGAAAATATTTACTATAAAAGTATAAATATCATGTTTATAAATAGTTTCCCGTAAATTTTATGCTTTTTATTTTCATCAAATTGAATCCATGACAAATAAATGTATTAAATAAATCTGTTAACAAAGAAGTTCGAAACAAGTTGTATATATAAAAACAAGTTGCTGAAAAATATGTTATGGAATTTTTACTTAAATATCCGTTTGTTAATAAAATAATTTAATTTTTTTTTTAAATGTAGCTTATACGTACAGTGATCTATTGCGATCGAAAAGTATAGTTTATATTTATTATAATTATCAGCTGTATAATGATGATCGAAGTAAAAAGGCTCTTTGAATAACAAAAGTTTTATCTCACATTTAATATTATAATGACTTTTGCTATTTGAAAGTCACAATCCACTAGTGACAGCCTATAAATTATAATTGCCGGCATAAAAAAGTCGTATATATATTTCTTAAAAACTAGAAATGGATTACAAATTCAGATGGAAATTAATCGTATAATTATGAAAAGTTGAAAGTAACTTTTATTATCAAATGGCACAATGGAGAACGTTGTTGCGTTAGAAATTTATTATATATATATATATATATATATTAATATTTTATTAAACTATGGAGTCTCTGCCGGTTTCTCTGCCAGATGCAAAGCTGAACGACGAATCATGAGTAAAAAATTACGTAAAATATTTATGATTAACGCGCAATGGAAAAATATGAACAAAGTACTTTTATACGAAGTATTCTCGTCGTTAGTCGTGTATTAGAAATGGATTCGTGTACTAGAATTCACGTCTTCGAGTAAAATTGGGGAAAGGAAAATACTGATTATACCGAAAAAAAAATTATCGCCTCAACATTTCACAAGATGAACAATTCAATATTTACTCGAAACTCTTGTCGATCTCTTTTAGTCTTAAAAAAAAAAAAAAAGAAAATCGCTCACGAATCTTGGCATGTAAAATTAAGGAGCAACGGTATTCGTTGAGTTCGAGACATTGATTTTTCAAATACAATTCGAGAACTGCTTCGTCATTTGAATTTACAACTTTATAACTTTATTTATTGTAATAATTCTATAAAATCCTTTTCGAGTACATACGAGTTACTCGAATAATAAAAATTTGATTTTTATATAATTATAATGTTATTTTAATCAATTATACGAGACGCGGTACGGTATTTTCGGAATACAACATCGTAATACAAGCGTTAAGCAAGCCTTAGAAATTGCAACCTTGCTATTGATAATCCAAAGATGTACGGCAATAATGAAACAAACAAATTGTCTCTAATAAACAGTGAGTGCAGCTTTTAATTAATGTCACTATCATCGTCCTGCTAATTCTCAGTTTGGCTTCCAGAAGAACTTATTTACCCATTAGTACAGCTTTTTTATATTCTAAGTTTCGAAATACTATGTCGAAACAATTAATTATACCAATTACGTAGAATGTTTCGCCTTTTCTATTTTTTGTTGTTTTAGTTATTTTAGTTGTTCGAGACTCGTCAACAAAAAAAGCTGAAATTATGATGACCTTTTCGATATACGGTGGAATAAACAAATACGAATTGGTTTCAGTATTACTCGGCAGTGATTGTTATAATATAATGGCCAACAGCAATGTATAAACACATTGCGGTTATTAATGCACCAAAGAAATCATTGTAATATTATATTTATTAAGAACGACTGATGCTATTCGTGCTATAGAAGAAGGATTATTTAATCGTGGAAAGACTCGATCTTCTGGCAAATAGAAAATTTTCTCCTTTCTAAAAACATTTCCTACATAATAAGTTGAAGATTCTTAATATTCTTAAAAACGCTTTAATAATGGCAATTGAATTGAGATAATAAATGCTTTAGGCTCCGCGGGTTGAACAGCCTTCGAATAAACATTGAGTTCAATCAGACGTGTCAGAGACTCTGGGTTTCGTTGTTCTGTTTCTGTTTCGTTGAACCTCATCGGCGAGAAAAGAAAATTCGCATGATTCAGCCTTACTCTCGATACAGAGCTTATTAGCACTCGAGACATTCTTTGCGTATATTTTTCTCGTTCTCGCTTAACTTGAGCGAAGAACAAAACGTGATAATGCTGCATTTCAACTTTTCTCCCTCCACGCAGCCTCACGATTTTCGATACCAAACACAATGGTTTCACAGATGATTATGATGATGGCGTCAACCGTAGCGTAAATCACACAAACATCTACGTTATAGAAGGAATGACTTCATAAATAATTTAAATCTTTTTGAGTTTCATATTGAATTGGACATTAGCATTGGATCTCGGTATTAAACACGCAATTATAAATTATAATTATTAATCATATAGGTGTATTATATATAAAAAAAAAAAAAAAAAAAAAAAAAAAAATAACAAAAAAAACTGTCAAGTTATTTGAGCCCCCGTTAATGCTTAAATTATCTAAACATACATCTATCCGCTGTTCTTATGAATTTTAAATCAGTAACATTGAAATAAAAAAATACATTAATGTTCAACGAAACGGATTGTTCCGAGTACAAGTTATTTTCTATTTCTTATACACGCACTTGAATAATTATTTAACCATTCGCTACTTACGATCACGTCCATGAATCCGAGAATCATATTACGTACCATTAATGAAAATAATGCGTCTTTACAAAACTGCTGTAAAATATTGACTGGATGATTTCTTTTTTTTTTTTTTTTTTTTTCTTTGTGAGAAAAATATTTTATTACTATAAGGAAGGAATTAGCAGCTACAATTTGTTATTTTCCTTAATATAATACAGATTGTATGTTTTATGCAACGCGAAGATTACTTTGAATGCAGTTCTTTTTCTTCGAGTATTGATCATTTCTTGTTGGGACTCGATTTAAAATGAGAATTTCCAAACTGAAATAGTACATACGGTAATGAAGGTGTAAAATTTACAATGAGAAGATAAAATGGTACATGCGGTTACGTCGAATTTCGATATTTTATAAATAAAATAAGGAAGCGAAACGACGTACATTTGGCGTAATAGATTACTTGAAAGAAATGTGACTGATGACTGTCGCACGGATATTGAAGAGGAAATTCATTGGACGCCGGTGCGAATTGAGTCATGAAATCCTCCTCCTCCTCCTCCTCCTCCTCCTCCGCCTCCTCCTAGGCAGAGAGTAATGAGAAAAAGGCAATTGAGTAACGGAGCCTTTCCTACGGTTAAGGAGATAAATAATTCCGAAAGTGAGCTCAAAGAAAATGAAAATGCTTTTGAGATGGTAAAATTGATGTCATGCGCGCGTTATTGTCGGCAATTAACACACTCTATTTCGAATGCTCATTGTTGGCATTAACCGCGCATTACTTTACGTTGGCTGTTAAATGCCGGGATATAATTCATTCGCTCGAGTCGATAGTCCAAGAAGAAAAAAGAAGAAGAAGAAGAAGAAGAAGAAGAAGAAGAAGCGCGTTGGCAGCCGCCCTGGCTACTCTACTCACTCGTCTCGCGGAGGTTCTTCGATAGATATCGAATACATCGATTCCTCGGTGACTGAACAAGAAAAAAGAAGAAAAAAAAAAGAAAAAAAAGAAGAAGAAAAAGAACGTAAGACGACGGGGCTCGAGAGAAGCATTGGACGGAAGAAGAGAGTGGAAGAGGGGCCGATAGACGACCTCCGTTACTAGTTTGGCAATCGTCGTCGAGGCAGAATAATAGGCAGAGCTCGGGATCCACCGGCTCATTAACACAGCCGATATTGTGTACAAAGGAAAAGCCAGGCGCTCGTGAAGTAATCGCGCGCGAAGGTCACGAAGGGGAGAGCCACCGGTGATCCCGGACCTGGGGAGGAGGGACGAGCGACGGACCTTGGATAGCCGATACCACCGGCGCCGTCGAAAAATATTCGACCCTGGCCCAGAAACTCTTGCAGCGGCGATCCGTGCGTCCTCGGCAGGCCAGCTTTTGCCACTTGTGCAAGCTGTCCCCCGCCCGCGGGGGGCCATCATCATCCCTCGCCCCGACCGATCCTTGCATTCGGTTCGATCGAGGACCGATGCACCCGAGATATTCTCCCAATCTCCGCATATCCTTCGACAATAATATCCTTCATCACTATTATCTTACATTGAGCTAATCCGCATTATTGGCAGTGCGAATAATTGCAATTATACTCAAGTAAATGGTATTATTTTTTTTTTTTTAATAGACTTCAGCACTGTAGTAAAAACGAATGTTTTGGTTGATTTTTGATGAGAGAGAGAGAGAGAGAGAGAGAGAGAGAGAGAGAGAGAGACGTAAAGCGATGCAAGATAGCAGTGGGTTAAGGTGGTGAAGTGCTGGTGAATTTTTCAGGTAATTCGAAGGTAATTATTGCGCATCGGTTCGAGCCAAGGCGAGTCGCCACGAGATTTGCGAGGCGCCACGTCGTATCGAGTGAAAGGAAACGCGTTAAGAAATACAATGCCGCCGAAGATTATTATAGTCTCCCGGAATTGGCATATTTCGGATATTTCAATTAGCCGGTACGACCGTGGCGAGGTGCTCGTTGTTGCCTTTCTTTGAAAGGCCGTAGTAGCGCTCGTTCGCCTCCCAGATCTTGGAAGCCCTTGACGACGACGACGATGGTTACGACTACTACTACGCCTACGACTACGACTACTACTACGC
Source organism: Ceratosolen fusciceps (assembly GCA_018883505.1). Taxonomy (NCBI): domain Eukaryota; kingdom Metazoa; phylum Arthropoda; class Insecta; order Hymenoptera; family Agaonidae; genus Ceratosolen; species Ceratosolen fusciceps. The sequence continues at coordinate 3,672,994 of RCIC01000009.1, forward strand.
CTACGATTACGACTACGAGTACGAGTACGACTACGATATAATACGTTGTTACAATGAACGAGCGAAGCTTAAAAATAGCTCGATTTTTAAGGGCAGGGCAATCAATTGGCAGCTAATCGACTAACGAGTCTGCGCGAAATAGATATTTAGAGAGGGGAGCGGAGGGAGTCGAGCATCATCGTACGCTCGTCTCGAGTGTTCCGTTTTGGAAGGATCGCAGTCGCGGTTAAGTTGCAGTCGCGATGCACGTATCGTTTGGAATAAGTAGTAGAGAGAAAAATGATAATATAGAGCCAGCGAAGCCGGAAAAGAAAAAAAAGCGGTAGCGCGTTGAGTTACGGATGAGCAATGAAGCGAGTCCGCTTCGCAATTGAAGCGTCAGACTTTTTACGAGCTCCTTCATAGGCTCGCCGTCCATCTGTATGAAGAAAAAATATAGAAAGAAGGAAGGGCAAGAAAGAAAGAAAGAAAGAAAGAAAGAAAGAAAGAAATGAAGGAAGGAAGGAAGGAAGGAAGGAAGGAAGGAAGGGAAGAAGAAGAAAAAATATCGCGCGCTCGTCTGTTGTACGGCAATGTTTGAAAAAATTGTTAGCGCTCGTAGTATGGCGGGACACGAAACTTTTACTTTGTCTTCAATTATACCCAAAGCGAAATAATCGAAAGTTGCCTTCCTGTTCATTGAACTTTTCTTTCCCCTCTTGCTCCCTCGAAAAAAATCTATGCAGAATCTTCCGGTGATACACGCGGCATTTCGCATCGATCTCCCACCAACTTTATCTCTCTTTATTCATCTTCAATGTGACAGTCAAGAAAACCTATGCTCGAGTGCTATTCCTCTAGTGATATTCTTATCCGCCCCAACCACCCGCTCGCTCCCCCTCCCCCCCTTCGCCAACGCTCGCGCGAGCCGAATTTTTAAAAATTTATTAACGTTCGCCAGAACAGGGAATGCGAACGGAAGAAAGGCTTTCTTCGTAAACAGGAAGAGGCAAGGGTAATTTTGACGTAAAAAGCAGTAAAGACCTCGAGCGGCTCTGGTATGCTTTAATTTGAGCCTCTTTCTTCGTACGCGGAGTGGCATTAAAGAAAAAGGGAGAAGGGAAAGCTCTTGCGGATGGTCATTTAAGAATGAATTGGCTCCTTATTACGTTTATCAATTCATCCAATTATTGCTTATAATTATCCGCGACGGTCCTTACCCAGCCAAGATGGAACGAGAACGGGCATAAATACCAATAATACCAATAACCTCCGTTTTCTGACGATTATTAGTATTATTAATATTAATAATATTGTTGTTATTGTTGTTGTTATTATTATTAATAATATTATTGTTGTTATTGTTGTTGTTGTTGTTGTTGCTGTTGTTAATAATAATAAGTATCGAATGGCTGTTTGACATATAATTAACGGCCGCCAAAAACTAATGGGGAAAAACAAAAGTAGAAAGTTGAGGATTCAATTGCTTTAATCCTTGGATCACTTGGTCTTTATTATTTTATAATTACATTATTTACATTGAGTAACCATCGCATTACCATCGACTTATTTAGAAGTTTTTCATTGCAAATCATTAAATCATAAATTTAATACTAAATATCGCCTGTGGTGAAGAACATTCTTAAATAGAAAGCGAATGTTAACGATTCGCGATAATAAAGCAGCTTTATTCGCTTATTGAAACAAATTATTGTTTAGTTGCACTCGATGATGTAAAGGGAACAACATGGGCGACGCGCCAATAAAGCGCGCGCGCGCGTGTGTGTGTGTGTGTGTGTGTGTGAGAGAGAGAGAGAGAGAGAGAGATAGTCGTATATACTGAGATTACTGGGAACCGCATTTCGCGTTGTCCTGTCGCCCCGGTCTATGGATCGCATGTAATGTTAGATAGAGAATTCAATAACCGCAAAGTTTCATCGATAATACAAAAGTGGAAATAAATAGAGAGAGAGAGAGAGAGAGAGAGAGAGAGAGAGCGCAAGAGCGTTGGTGGAAGAGAGTTTTGGTAAAAAGTGATCGAGTGAATAGTTAAAGTAAAAGAGTCTTGTTAACTAGAAGGGAAGAGCTACGAAGATGAGGTTGGATCGATCGAGAGAACCGGTTACGTAGCCAGAGGAGCGGTCCAGCCTCCAAAAACCGGACCCGAGGAGCGCGCGTGCATCGGCAAGGGACGGATAGGGGGCAAGGGGTAGGGGAAGAAGCGACGGTGAGACAGAGTTACCCAACGAAAGCCAGGAGCCATCAGCGGCGAAAAGAAAGCCAGAGTAGAGGCAGCAGCGGCAGCGATAGCCCTTGCGCAACCCGAGTCGACGACTAGCGTATTCGGTGAGATCGGTCCAACTCCCAAGGAAAATCGAGAGCCAGCTGACCAATTCTGCCGATAACTGACGCCAATAATTGAAGTTCCAGATGATAACCTTCTCTTCTTCTTCTTCTTCTTCTTCTTCTTCTTCTTCTTCTTCTTCTTCTTCTTCTTCTTCTTCTTCTTCTTCTTCTTCTTCTTCTTTTTCTTCTTTCTCTTCTCATGTAATCTCTTCTCAATGTAGCAGTAGTAAAAAGTAGTAGTAGTAGTAGTAGTAGTAGTAGTGGTAATAGTAGTAGTAGTAGTAGTAGCAGTAGTAGCAGTAATAGTAGTAGTGATAGTAGTAGTAGTAGTAGTAGGGGACCTCGCGTATGTGAATTAGCGAAAGTAGCCCAACGACTGGTAAGAATTTAATTTGAACCGAACGCGTGAACGAGGCTCCGGACCTCGAGCCACCCGAAGGAATTTCCAATTGTGAAAATGAGACGAGCCGGAGCCGATAATTATACATTCAAATATTTCCTCGACAGAGAAAGAGAGAGAGAGGGGGGGGAGAGGGAGAGAGAGATCTTTCGATACACCTTATCTCACTTTCTTCCTTATACCCTGACGTTCCACTACGTCCACGATCTGTCCCGCCAGATTTTCTATCCTTCAAATATAACGATAATTTAGCATTGTTCTTCTTTTTCACTTCCTTCAGTTCCAAATTCTCAAATAATTCAACAGACTTCGAATACCCACGTATATTCTAGATAAAGACGGAAATCCACGGCAAATCCACGGCAATATTATCTTTACCTTCCTCGCGGTGTCCAATCGCGAGGAAGAAGGGTAGAAATTATTTACCTGCATTTACGATAACGTAATCATTGAACCAGGAATATGTTGAACAATTAAAGTAATAAATTAATAAAAATGCCGATGCGTTAACTCGAAAGATTTGTCAATAAATTTACTTGAGGTAAAATGATAATTTAGCTAGTAGAGTTAGGAAAAATAAGCAATCCAATGATTTGCATGATTTATTGAATTTTCTGTCGTGCGAGGAATCGCTCGGTTATTAAACGATGATTTGCACGTGGACGTTGGTTATTTTTATTTCCTCCAGACGATTAATAAGCCGAGAATAAATAACGATTCCCGTCTATCGGACGACTCGCGTTAGAAATGGATTTTTCTCGTAAAAGCGCAGACAGAGAGGTAAAGGTAAAATAATAAATAATACGCGGCGACAATGCTCGCTCCCGAGCTTAGCCATTGCGTATCGACAACAAGCATTGTAATAAAAATAAAATAATACTTCTTAATAATGTATTGCAAGTTCTCAGGATGCGGGATCGAGATTTCAAATTAGAATGTATTACGTGCCCGTTTCATTGGCGCGGGGCGATAATGAGATAACGAGGGTCGGAGGGGGTCGGAGGGGGTCGGTGGTGGTCGGAGGTGGTCGGAGGTGGTCGGAGGGGGTCGGAGGGGGCTGATGGATACGATCGCTGCCCAGTTATCGCTTAGAGCGGCGTGAGAGCGGCGTAAGAGCGAGCGCGATGAAAGCCCCGAGAGTTCGATGGTCCGAAAATTGCCCTTAGGTGGGCCAAACGGGAGTAGTTTAAAGTGACCCGGCTAACCGGCGTTTTGTTTATTTGCAGCGACGGCGGGCCGACGGACACAGCGGATTCCAAGTGCTTCAACACCGTAGGAGACGTGTCGACCATGCAGCCGAGTACCGAGACGGAAGGGGCGGCGACGATGACACCGAGCCCAGTGCTGGCCACTCCGGGCCTGAACAACCAAGCCTGGAATCGCCAACAGGCCGTCAGCGTCCGGCATGCCTTCAAAACCTACGGGAGTAGCAAGAACCCGAATCATGTTATACAGAATCTCAACATGACCGTGGCCAAGGGATCGATGTAAGCTCCCCACCCCCTTCCCCGTCCCTCTCGCACCACTTTATTCCAGATTCTGTCATTGCGGCAAGCTGATTGTCACCGCTGATCCGACTGATTAGCTTTTTAAATTATATTACGATCCAGGTTCCTTGGGTGAGGGGAGGGGGGAAACTTGTTTAACAATCAAACGCGAATCGAGGAACATTTATTTTATATTTGCGAAAATTTACGATTATTGCACAAAGAGCAGGATTATTACCAGCAGGTTCTGTAAATCGATTGTGTATAAAACATTTAAGCGAGCCTGCCTATAAAGATAGTGATAAATATTAATGTCGAAGCATGTATTAATAAAAAATGGTTCTATTCAATAATTCACGCTTCTAGTCTCCCGAATTATCGACCTTAAAATTATTTCATACTTTTCTCCCTCTAAAACGTGAAAAATCTTTAACTCGGTATTTTACAACTTCAAAGCCATGGTATATAATAATAATTTAAAAAAAAAAAAAGAAAAAAAAAATATGCAAACTTAATCTGCAAAAGGCAACATTTACTACCACCGCGACGATGCATATCTTGAGTTATGGTACGTTGATTAATAATAGCGTTGTGTTTATTTGTTACTTTTAAGGCTGAAATTTGCTGCCAACTCCGTGTTTCGAAAACGCTATACTTTATGCCCAATTTTATTTTCGAATATGTGTAATTATTATTAACTAAGACCGTATTTTACAAATACTAAAAGAGAAAGTTTACATTTTATAAACCATTAAAATATAATTAACTCGTGGAGATCAAGCTTCAAATAGCATTATTATTGTTATGTCTTATTATTTTTTATCGATTGCTTTTTGTAAAAAGCTTCAGATCGAATACTAAATAAAGGTAATATTAATGGTACTACAAAAAAAAACGTACAGTAGGAGAAGGTTCCCATCGTTCCATTAGTCTAAAATAAATATTTGTAATTTCGGATTGAGTGTATTAATTAATATTTAATAATACATATATATGTAAAATTAGGGGTGCAGTTCCATGATAACAAATTAATTGGAATAGGAATTCGAAAGGAGTTAAAAATCGCTCTCGTTTGCGTATCAAGAGTAAAAAAAAATTAATATTAATCCAAAAAGATATTCGATTTCAAAGTAATTATCAAGGAAATAAGCCAAACAAAATAGGTTTTACATATAATTATCCACAGATATTATTAATTTTTGACGCTCCAAATGAATGAAATGTTGGCAAAGCTTTTCTCTATCATTTAAGAGAAACTTCATAATAAGAGGACATTTATCTAAAAAAAAAATCAACTCAATTGAAGTTAAGTTGTTATTTCTAGAAGCACTTATTACAATTTGTGATACCTAATTATTGTAGCATACGTGTTAACGCATACCGCTTCGAGGAAATTAATAAAAATTTATCCAACGTTTAGCCATTATTTCAAAATTAATTTTAGAATTTATTATTAAGGCTCGAATATTCTCTCATTATGTATGTATATATATATATATATATATATATAAGAGAGAGAGAGAGAGAGAGAGAGAGAGAGAGACATTAACGAAGGGTTTCGTGTTTTTAGAGCTTTTTCTAGTGAGTTATAATTATCATTTTCTGTATTCGCGAAAACTAATATGGTGACATCGTCAGTATTACGGCAATTTTATAATACTCTGTTGATAGACAATATATAAACACATATATATAATACTTTGTGTGCGATATACTCTGTAGATGATATAGAAAAGTACTTTACGTCATTTATATTACGTAAATTATTTTTAATTTTCGAAATATTCATGATTGTTTAAATGTTACATATTTCTTGTGCAATACTTTATGAAATAAGTTAATGGTTTTTCCCGTAGTTTCTTCAAAATATTGAAATAGGTTTTAAAATTTGTCACGAAGATAACAAATACTTGACAATTTATTTAAAATTCGTTACTTTTGATAATATAATTGCCATTATTCAGTATTAGTTTTTTCCATCGCGAGTTACATACTCGTTTATAAATTTTTACTATTACTTAATGGAATACATTAAGTACTATTATAACAATAAAAAATCTAATAGACTAGCTGAGTAAGAATACAAAAAAGAAAATTGAAATCACTAATCAATTTTTTACAAATCTGTTTGCATCTGGATTTTTGAATGCTTCGTTAAGATAATTAATAACGATCGATTTATATAAAAATATATTTTCAAACGCAATAAAAAAACCGCGAGAGCAGCGGATGAATGGATTTTTCTCAATGTAAATTAATCTGTAAATAAATGGAGATAATAAGCTAATGCAATTAACATAACATTTTACATACGGGCTTTATGAAAAAGACGTTAGACAATCAACATTTGCGAGTTGCACGTACTCGCAAGCTATTGACCGTTAGCCGAATAGAGGGTTGAAAAGGTATCACTGGAGGACGAGAATTTTTTATTATAAACAGCGCGTACACGTGTTGCATATTGCTATATCTTAATCTAAAAGTCGAGGCGCTTTTTTTAAATCTCGGTTCGGCTATGGCTTTTCTATTTCGCTACTCCAGTATCGAGTTAGCGGGACGAGATATTGTCCCTGTTGATAATAAATGGATTTTCTTTTCAACCGATCCGACAATAAATTTTTATAAACGGACCAATCCTACAAAAGACCGATGGCGTAGTTTTGGTCTTTCTTTTAAATAAATAAATAAATTAATAAAATTTAAAAAAAAATTAAAAAAAACTGCAGAACCGGAGCTTGCGCCATTAAGCCTTAAATAAGAATATTAAGCCGATAAAAAAAAAGGTGGGGGGGGAGGGTGGTAAAATAAAATGTACATCCAGTATACAAAGTCGATTATTATCATTATGTATAAAGCGATAAAAGTTCTCGATTGGAGTCAAAAGAGGTCTCGTTGAAACCGCTGCTACTTTGTCAGAATATTTATTACCTGTACCTGTTATGTCAAATAATCAATACGACAACAATAGCATCATCAATGTCGAATCATTGTTAAGCTCTATCGGTCACTGGTTTAAACATTTATTTAAATCGAGAAACAATTCGTACTCGAGCCCGTTTTCTTGTCAATCTATAGTTTAATAAATTTGTTGTTGTTGTTGTTGTTGTTGTTGTTGTTGTTGTTGTTATGGAATTGTTATGGAAAGTCTTGGGAATCAATAGGGCGAGGTTAAAAAATGGTGTAAGATGAGTCACGCACGAAGAGTGGGAATTAGCTAATGACGTTTAATGAACGTTAAATGAGTGACAAAGGGATAATAAGGGATTATTATTATGTTTGGTTGACAGTTACGGTCTGCTGGGTGCCAGCGGTTGCGGCAAAACGACACTTTTGTCATGCATCGTTGGCAGAAGGCGGCTCAACTCCGGAGAAATATGGGTCCTCGGTGGAAAGCCCGGGACCAAAGGATCCGGCGTCCCCGGCAAGCAGGTCGGCTACATGCCCCAAGAGATCGCCCTCTACGGCGAGTTCACCATACGCGAGACCATGATGTACTTCGGGTGGATATTCGGCATGTGCACCTCCGAGATCGTCGACAGGCTCAGATTCCTCCTGCAGTTCCTTGATCTGCCGTCCCAAAATCGGCTCGTTAAGAATCTCAGGTACGTCGTTGTCGTCGTCGTCGTCGTTTCCATAAACCACCGTCGATCTGGGATCTCAGTCTCATAAATACGTGGATGATAAAAACTTTCGATTGCCGTTTTTTTTTTTTTTTTTTTTTTTTTTTTATCAGTCAACATAGGAAAACATCCTTACATTCGGTGGTTATTGGGGTTATTGGGGGGTTTAATTACCACGGCAAGGTAAAAGTTAAACGAGACGAGCTGGAGACTGTTTCGTTAATTGGCCGGAAACTAAATATATATATATATATATATATAATTTTCCAAGCTAAGCCGACGTTTCCGAAGGAATAATAATAATAATAAAAAGGGGGCTAAATTTTTATTTCAGCGGTGGTCAGCAGAGGCGAGTTTCATTCGCAGTGGCTCTCATGCACGATCCGGAACTCCTGATCCTGGACGAGCCGACGGTCGGCGTCGATCCCCTTCTTCGGCAAAGGTAACCTTTACCTCCTTTTCCTATCTTACTTACGATCTCATGTTTTCGCTCTTGCGCCTACGAGGTGCTAAGACTTCACCTTGGACATTTGAATTTCTTACGAGATAATCTTAGTTATAATACCTAATCATACTGTGGTAATTAAAGGGAAACGAACCCGAGTAAATTCCGTCTAAAATCAGAAAAACAAAAAAAACAACATAATAGACGTTTTATTATTTTTATACATTTTATACATTTTATATTTATTTTAGCATTTATATTATGCTAACGATATGCGGCCTTACCTACAAAACCTATCGTGGAAGAACTCGAGAGACTCGCTATATCACGCCATCGAGTCCACTATTTGTCTTACGCAAATTCCGATAGATTAAGTTTTCTCATATACCATAATAATTTAAACCTTTTCCCTGATATCGACAGTTGTGATATTATACTTTTATTATCCGATTCATAAAATTCTTGCGTAATTGTAATATTTAATTAGCCATGATATAATTTTCATATTAATCAAAGCAACGTATAATTTTAAATACATTGACAATAATTTAGCTTGGCCAGAGTTTATTTTGCTTATTATATCTATTCTCGCTTATATAATAACTTATTATATGTGCAAATAATGCAAAACTAAACGCATACGCGTGCCAAAATACATATATCCATCTATCTATCTATTTATCTATCTATCTATCTATCTATCTATCTATCTATCTATCTATCTATATATTTGTGTGTGTGTGTGTGTGTATTCGATTGGACATTCGAGGTGCATCAAAACAACTTCTTACAAAAATAAATCTATTTGCTAATTATTTTAATGTTCGATAAGTTGAATCTTCAAACAGACAGTCACGAATGTATTTTTGACATGTTCCTCGTTTTAACTGAACAACACATCATTCTCTAATTGCATATTAATTGGTGCGATAGAATTATATCGAGCTCGAAGGTAAAAAAAAATAAAAATAAAAAAATAAAAAATAAAAAAAAATAAAAGTCGGTCTCCCGACTCGGACAGAAATGTATGCAGATTGTCGTTGTGCAATTATCATCATTATCGGGTCATCGCGTAATGAAAAATCGAACGACTGTATAATAATCCGTCGAAATTTCAGAAAATCTGAAATTCGCCGGAGGAACCTCGAGTGAAAACAAAAACGAACAAACAAACAAACAAACGAACGAACGAACAAGCAAACAAATAAATAAACGAGTAGAAAAAAGTGAGTCGCGAGAGGAGGTCTTGTAGGGAAGGTAATTGGTTGGCGAGCGTTGCCATAATGACGAGTGCAAAAAAATAAGAGACGACCGGGGACTCGCGTGTCCTTCGTCGTTAAGCACCACGAGGCGTTATTATCAACATGCGCCGGTTTCGTGATATATTTATCAAGCCTCGTGGAGAAGAGCGTCGTCGTCTCCTTTTTTCTCCTTACGAGTCTTCCTCCTTCTACGCTCCTTCTTCAATATCGTCGAGACAGCAGCATCTTTATTTTTCTCCTCGAATTTTCCGCGTTTCATTGAATTAGCATTGCCCCGGAACGCGGCATCTTATCCCCCCCCCTCTCCGCATCCCTCTCTTACGCGTGCGCGCGCGCGCGCGACGCTGATAATGCCGACGCTTTTATTCTTGTTGACGTATCGACACCTTCTTATACCTACTACTACCTTGACCTATTCCAAAACAAAGCGCTATCGTTTGTATAAACTATCGATCCATCCGTCCATTCGTCCATCGAGTCTACCCTTAAACCAGTTACATTCGCCCTTCCTTCTTCGTTCAAACATCCCCTCCTTCTTTATTTACACCGAACTATATCACTTGTTTTCGAATCCCCTCCGATCATGCCACCTTAATGCTCCAAATTCTTTTTTACCCCCCCCCACTCAGCCGCCCATTACGTTTTATGAAAATTCAATGTATACGTTATTATTTAATGTTCGATTTCGTAAGCTAATAATTTCAAAACTTGCTTAGACAGGCTAAACGAAGGTGTATGTTTTGGTTGGCAATCAAACAGTATTTGATTTAGTAGGTCGTATAAATTTTTACATAGTTTTTGTCTCCGTGTACTAAATTCTCTTTATCCAAACGTAATTTTAAGCTAAATGATTTTGAAATATTTATTACATATGGACATAATTAATATTACAAAAACGCAAATGAAATTACTCTTTGGAAAAATGAAAAGTCTGACAATTACTGAAAATAATAAACTTTCAAATTATTATAAGTTTTATTATACAAGTAGTCGTTATAAAATTTATAAAAAGCACAAGAATCGCGCTCTATTTTTATTAATTAATATATTTAATTGTTTATTAATGTTTATTAATTACAGTTTGTTTATTGTGCGTTCTATTTCTTACGAATAACTAATTTTAAAGATGCGTTTAAAATAAGATTTTATTCAAAATACAAACTCTCTCGCTTAAAGATCGAGTATTCGAGGATAGTTTTAGAAAGTGCTCGAAATAATAAAAGGTTCAGGAAAATTCTTTCGAACTGGAACTGTAAAAATGCCAGTGAATAAATGTATACCAACAAAAAAAAAAAAAACAATGTTTAGAAGAAAATAATTAATTTTTAAATAGTTGTAGAGGCTTACGTCAGGCCATCTGACATAAATTATAGATGCACACGCTGTTTTTTAATAAATACTTATGCGCAAGGTTCAAGTGTCAAGATAAAAAAAGTGTCTAACGCTTTGAGAATATAAAAAAACAAAAAAAAACAAAAAAAAAAGGTAGAAAAAGAGTAGAAAGAAGCTCGTGCGTGTGATATAGGATGTTGGAACTAAATACGCAGTACTCACGCCGAGCGCAATGTATTTGCATCTTCGACATATTTTATATTTTATTGGTTCAATGAATATTTAAAGACAAACGTCGATAATAAGTAATAATAAAATAAAAAAAAAAAAAAAAAAAATGACTAACTTGGCCAATTAGCCATTAATTTCCTATTTCACGATTTGCTTATGAAAGTTGATGATTGCCTTGGCCGGTAACCGACGTGTCAGTATCGTTAGATGTCATATTAGGGAGCATTAAAAAGGCTAATAAGGGTCGACAACAAGGGTATGTCATTCGACTCTCTATTGAATGCCGGAGTAATTACGTAATTGATGAGCAGAAGGCTCAATCGATTGATCAACGAACGCATGACAAGTTATTGGACGGACATGTCGATTAATTGAAAAATACCCTTGTTACATGTGATCCGGCAGTATTTGGAATCACCTCGTCCAAATCACCAAAGATGGCAACAAAACGGTAATAATCACTACCCATTACATCGAGGAAGCGCGACAGGCTCACACGGTAAGCACGAATGCCGGGAGAGAATAAAAATTCGCGAGTACATAAAAAAAATGATAATTGATTGACATCGATTTCGTGCATCGATCTTCCAGATCGGCCTCATGCGAAGTGGCAGATTACTTGCGGAGGAGTCGCCCCGCGCCCTACTACAGATGTACAATTGCCCCTCTCTCGAGGACGTCTTCCTCAAGCTGTCGAGGAAGCAGGGCTCCTATCCCCAGCCCACCACAGAACTCAACATTTCAAACAATATAAGTCTCGTAAGTCTGTCACATACATACGCTTCCCTCGTGTCGAGAGCCATTTCATTTTATCTTATAATATTTATCTAGATACACGTATACGTATATACGTATATACGTATATACGCATATATATATATATATATATATATAGATAGATAGATATAATTTTTTATTCGACCGATTATAATCATTCGTGTGGCAGTGGACGTTCTGATATTATCTACAAGTCTAATGTACTCGCTGCTCTCTTAATACACGCCTGGAGTCGTTAAATGAATAAAATGTGAAAGTCACCGGGACTACAAGGACGGGCAAATTACTCATTTTTACCAAGACTTGCCTTTGCTTTTTTACCCGAAAATTCATCAACTAGCGGATTATAAAAGTTGTATGCATTTTCTTTTTTCTTTTCGTGAGAGCGTTAAAATCATAACAAATAATGCTAAGAGATTTTTTAATGTTTTTAATACTTTACCGAGCCGGAATCATTGATATATATATATATTAACAACTATAAAATACAATAAAATATAAATAAACTCAATGTTTTACATCTGATGACAAAGTCGTGCTTTGTTTACGCTACAGAAATTTTATCGTCCAACTGGAACAAAAAAAAAAAATAGTAATAGTAATTGTAATAAACAACAGCAATAATAATAACAACAATAATAATGATAGCGATGGTAATAATAAAATAGAAAAATCAAGCTGGAAGAGAACAAACAGGTTTACGCGGACGAGGCTTGCGTATCTAAAAATAATTAAGAGCCCTATTACATCACCAATTTGTCAACATAAATTGATTAACAAACACACATCTGTCGACGAATCTATTAAAAAAGAATCACGGCTCGACATCTAACGTTGTTGAATATATATATATATATATATATATATATATATATGCGCGCGTGCGTGTGCGTGTATGTACATAATGTGTTTGCACGTAGTATATGAGAGATTAACGAGGTATGATTGACAGGCATCCTTAAACTGGGGCAAGAAGGACGAGCCAGTCTACGTCACGGAAGAGTCAGGAGTCGTCGGTCTTAACTTCCATCAGAGCAAGGAAGTTCTAATTCACGACTCGACCAATGGAATCGGCAGCCATTATGACGTAAGATATTGTACATTATATCCGCAGTATCGTTAATTGATATTAACCGATTTATAATTTTCTCATATAATTTTCGTTCCCCCCGCCTTTAACGAAACGGGCGCGCGATCGTCCCATAAGACTCATTCGATTCTTCATTCGATTCTAATTCTCAAGTCTTTTTCGACCGGATGTCGTCCTTTTTTTTTATTTATAAATATTTTCTAGCTTATCAGGTACGTAAAGCGAATTAAAATGTTACTTTAACGTTACAAGCTGCTTTATCGTATGTTACCAATAGTCATTGTTGCCGTTGCTGTCGCTCTTGTACATTTCATTATACTCTGTATTTAAGAATTTAATAAGCTTTGTTTTTTTTAAGTTATACCATAGGATATGAAGCATAAATATTCATTTGAGGAAAAAATGTCTATGACTACATTTTATAATTCAATGGTATCTATTTATACCCCGAAGGCATACAAAGTCATAAAAACCAGTCATTTGCGCAAATATAATTCGAGGAAGATAAAATTGAGGAAATGTATACAAATAAATAACGTTTATTTATTTATTTATTTTATTTTATTTTTTTTTTTTTTTTTCAACGTTCCTTAAGTTTGTCTTGCTCTTGAAGAAAGTCAATAATAATAACAATATTATCAATAGAGGCGAAAACTTATGGATTACCAAATTATTAGCTAATAATAACGTTAGAATTAAGGGGTCGGGGATTGTGAAAGACATTCTAAAGAGCTAATTAATAGTTAGAATAAGATATATACATATATACATACATACACATACATATACATATATGTTTTTGTAATTTGCATAACTTGATTCGTCGAACGTAGCTCAATGGGAAAACGCTGCCGAGCATCAAAGAATCGACAGTGGAATGCGAGGACTGCAACTTCTCGGACTGCTACAAGGTCACCAGCCCGGGGAAGATTAGGGCTCTCTTGCAAAAGAACTTTTTGCGAATGTGGAGGAATGTCGGGTGCGTACCCTCATTTAAATACGTTTACCATTAGCCGAGCAAAATCGACGGGAAAAGCTTCGCTCGGGTAATACCCCAATAACCGGGTATTGCACGGTGGCCGGGATTATTGGGGTCCTCTTCATATACCGAATAATAATATACCGAATACATGACCTTGAAACTTTTTAGGGTTATGCTGTTCATCTTCGCGCTACCGGTAATGCAGGTTATACTGTTTTGTCTGGCGATCGGTCGGGACCCGACAGGTCTCAAGTTAGCCATCGTTAACCACGAGATGAGTTGGGAGAACAAGAGCTGCCCCGTCTTCGAAGACTGCACCTTTACATTCCTCAGCTGTCGATATCTCAAGTTCCTCGATAACGAAACCATGATAAAGGTACTGTTTTTACCTATAATTACGTCGTACCTATCCCCTCAGTCGCTCGGGATTACAAGTTTATTAGAGTAATTTCATGACGTGCCATTTTCCTATTATATTCCACAGGAGTATTATCCAGATCCTGAGTCGGCCATGGAAGCGGTTCGGAGAGGTAAAGCCTGGGGGACCTTGTACTTTACCGAGAACTTTACCGACACCTTGGTAGCGAGGATGCTTCTTGGAAAGGAGGCCGACGAGGAAACCCTGGATCAAAGCGAAATTAGAGTTTGGCTGGACATGTCCAGTAAATACTCCTTATATTTTATTCTTTTTTCTCTTTGTTTTTTTGTTTTTTTTTCTTTTTTGATTTTTTACTTCGTAGTTCGTTCCCTCCATCATTCGTAAGCTGTGATTATTAATAATTTTGTTTATTTCCTCCTTTTTTTTTTTCCTTTTTTTTTTTTTTTTTTTTTTTTTTTGCCCGGCTACTGTAGACCAGCAAATCGGTTTGATGCTCGCTCGTAATCTTCAATACTCGTACAGAGATTTCGCCAAGGATTTGCTGTCGACCTGTAACCAGAACTCGAAGCTCGCAGACGTCCCGATACAGTTCAAGGATCCGATTTACGGATCGAACGAGCCGAGCTTCACGGATTTCGTCGCTCCCGGTGTCATACTAACGTAAAACATCTCCCCCTCTTCTTCCGCTCACAATTAACAATTACCGGGCGTAGATCTTCTTAAATACTCGTGGCTTAATAAACGTTTTAATTTGCTAAGGAGAACATTTTTTGATGATACAATTGATCGATTGACACGACTAAATTAAAGTGGACTAAAGAAATGCTTATAAATTATATTGCAGAATCGTTTTCTTCTTGGCGGTGGCGTTGACATCCTCGGCCTTGATAATCGAGAGGATGGAGGGTCTATTGGACAGAAGTTGGGTAGCCGGTGTTTCACCAGGTGAAATCCTGTTCTCTCACGTCGTAACGCAATTCGTCGTTATGTGCGGCCAGACAGCGCTCGTCCTAATCTTCATGATCCTCGTCTTTGGTGTCGAGTGCAAAGGCGATATTGGTTGGGTCATCGTCCTCACGATACTTCAAGGCTTATGTGGCATGTGTTTCGGTATGTCGCTTACACATTTATTTGTACTCTATTCTCGGTACCTCCGTCTCTCGTATCCGTCTATCGATCGGATCGAGGTCGTGTTCTTTTTTTTATTTTTTTATTTTTTTTTTTTTTTTTTTTTATTTGCCCATTTTCTTTCCGAACGGAGACCAGGTAAATACAAAAAAAAAAAAAAAATAAATAAAAAAAAATACCAGAAGTACTGATGTCTCATTACGTTTTTACAGGTTTCGTAATTTCGGCTATTTGCGAACTCGAAAG
The DNA here is from genome assembly GCA_018883505.1 of Ceratosolen fusciceps. Lineage (NCBI taxonomy): Eukaryota > Metazoa > Arthropoda > Insecta > Hymenoptera > Agaonidae > Ceratosolen > Ceratosolen fusciceps. The sequence goes on from RCIC01000009.1 coordinate 3,688,698, forward strand.
GAATGCGATTCAGCTGGCCCTTGGCAGTTTCTACCCAACACTTTTACTTAGTGGTAAATATCACAAATATATATTATTAGTCTTTTTCGTTGACAAGTGCATGATTAGACTCCCAATCGATCATTGTACCTTGAAGCCAAAGAGCTATTGCAATTGCTGAAATAGCATTTGGCTTGTACATAAAATAATTGCAATGCGATTGCGAATGGGAAAATCGGTGGACAGAGTCTTACGGAGATCATTGATTCGTTTGCAGGCGTAATCTGGCCAGTAGAAGGAATGCCGATGATCCTGCGGTACGTGTCGCAAGGCTTGCCTCTGACGATGGCGACGACCTCGCTTCGCTCCATGCTCACCCGGGGATGGAATATCAACGAACCCGATGTATATAACGGTTTTATCTCCACCATCATATGGATCGTCGTTTTCCTCACGATAAGCATGGTCGTGCTCAAGTTTAAACGCGGATAATAATAGACCGGGACGAAGTAACGAAGAGATTTTTTATAAAAATTAACCAAGAAACAACGGAGAAGCCAACGGCAGCGCCATTTATTGCGATCCCTTCTCATCTTCTGTACAGTGTATCAAAGTTTCTTTTTTTCTTCTTTTTTTTTCCCTTTTCCTTTTTTTTTTTTTTTTTTTTTTTTTTTATTATTATTTTGTTTTTTTTTACAACCCATAGAAAAAAAGACTCTATTGTGTAATTTCGTTTTTGTAATATGCTTGTTAGGTTTAAGAAGAGAAAACTATAGCGGCTAAGAGGAATAACTGACGAGAGAATGAGATTGTGTATCTGTATGACTGCGTGCCTATGTGTGCGTGCCTGTGAGATAGAAAGACAGAAGGGGCGAACGTGTGAGAGGGTTGATGAATACGGGTGTAGGAGATTTGCATTAAAAGCATTGTCAACTTCAAATATTATAATATTCGCATCCAGTCTTATTTGGCAAAATAATTTTTATGCTAATTGAATGCTTATTATTAGCTCGTTACATTGCATCGAGAATTACGAATACAAAAGTACAATCGCTCGGTCTATTCGCGAATTTTTTCTTTTTATTCTTTTTTTTTTATTTTTGTTTTTACGAAATGACAGCGAATACAATCTTTATATTTTTTTATATTAGATGAAACAGGCAAAAGAACGTATTTATATATAAATATATAAAAAAAAAAAAAAAAAAAAAAAGAGAGAGAGAGAGAAGAGAGAGAAAAGGAAAATAATAATGATGAATAGAAATACATCAAAATAAATCAGTGTATCCATGGCGAAATGAGAAAAATGTGGCAATGGCAAAAAAGTTTGCAAATTAGCAACTAATTGTAATAATCGTGAAGACGAATAATTCTGGTGCCTGTTTTCCACGCAAGAATGTTTATATAATTGAAAATGTGCATAAGTATGATATATATATATGTAAAAGCAGAATTATGTGCACGCGTGTAATTAACGTACGAAATACCTTTTTATCCGCATATTATAATATTAATATTAATTTGATTTCTTGTTGTATTAACGCTATTGATGCGTCGGATAATATTATTGTCTGATTTTATTACGTACTTATCGTATCGTTCTCAATATTTAGATTGCCATATGTAAGCCGAAACCGGGGCTCCCATTTGCCCCGTGAAAAATAATTATCAAATTTGCATTTAAGAATTTGAATGTAAGTGATTTTTATAATCGACGCAAATATTTACGATTTTTATACTGTTTGGGATAATTGGATGGCAACAACGAACTTATTCTTCATCGTCCTTGATTATCAAAAGCGCTTGGCGTTGCGTATATTATCTTCTACTTTTTTTACCCTATTTTTTTTTTTTTTTTTTTTTTTTTTATTTTTATAATTACTTAAAAAGGAGTAAATAAATTAGCAAAGAAATACGATACGGCAAGGACTTAATCTTAAATGTAAATGGAAGTGGTAGAATAGATATTTTTGTTATGCTTTGAATCTAAAGTAAGTTTTTAAGTCGCTTAAGTCGTTTCACGATATATTTCCGATGTAAAGAGAAAACAACTTTAAGATTTCAATATCGTTTAATCGTCAATATGAATACATTCGATCGAGTCATAAATAACATCGCGCTTATTCTGATCTAGGAGCGGCAGATGATCAAATGAAAGATTCGCTCGCGTCTTACGAACAACGTCTTATTTCGCGTACGCTATAATACACAGGCAATGCATGACGTAGGAGAAATGACGAATTTTTATTTTGAACTTATTCTTTTACGTTACCTAGATAAGAGCGTTGTATTTTTTTTTGTTTTTTTGTTTTTTTTTTTTATTATTATTATAAGAAGAAGAAGAAGAAGAAGAAGAGGAGGAGGAGGAGGAAGAAGAGTAAGGAAAAAAAGCTATACGGATTTTTGCATGCGCGTGTCGCGTCAAGTTAAATAATAATAACAATAATAATAATAATAATAATAATAATAATAATAATAAGAATAAAAAGGTTAAGAAAAAACGTCAAAAGGAATAGATAGAAAAAAGAATACGATTATTACACACACGTGTATATATATGTGTGTGTATATATGTATATATATATATATGTGTGTATATATGTATATATATCTGTATATTGTGTATATCTATATATATATATATATATATATATATATCGAATCGAAGCCTTATTGAAGAAACGAAATAGCGATCCATCGATGTTTTTTTAATCATTAACAATTATATCACCATTTTTGTTACTTTTTTGCGGAGAGAGCGAAAGGAGAGATAGATATAAGAAGAAGAAGAAGAAGAAAAAGAAAAACGTAATAAACAAGGAGAGGAGAGATGAATTTTCAAGATTGAAACCATCATCGTCGATTCATTTGTATCTTATTTTTGCGACACGAGCGAGACCGATCCCAAGGATATTTATAAAACTCGTGCTGGGACAATGGTGAACTTGTAATTAGTATCGTTTTTTATTTTTTATTTTTTTTTTGTTATTTTTTTTACGAGTTATTTTTTTTAGATATTAGATGGTTAGCTATAGGACGATTCTACTTGCCCATGACTTAAGTGTATGTTTTTATTATTTAATAACTTGTAATAATAACAATCTTGAAATTCCAACAATAGCATTATTAAGTATTATTTATTCGAAACCGTGAGGCAATAATAATCTTATTTTCTTATTATACAAAACGCTTCTTTTTTTTTTAAAAAAAAAACAAAAAAAAATTTCCACGTAAAAAAAACACTCAAAAGTACGGAAAGAGAGAAAGAAAGAGAGAGAGAGAGAGAGAGAGAGAGAGAAAAGAAAGAAAGAAAGAAAGAAAGAAAGAATGAAAAAAAGAAAGAAAGAAAGAAGATGGTGAGAGAATTATTGATCTTTTTCATCCTTGAGCGTGGTCTGTTTATCATCGAGAAACCATTGCTTATTGTCTTCGACCTGTTGCTTCCAATAATCTGCAAACATTCAGATACAATCAGCATCCGCACTGCGAGAACGCGACGCTATAAATTATTATTAATTATTATTGACGTAATGTCAGGTTTCGAATAAGGACCGTTCGATTGTAATGCAAACGATTGAAAATATAATTTTTAAATGTATTGTAGAACTGAGATGTAAAGGTTTATTGATAATTTTGATAAATTCACGGTTCTTGAATCTTATTGATAATGTTTTGTCGAAGCCAATATACCGATACTGATAAGCGAGTTAGATAATAAGCAAGAGCAAGTGGCAAAAACATTGAGCATCGTATCGCATCGCATCGCATCGCATCGCATCGCATCGCATCGCATCGCATCGTATCGTATCGTATCGTATCGTATCGTATCGTATCGTGAATCATAAGTTTTAAAGGGGTACTCGAAACCATAAGGAACGTACGTAGTAATAGCTCACCTAGCTTTTCGACCTTTAACATTAACAGCTTCGAAATTTCATAAATAATGAATTAATCTTGGCTATGCAATCGATTATGCGGACGAAAGGTACACGGACAGTAAGAAACATTAAACTATCGTTAGATATATCCCGAGTTTTCGCGTATTTCGCGAAAGAAGCGATGGCGGTGACGGTGATAGAGAATTATACATTGGCAGGGATAAAAGTAGTGCAGGTGTAGGTGAAGTGTTACGTACGCTTGAGAGTGTCGTAGTCTTCCTCGGTGCCGCCGAGATCCCTCGGGAGGACGCTCGGGGAAAGCTTCTTCAGCATGGCCTTGGCATCGCCTCTGTGGACGTGCATCCTCTGCCGGAGCTTTTTGCTCATGAAGCGCTTGAAGATGTTGAGGACAATGGTGACGTGCGCGGGGGCATTTATGTACTCGAGGGAGCGGATTCTGTTGGGGTATCCCTGCCAGGTGTGAACGAGCCTCTTGATGATTCCGGGGCTCATCTGCAGGGCGTGACTCAACTGGACGCCTGTCAGGTCGTGGACTGCCACGATCCCGTAAATCGACGAGGCCACGTGATCTCGAGCGGCCAGGTCCAGCACCATTATCCCGGCCTGAAAACGACCGGGTGTACTATTACCTCTTTACCAACACTTCATTCAATCTGGGCTTCATTAAATAAACTTCGAACAAAGGATGGCACAGTAGAAGGCGCCTCTGGCTATCCGAAAATACCTTTGCCGGCCCCTTTCCAGTCTCCGCGCTAGCTTATCTGGTCTTACACTCGGCCCTACGGAGGTTGGCGCTTTCCTTAGAAATCTCAACACTTTTCTTTCCACGTTTCGTGTCCACTACTACACTAATATTCTGTCACTCCACGTATAAAAATTTCCGAAATTGCAATTAAACTGGACTTTTCGTACTAATAAGCGTTTCATCAATGATTATCATTATTTAGGCGATTCGTAAGTGAATAAAGTCAATAATTAACTAATCAATAGTTGAATTTCTTGACGACGCTTCTACTGATTTATTTACTTTTATCGCAATTATTGCTCATTTTTACTATTTTCTTTTAATTTCTCTCTCCGAGAAATGCGACCTTATACCTCGTCGAGACGCACTTGAAATAGTTAATGTGTTTAATTTGAAATTTTAACGCCAGTACACACGAGGGAGATTCAAACGTTTCAAAAAACAGCACGAGTTGAATTCAAAACTATAAAATACGCTCGAAAATACGTACGAAGCAGCGATTACCGAATGTAAGACTTGTAAGACATGACAATGAAAGTAACAGTAATTTATGTAATATTAATGATCGATCGTGCGTTAAAATGAATTAAGAAAATAATACTTACAAGCGGGGGGCTTTCATTAAAATTTCGTCATTTATAGGTTAATTATTAAACTTTCTGCAATAGCTTATCCTATTATTATTTTAATGGTAATACGAATGCGAAGCGACGTAAGCTGCATAGATGTGTGATGTGTAAGCAGACTGCCGCCGCCCATACATTACGATGCGCGATTAAAATGTCAATTTTAATCGAATTCGCTTCATTCATGCTTACAAGACGAAAAGATTCAGAAAATTATGCGATTACGTAAAGAGCGGGTATATTGTAATGAATTATTAGGTCATTTCGGACTAGTGAATTGTAAGCAATGGAATACGTTTGGTAAGGACTTGTAGTTTTCGGGTAATTTTTTTTTTTTTTTTTTTTTTTTTTTTTTCATCCCAATCATCGATGATTTTCTTATAGGATCGGGCGAGCCGGTCTATAAAGGAAAATCTATAAAAAGCGTTTGGCAGTTAAGGTAGAAAAACATCGCGTGAATTATGAGAATCGATAGCCGTGACCGTTACAATCGAAGGCGACGCTATCGTTATAAATCGTTATAAAAGCATTATAAGCCGCAGTCATTCGTAGAAAGCTGTGAGTTATCGAGTTAAGTTTGGTGAATATGCGACGTGGACTTGAAATTCATGAGTAGTAGTAGTAGTAGTAGTAGTAGCAGTAGTAGTAGTAGCAGTAGTAGTAGTAGCAGTAGTAGTAGTAGCAGTAATAGTAGTACGTTTGCCAATGAAATTGCAGTAGCAGCGGCGGCGGCGGCGTCAGCGGCAAGTGGCGTCTGTGGAGGAGGAACAGAAGGAGGTGGTGGAGGTGGAGGAGGTGGAACAGAGAGGAGGATTGATGAGGAATGATAAAAAGCCCTTGAGAGGCCCACCTTAAAAACGTCGGCGAGTTTGTGTTTCCTGGGGTTGTGGACGCAAGCACGGATGATTATGACCATTCTGCCCTCGTGATCGAGCTTCCTCAGGGGCAAAAAGACTCTGAGGAAAGAAGAACGGAAGTATGGGTTAACTGGCTAAGCGGGGGAGGCACTGGTCCCCTCGTTCCTTCTCACCCGAGATTTAGCATCTCCTGCATCTCCGGGAGGAAGGGATCCCGATTGGTGAACCACTCGGGCGACATGGACCTCTGCTCGTAGAAATTCCGCAACTTCTGCTTGGATTTTTCGAGGTCGAACTTGCAGCCGCGCAGGAAGCGCAGGATGAAAAAGTCGTCTGTGGGTCCGTCAAAGATATTATCGCTTGAATTCATTAGGATCGAATCGGGCCCCCGACGGAGGTAGGGAGCGGAGCCGGGGTCGGTATCGGAGGGGGGAGGGAGTTAAAAGTATTTATTAGAGAGAGAGAGAGAGAGAGAGAGAGAGAGAGAGAGAGAGAGAGAGAGAGAGAGAGAGAGAGAGACCCGGCCCGCCGGTCCGAAGAAGGCCGTCATCCTCCTCTCTGTCCTGGTCGGATTATCAATCGTCACCTAGATCGTGGGCGAGGTCGCCGAGCTCGGGGAGCCATTTTCTGATCTCCTCGATGAACTGGGCCCTAAGCGGCTCCTCCGGTTCGTTCAGATACGCGGCCGCGAACTCCTTTTGCTCGGCCGTGAGTTCGGGTATTTGGCCACCACGACTGCTATCGCCGACGCCGCCCATCCACTCCTCGCTCATGTCGACGAGCGTGTGAACGATAACCGCAAGACGAGACGAGCCAACGTCGCGCGCTTAACCAGTCCTCCACCTATCTCCGGGCCAGGGCCGTATGCGTCAACGCCGGTGCCCCGGGCCAACCTTCTTTTCACAGTCCCGCCGGCTTTTAGTTTTGCAACATCGATTGACCCAGCTCCTGTCGGTCGTATTCCTCGCCCTTACCGATTTCCTCGTGACTCTGGACTCCCCTCGTCAAACACTATCGGCCTGCACTCACTTTTTTTCATAGGTAAATTGTATTGGCAACACTGAAACTTCTGCTTCCACATCGCCGAAACACGAGCGAGTGGGTACTTTTTTTTTATAAGCCCGCCTTACCCCACAAATTACTCAAATAGACATTTCCAGCTAATCAAACTCCGTTACAACTGTAATTCCAATGTACGAAAAGATCGTTTCGAAAGAATGATATTTCAAGGTCAGTTATTCGAACGCGGTGCAAAAGAAAGAGGCACACGTTATACGTCTGCCGAGGAGTGTTTTAATTTTATTTAACAAAGCTCGCAATTAGTCACGTAAATAAATCACTCGGTTTATATGTTGTTCCAACTAATACCAAGACTGCCTGTCTGCCTGCCTGCATACATACGCTTTCGCGTATAAAGAAAAAAAAAACACCCACGCCCACACCCACACACACACACAAACACAAACACAAACACAAACCAAGTTCTTCCAACGATAAGAAGAGTATTATTGTTATTACAACTATTATTAATATTGTTGCTGCTACTGCTGCTTTGTATGATGAGCTACGTGCAGTAAAGCTTTATACAGTTAAGAAGAAATATAGTAAGAAGGAATAAATGGATGGTGGCGGGGATCGAGTTATCAACTATTATAATTACTTTACTCTAGGTCAGGGGGATTATCAATGCACGACTTTTATGTCATCTCCTTATCAATTCAATGATATCATTTCCTCCATAGCGAGCATGTATGCAGCCGCCCGTGCGTATGTGTGTCAAGATACTGAAAAATATATTTGTACCTTCATTTTTTTCTTTTTTACAAACAAAAACTTTGTATAATTGTATAAATAAAACAATAGATTTATTAAAATATCTATAAAAAGCAACTCCAATGATTTATGCAAATTTTTTTATATCGTGGCCATTGCAATTTAGTGATTTAAAATATACATGATATCGCTAAGAGAAATTTTTCACTCTCCTTCAATGTCAAAAGTGTCTCTCATTCATGATTTTAATCAAATTATCCCAGCTTTATTATTTAAAATATAATCATTTGCGTATTTATATAAATAATATAATATAATTTTACATACACAATTTCAAATGTAATTAATTTTTATAGAAATTTTAGCGACTTTTTATCATGCTAATAATATAACGTCATCAGTGTGAATATTTATATTTTCTATATTAATACGCAATATATAAATAATTATAAAATTAACGCCAAATCAGAAGAAAAAAAAACGTATAAAATTTTTTAAATATAACTCTCTAGTAGAATAAGTAGTATAAGAGCATTAACATAATAGACACTTAACACCTGCAATTTCTTTGATGAACTGATAAGATATTGAGTGGTATAAGATTTTTTAAAACAATGTATTATTTTCGTATTAGTATAAATTTGTAAAAGATAAAAATTTTAACTAAAAAGTAAGACTTACCTTTGACTTACAAATGGCACATTTAATAAATAATTACATTTTTTTCAAATTATAAAGGAATACGTTATACACGACTGCAGTGTAATATGTATTGTTATGAATACGTTGCATACATTCAAATATTTCATTACGTATGACGTATGGAGTAAATATTTTTATTATTTTATATTTTTGGAAACTTTATTCTTTCGATGTTTTAAAAAAAACTCGTACAGTATACGGTATTGTATATATTCAAGGATATCCTATTTATAAAAGTAAAAAATTCTTTGATTCCTGAATGTCGAAACTACCGAGGTATAAAGCGATTTTAGCTTTGAATCTTCTCTATAAGATATTTTTATAATAATTATTAGATCAACGAATAGATTACGTATTTGTAATTTAAAAATTAAGAATACAATTTTTAAATGAAAGTTTTTATAATTTTTACTATTTTTACTACTATTTTTTATTTTACTATTTTTATTATTTTATAGTTTTTATAATATATAACCATAATAATAATAATAATAATAATAATAATAATAATAATAATGAAAATAATAATAATAATGAAAATAATAAAAATAATGGTTAATAATAAACCAAATTAATAACTAAAGACAACGATACTCTATGAATTAACATAATAAAAAAAAAATAAAAAAAAATAAAAACTAATGGAAAAAGTAGATACAAGCTATTTAAATAATACATAAACTTATATTATAAGATAAGTAATTATAAAAATGTATTTGACTATTGAAGAAATACATTCACTAGGTTAATATTCAGATGAACTCTCTAACGTGTAAATACAATGAAATTTGTAAATTTTGTATATTTGATATATGAAGTTATTTGATAAAATCTTATGTCTACGATACTCCACGTAAACATTTGAAACGAAAATCTACGATAAAACTAAAGAACAAATATATAAAAACTTACAAAAAATAACAAAAATGTTATATTATCGCACTTTAATACAATTAGATTTATGTTGAGTGATCGGATACTTGTTTCGCAGCTTTCCGTTCATGATTTCGGTAAGTTTCTTGCAGAGTATGAAGTTGTCTCGAGCTATTTGCTCTTGTCGATCCCTCTCGAACTGCAGCCGTTTCGTGTTGTGAAAAATGTGTGGCCTACGATCAGGTGTTTTCATATTCACTGTCGCTGTCGCCTTACGCACCTGCACTCAACGAATTAAATTTCAACCGATTTCCTTTACTTAAGCCCTGAGTATTTTAATTAATTATTAAGAAGCTCGATTTATTAATTAAACGTTTGAATTACGAAAAAGAAAAAAAATTCAAGTTCACAATGCATTTTTAATACTTGCTTACTAACTTTGCCGAACGTCAATAAAACAGTGTCTTTAATAATTAGATCCTATATAAGTAATTAATTTTTATTTCACCGATTAGAAGCTTTTGTAATTTAACTATTTTGTCCAATAAGAATGAAATAATAGAGTATATCGTTTGTTTCTGATAATTCTGAATAACGATAATTACGATCCCTGAGCTCTGCGTCATTATTTTATAATGTATAATCATAAATTATTATTGATATTATAATGTCTTCGTTGCTATTCAATTGGGCGCGCCATTATTATTCCAAACAGCTACGGACTTCGTAACGAATACTATTAGAATTCGGAATAATGAAGTTTAAATTCATCGAACAATCTTATCGAGGTGTCAATACCTTTATCCACCGATTACGTGATAAGGGTTTCTTCGATTAATCTGATTATAATTATTTGTTGCAACAGAGGGTAAGAAAGTCTTATAGCACTACAATGGAATTAATGACTAGCAGTCAATCTTCAATTTTAGTAAGTGGATTTAATGAATTTTACATGCACGTTAACGCAATCCACTTAAATGTTACCATGTAATTAAAATTTAACCGTTTGTTGTATAAATGTAAAATGCGAGTATAATAAGTAATAAGTAGAAAGGTATAATTGAAGCAGTACATTGACTTGAGCGCTAAATGATACGTATAGTTAATGTAATAAATAAATAATCATCTTGCCTTTGAGCGATGCTCCTCGTAGATACGTTGATCCCATACGTAAACATCTGTTTTGCAATTTCGAGAAGTTATAGGGCGGAAGGACATTCTCTTAACAATGTGTATTCGGTACAAAGTGAGACTACCTAGCGAACTTAACTAACTACTCGGTTTGTTCGATACGCCCCAAACTCATTCGATCGTTTCTTTGACAACGAGTAAATAGGGAGAACTTTTCTTTAACGCGTAAACTACTGTTTCTACTTACCATTGCTTCGAGTCGAGAAAATGGAACACGTATCGATGTAATTAAATTACATCGAAATTCAATTAGTAATAGTAGTAGTTTATCATATTGAATAATTTTTAAATATATTCAAATGCATAAGAAAATTGTAAAATTGCCTATCACCTGTAATATATTGAATTCTTATTATTTTCTTTAATCATTCTTCTGTTTATGTTATTCGATAACTGAAAGAACCGTGATAATTCAAGTGCCAGCGATGATAAAAGCATCTTAAAAACGATATAAAAGAAAATTTGAAAATTACCATACGTTCGGTATATTCACCTATCATTAAATTTGTATATTTTTGGCCTCATCAGAGAGTGTAAAGCTATGAAAAGGGCATTTCAATTAATGTTTTAAATAAAGGGTGGAAAAACGTCTTATCCAGGTAAATTAATAACATTTATAATTACACGTAGAATTATAATTGCAGATTAAAATTTTTAAAAAGTGTAGAAATATATAGGAAGGGTAAAAATTTTAATAAATGACTACATTAATTAATGTGTAAGAAGTTTTATATTCTATAATACATTATTAGATGAAAAATAGGGCTTAAAGACAAACGGGAAATATCTCAGTTGTTAGCTTTTCTGAAACTCTATCAAATACTAAACTTTAAATTTGACATAAAATTCTTTATGTCAAATCCAATATATTTGTTGCCTAAAACGTCTAAACACCAATTTATTTATTCGTTTCGTGAATGTTAATGCCAAATTAATTTAGCGAGAATAAAGTATCAAAAAATGTAAAACTTACTTATCAAACTCCTACTTATCACGGCATGTACGTTTAGTTAAAATTTTCTAAAAAATTTCTCAGTCCGTATTCCGTCATCTAGTGCCACGGTCGATAATTCAGCGTAGACCTTAAAAAGAAAAGTCGGTAAGTGCAAAGAGATGTATTTGGTGCGTGAAAGCTAAAGGTAATTGAAATCTACTGTACCAACAGCCAACATTAACCTTAAGAGTAAAATGTATATATACATACGTTATATGAATGCATATATATATATGTGTGTATATATATATATAGCCAAAACTACATAGCTTATTAATTGCTTTGTTATTAATTTTAAAGATAAATAATTTAAGATCAACTTTTTTTTAGTAATCTTATGATAATAGTAATTATAAATAAAGGACTCAAATTGAAATATGAACACTATTGTCAAAGTAATAACAATTTAAGAGCGTAAGTAGTAAGTATATCTATTTGTTTTAATTATCGATAATTACAGTTATACAGATATATAAATTAGTTTATACTTCTGGTTGCGATAGCTCCTGCTTCGTTAAAAAAAAAAAAAAAAAACAAAACAAAACAAAAAAAGCTCATTGATACTTGTTCATTGGTCGTATGTATTTTTCGATTTTTCATAAAAAATTAGCTAGATTGCTGTACTGGATTGTGTATTTGAGATGTATAACAATGGAGCGGCAGGTAGCCTTAGCCAAATACTGGGTCGCTAGTAAAAAATGGCCGAGGGCTGGAAGAATTAATAAACCAGAAGTGCTGAATGCGTTTATGTACTAAAGGACAGTATAATGTCCAAGGTCTCGTCCATCGTGATGGGTTGGTCTCCTCGACTTCTTTTTTTTCTTCCTATTCTTTCATTGATATATCCAAGAGGGGCAAAATAAGTAGGCGTATCTTTCGTATACGTGACCCCTCGACCCCACCCCGACTATTCGCCGGCTTAAAAATTATTCCCGCTATATTTCACATTACTATTTTATTTATAAAGCTACTCACAAACAGTCGAATTATTTTCAAATACAAAGTAGCTAAAAGAATTTAAAAACTAATTTTAAAAAATACTAAATGTTTGTCGGTTTATGGCACTGCACGTGTCTCCGTGTTCTAAAAATCCTTTAAAAAAAGAAGGAAAGAAAGATAAAAAGAAAGAAAGAAAGAAAGAAAGAAAGAATGGGAGAAAGGAAAGAAAAAATCAAGCTAACCACAATTCGTGATAGTAAATAAAAAAGAGTGTCACGGGATTCGAGGTAGAATTTGCGTGAAGGATAGCTCGGCGCGAGTGAGTAAATTAACCGCATAATGCCTCAGCTCTAAAATAAAAACAATTGTATGATTTATTTAAATACGCAACGCATTCGATTCTTATAATAACAAAGTAACTCTTTCTCTCTCTTGCGTACAGTAAATGCAAAATGCATTTGAACTGACGTTCTGTAATTACAAACACGGCTGCGTGCGTTTCAAATAATTCATAGCGATTAAACGAAAGCCACCGAAGAATACTTTTTAATATTATAAAGCAAAGAAAAGAAAGTAAATCGCCATTTTAACGGATTATTATATCATTATTATACATGACTGTGTTTTTATTTCTATGAACGTATTTGTATAATACATCTACTGGCTTTTATACATAATGGTCAACAAACTTTAAATCGGTGTTTGTGCTTTTTTATTATAAAAGACAATGAAAAAGAATACGTTACGAATTGATTAGATATAAGTGGTGACGAGTGGAGTAGGACTTGCTTTATCATATCTTTTATCGCGGAGAAATGAAGGGCCGCATTTTCGCAGCCGCTCCGCAAGGCTAAAATACATGCGTAATATAGGGTAACAAAGGGTGTGTACGGTGGAGGGGACAAGTAAAATGAATTGCGAGAACATTCGTTGGTCGGCCGGCGTAATGTCATATACAATCGACGAGCGTCATGCAATATAAATCAGAGAGAAGATTTTTACTTCTGTATTCTGTGTTCTGAGAAGAAAAAGGAGGAAAAACAAAAAAAAGAGTAGTAGTCGCCGAAAGCTGTATTAATAGTAGTAGTAGTAGTAGTAGTAGTGGTGGTAGTAGTAGTAGTAGTAGTAGAAGTAGTAGCAGTAGTAGTAGCAGTAGCAGTAGTAGCAGTAGCAGTAGTAGTAGTAGTAGTAGAAGTTGTAGCAGTAGTAGTAGCAGTAGCAGTAGTAGCAGTAATAGTAGTAGTGGTAGTAATAGTAATAGTAGTAGTAGTAGTAGTAATAGTAGTAAGTTGTAGTAGTAGTAGTAGTAGTAGTAGTAATCGTTCCTCATGGCATCGAGTAGAATAATGTTTAATGAAGGAAGTTCGTACGGAGGAACCACACCCCCACATTGTCCATTAGGACGAACGATAGCGTAGTAGGCATGAAGGATGGATATGGCTCATGATGAAAATTAAGCCTCTTACGTTACCGGCTCCCGGCCCTCCCGAGCTCTCCCGACGATTTTGCATCATTAATGACTAGACCTTTTCTCCGGAATGGCCCGAGCCGCTTCTCCAATCCAACGAGAAATTTCACTGCTTTGCCAGTGCTTGGCCTTCCAATGTTCCATGGGCTCTGCCCATGTAATTATAATGTAAATGTCGGACCTCCATCCACCCACCCACCCACCTTCACCTACTACTGCTACTGCTACTGCTACTGCTACTGCTATTACTGCTACTTCTACTACTACTACTACTACTACTACTACTACTACTACTACTACTACTACTACTACTATATATGCTACTTCCTCCGCCGTGTGCGTTGCCCCGTCCCCAACCCCAGTCCCACGAGTCCGAGTCCAGGTCGGCCATTATTCCTTAGAACGATCCTTTAGGACGATAGTTAGGGCTTATCGTAGGAGAAGAGGACGCCCTATAGGCTCTTTATACTGCTTGCTACCCAGTCCCTCTGTGTACGGGCCCTCCAACCTCAACCACGACTTCTCCCATTGACCCTCGTCAATAGGAAACTTTGAATATCCATTTGTTCAGATAACCGCTCGATTTCCCCAATTTCTTTGGATTTTTCTAAATTTCACTCAATTTCGTGCAGTCGTCTCAATGGATAACCAATCTCGGAGTAACTGCCGGGGTTATCGAGGGTGGCTTGCTGGGGCGAGTCGGCCCGTCCCCTCCTCGAGAAAGCTCTCGATTTAAAAAAATCCGCATTTTATCGCGACCCCCGCCCCCATCACTCCCCCCGCCGGATAGATACTACACCACTAATCTTATATTTAGAGCCTTAGCAACCGAACCGCCGCGGGAAATTGACGTGATAGCACCGGGTTGAGTATAATCTCTGCGGGGATTTTCTCTCCCCGATCAAAGAAAAGCGATTAGCCTCTACGGAACGCTGACAGAAGCCATGAGGGAGGAGAGGTCGGTGTTCCGTCCGAGCCCCCGGGGCTCAACGTTACGCGTCCTTGAATATCGCGCCACTGACGGGAGCCACGCCACTCCACCCTTACAAAGAGTTTTCCCTGCCCGCGGATCATTCGCACCTCTACGCAAAGACGTGGCCGTGCGTTAATCACCAGCCACGGAAATTCATTCGAGTGTAATATAGCAGCCACGCGAATTCCCGTGAAAGCCTCCTTAAACGGGAACGTAGTACGAGGATATCCTCCCGGCTTTTCATTAAGGATTTACTCCTCGTCATACCGAGTTTACTCACGTCCGTTTCCGCGCTCGCAACTCACCTTTCCCAATTACTCGCTTAATGCAAAAACTCGAATGGCTCTCTCTCTCTCTCTCTCTCTCTCTCTCTCTCTTCGACTACGTATTGCGTGTATTAATCACGACTAGGGATGTACATTTAAAAAGAAGAAGAGGAAGAAGAATAATCATTTACAATTTCGAATACAAGTTGTAGTCTCCAGTACATGGTTATTTACTCCCTAAATATACTTTCTAAACGGTCCCTCTTGCCGAGCCGCAGTAGCAATATTTTGAGTATTTTGAGATATCCTTCCTCCAACAAACAGACGTTGAAACTTTAGAATTTTCGAAAGCTTTCGAAATTTTATGAGCTCGGCCAGCTGTATGGAAACGCGGCCCGTCGTAAACTCAGGTAAAAGACTTTGTCATTACATATACTTTATGGCCAAATAATAAATTATTCAAAATAGTTTAAAATCTATAATTAACTCAACGATACGTTTTTACTTATCCATAGAGGAACTTTACGATTTTTTATTATCCCAAGTACTTGCCCACTGCATTAATTCCTATTAATATGCCTAATAAACACTTTTACGTTGTAAAAAGACCAGGGAATGTAGCGCGTCAACGTATACTCGGGATATAATCATAAGCTTATTTAATACTATTCTCTTCTCCTCTTTTCTCGTAATCACATATTATTCGCAATAGAGATACAAATATTGAATACTACATGTGAGCTTCGGATTAATTTTATATGCTAATAGTCCGTATTGTACGAACACGGCAACGTTCTACGATCTCGTTTAAAGTCGCTCAAACCGCAATGCTTTTCATTTCAAAACGCAATAAAGTACATTATAAATGAATTCAACGTTTCTTGCATTAAAAAAAAAAAAAAAAAAAAAAAAAAAAAAAAAAAAAAACAGAAAAAAAAGGGAAAGAAAAAAAAAGATAAAAAAAGAAAACGTTTTGTTAAATAAAAAAGTATTTTAGGGGTGAAATTGAATCGTATACTTCCGTATGATTTACATTTTACAAAGCCAAGGTAAATCGGAAAATAATAAAAAGGAACCGTCGAACGAGATCGAATAATAGGATACATACGTTACGAATAAATCGTAAAAAAAAAGAGGATCGACGAAAATCTCTAGATTACCAACAAAATATAACGCCCCCATCGAGCCTTCAAGAAAAATAAGCTCTCATTTACAAAATACTATCATTACTTCATTGTAATGAAACATCATTAAAGTAGAGCATTTCGAACCTTTTTTCCTAAATGTATCCATCACTTGTGCAGTTTACATTTAATAAACGAGATAATGTCGGTAAACTGAAATTTTATAGATTAAGTTGAAGGATTTATCGAGCCTATTTTAAGGCTCCCGGACGAGCAATCACGCAAACTATACTTTGCAACTATAATTGTTTTATTCGGAAAGCAGAGATGAGCTTTGGAATATAAAAAATCTTTAGAAAACGTAATTATTATTTTTCTTTTTTTACGATATAAATGAACTATTACGTCTATGGGTTACTTTGCTGCTCGAATCGAATGCTCAAATACTTTATTCAAGTACTCATTTCTCTAATAGTAAAGGCATATAAAATCCACTTATGCAAAAAGTTATAATTTCATAATAATTTAATACTACGTTTATCAAATTGTATTAAAAGCATTAGAAATTTAATGGAAATTTAATACTTTTTATGTTATGTTTAATGTCAATTTTATACTCGATTGCGGACATTGGCTTATATTATAAAGGCAAGTGTTAAAATAAAAAAATGAAAGTTAGAACATCGAAGAGGACATTTAAAAAACATAAAGATTATTTATATTACAATATCGTTAGCCAAGTAGATTTTAGGCTTAGCCCCTCTGTATGGAAGTAATTAATCGTCAGTACGAAAAATCATTAAAAGCATTTTTAACATTTAATAGTGCAAAGAAGAAAAAATTAAAGCAAGGTGGGACGGGAAGGGCGTGGAGGGGAGGGGAAGGGGGGTCGGGGTGGGAGAGAGATAGAGAGTTTAGTGGAAAATGAGCGAGTGGCAGAGATGATGACGGAGGAAGAATGAGTGGAGGAGCAATGAAATCTATTGGCTCATAAGGGGTCGCTAAGATCTTAATCCTGACAATGATGTTTTCAAAAGGATCAGCGATCCATTCGAGTGGGACGGGGATGGAAGGGGGGAGGGCGAGTTGGGGAGGGTGATGGGGATGTGTATAAAGGAGAGGCTGGAGATAAATCGTAGGAAATATAAGAGAGTCGAGCATAGGCCGGATATAAGTGGATAAAAGGAAAATGGGAAGGGGAAGAAGAGGAAGAAGCTGACTGGAAAGATGGTGGACTCTTTTCGTAGCGCATACGCATACGGGGGTAAACAATACACGCACATCTAAAGAGCGTGCGGATGGAGCGGTAGTGGTATCGACTACGTTTTTGCAACGTTTTTGCTCTAATTTGCGGCGAAGCGAGCCGCTGTTTAACGAGCGAAGGCGGCAAAAACAACGATTGTCAGTATTCAGCGGGCCCGCGGTGTTCCCATAATATTCACAATAACTATAATTACAACTAATTCGACAAAGTGGATGATGAATCCCTGAACGTATCATCGTCGGGTTAATGTCATTCCGTTGAACGTGCATTAGCCACGCTTCTCCATAACGACTGGGAGCTTCTTTAATTAATGAATAGGCCATAGCAGCGGTACGAAGTGAGCGCTGCTAATGCGTTTTATTAAGAGAGCAAGAAGAGTTTGGGTGCGAGGGGGGAGCGTCTGCTGGAGGAGCGGCGCTGTAAAATTACCCTCCTCAAGTAGTATCGAGGTAGGCCGACAGTTGTAAATGTAAGCTGCGGTTCTTTATAAGCCATATAACTCGAGTATGGAATTAAAGTTTGCAAAGAAAACAATGGTTAACGAGTCAGGAGGACCACGATACCATAAGTAATAAGTGCCGGAGTATTAATTCTTTAGGAGGCGGAGGGGGAGGGAAGGGCGTTTATTAAAGCTAAGCTAGGGTCGACCTAAGGGATCCAGCGAATGTCGAGCGAGGCAGCGGCTACTTTAACGAGGAGCGAGATAGGAGCGTTCGATCGAAAATCCAAGAGAGAGAGAGAGAGAGAGAGAGAGAGAGAGAGAGAAAGAGAGAGCGTGAGAGCATTCGATCGAAAATCCGAGGGAGCGCGAGCGCGATATAAATGGCCGATAGTGTTGTGTTATTGGGGTCGGCGGTCGGCGATTGGGGATCAGCCGAGGGGGGGGGGAGCGAGGCAACGAGGAAGCGAAGGAAAAATGCGTTGGCGATCGTCGCGGTCGAAGAGATACAATGAAGCGCGGGAGAAAATAGAGGAGGGATGTTGAACGAGGAGGACGTCCCCTCGGCTTGGTTGGCACCCATCGGGCTCCGGGCGTCTCTTATTATACATTGAATTCCGTAGAGTCGTGTATGTCGGGACAAGGCTTATTATCATCGTGGAAAAAGGAGCGAGCCGGGGGCCCTAGTGGGGCGTACGGGTGGCGGGGGGATGAGACGTAGAGGGCAGATTGCGCATAGCCGGGCTCCGGAAATAGTTGGCCGAGGGTCACCCGGGTCGCCGTCGGTACTAAAATCGCCGCCTCTGACGTGGGGGGAGGGGGCTGTTGGGGTGAACCGGTGAGGGGCAGGGGGGAGAGAGAGTTTGCTTGTGGGCGACCGGCGAGGGGGTGCCCCCGTGGGTGGGAGGGGGGAAGGGGGGACGTGCACGCGAGGTTGAAAAAGGGAAAGCGAGGAGTGGCCAATCGGAGACCGGGCGAAAATTTATCGACCATTCGAGTCATGCTAGAACTTTACACGCTCCGACACCCAGCTGTTCCTTCCTTCTCATGTCACTGCTTCACGTTCGCAACAATCCCTGACTCCCGGCCGGGCTTCGTCGCCGCTGTCCGCTTCGGTGTATCCCGCGATACGAGCAGAGGAGTTTTCGCCGGTAAAAGCGGGAATAAGTGGGACGGAAGGAGGCTGCTGCGCGCATTTCTTTGATTAATAATCGGATGGCTTTGCATCACGCCATGTTGAGCCGTGTAAAGATGGTGAGAATGGCGAGAATGGCGAGAATGACGAGAATGGCGAGAATGGCGAGAATGGCGAGAATGGTGATAATGGTGGGATGGGGATGGAGGAGCTTAATATTTTAAGGCCGACTGACTCAGACTTATTGTCTCTCTTATTGCGAGGGAGACTGAAATCTCTCACGGCTTCGCGTTTAATTTGCCAAAGTACGACGAGACTCGCGCTGTTTCTCTCTCTCTCTCTCTCTCTCTCTCTCTCTCTCTCTCTCTCTCTCTCTCAGTCACTCGTTAATTATGAGTTATTTCTTGCATAGCGAGGCACGGGGCATTAAAGAGTTCTGCACTTACGGTAAAAGGAGTAAAAGGCGCGAGGGTGGAGAAGCCGTTAAGTAAGTAGCAGAAAGGGCGGGAGGGGGAGAGCGAAAAAGTAGCGGCGGCCACACTCGATTATTGGGGCGCCATTAGGAACCGCCGACAGTGTATCCTCTAGCCTGTATCGTCCCCGGGCTAAGAACCGAGCGCGTATAGATGAAAAGAGAGAGACAAAGAGAGAGAAAGAGAGAGAGAGAGAAAGTGAGAGAGAGAGAGAGAGAGAGAGGAGAGAGAGAGATCTCGGTCGTGGAGGGCAGGTCGCTCGAGTAGTAGTCGGTGCTAGCAAATCTTTGTCGAGTCAAGAAAAAAGCTTGAGGAAAAGGAGTTACGTAGCTCCCTCCATCGAGGTGGGCTGTCCCCATCCCCACCAGCGGGTACTTTAGTGGAGGGTGGGCGAGTCGTCAGCGGCCGCCGCGGCGGCGGCTTCGGTGGCTTCGGTGGCCGTGGTGGTGGCCGTAGCGGTGGCAGCGGCGGCGGCGGCGGTGGCGACGACGGCTGCAGCGGCGACGTCGGCGGTGGTGATGGTGGTGGTGCTAGCGGTAGCCCTAGTGGCGGCGACTCGTGGCGGGAGCTGCCTGTTGGACGGCGGGGGGCGGCCGGGCGTACGAGCCGAGGGCGTGTCTCAAGTCTCAGGCGGTGTCGGATACTCTGCTTGATTCCGATCCTCGTTTAGCTCAGTCTACGGCTGTTTGTCGCGGCGTTAGCGCGTACTCGAGGCCTCGGCGCCGCATGACTCTCAGTGTTCTGGCGTGACGAGCCGTGACCCGTCCACGTCCACGTCCACGTCCTCGTCCTCGTCCTCGGCCACGTTCTCTTCAGTTAATTACCGTCGTATCCCGTTTAGCCAAATTAGAAAAAGAGAGAGAGAGAGAGCGACTACGAAATTTTAGTTGAGGGAGGCATCGAAGCTTGCTGGTCATGATGATGCACACGATGAGCGAACACGGGGCCGGGCCCCTGGGTGTCGGGGTCCTACCCTTCGACGGCATGGGCATTTACGAGCAGCAGAGGCCGCGACTCGTCTTCAAGATGCCGCGCGTCGTACCCGACCAAAAGAACAAATTCGAAAACGACGAGCTCTTCAGGAGACTCAGTCGCGAGAGCGAGGTATGTCCTTAACGCTCCACTTAACACTTAACGTTAGTCCCTCCTTTCCCGCTAAATGTCTCACTATGCGCGCGCTTCTCGGACTCAGTCCGACGGAGCGCCAGGACGATTCGGCCAATCTCGGTAGGTTCCGGCACTCCTGAGCACTTGTCGCCGGCTCTTGATTAAGCCATTACAATGTCGACATCCCCTCGACCCCATGAATTTTCACCGAATTCTCCAAATTTCATATTAAAATTACATTACCTTTACGAGAGGCCAAATTCTTTATTGAAGATATTCTTCTTATGAACAATGTATTATTCCGCCTCGGTTCCGCATAAAACTTACACGAATATTTTGCGTTTCGTATCAAATGATCCAAAAACGACTTTCACCCACTACTCCGTGACTTTTCTTTTACGCAATACTAGTAATCAGAGTTAATTATTCAGAAATTAATATATACTTTTTGATGGGAATACTAATTAACGATAGATCCGCATATCGTTATAACTAACATTTATTTGTGAATGAAATTGTACCGCCAGAAAAAATTTAAAAAGCTTTGATATGTTTTAAAATAGGGAGGCTTTTAAAAAAAGAAGTAAAGAAAGTTCAATTTAAAAATGAGGATACGAATCAAATTGAATCAAATCAATCCTTAAAAATCCATTCCTTCTGCAGATTATACATATTTATTTGTAATAATGATAAATTACGTCAATGTCAATTGTCTGGCGAACAAATTGGACAAATTAGAGAGGCTTTTGTGGAAGAGACACACATTGTTGAGAAACTGGGTGACCAAGATGTCGGTTGGAATGGTGGAGGAGGAGGGGGGAGGGGCAGAGGGAGAGGAGGAAGCACGTATTTTAGTGATTTCGTGACAATCGAGGGGTTTTGTTTTTTTGTTTTTTGTTTTTTTTTCTTTTAATAACTGAAGGGTAGTTCGGTTGGTTGGTTGGTTGGTTGGTTGGAGGGGGGAGGGGGGTTGGTGGTAGTGGTAGCGGTGGAGGTGGTGGTTTGGTGAGACAGTGAGAGGGGCGGGAGAGTGCGATGTAGGATCTCGTGGAGCCTGATAAGCTTCATTATTTATCTGGATCCACAGGTGAAGTACACGGGTTACCGGGATAGGCCGATCGAAGAACGTCAGTTACGCTTCCAAAACGGATGTCGTGAGGGTCATACGGAAATCGCCTTCGCCGCCACAGGGACGAACCTACAGCTTGTCTTCGGTGTCAGCTCCGGAAACTTTGCCGGCGACCCGCGCGAGTGCGACTTCGACAAGGAGCATGGGAAGGTAAGGATCACCGATCAATCAATCCAGCGGATTATCGATATTTACTTGTTATTCTTTACGCTTTACTCGATTGTTCTGGATAAGCATCACCTCCGCGTCTCCCGACGGTGGTGCCTCGTCCTTCCCTTGATACGCCACACTCGATTATTGTGACAATTTAAGCCATCCATACCATAATCTCCGATCCATTATTCCTTAAATCATTATTATTTGTTTTTTGTTGTTTTCTTTTATTTATTTTAATTTAATAATAACGTACGCCGATTGTCGGAAATATTGATTTACATTTTATCTTACCACCTGCTATTCCCTTACTTGACAATTACCACACGATGCTAATCACATTGTAAATCCGGCATTATATTTGTAAATTAAAATATTCTTCGATTCCAAGTTATAAGTGGAAAATTAGAAAATTAAATGTGACGCGTTTGTCTTCAAAAAACAAAACAAAAAAACAAAAAAAATAACAACAAAACAAAAAACAATAACAAAAAAAAAACGAGAGATAAATTCACTATGCGAGAATTGTATTAGAATATCGAATATAGAATATCGAATAGCATTGAATATTTTCAATTTAAATAATTTATTAGCGTGCGGCTTAATAAGCAACTTCACCTTCAGATCGACAAAGTATAGCATTAATTTTACGGAGAGTCATTTAAGGTCGGAAAGAATTGAAAAGAATTGCGTTCTCGTGGATTATTTAGTGAATCCTTCATTGTAGTCGTCGGATAAATAAGCATCGCAGCAAGTAGTTTATGAACTCGTTTAATAACGAAAAGGGAATAATAATGCAATGGCGGTTCCGGCTCGAGATAGGAATTCTGGGATGGGGTTGTGGGTGGATGGGGGAGAAAGAAAGTCGAGGGGAGAAAGTCGCCCTCGATGGCTTGTCAACATTTCAAGTGAGAGAGACAGAGACAGTGACAGAAACAGAGATATATAAAGATGGGGGAGAGAGAGAGAGAGAGAGAGAGAGAGAGAGAGAGAGAGAGAGAGAGAGAGATGATCAAATGAAAAAGTAAAAAGTTATTGGAAGCGAGCGATGTCCGAGAGCGATGCCGTTATCGTGCGCGAGGTCAAGGAGAAAAAGTAAAGTATGCTGCGAGGGGAAGAGGAGGGCAAAGATAAGTGGCTTGGGGTCGGTTAAAAGGGCAAAGAATTGGGTAAGGGTGGAGAAGACGGAAAAAAAATTAGAAATGCAGTCGTGGCTCGAAAACAAAATCTCGAAGAAAATCGAGAGCGCAGTCAATATATCACGGATCGACTGTAAAACCATTTTCCCGAGGCAACGACGTCCGGTCACAACGTCCCCACCCCCTCTACGACCCGCCCTCCCTATCCTTCCTTCTTCCCACTGTGGCGAGCACGAGCCTTGGTGTTTGGGGGCGACCCACCCTCCACAGGGGTTCGGCTTTCTCCTCTGTCAGCACCTCCTTCCTTCTCTTCCTCCTTCCTCCTTCCTCCTTCCTCCTTCCTCCTTCCTCCTTCCTCCTTCACCTATTACTATTTCGGTGCTTCGTCGTGCTTCGTCGTGCTTCGTGCTTCGTACATCGTGCTTCGTACTTCATGCTTCGAATCCTGCTCTCAAACCTCGTCCTTATCCTCATCCTCTCCCTCTCTCTCTCTCTCTCTCTCTCTCTCTCTCTCTCTCTCTCTCTCACACACACACACACACACACACACACACATAGCTTTCGACAACGTCTTTTCGAGAAAGTCGAATTTTACGAGGTAGGCTTTTGTCGACCCCCCCGCCCGACCCGGCCCTATTTCGTGGCGACGCTCCAGTTCGTCGCTTGGGGACGTCCTAATTGGCAGCCGGGTATTGATAGGTACCGTGGGAGGGCAAGGAGGTCCGCTCGTTCGATTTACATTACGCCCGATAATAAAAGGCAGTTTGGACGGAGCTAAGGAAGGAAGGGAGCGAGAGAGAGAGAGAGCAGAGAGCAGAGAGGGCGGAAGAATGAAAGTTTACAACTGCTTAGGAGGTGATAAGACCTCCAGAAAGATCCGAGACGGATATTCGCAAGGGCCACGGCCGATTTCCTCCCCTGTAAATCGAATTTTCTTATAATTGGATTATCCACTTTAAGTGCGGATTAGCCTACACTTGCCGATTTTCTCTTTTGTGCACCGGCACTTCCTCGCCGGAGGCTACCTACCCCCGCCAATTTTGGCACCACCTTTCAAATGTCGGCTTACCTACCTACTATCTATCTACCTACCTACGTACCTATCTACCTACCTACCTACCTACCTATCTACCTATCTACCTATCTACCTACCTACCTACCTACCTATCTATCTACCTACCTACCTACCTACCTACCTACCTACCTACCTACCTACCTACCTACCTACCTACCTACCTACCTACCTACCTACCTACCTACCTACCGCCGACTTTATCTTAACTTAACTTAACTTAACTTAACTTAACCTGCGTATCGTCTCATCTTGTCTCGTTTCGGCCAGGACTTCATAAATCTTAAGATTCCAAGATCGAGAGCTGCAGCTCCCTACAATAATAACAATAATAATAACAACGTGCCCTTGACATTGATCGAACCTATTAAAGCTTTTATGGCCAAGTCCTCATAAGTTACATTCGTTCAAACTTTTTCATAATTATTACCAACTGCAGAACTCATTTAAGGCAACTCCTCTTTCCACGCCTTTAACACCCCCCACCCCCATCCACCCATTCCCGTTTTTTATCACTCAATCTCTTTTGTATGGCGACTACATTGAAAGTTAAAAAGTTATTATCTCTGGTGAATAGAATATTGCCACTTACAAGTATTATTTTTTTTTTTTTCTTTTTCTTTTTCTTTTTTACATCAGTTTAAAGAGAAGAGAATAATGAAAAGGAGACATTTAGATAAGAGCGAGTCGTCGTTTCGCTCCATCGAACGTCCTCTTCTGCTTCGTAAATACTGCGACTGCTCTCGATTTAAAAACTATGTAAATTATTATCGATTTTCAATTGTAAAAGAAACAGTTATTGCCATCGCAACAGTTCCCAATGGTTAAAGGCGCATATAAAAATAAAAAAAGAAAAAAAGAAACAAACAAATAATCAATCGAGTTCATTGGGGATAGTGATGCGACCTTTCGTTCGCGAGCTTTTTTCCTTTTGTTCAATTTGACCGTGGCAAGCAATATGCGGGAAAGAGAGAGAGAGAGAGAGAGAGAGAGAGAGAGAGCAGGCAAATCGAATCGATGATAGCAAATGACCCTTAGTTTCGATTAGGTAAGCTTTTCGGTAATGAAGGAAAGCGATCGATCGTCGGTTCGGGATGTGAAATTTCTCGCGGCGAGGGCGGACATTGGCGCCTGCGCGCACCCCTGTTGGCGAAATTGTGGACGAGACTACTTACTCTAGCTCTGCATGGGGCATCCGACTCTCTCTCTCTCTCTCTCGCTCACTTCGCCTCCGCCTCCGCCTCGGCCTCCGCCTCCGCCTCCATCTCCACCTCCGCCTCCCCCGATCTCCCGAGCCCCCTCCGACCCCCGCCCCCCAATAAACCCCCACCCCACTGCAGGGGTCCGATGCCACGCGACTCGTGGCGGAGAGCAGACACCGGCATCGAAACGGCAGCAGTCGCCATCGCGATCGATACGACAGCTCGACGCTTCACCGCCATTTTACACGGACCAGTCACGGCGCTCCTTTCGGACGGAAAAAGAACGCGGACGCGTTTTTTCGCGTAATTAAACAATCGAAAGTCGCCGCGTCTTTTCGCATCCGCAGTTCCATTGTCAACCAAAGTTGGACATCTTATCGTAAAGGAGGTAACGACGGAGCAGACTCTCGGCTCTCCGACGGCCTGACCACGTACTATTATTACTTACATTTACAAATAAAAGGCTAATTGTTCACAAGCCGGACGAGTATTAGCTTGAAATTGACGGTTTAGATTTCCAACAAAGAATAATAGACTCATTTGAGGAAAAGCTTATGATCTATTTACTTTACACGTATTATATAAGAAGGATTAGTCAAAGCGTGGAATACGACGTGCGAGGGTAGGAAAAGTTTTAGGATTTGGATAGTTGAGGCGAGAGGAGAAGGACTGCGTAAAGTGAGTGGTTTAAGGAGGGTGGGTGAGAAGGCAGGGAAGGATAGAGAATGGTAGGGAAGGGTGGGTGGGGAGGGGAGGGTGGAGGAACGAGGAGGACACGCGAGGTAAAAATCAGCAAATGGCTCATATTGTAAGGTGCCACCACGGGTACAAAAAGGTAGAGGAATAATCGAGAGCGAGAGAGAGAGAGAGAGAGAGAGAGAGAGAGAGAGAACGCAGAGGACTGTATAATTTATTTGTGAATAAGCAGCGGATATATTTACGTGACTCTTCACAACAATCAGAGCTTAGAGGAGAGCGCCGGTAGAGCCCGTTTATTACTTATTAGAGCCCCTCCCGGGCCATATGCTCACTGAGAAAGACGGCGAGGAAAAAGGAAGCCGGCAACGAGGAGCTTAGAAGGAGAGAGCGAGCGTCCACGGGTCCTCGGCAATTTGAACCAATTAGCACTTTGGGATCCTGCCAGATGCCGCTTTCCTCCTTCGAGGAACGATGAGAACAGGCCGCCTCAGAGAGGCTGCTGCTCTCCCTCCCACCGGTCATAAATCTCTCTAGGAATACTTTGCACAGGCGCGTGTTGGGCGCGATGGATGCATTTTCCCTCTTCCGACCTACAGAGGTACTCCTTTTCAATCGGTCGTCTCTCTCTCTCTCTCTCTCTCTCTCTCTCTCTCACTCGCTCGCTCGCTCTCTTTTACTCACTTTCGTACTCCTCGAGCTTTGCTTTTGTCCTTGCGCCAAAGATAGTCTCCGAACTCTATATTTTGACATCTACCAAGCGGGTGTCCTAGCTCAAACGGCGAAAGAGAGAAGGGGGGGGGGACAGCTTCTAACCTCGCAACGTGATACCCTCTAGAAACCATTGTTATTAATACATTTTCACTAGCATGTTCCCTTAGCGAAAAAAGATAGATCTAAACACCGACAGGGACGCCGACGGAGACGCCGACGCCGATGCCGACGGCTACGTCTCCGTTTCCTCGAGCACGTGCTGCTGCTGCCGCTACCTCCCTTCTTTAATTGACTCCTGGAAATATCCAGTCGCCTTGCATTCGTCGTTGCCAGTCTTTCTCTGCAGCAGAGCATAATCCGCGAAATGTGGAAATAAATGGGTGAAGGAGAACGGAAAGGACAAAGGGAGAGAAATATCCTCCCCCAAAATCTGAGCATACGACCTTGGTTTCGTTAATTACTGGGAAAAAAAGGTTTCCGCTCCCGGAAACAGACGAGCCCAGCCTCGTGCGGCTTGTATTGCATATCGGACATCATCCCCTGTCGGGGCCGACAAAGCGCGAATCAATGCACTCGCGCGGGACGTCGGCGAGCCGCTTTACGGGAAGAACGAGCGGCAGGGGGCGGAGGGAGCGGAAGAGTGAGCGGAGGGAGAGTGGAGACGAATCGCGAGGACAATGGTATCGGCGGAGAATAGGATCCACGTGCGCGCGTTAATTGCTCGCGATCCTCGTGCGCGATATACCCGAACTTATCGGGGCACGCGCGAATAATCGTGGTGCCGTCTGAACAGCCACTGCCCCCTCTACCCTCCCCGGGCACTCTAGAGCCAAGGACAATTAGTGCACGAGAGTAGGAGCGGCGAAGCCTCGGCAAGGAAGAGTTCCCGGGTGACAGACAGTATCTATCGCCCGACTAATTGGCCAAATTCCTCTCCTCGTGTAATAACAATACGATCTAATGGAGGATCTATCAAGCTCGAGGGACGGAGGTGGTGGTAGCGGAGTTCCTGAAATTCCCGAGGACACCAGGACTCCTCGAGGCTCCGCTCGTATTATCGGAAGCTAGAGAGGAGGTGGGTGCCGCTGGCGTAGACTCGGCATTCCAGGGAAGAAGCCGCGTCCGACGTGGGGAACGTACTTCTCCCCTCCCCGCCCCTCCCTCCCTTCCTACCATCGTACGTTAAAGCTGAGCATACGTCGACGCAATAATCGCTCTCGGCTGCACCGTAAATTGAATCCGAATAAAATTGACGACGACGACGACGACGACGACAATGACAATAATTCCAACAATAATAATAATAATAATAGTACAAAGTATGTCGAATGGCAATAATCGAGAAGAAGGAGGGAGGGAGGCTTTCTGCGTATTTGTCCGAGAGGAGTCGCCTGGACTCATCCTCAACAAGTGTTTCTCGAAATGTGTGGAAAAAAAAATTTTTCGAGCTCTTAGCTGCTTACATTATATCTGATGACATTGGTCAAAGTTATTCTCCGAAAGTCAGCGTCGGGCCCCCGGGTCTATACGTTCGTCACAATAGAGCGTGGAAAAGAAAAAAAAAAGAAGAAAAAAAGGAAGGAATAAAAAAAGAAAAAAATAAGCAAAAGTAAACAATGCACAAAGAGCGGCAATTGCGCTCTCGAGTCCGGACGACGACTATCCAACCCGACGTTCCTCAATTTCTATGCGGCAAAAAAAGGAAGAACAAGAATAATAATCATAATAATAATAATAATAATAAGAAGAAGAAGAAGAAGAAGAAGAAGAAAAAGAAGAAGATGCAGAAGATCATAGAGATGACGGGCATAGACGAAGAGAAGTGAGAAAGAGAGAGTGAGGGCCGGCGGTGTGGTGGGGAGGGGAGGGGGAATCGGTGATGGTACGAGGGCAGGCAGCGGAGTGTCGGGACCTTCGGACTTTCGTCGAAGCTGTCTCGTTGAGTGTTTTATAGACGGCCATAAGAGAAAGCCATAACGCGATTGATATTAGCCGAGGATTTTTACAGTCCGGAGGTCCGTCGTCGACCTGGCCAGCCAGCGCTTCATCAGCATCATCGCTCTTAGAGCAAGAGCAGCGTGTAAAAGTACGGGGAGGGGCTGCAAAAAGTTCTAGGCCCCAGTAGGTAGCCGCTCGTAAAATCGAGAAACGCAGGCTTGTACCCAAGTTGGACGACATGACCCCCCCCCCCTCACCCCTCCTGCCGGCCGCGTCGTTGAACGGAACGAATCGGACGCTCTTTGCATCGGTAGGGCTTAAGAGAGGGAAGGAGGTGGTAACTCTGAACGCACCCTCGCCGAGCCTCATTGCTTGCTCATTTGTACGAGCTGCTGACGATCTTAAGAGAAAGCTGATGCCAAATAGACAAGTATCGACCTTTGGTAAATTGTCGACGTAAATACTGACACGATGGGGGGAGTCCGGGGGGGGCAGCCGTATATACGGGGGACATTTGCATTCTTCAAATAGAGGGAGGCTCGACACTGCTCATAACCTGACTAGTAAGCCCTAGAAGTATTAAGGGAAAAAAGAGAGGGAGGGAGAGAGATAGAGATAGATAGAGAGAGAGAGAGAGAGAGAGAGAGAGAGAGAGAGAGAGAACGGTATGTTGTAATAGTGACGCGCGCGTACTCTCGTACACGCACGTGTAGTAGCCGATGTACAGGGTTCGATCAAGTGGTCCAGGCTTTTGGGGCTCTCGTCGAGGTTGGTTATTGGGGTCGGTGACGTTGTAGCCTTCCTCACTCGAGCTAAAAAACAATAACGAAGGTATTAATCAGGTGAGGCCCTAAGGGAGGGCTGTAAGAGCGGGACAAACACATCCGTCGGCTATTCCGGGATCGTTAAGACATTTAATAAATAATAAGCCCGGTGTCACGCGTCTGTCCTCTGCTGCCCCCCAACCCTTTCTCGCATTCTCACGGGCGTGAAAAACAATGGTCCATGGGCGTGACTAGTCCATTACCGGCTTATTAACGAGCGGCGATATTTCGCCGGGGCAACCCTTTGGCTGCGGGGCTCATTTGCATCCAGAGGTCGCGGAGATGGAATGAAAAAAAAAAAAAAATAAATAAATAAAAAATAAAAAAAAAAATAGAAAAAGGCAAACTGGTGAAAAGGTGAAATCGCCGCTGCACGCGTGACGCGACTCGATTCGTCTCCCGCTCACGGCCAAGTAAGTAGCTGCTCCGCAGCTCCCGTACTCGCAAAAAGAAACATATGTCGTCCTTTATTTTATATTGCCTTTATTAGCCGAGGCGGGGTCGCTTAGATTGATGGTCCGAGGCCCGCTCCTCGCCCCCTACCCCCCCCACCCCACCCCACCCCGCCCCACCTTAACTACAATCAGCTTTTATCTAATTAGGTCTTGTCGTGCGCGAACGCGGCGACTCGCAAGCGACGCGGCTCTCAATCACTACTCCCTTATGCTTCCTCCCCCCCCCCTACACCCTGTCCATCCGAGGTAAAGCACCCGAAAGGATGCGCAAAGACGGCATCCTCGGAGCGGTGCGACGAGAAAAACACACAGTGTCCTCCCCGTAGCACGCGAAGGGGGACCCTTGGTTTGGTTTGGTTTGTTCTAGCCCTTCTCGGCTACGCAATGTATGCGTTACATTGTTCCGGCGAGAACAATTGATTGAGGTGGCAAAGGCCACCGGCGAGTAAGACGTTTAAACCACCACCTCGACTCATTACGTATAGTTTGCTTAGGTTTGCGCAGCTCACACCAAAGACGCCGGGTTCGTGCTCTCGTTACTCGAGAAGAACTATCGTAGAGAGAGGGGGGGGGATTCGGCGGACATGATCCTAAAGAAATCGAAGGGAGGATTAATAAAGCTAATGACCAGCTAGAGATAATGACACGGCGAATTTTTAAGCCGCTTTTTCCAATAATTGTGATTAAGCAAACGAGGAGGTGGTAATGGTCGCGGAGATGGGACGGAAGGGAAGAGCTGCCGCCGGGCGGGCGAGGTTGTGAGTTTACTATTGTTCCTCGAAGAAGGCTCACCGCCAAATTAAGCATGGGCCTTCTCGTACCTTCCCAGAGAGCTGCTCCAATCGCCTCCAATATTCTACGGAGAATCGGAAGGACTCCTCGACAACCGAAACCGGAAATCTCGAGGCTCCTCGTCGGCCAGCCTCTAATAGTTCTCGAGAACTAGAGTATTACGGATTTAAAGGGGAAGGGGGCTCGGAAGAGAAATACTAGAAAATATTTAGAGAAATCCAAAGTTAGATATAGATAGATAGATAGATAGAGAGAGAGAGAGAGAGAGAGAGAGAGAGAGAGAGAGAGAGAAGGGAGAGAGAGAGAGAGAGAGTGGACCAGATGGGGGTGAGGGAAGGAATCAATTAGCGCTCGAGGATAATGGGACGATAGATACGGTGCTTCGTTGCATTGACATCTCTTCAAATCTCGAGTATACGTTATACGGAGCTCGGCTCTTTTATC
The DNA here is from genome assembly GCA_018883505.1 of Ceratosolen fusciceps. Taxonomy (NCBI): domain Eukaryota; kingdom Metazoa; phylum Arthropoda; class Insecta; order Hymenoptera; family Agaonidae; genus Ceratosolen; species Ceratosolen fusciceps. The sequence continues at coordinate 3,720,083 of RCIC01000009.1, forward strand.
CTTGTATTATTTTTATTATTGCAACTTTGTTACAACCAACTACGCCGTCGCCTTAATTTCGATAATCAAGACTTTTGGGGATGGTGCGAAAGAGGAAGGGGAAGCGCAATCGCTTTCTCATTTTTCCCCTCTTTCGTTCTTTTTTATTTTTATTTTCGGTTTAGTTTAGTTTAGTTTGGTTTTGTTATGTTTTGTTTGGTTTTGTGGTTTTTTTTTTATTTTTACGAATCGCACGGTCTGTGAATTTTATCGATAAAGAAGGGAAAAAACGGAACGACAAACTCGAGCTTTGTAAGAAAACAATGAGCCGTCAGAGTGAGAGAGAGAGAGAGAGAGAGAGAGAGAGAGAAGCTGAAAGAAAAAAAAAGAAAAGAAAAAACATTGTAAATTAGATTTTCCGAATCGTAATTGCACGTACATTGTCAGGGGTGTGAAAACGGGAGGAGGCTGTAAAGAAATCAAAGACGAAGTGGCGCTGCTTCACGGCTGGATACTGCTTTGCTTGATAATCGAGGTCGGCGGGAGGTCGGCGGGAGGCCCGGCGGCGACCTCCTCGACTTCAATATAATCAAATATTCCTACGTGAATCGAAATCTAAATCGGTGGGAGAGAACGAGAGAGAGAGAGAGAGAGAGAGAGAGAGAGAGAGAGAGAGAGAGAGAGAGAGAGAGAGAGAGAGAGAGAGAGAGAAGAGAGAGAGAGAGAGAGAGAGAGAGCGAGACCCCCTCGAGCATCCCTGGCTTGTTGACGTTTCTTTGACGTTTTAGCTTGCCGCTCTGTATTACGACAGATTAGTACGTAACACGTTTACCGGCATTGATCTTTTCAAACAGCGAGCAACATCCCTCCATTGAACTGCCGACAACTCGGCAGCTCTTCTAATTTCAAATAACTAATGGCCCGTTCCACCTTTCACCTTTTCTACTCCTTACCGTTCTTCCACCTCTACGAGATCCTACGATAATTCGTCTTTCGTACGCCAGTAATTGACGGTCATTTTTACAAACGGCGACCCCGACCGAACTCGCATTCCAGACTCGAACGTCCAACAACGAGTAATCGTCCCGATCTCCATGTACGATGTAAAGATCTAGTCGGGATCGTAACGACGTCCCTTGTCCCCTAGAATCCGGGCGTCCTATAAAGGCCTATTTTTATAAGCAGACTGCATCTGGTTGGGCAAACAGAGGGTGAGAGAGAGACAGAGAGAGAGAGAGAGAGAGAGAGAGAGAGAGAGAGTGTGTGTGTGTGTGTGAGGGAAGAAATTATTAGGAAGGAAGAACATCGTTTCGCGTACATTATCACGGGCACTGGTGGTGGATGGATACGTACACGTCATTGGACAGTCATTGGTCGGTTATTGGTCGGTCATCCGAATAGCCGACGGATGAGGCTAACAATGGTTGTTTGGTTGTTGTTGTTGTTGTTGTTGTTGTTGTTGTTGTTGTTGGGTAGCGTAATGAAACTCGAACGAAAAAACCCGAGTCCTTTCATATCGCCATTTGCACTAATGGCCGGTCCGGACCCCCCACCCCTCCAATCTCACCCATTCCGTATCCCTTTATGGATTTAATAATAATAATGTCGATCGAAAGTGATGAATCGAGCCGAATTTTATGAAAATACCCCATTGATGTTCGCAGGTCCACCTCAAGTCTCACCTGATAATGAACGGCGTGTGCGTGACATGGCGGGGTTGGATTGATCTTGAGCGGCTCGACGGAGTCGGCTGCCTCGAGTACGACGAGGAGCGGGCCGCCGAAGAGGACGCGCTCCTCCGAGACCAGATCGAGCGCTACAACCGTCGTGTCCAGGAAATCGAGGACAAGCACCGGGCGTACCGGACCGGCGGAGTCCAGGGTCCCCACCTCAATCACCACTATCACGGCCATCATGGGCATCTGGGTGTCCCCGGGAGCGGCGCGACGGTCGACCCTCACCTAAACCATCGCCAAGATCCGGAGATGGAAGTCAGACTGCGCGCCTATTAGTCCGTCGCCTCTTGCGCCTCCTCGAGCCTTGGAATCGCGCAAGACTGACTTCCCCACCTCGCCGTAATCCCTCCCTACACCCCCATCCCCCCTTCTCATCAACCATCTCCTTCCCCCTGGTTCGCTTAACTCCGCGAGTACCAAGTGATTATCCTTCCCCCCCCCCAACCGCGTCCCCGCCCCGTGCTCCCGCACGAACCACAGCGACCGCAACGAATCCTCCCCGGGGCCGCACTCGGAACTTGCAACGATCGGCAAGCGTTCGGGAGAGCGGAACCACCTCCGACGCATCGACGCATCGATCGACGCATCGACACAGTTACCTGCATCACGAGCACACACAGACACACACACGCGCGCACCCAGCATCACGGCCGAGCTGAGGGCTAATCGACGAACGACACCTTCTACTTACGAAGGCTTTCTTCATTCATGTACTATTGTATCGCTAGGTCAATAATAGCGTATCCGCTTCTTCACCCGCTCCTCGGGCATCAAATCTCGATCAGCGTCTCTTTCTATGGATTTCGCTTAATGCCCTAAAATCGTATCCCCCTGCCCCCCTGCTCTAGCTGTCCCGTAGACGCCGTCCCCAATAACCGACGTTCCAGTATCAAAATTTATTAAATTTCTAACTGAACAAAGCGACGGCTTTATCGATAACACGTATTTTCGGCATAGCTTATTTACCTGATACTGACTGACCCTTACCCCCGATATATCTACCTACCTGATACGCGGCTAGGAGACCAAAAAAAAAAAAAAAAACAAAAAAAAAAAAAAAAATAATAATAGAAAAAAAAAATTGGCTCAACGAGTAGATAAATTTACATTCGACGACGAAACACCTTCCGCGTGTCGCGTTCAATCGTATTTATCGCGGCACGCTCTACCTCGCTCGATTACGCTATCGTCCTATGTCTAAACCCCCCTCCCTCGCCCCCCCGCCCCACTCCACCCCCTTCCACGACCTCTCCCTCGACCCCCCCTCTCTCTCTCTCTCTCTCTCTCTGCCGACCTCTACCCGATCCTTAACAACGAGTAGTCACGTCCGTTTACACTCGGGACTTTCATTTGAATACGTTTCTTCACCCAGGCAATCCTCTTATTCTTTCTGGATGATGATACAACGCCAATTCTGTCTGGTCTTGCCGCTATACCTTCTCCCGCCCAAGCTTCCCCCACCCCCACCTTTCCACCTTTCTCTTCCATCAAACAGGTATATCGAGATACCTTATGAAAACTTCTTTTTCTTTTCTGCAATGAGATTAATAATTACAAGGCTTGTTTGTTACGAGACTTGTAAAATCATTAAAACGAAAGACAAATTTTATTACTAAGTTTGTTATTGTGATATTCCCTAAGAAATAATATTTATATTAAATAACCTTATGAAAAGCAGTTTACTAAACGCATAATAGATATTATTTTCCATTGCGTATTTAGTATAATATGGCGCGTCGTTAGATAAAAAGAAAAAAATTAAAATAAAAGAACGAATCGTGTAGGTGGTAGGGTATGCGTATGTGTATCGTCGCCGGCACCGTCAAAGTCACCGACACCGGCCCTCGGCATACCCTACTTAATCGTTTGCTTGTAGTAATAGAAAAATTATTGTTTCTCGATCAAAACCACGCTGATCGCAATGTATTACGAGAGTCGTTCGAGTAAATTTACTTTCTATTGTATAAATTTTTCTTCTTTACGTTCGCAAAATTGTAAATGCTTCGTTAGCGCACACTTTCCTTGGCACGCACCCGTCTCACGATCTGCTTCTAATACGACGACCTTCATTGGACAATGACATATCTGCGGAGCAAGAAATTTTTTAAAACGACAAGAGCTTCCTTTCGTCGTACAATAGCCGTGGAAGATCAGCGACGGGAGCGACGGGAGCGACGGCAGGAACAGCAGGAGTAACCCTTGAGAGCGAGGATAACGTGGCATTCACGTGAGGAAGCCGTGAACATGGGAGCGGATGGAGAAAAGGTACTGCTCAGAGAGAGAGAGAGAGATAGAGAGAGAGAGAGAGAGAGAGAGAGAGAGAGCCAAGAAGAGAGAGCGTGTGCTGCGAACTGATTTTGCATCTCGTCGATAATCGAGGAGGAAGAATCCTCGCAGCCAAAAAGAAATTTGCCGCTCTGCATGTGCCGACGGCTGAATGACCGACTGCGATTTCCGGTCCGAAATAGCCTCGCGAGCGCAAAAAACTGAGTCACGCGAATCTCTCGTCCTCCTCGCCTTTTTTTTCTTCTTAATCTACGAATAATAATCGAATACACCGCGGTCGATTTTGTTATATGTACATATTTGTAAAGAGTTTATCTATTAAATATAATTTCCCTCATCATACGCAATAACCGTTGTTCAACATTATTTATTATTATTATTATTATTATTATTATTATTATTATTATTTCCCCATTCTCCCCTCCCCCCTCCCTGCCGACATAATCCACATTCTCAGCAACTAATATACAAAATAATGGTATTTATGGTAATGTGGATAATTATAGGATTGACAATACGGACGGCAATATTTTTTAATACATTGTGGGTAGGTGGTGAGAAGAGGCTGTATAATTTATAAAAGTTTGACTTGTGAATTAAAGGTTTGGTTTCATAAGCTAGCTAATCTTTCCCACCAGCGGGGACAATAATTTTTCGGGAAGCGACAGCCGAGGATAGAAGGCATTGACAATACCAATTGAATATTATTCATTTTCGAGCGAACCGTTCGTGCTTCGCTCGCTCCTTTACTAATTCAGCTAAACGAGTCACCACCGCCCCCGTCTCCCTCCCTCAACCCTCATCCCTCACAGCACCATCAGCACCTCTCGCACGTTAACGCGGTCTCTGCCGACACCCTCACCGCACATCCCACTCGCCCCCCCCACCCAATAACCTTTTGAAGGAAAGAAAAAGAAAGAAAAAAAAAAGAGAGAAAAAGTGATCGACCAAAAGAGACAATGACGCGCCAGGGCGACAAGTCGAGAGGAAATGCCCCGAGTGTAACTCAAGTCTGATCTAATAATTCATACTCGTTGGCCCGTGCGGAGTGAAATTTGAAAAAAAAGCAGTAGCGGCATGAGAGAGGGAGAGAGAGAGAGAGAGAGAGAGAGAGAGAGAGAGAGAGAGAGAGTATCGAATGTAAAGGTGCCGAGTTGGCTCTTTTGTCGGGAATCAGTGCTGCCACCTGACGAATGCGACGCCCACGCAACTTCTTCAATATTATTGTCCGCGCGGGAGGCCATTAATCATTCTCTCGCACCTTCTGGAATTCGATATTCTAAAGCAAGAGCCTCCCATATTTCGGATAAATAGAGACGCCCCGGCGCGACCCCGAAGCTTTTCTACTAGCGAATGTGTGAACTATCAGTGGGAACCAAATTTACTCCCCCCCCCGCCCCTGCCCCCAGTGGGTGGGACAAGCCACTACGGCCTCTAACGCGCCGCCTTAAATCTATATACCTATGCATACATATATATATACATATATATATATATATATCCGTCTGATAACTTGTCTCTCTTTTTATCGTCTTTACGGCTTTTCATTAGTCTTCATCTAAACTGCTTTGAGCCAACTTCCTTCATTATTGGATTACCTTTACGGATTAGCTTTCCGGCTCTAATCTCTAACGAACCCCTCCCCCGAAATACGTTTCTTCTTACCTCACAGCTAGGAGTTTTTAATTTACCGTATGTAAATAAAAATTTTATAATTTACACGGAAAGACCCCTTTCGTATCCGCTTCCGAATACGAGTAATAAGTAATAACAATCGGGATTGTTTTAACCTAAAAAATAAGGATAAGGTCTTGGCGACGATTGGGAAAAGGTAACGGTTATTAGAATTTTCGTATTGTGGATACGAGGGCCGGAGAACCGTGAGATTCGGTAATAACGAAGCGTATAAATACGGAAAGTAAAATAAAATTGAATGGAGATATCTTTATTCGGGGAACAGAAGGTAGTTGACAAAATATTGGACATGGGCGATATGCGGCCTTGGTAATGCATACAAGGGCAAAGAGAGGGAGGGTAGAAGCGGTCATTGAAAGATGAAAGCCGTCCGAGAAGATGATTTCATCCATCCTCTTTTCCTTCAAGGGACGTTTCGCATTGTCGTTGGCACATCGACACCGACAAGATTAATGGATCGTACAAGAATTTGTCTATAGTTTGTATCTCACGTTAACCGCTTCTTCTGCGTAAGATTTTTGGCGCGACGTTCGCGACGTTCGTCTACTTGCCAACGAGAGGAGCCTCTAATGAATAATATAGGTAAGAATGAAGGTAAAATTACGCTCATTTCCTCGGGGAGAAGGGCCAACTATGCACCGAGCGTAATTGGTTGCGTGGGCGAAAGAGGAACGAGAGGAACGAGGACATCGGAGTACAGGGTGGGAGGTGTGAGTGAGTGAGTGAGTGAGTGAGTGAGTGAGTGAGTGAGAGAGAGAGAGAGAGAGAGAGAGAGAGAGAGCGAATGACGCTCGTCTCGAGAAACGAAGACGGTCGGTGGTGGGGTGGGGTAGGGAGAGGGGAAGCATCTTTCTCGATAGGAAGGCAAAGATGAAATCTTTCTTTAGGTACTGGAGTCGGTAATGAGAGGGGGCCCGGGAGGAGGGGAAAGCCCCCAAGGGCGGAACGTCTAAATCGAAAATTCCAATGGGAAAACGGAGGAAGCCGTCAACCGCATCGGCAGGTACAATTAACTCACGGAATCTCGTAGCGAAAGCAGCAGCTTCCCATTTTTTTTTTCTATTTTTCTATTTTTCTTTTTCTTTTTAACGTCGAGTCATCATAGAGTCACTCCCGGGCGTTCACTAAGCGACCGAGAAACAAGCTCGGAATGCCGGATGAAGCGTGGCTGACTCGTCGTTTACCATTGTGACACTTTCTCCAGGACGAGGACACCCGCGTCGAGCGGGTCGACATCGGTGCCCGACCCCTGGGATTTGGGCATCCGATAGGCTATCGCGACAGGCGGCGACGCTCCTGGACGTCCTCGGCTTATCGTTCCTCGACCCCGCTGTTGCAGACCTCGGTTGGTTTTCAATTTTTTCTTTCTTTCTTTCTTTCTTTCTTTCTTTCTTTCTTTCTTTCCGAATCTCCGGAGATAGGACGGACGCTCGGTGCACTGCGAATCCATAAAGATTAGAGAACGATCGATCCTGGTTATCCTGAAGGAGAGCTGCTCCCTCTAAGCACGTGAGCAAACACGCGTTTAGGCTCGCTCCGACCTTAATTTCGACGGCGCCTCCGTTCGGGAGCTTAGCCTAAAAAAAGGGATTCTTTCATTCGTTATTATATTGTTGTTGAGTGTCGGAAGGCATCGAGCGAGACGACTATCAATTTTCAATTTTCTCCTCTTATTTTCTATGTAAATCTGGCGATTATATATATATATATATATATGTATCTCGCGCGCGCGCGTGTGTGTGTGTGTGTAAAGGGACGCGTGTCTCTCCCTTCTGCCCTATCCCTCCTCGTCGCCTCCTCCCACCAAGCCGAACGCGCGCACACGCATTATCCGTATTCGTATCCGTGACGACGGCAGCGTTTAACTCACTCGCTTTACTTTCCGGCAAAGCGTGCAATAACAAAAAGGTCAATTCAATAAACTCGTTTTGCGACGCTTTCTCTAATCTCCGCGTTTCGTTAAAATGATAATTGCACAATATTCACACGCTGTTAATTGTGTCAGACCATGTGCAAGATATCTCGCATATTATACAAGCTCGTGTAGGAAATGGTAACATATCAGCAGACTTTATTTCATATTATTATTAAACCGACGGAGTTAAAAATAAAACGAATACGGAGTTTCTGATAATCAATGGAATGCAAATATACTCCGCCGACATTACGTATCAATGTATATAAACACGTATACGCGCGCGCGCGCGTATACATATATATATATATATAGAATTACAGGGACTGTTATTAAAAATATTTTTCCTTTAGTTTATAAAAAAAAATGGCACGTAGAATATATATTTGTAAAATATAATATTGCCGGTGTAGTGGTAATGCCGATAAAGCTATAAATTTTCTTTACTTATACAAAACAAGAATTTCGCTCAAGGATTTTTTTTTTTTTTTTTTTTTTTTTTTTTTTTTTTTTTTTTTTTTTATTAATAAACTTGTTTTATTAGTTCGAAAATAATATTTTAATTGTAAAGATTAATTTGAAATTTTCTTTAGTTTTGCTTTCCGCTTTTGTTAAATTATGAAAATTATGTGAGGTAATATGGGAGCAATTTATTAAAATTGATTGATGTAAATGATTAATGGCTCTGTTGATAATATGTTGCAAAGCTTTAGCGTCTTAAGGGTCAATAAAGTGGTCAGTTTCGAAACGTTTAGCGACTACAAATTATTGTATCGTAAATCAGTTAATATATTTAAGTATTATTGACCGAATGAGAGATAATCATTACGGAGATCGGAGATAGATTTACGGATAATGCTATCGATTTAGGGCTTAAGGCATTTTAAAAATACGCCTCTCTTAAGCTACGGATACATATGTATAAACGTATACATGTACGTATGTATACATATACACATATATACGCATCTGTAATGGCGTAATGCCCGTAGAATACATTTTAGTCGTAAATCCACAAAGAAGCTGCGGAGGTTTTATTATGAAAATAATAAGAAGAGAGAAGTAGCGGTAGCGAGCGAGAGCGACGTCGACACTTTTATTATTATTTTTTTCTGGTTTTTATTTATTTTTTTTTTTCTGTTTTTTGAATTTGCTGTACCGGCCTTCGGGAGAATTGCAACAAGAGTAATTACGTCGTTTCGAGACAAGCCCGATCGATGTAAGGCGATAGCCTACGCGACGGAATTCTTATAAGAAGCCCTATGCATCAAGATGGAAAAGGAAGAAAGGGCGAATCGACGTTCCCACGGACGAGTGTCCGAGCGGGCCTCTTAGTACGTTAGCTCTGTAATGAAAAACATTCTACGACGATGTGTAATTAATATAACGTTCGGATACTTTTCGTCTTCCGGTTACTTCCCGACAAACGGCGAAAAGTCCCTTAATCCCAATAACCTTCGAGCCCATCATTTCGACGACCAGGCCTACCTCCTCGTCTACACCCCCCTCCCCCAACCCCTCCGCCGACCGCCACCAACGCTACAACGCCAACGCCAGACCGCCAACGCCACCACCGCCGCCATCTACACCGGGCCAATCTACGATCTATCGATTCGTAGATACAAGCAGTGGATAGAGATATTTTATTGGATGCGCAAGTGGGAAAATCGCCTCTGAGTATGAGTATTTGAAATCTGAAAAAGACGATGGGAATAATCTTGGCTCGGTGGCAACGCAGTCACACATTTGCCCACTGTTACATTAGCTTTATTAACACTATCGGAGACTATTTCCTGTGGTAAGATAAATTAAAGCGTATCACTCGTGTGTCCGTATAGCGTATTCCTCGTCAGAGGCGATTATTTTATTTGACCTTTGGATCATAAACTTTAGCAAGTTATCGAATTCCAACGCTTATTAATATATATATATATATATATATATATATTAAATAAAAAAATTACTCGCTATTAATAAAAATAGTAATAAAAATGTATTTATACGTATACGCCTGGCTCCCACCACATCGATCTTCTTTTACCTTTCCGGAGTTACCATTTTAAAGGATATACCTTTTTATTTCCCTGTGCCATTCAATATTCCTCGTATTATTTTACTCCTGAGCCTCGAGCCTTAAGTTTTTTTTTAACTTGAAACTTTATTCAATAGTCAGTGTTGACTTGGGCGACGACTTGGGCGACGACTTGGAGGACGACGACGACGACGACGACGACGACGACAACAACAACAACAACAACAACAACAATAAAGCGATTATAACTAAATGACGAATAAGCAGAAGTTTAAAATCGATCGCCGGTGCAGATTGATAAATGAGGCGCTGGGGATGTGGGCGGGTTGAGGAGCGGTGGGGGCAGGGGGCGAGGGCAGGGGGGTGGTCGTAGCCATGGAAAAAGAATCAACGGAAATGAAAACAAAATGAAAAAGAGAGGGGGGGAGAGGGAGTGGGGCGGAAGGAGCGGGGTGGGAGTGGGAGAGCGTTGTTACACGGTCCGAAGGGAAGAAAAAAGTAGGATAACTGGTGTAAAGGGAGCTGAAATCAGTGATTATCAAGCAGGCCAAGAATAGCGATGGTAATTGAGGGAGTGAATCAGAGGATCGAATCGGTTGGCAAAACAAGCGTTTTAAAGCGAGCCGAAAAAGAGGGAGAAGATACCGGGTTCCCTGCCCCTCGCCGCCGTCCCACGCCGCCACCGCCGCCCTACCGCCAAAAGCATCAACGTCTCGGCTTATTCCCTCCGAGCTATACAAGCTTCCATGAATAATTGTCGTGCGGCGGCGTTGACGGCGATCGTCATGATGAGACGAGAAAGAAGAGGAAGGAAGCTGTGTCAAAGAGAGGGGGGGGGAGTAGTACCGCGCCACATCTGGCCCCGATTCTCCCCTGTTGACGTATCGTCCTTATTGACGGACGTTGTTCGACGACTCGGGCAATCATTGGTAATTTCGCTGAAAACGGATAGGACTCGGCCGACGGCAGTGCGCCTGGGTCTCGAGTCATCGTCGGAAGCGGTAATAAATCGACGGTGTGCGGCGGCTTCGGGTTTATAGCGCCACGCCGCACCGCGGTCGCCGACGTTCCTGTTTTGACACGAGTCAGGGGCATGCGCGCCCGGAAAAATCTTCTCCCTGACCGACAGCTGCCGGGGATCCGTCATCTCGATCGACCGCTATAATAGTCCTGGCTCTTACGACCTGGAGGAGCTTCTCCTCCGCCCTAAGTGGGTCATCTTTCACGGACTTCCTCGTAATTCTCAAAACTTTTCCTGGTCTCTCCTGCAGCCCCCCCCCACCCATCATTGCCGCTCTGGCTCCTTCTCAACTTCCGTGCGCTGGTTCCAATGTGACCCTGTCATGACAACAATGACTTTCTTTCCTCGTAACTCTTAGTCACGCTCTTTAGGATTATTATATAACGTGGCAATCGACAGCCAAGAAGCTCCAAAGACCAGATAGATCTCCATGCGCATAGGGCACGCGTTGCGCAATTACGAAAAAGAACCGGCCAGGGAAACCACCTACTCGAGGTGCCACACACGCGCGGACCTCTACCTCGAAGAATGCGTATATGTAGGAGAGTGAGAGGGAAAGAGAGAGAGAGAGAGAGAGAGAGAGCGAGAAAGGGAAACGCAGACCGAATTGGGTCGGATCAATTTCATCGCGCCAGTTAAGGATGTAAATATCGGTGGACTCGAGATCCCAGCGGACATAAAAGTATAATCCACTTAGCAATCGAAGCGCGATAAAGGCGAGTCGAATCACATCTCGATGGGATCTCCGTTTTGAAATGACCGCGATTCCATCGCGAAGCCGCCGTATCATTATTATTAGATGACAGGATGGGCTACGGGGATAAGGAGAGGGCTAGGGGGATCGAGGTGCAGGCTGCCGTTCCGCTTTCCGGTCCCGCTCACTCTCCCCTCTCCCCTCTCCCCCTTTTCTTCTTCATCATCATCATCTTCTTCTTCTTCTTCTTCTTCACGTTCATTCCATTATCTTAGCCATCTTCTATTTTGCTCCCAACCGCCGACAACTCAGCAGAGGAGAGCGCCGCCGAACTCATGGGAAAGGGGGTGGGGGGCTCGGCTCGTCGAAGCCAAGCCAAGACCGGCAAAAAGGGATGAAATAGACGGTAATTGCCGCACGACTCGACATAATAACGAGCTCGGAGAGCGAGAAACTTTGCCTCCTACGCTCCGACTCCCCCCCCCCTCTCTCTCTCTCTCTCTCTCTCTCTCTCTCTCTCTCTTTTTTACAACGTACGTACGCATCGTTGGACTCTCCACCGCTCACCGTTTCTATTTCATCTTCTCGGTCGTTCTCTCGAGTAGGATGGCGCCCGTGAGCTATGCGTCTCGCATTCACAATTGATTCTAGATTACATTACAAAGGAATAAAGGGGTAGAAGTAAGACTTTTTAAACCACTGTAAACTACGACACCGAGTTAGGTCTGATTCCAACTTTTTTTTACACTTCAACCCTTTTACCGCCTGAGAGAGAGAGAGGGAGAGAGAGACAGAGACAGAGACAGAGACAGAGACAGAGTATCAAAGGGAAGAGAAAACGTTTGCTTTTTTTTATAAAAACCTACCGTCTCGTATGGAAATGCGTTGTGGATTAAATTAGATGTAAGAAACGACTGCTGCACCTCCGCTCGGCTTCGGAGTCATTTATCAAGTCGATCGATCCATGTAAATAATAGAACGGATCGATGACAGAAAGACGTAAGGAGGAGGAGTAGGAGGAGTAGGTGGGGGCGAAGAGAGGGTGGGGGGAGGAGGAGGACGACGACGACGAGGGTAAGGACAGTGTAATTAAGGGCTGAAAAGGCGGAGATAAATAATATTCGTGCGTAAGTGCGTTGTTACTAAAGATGAGAATTTCTTAGGTAACGGATTGTCGTAGTGCCGGTTAGGAATCATACGGGAATCAGGATTATTCGCATATTTCGGGGATAACCGTCGGTGGCACTCGTATTTTTATAATAAAGAGGCTAGCGGAGCCGTTGAATGGACCCGTAAGTAAGCGGTTTCCGAAGGATCGGAGCGATCATTGTACGCTGCTGGCGTTCTATCCCGTGCATAAATAAAACTAAAACCGAGAGGATTGAAAAAAAATGCGGGCATATCCTTGCACCGGATAAAGTACATCAATTTCCGCTCGAGCGAACTCTACTCCTCCGACTCCTCCGAGTGAGCAATCCTCTTAATCGCCAGAGCGCCGCCCCACCCTTCGTCCACCTCCGCATCCCTCCTCTGCCCAATATCTCATACCACTTTTTCCCCCTTTTGCTCTTTTTTCACTCCTTTTCCAGGTGCTTGCCGTGTTCTAATTTAAGCTTAATCGAATTACATACTTTTTATCTCTCTTCATTACCATTGTTTCTTTCATTTTTCTTACTTATTCTTTTTTTGTTAGCTTTTTCTTTTTTTTTTTTTTTTTTTTTTTTTTTTTTTTATAATACAAAGGCCGAGAGCCGTTATTAAAATGGGAATGACATTGCTTGCTTATTTAGCCAAGCCTGTACATTTTATTTATTTATTTATTTGTTTATTTATTATTATGATTGTTGTTGTTGTACTCTTTTACATAGCCGTATTTATGAATTAGGGCGACGTTTTTTTTAAGGGCTTGCCAATAATTGACGTTAGAGATAACGGGGCTGCGATAGTCAAGTGGCGCGTTTGCTAAATCCAAATGAAGATCCTTACGAATGCTTATCGCGTGAGTCTTACGAGGCAGAGTATAAATATAGGGTAGGAGGAGAAGGTGAGAGGACAAAGCTTGACTAGGCTCATCGGGTCATCCTTGTTGAGTACGGTTGTAAAGATAATTTTATACGTTACAGCGGGGCAGAAGGAGAAATAAAGCCAGTTAATGTCAGATGCTGCAATAAAGATAATGTTACAATAATATATTACTCGATCATTAGGAATGTTTGTGACATCTGCTTGAGTGGAGTGAAGCCGGCGACAATTGAGCCATGTGATTCGATTACGAGGAAAGCCGAGAGGGAAAAGTCGACTCCGAAGAAAGGCAAAGGTCTATCTATGGAAGCTAAAGTCTTGAGCTTTTGTATGCGATAAACTATACGCGCGCGCGCGCGCGACAATGTGCATCGGGACAAGAAACCTTTGGCTCTAGACCTCTGCGAAGATGTGGCGGGAGAGCGAATGCGAACAAGGGCATGAAAGAGGAATATCGGGGCGACGAAGCCCGTCCCGCCGCGGGATCTGGTGCACCGGAGCGAAAAAGTCGACTGCGGAGTGGGGCTGGGGGGAGGGGAGAGTGAACGTCGCCGCCGCCGCCGCCGCCGCCGCCGAATGCATGTGCTATACATAGTATCGAATCGACATCATCGAGCAAACGCACCCCGTAGCGATCGTGTGTGTATGTCAACAAGCTAAATGCGTTTCACAGACGAGCGCCTTAACTCAATGCACTTCGGCAATCACCGATGCCCGTACTTGTTGTTATACGTAATATTGAGTTCGTGCTCGACGATGTTTCATCCCGAAAGTCATTTCGAGGGCCGATCGCCTCTCGGCATTGTACTCCTCTCAATGGTTATTTGATGCGAAGGAGGCGGGAGGACGGATGCGGAGGCGCGCCCATCGTAAAATGCCTCCTCGTAAATATATCTCGAAGCCGAGTCCCGTAGAATGCGAAATGAGAATCTCTAAAGTCCCTGGTCCGACACCATGGATCTGTCTGCCGACCATGACATTCGTCATTCCACGTCCGAGTGCAGCTGATGAATCGAATAACGCCAGTGTCCGGGGACACCCGTCACGTGCCTCCTTCCTCCGCGCTCTCTCTCTCTCTCTCTCTCTCTCTCTCTCTCTCTCGTTCCTGCGCGATTCCCGGGATTTGAAGATTTTAAGATCGAACCGAGCTTACTTGGCGATCTCTAAGAGCCGCGATAAAGATTCTGGATCGTCGTCGGCAGAAGCCGGGCAGCACCTGTTCCTCAGCCCCCGCACTCGCCGGGATTTCGCTCTCCAATTAGGTGGCGCGCACCCTCGGGCCACCCTCGCCTTCACCAGGAGCTCGTTCGTTGCCGTGAGTAGGGGTGAGCGAATTAATAAAACGCTCCGTTCCCCCGATGGACCCCTTTCGGGAGCCCCGTTTAACCCGAGCCGGTTAGCTCCAGCACCCTACAGATGTCCACCCTTCTCTCGGCTTGCGCCCTACCCGGGCCCTGTACGCCGACCCCCTCTGATCGGGCGCGCGCGCGCACGCACGCACGAACAAACTTTTTCGCTCCTCGACTACCCGACACACTGTCTAACCGGCCTGAGCACGGAATGCGGCAATCGTTCATCCGAGCCTCTTTGCCCCTTACGCGCTCTTTGTCCGAGGATGGTAAACGCTCTATGGTACATGGGGCACCCTAAGATTCATAGGTTGCGAATGCCGGGCTTTAATTGCCAACTCCTGCTTCGGGCTCCCGCGTCCAAGACTGCACTTGCGCCTTCCGCGCTGAATTCTCGTATTCCGGCATCGAGGATCGTTTAATGTGCCGTTTAACCTGGCCGCCTCCGAGCGACCCCTCACCCCCCACACGCATCCCACCCAACCCCCCCTGGCCTTTCAATCTCCATCTATTTACCTCTCTCTCTCTCTCTCTCTCTCTCTCTCTCTCTCTCTCTCTCTCTCTCTCTCTCGCTCTCTCCTCCCCCCCTCGCCCCCAGCCACGGCGCTGCGTTGCATTTGTTTCTTTTACCGCACCCCTCCTCTGTACACCAGCCCCAACAAACATCATCCGAGACCAACAACGCCGACGCCTCGACCCCGAGACCAAGTGCGTACTTGGGCTCCTGCCCGTGCAAACGGCATAAATACGGTATAAAGGGTACTTCTTTTATTTTATTGTTAGATTATAAAAGGAAAATAGCACGGCTGCATTGCTCCGGCGCTCTCCATCCCCTATTATTTTACTCTTTCTTGGACTGCCTGTATTTATCTATGGTTCCTCCGCCCCCCTCCCACACAGACCCAGCGACTCACCGACCCACTGACCAGCAGCACCAGTCCTTCGTCGACAGTCCGTTCGCTAATGGCAGCGATTCTTACTCGCTCATCTTTCCAACGATTTCTTGCTTGTATCTTGCTCGGCATCCTTATCTCATAGGATCGATTGAACGGAAATTCGAGACTCGACTCGACCGTCGATTGGACAATGCGAAAAAGGAAAATGAAAAGACTTTGGCGACGATGAGTCTATCTGGCTTTCGGAGACTTTAAAGTGGGTCGAGCATTCAATGGATCCATAGAATGAGATGTGATTCCTAAGCCGTAGAGAGCATAAAAGCATGCAAAATACGGACATATGCAAAAGTCCCGGTTGATCGAAGCGGCGAATAGAAGATCATCGACACCCCGTGCGTTTGAATTAATGCGACGAGAGCATTAATAGTTTTCGTTTAGTCCTACATGAGAGGGAGCACGTGCATATTTATCGTGATTTATAGTTTTGCGCCGCCGTCACCGCCGCTTTACGCACGCCGTTGTTTTGCATTTATCGGGGGCGGTGATGCTCTTACATGCGTTACTATTAAACGAGATGAAGAGTCGTTTCGTCTCTCTCTCTCTCTCTCTCACACTCTCTCACTCTCTCTCTCCCGCCCCGCGAGCAATGGCAATACATTAAGACGTAATCTAACGTTTTTTATTAATACCGCTTTTTTGCAATAGAGTTTTTTTATAACCTGGGGCAGTGCCCCGTGTAAAATATCAAATCTGAAGATTACCTTTCTTATGAATAATTACTTGCAATGCAGTATTATTATTACTATTTTTTTTTTTTTTTTTTTACTTTTTTACTTTTCTTTCTACTTTTTACAACTCTATGCTCTATGCTCTCATGCTTACTAATTTTAATATCATAAACAATCATAATAATCAAGTAATGGGAGAAGCTATTGGGTATGAAGTATAAAAGAATATTGCAAATAAATACTTGCTGTATATATGAGTGAGCGGAAGCAGATTGAAAATAATATTCTTAGGATAGTGCGACGAGTGAGTAAGGAAGAAAGGTAGTATCGGTATAAAGAATTGAGAATCGTTCATTAGGAATGCCAATGTGATTAAAAGTAAAAATGAAAGGTAGCCGAAGCCACGTATGTATTTTAAAGCGGGAGATGAAAGAAAAGAAAAGAAAAAAAAAACGTGTCCGAATCGAAAGTACAAGAACGATTCTTGTCCCTATTCTCCCATCGTCGAATCGATCCATCATTGTAAAACAAGATGCGTGTGTCGGAGTTGAAAAAATTTTCGTAAAAAGGGGTAGGTGAGGAAGAGGGTCGGGAGGACGGAGGGGAGGGCGGGCCAGGTTGGAGGGGGTCTGTCGAAATCGGCGACGCCTCGCATTTTCCACTCGAGAAGTTTCAAAATTAGCAACGGCAGCAGCAACGGCAACGGTAGCGGCAGCAGAGGTAATAGTCCTGCTATCAACCCTTCGAAGACTCACTGAAAATAGGCGCGACGAAAGCGCCCACCAGGTGTCCTTCCTCGTTTTTCCGGCTGATCGCCCAGCGAGTTTATGACGATTCGCCAAGTAACGATGCGAATTACGTTGCGCACGGTCGACTCCCCCCTCATCCCACCCCGTCCCCCGTCCCCCTCCCCATGCGACTCGCAATCGTCTTGTCCCGTTAATTATATTGAGGAAAGCTCCATTATTACGATTAACGTAAAACCTTTAAAGTCTCTTTTATGGTTACGATACACTCAATGTCCTCGATGAATACCAACGAAGAATAAATAAATCATCCCTAATTACGTATTTTCATTGATTTTAGAATCAATTTAACCTCTCTTAATTATCAACTCCCTTTGCCTCTAACTACTTGCACTAAAACATTGTAAGTCCTATAAGCCCAGACCCGCCCCCTATCGATTAAAATCTAAATTTCAATTCGCAGTTTATTCAGTTGAGCCAGGCGATTTGCATTTTACATGGGAAGATGAGTTTCCGCTACGTTCTACCAAAAATACCCCATTCGAGAACATTTGCATTAAAATTACTAAAATTCCTCGCAGCAGGCATTACTCCGTACGGACTATTTTGCACAACGAGCAATTCTCTATACATCATTATTATCAATATTATTATTGCTAGATGAGTAAAAGTGATTGTTGTGATTAACTGCAATTTCTTATATACAAAAATATCTTATACACGCGTAAAAATGCAATGTTTTGCACCGTATATGCTGCACGTGATAAAGAAGTAGGTGATAATGAGGTTGAATTAATGTTCTGCTAAGGCAGAGTGGATGGTGATAGATCACGCAATAAGGTCGATTGACTAGTACCGCCCGGATTTTTGTATTTAGTGGTTAATCCCTTTGTACATAGTAATAATCGAGTGGATGAGATGGCTGAAAAAAAAAAATAAAAAATAAAAAAAAAAAAATTGGTAATAATCCTTGTATCCTGTGATTTCACGCTCATCTCACCTATATGAAAATGTCCCCTGCCCTCGTGAGCTCGTAAAACGTCTCTCTTTCTCCTTCTGCCTCTTTGGCTTTTTGCTCTGGGCTCGCTCGGGCGCATCTGCGATCCACGCTATGGGAGCGTAAAATTTAAATAAACGTCCCGCCTCGAAATCGCAATAGCGGCCACGGTGCGTTACGGTAACATACTAATCTCGGCGGGGTAGGCCCGAGGACGGCCTGAGTTATGGCTAACAGGAGATGCAAACCTGTTTCCACGTACTCGTCACTTTACGCGCCCAGTTACAAACATACATTAATGTCCGTGTTTTTACCTCCCTCTCTCTCTCTCTCTCTCTCTCTCCCCCCCCCCCCTCTCTCCTCCCCCCTCTCTCTCCTCTCTCTCTCTCTCTCTCTCTCTCTCTCTCTCTCTCTCTCTCTCTCTCTCGGTCCGTCTTTATTCGTTGACGGGGACCTAGGTTGAATTTAATCAGGACTTCGTGGAGCGAACTCACGGAATTGGCTAAACGCCAAGTTCAACCTTACGAGAACGGGAGCGTTAATCACTTACCCTTGGCAGACTTGGCAGACTGAGCCGATGATCCGAGAATACAGATTGGCTAATCGTGCTGGCTTTCTTGATCCGGAATCCTTATCGTAACCTCGGGGCCTTCGGCTGCCGCACCTCTTCGACGCCCAAGACCCAAGCGAGACCACGTGCGTCCGACTCCATCGACTCCCAGTAGGAGCTATACATTACCGCGTAATCCACTTTGGCGTCGATATGCAAATCCCCCGGGAAACCGAGGACACAGCTGGAGGAGATCGAAGATAGCGCGGACGATTGGCGCCCGCTTGGTCGCTCGAGGCTACCGAAGCCACGCATTAGCCCACTGTTTGTCTATATCTCTTTATTTCGCCATAGCCATTGTTCGGCGCGGAAAAAGACTCCGCAGCTTCAATACCGAAAGCCTCCCTCTCCCCGTCTTCGCTACCCCTCTCCTACTCTTTAATCAGATAAATCAGCAGCCCAGCAGCCCAGCAGCATCAGTAGCAGCCCAGCAGCATCAGTAGCAGCAGCAGCAGCAGCAGCAGCAGCAGCAGCATGGTCCAGCCGTACTCCATTCTTCTCGCTCTATTTCATTAGCATACGCTAAACTCGGACAAAAAAAAAAAAATCAATTAAAACGAAATTCTTCGGCAGAGCTGCTTCCTACTGCTAGAATTAATTGATCCCCCGTTCGTCACGCCGTACAACACCCTCAACGCCCCGTCGAGTTATCTGCATCACGCATCGTCGATGGCCCCGTCGACAATAACGTCGACAATAACGTCGATAATAACGTCGATAACAACGTTGATAATAACGTCCATAATAAGCTCCCATAAGCTTTATTAAAAAAATACAGTCATAGACTTTGTATGTTGTGAATATACAAGGAAGGGAGTCTCGGCATTGCGCATACGGCATTTCCCGTTGCGTATAATAAAAGCTTACGAATAACGTAAGGATGCTGCCTTAGCCAGCGCAAGCTCCGTATTTAGCTTCGGCGGGTATCGACGGAGTGTGGGAATGGCGCTGTGGCCTCGGTCAGCCTTCGTTCGAAATGCCCCTCATCGAAATCATTGGCTTTGGCGTGGTTATTGAATCGAGCCGAACTTGTTTCCAATAGCGCTGAGAGAACGGCGTCGGCTACGGACACGGACACGGACACGGACACGATCACGGGACAGGATCGGTATAACGAGGAACGTCCAGGTCGATTGGTAAATCGTCGTCGATAGAGGTGTGCGTCCCCGCCAAGCCGTGTCAAAGCCTATCGAGGCTCCCTCGGATATCCAAGGGAGGTAGGAGCGCGCACCCGTGGCTTATCCGGGCTTATTCCGGCTTATCCCAATCATTTCGGGTCGTTCGGGACGTATACCCGGTACCAATTACATCGAATCAGCGTCAACGGGACAATGACAGCCGCGAGTCTCGGACGACGCCGCGCCACGAGATCTTTCAATTTCGCTCCTCCGCGCCCTTACGGACCGTCGTGCCTCTATTCACTCGGCTCCTACTTATCCGTTCTCCGCTCCGTCTCCCCGCACCCGACGAACCTGCTCCTGCCCCCGGAATACATCCCCCGATACACATATACATAGATATATATATATATATATCCCCTTCCCGCCCCGATCCTACTGCCACCCTATTGCCACCCTACTGACACCCTTCTCCCAGCTAGTATATTTAGCAGCTCCGAGGGGGGGGGGAGCCGGGAAGCAGCGACCGAGAGCGCGTAATTATTACGTAAAGGTGGCCGGTGAGAGTGCGATGGGATGCCAGCCGAGGTCGCCGTTGTTATCTCGGTCTCGATCGATACAGATGATCGATATGACGCTCCGTGTACGGACGATCGAATGCTCATGGAAACAATATAGGGCACGCGCGAGCCTATTTGCATTTACCTTCCGACGACCGCAAAGCAAAGAAAGGAGGAGGTCGATGAGATCGGGCTGGCGGAGGAGGACGGGAAAGGGGCGAGAGTTGGCGCGAGAGGAGGCACGAGATTAGCGGCTGCCGGGGGCTATGATGTCTCGCGGATTAACGTTAATTTCTAATTATATACCGGCAGCCGTAGAAATCCTCGCGGGTTTCATTAGCTTTCATGGACGAATGGCGCTCGCTCGCTCGCTCGCTCGCTCCTCGTCTTTCAAACGAGATTGGACGTGAATAAAAGTACTCGAGTCGATCAGATAAAAGAGATAAGGCGGTACGGGGTAAGAAGAGCGTAGGAGCTAGCGAGCGAGCGAGCGATCGGGCCATGCTAGATTAAATTAATTCGGCTGGGAGAGAGCAATAAGGGCCGGTTAAGCCCTCGGATCTGAGTATTCGCCGATGAGGATGATGGCGATGGCGATGACGACGATGATTGTCGTCGGCACTCGTCAGTGCAGATATGCAGGCCCGATCGATACTACTTTTTCGGATAAGTCGCGGCCAAACACGTAGAACAATACACGTAGAAATGATTCTGGGGGCTAATGCGATTGTCAAATACGGCCGGGGACGATGTGACGGACACCTGAGCACGCGGACAATGCCATTATCAAATATCACGTCCGAGCTTATCGTCCTCGGCTTCTGACTAATCCCTGTGCGAAGGACCAATCAAATCACAAAGTGCTCCTTTTAATGGTCGCCGCTTTCATTTTTCAACAAGCACTCCGTCTGCTTTTATTCTCCTCGCTCTTGTTTAAACACCCAGTACCCAATATCCTCTAGATTAATTTTTTAAGCGCTTACGTGATGGACCTTCCATTCAAAGGGCTTTCTTCTTCCCTTTTATTTTTCTTCGTTTTAATTGCTCTCTCTCTCTCTCTCTCTCTCTCTCTCGCTCTCTCTCTCCCCTCTCTCAATCACTCACTCCATCGCTCTCTCGGATTCGTCTTGTATACCTATACAGTGAGAGTACACAAGCTTTCTCGTGGTAAATAGCCCTTTCCGAGCATTCGCTTCCTTTTTGAGTTTTATTATAGGACTTCTCGAAAATTGGTCAGCTTCGGATAGACAATTTTAGAGAGAACCGAATGAAAAATGACGTAGAGTCGATGGGTCTCGTTACATAATCATCGACGTCGATGGAGTGGAAAAACGCTTGCTTTGACGCTTTAACGCCGCGATCGTATGCGTCGGCGAAGGAAAAAAGAGAGAAAAAAAAGAAGAAGAAGAAAGAAAAAAAAAATAACTAAACGCAGGCAAAATCGTAAATTACCGAGCGGATGTTTAACAAAGGATCCTGTCCTTTTCAAACAAATCTACATTGGAAAGCAATAGGGATCGAATGAGGCGAATCGTCGCTGCGCATACGCATACATGTGCACGTCAATGAATGTGACATAAGCCCTGAAATCGGCGCTAATTTCACGTATTCGAAGCCTATTTCACCGCGCGCGCGCACTTTGCCTCGATCCCCAGATACACGCTCGGCATAAAAGGAGAGAAATGAAGGGCAAACAAATGCAGGACCTCGACACACCCACACGTATGTCCGCCTACGTGTATAAATGAGAAGGCCGATCGTCGGAAATAATATTGACCCTAGGATCAAGTACAGACGATAGACAGCTTACGCCCACGCGCCCGTATTTTACGGTATTATGAGTAAACAAATGAAGAAAAGGTCGAGGAGGCATTTCGGGCATTGACAGCCCGGTCATTATGCCTCCCGAATCCTGCGTATCAGCCTATTTCACGAGGAAAGGTAGCTGCTGCTGCTGCTGCTGCTGCTGCTACTGCTTCTCCTCCTCCACCACCACCTCCTCCTCCTCCTCCTCCTCGTTGCCAATAACATGTTCGATCCACACTTTACGGCTCCCGGTCCTCCCCCACCATTTCATCCCTTGCATTAGCATTAGTAGTGCCGATTATACAGACGAGCCACGTTTTGTCTCTTCTCGCATTTAAATCGATAGACATTTAAAATGTCGGAGCTACAATTGCCAACGATACCACTCTCTTATAGACTTTAAATAAATTTAGCAACTTAAACAATTACGTTGCTCTCTGACCCGTCATTCTAACCTCATTCTTACGTTACTTATCTTTATTCTGATTATATTCAATATATTCAAATAGATTCAATAGATTCAATAGATTCTAATAATTATTGAGCTATTGTAAGGGCAGGAAGGCATCGATAGCGGATCATTGAAAAACGATTAATTTAAATTATTAGTTCTGATGCGAAGTGACGTGAGGCATTGACTGTATTTGCGTCGGCTTTTGTCCGCGCGTCACTAACGTCTATTCGAAAGACGAAGCTAGTTACGGTAACAATGTAATTATATGAATTTTCCGTCATCTCGGCTGACAAAAGCGCGTCGTTTTATTTTCTCTTGAGCTCTCCGACTTCTTGATCGCCGCTCCGATTTCCCTTTCACGGCTCCTTTCATTCGCTGATCCGCGCATTCAGCCCCTCAGTCAAAAGTCGGAAAATTCATCCCAAAAACAGGACAAGACGCACAATAATGTCCTTAATGCCTAAAATCTCTCTTTTGCGAGAGCGGCTTCCTTTCCACCACTCAAAGCCACCCTCCTATTCTCTCTCTCTCTCTCTCTCTCTCTCTCTCTCTCTATGATTGACATATATATCGGCTCTTTTCTCGCCTATTTGGATAGCCAGTCAGTATCAATGGCTCTTTTCAATTTTATGAGGAATAAATTAAAAGGCTCATCTTTACTATACGGCTTAGATATACTCTTTCTTCCACTAATGCTACTGCAACGATATTTTAATTTTTTTCTTTTCTTCTTCTTCTTCTTCTTCTTCTTCTTCTTCGTCTTCTTCCCGATTCTTAATAATTTTCGATTTATTAAGCGAGCGATTGAGAAGGTAATAATAATAATAATAATAATAATAATAATAATAATAATAATAATAATAATAATAATAATAATAATAATAATAATAATAATAATAATAATAATAATAATAATAATAATAATAATAATAATAATAAAATAACAACAACGAGATCTTCGTAGCTATTTCATATTTGAATTAAAAAAAGCATATGATTTTGAATTTTGGTAAGGGTATAATAATAAAAATAACAATAACAATAATACCAATAATAATTAAATAAAAAACTGACCTGTTAAAAAGTTCTGCATTCCGTGACATTTTCGTAAAGCGATTTTAATTTTAATAGAGACGTATTTAACGAATACAATAGTTTCCGGGCAGCGGGATATATTGACGTTATTTCAGATTTGACCTCGATTTTAATAGGTGTATAGAGGATAAAGTTGTAGTAATAAAAATCACCATTTGGAACAATAGGGAACTGGAACTGGGACCTAGTCTGCCTGGCTGGCTGGCTGGCTGGCTGGCTGGCTGGCTGTGTACCCTGGGCAGCAGCAGCAGCAGCCAGAACTTTGCCCCACAGCCAGCCGCGCTTCAATAAACCCTCGGGCTGCTCAGCTCGGCATTTTAAAATCAATAGAATCGGCTTAGACAGATTCATACAAAGCAGTGACACTAAACGAAAATGAAGAGCGATCGTTCTTCATACTGTCATCGACTTTCAGTTTTTTCTACGTTTCTCTTTCCCTCTTATTGTAGTTAAGGGCCACACACAATGGCGAATCGGCGCGCAAGAGAGCTCGGGAACGGCTAGAGGCAGTAGTAGTGGCAGGCCTACTACTACGACGAGGACCGGGATACGGGGCTCGGACTGGCATATGTTGCCCACTCGTCCCGTCGATTGACGCCCCTTATTTTATAGGTCCTCCGCTTGCCAAAGTCACTCGATTGTTTCCACGTCCTTCTTTCTCTGCACTTGGAAGTATCGCCGGCGGTGGACCCAGGAGCGCGAGCCCCGTATCTCTCTCAATCCCCCCCCCCGTCCTCCGACCACTCGCTCACTCACCTCTCATGTCCTCTCCTCTTGAGCGAGAGCCATCGTATCCGGGGACCGAGTGCAATCGTAATCGATGATCATTTGACGGGTCGACGCCGAGGAATCGTCGCCGTGACTGATTAACAGGAATCAGACGGGGAATCAGATATTATTAATTCCTGTATGAATTGTCGGCTCCGAAGCGATCAAAAAATATCACGTCGCGACAATGCGACGGAGAAAAAAGTATCGTAAAAGAGAACGTGAATAGACGGACGGGGCACGTGCTTCGTCTCGGCAAGAGATCCGCATATGGGGGAGGAAGCAGCCGAGCGTGGGGTCGCCCCGTGTCCTCGGGAGCATGAGTCTCCGCTAATTGCGGCCTCGCGGGGTATCGGATTCGGGAAGCGACTGGTGGGGTCGAGCCTCCGCCACGCGACTCTTTTCCTATACTACTGCCTTTAATTATGCTCGAGGTAAAAGTCCTCTTCCGTCACCTCATCTACTCTGCCCCCCCCCTCGCCCACGGCCCCAACTCCCACTCCCAACCCCCCTCTCTGTCTCTCTGTCTCTCTCGTTTTGTAATTGGCCCCCCGGAAATTTCGAAAGCCAGGCCTCTCTATCTCTGCTGGTGTCCTTGGCTCTTTATAGCCCAGATTTATTCAGGACGACCGCGGTCGTCCGCGACAACTTCCACCTACGATCCACCCTAAACAGCCTTTTGACATATAAAGCCTCTGAAAGCCTCCGAAAGCCTCCGAGATTCCACCTTCTCGACCTTTTTGTCTCCTCCCTCTCGTTCTCTCTCTCTCTCTCTCTCTCTCTCTCTCTCTCTCTCTCTCTCTCTCTCTCTCTCTCTCTCCCCCTCTCTCTCTGTCGACCGGACCAATGACCACGACATTCATCTGCATTACAATCAAGCGTCCATTCACAAATCAAGTTCATTTATAAATTCTATTCCATTTCCAACTTTCGTCTGAATAAACCACTGAAACCCTTTTGCGTAATGCAGAATCTTTATAGATAAGGTCGTGAAAAAAATCTGTCGCGCGCCCCGACTGCTCATTTCTCCGGCACAGGGCAGGGGAGAGAGTCTCCGTTTATTCGATAAAGCGAGCTTATCGTGAACTCGGGGCACGAAATTAAATCCTGTACAATATATGTATATATATATATATATATGTGTGTGTGTGTGTGTGTGTGTGTGTGAATATATAGCCATAAAGGGTTAAATGTTGCATTACACGCGTCATCTCTATCACGGAGGGAAGAAACGGTGAAAAAACGTGTCCGGTCAATATACTGAGGGGTGAGAGAGTGAGAGAGTAAGCAGTAATCCTCACTCACAAACACCTCTTTACAACAAACAGCCCTCGTAAGCGCTCTCACTCCCTTAGCCCCTTTTCCTCTCCGATGCGCACGCGCTTTAAATCCGAGACCGGAGAGTAGAGACATGCCTCGAGTCCGCTCGACATCCTGTGTTTGCAGACACTAAATTACGCGCGACAATGGTCCCGCGCGACCCCTTTTCAGAACTCCTTTGCGCCACACAGGATTATAAAACCGAGAGCGATCCGAGCAGCCTTCTGCTCGCTGCTCCTTTTTTCACGCCTTTTATTCTCTCTCTGCGCTATGGGAACCTTCGCGAAAACCCTACCGCCCTTCCTCCTCATTTCCCGCCAACACGACAAACTTTCTAACTTCCCTTCACCCCCACCCGCCCCATTAGTCCCTTCGCTTCCTCAGCCATGACTTTATCGTTAATTGTATTCCTCGTCAGCTTCTTCCAAACTATTATTACCTACTTATCATTCCAATTAACACCTCTTACCCCATTATTCTGGCTCGCCCGATTATAAAACATTCACTGGCATCGACAAACTCTACTTAACTGAACCCAGTTGCGCTTCTTCAACTTCTTCGTCGAACCTATTTAATAAATTCCAATTCATTCGATAAAAAACTGAACGCCTCTTTAGACTTCCGAGTATAAAGAACGAAAGAAAGGATAAGTCGTTGTTCTTACTTGAGAATATGGACGGTGACTTCGAATACAGCGATTTAGTGAATAAGTCCAGTCCCAATAGCACTTTGAAGCGTTTACAATCGGTCAGGTACACCAGCGAATTAGCCGGTGGAGAAAAATGCAAAGATCGCAAGAAAGAGGTTAGGCGCTATAACCTTAAACTCAATGTTTTTACCGCGAAACGTCAATAATTCTTAATTGCGTCTGCTTAGGTTCGACGATCACCCTCCGAGTACCTGAAGGAAGCAAGTCAATATCCGGAGAATATATTTTGTAAATGTCCATGCAGAGTTGATACGAAGCCTTCTGCCTTTGTCGCAACTCCAAAGATTATCGTCTTTAAAAACTACAGTATCGGGCAGGAATACAAAGCCACCCTGACAGTTCGAAATATCTCCAAAGTAATAATCATTCTGTTTTAAACGGCCAATCTGGATACGAAAGGCCGCCAATTTTAATGTAGCCATTAACATTTATTATTAACGATCTAATTCACACTGAAATCGTTACAAAATTAGAAAGAAATGCCAAGGGTTAACTGTGCATTCGTTATATTAATGATCGTAGGTAGCTCGGCATATAAAATTAACGACAAAGTCAATAAACGACATAACGGTGTCGTTCAGTGGATCGACTCTTTGCACGAGATTATTACCTGGAATGAAAAATACGTACGTCCTTGAGTTTATCCCACGTGAAAGCGGGGCCTGGTGCGCCGACATCGTTTTTGACACTAAGGAGGAACCGTTTAGAGTACACGTCGTCCGTAAGATACTCTTCTTTTTCTTTTTTATATCGATTCCTGTCCTTATCATCATCATCATCATCCTCGTCGTCGTCGTCGTCGTCATTATTATTATTATCATTATTATTAATACTATTACTATTTATTATGATTACTATTTATTGTTGTTGTTGTTGTTGTTGTTGTTGTTGTTGTTATTGTTATAACCGTGCGACGAATGATGTTAGAAACGGACGGAACCCTTCCTTTGCTTTCCTTTCCTGATCAAATCGATATGGGTCAGACGGGGCTTAGAGTCACCAAGTCCAAGCCGGTCTTATTGCAAAATGTCGGAAAGTGCAAAGCGATTTTCAACATCCGTACCGATAAGTAAGCAACCCAGCACATTTATAATTACACGGCTCGCTTGTCTCGAGGAATAATTGTATTCTCTTAGCCCTTGTTTCGAAATAGAATCACCGGATTCGTGCGTAGACGTCGGCCGAGCAATAATACTAACCGTTAAATTTACACCCACGAGCACGAAAATATCCAACGGACATGTTTTCATAAGATTCGAAGGTACGTATTCTCATTGTCTTCTCCTAGAGAAATAATTACAATTTATGATTTTTAACGTATTTGCACACATAATTAAGAATGTGTATGTAAATATATGAATATCTATATATATATATATATATATGAATAAATCTAAAGAACTTGTATGTAGAATGTAATGAAAGGTATTTGCACGGTCAATTTATGTAAAATTTATTCGAAACAATCAAGACGACACCGTCGAGAGTATTATTTACGGGGAAGGTGTCGAATGCGACGTACGAATGATCCAAGACGTGAACTTCGATAACACTTACTTGGGCCTCTCGAGACTCGTATCCGTCGACATCGAGAACAACAGCGATTACCTCCTTCCTTACGAGTGGGTGAAGTACAAAAGCGTGATCGAGGATGCCGAGCAAAAAGAAATGTGAGTGAAGAGAATGTATTTATTATTATAGGATTTTTTTTAGCGGCGAGGATATTATTTTCAGAAAATTCCTCTCCTCGCAGGTGCAAAAAGGATATCGAGCAAACAATTATAAACGTACCGTTGAATGATTTTATTCCGGAAAAAACTCGGGATCTAATTCAAGAGCGTATGCGCTCCGACAAAATCGAATTACTCAGGCGCAAAGCTTTCACGTACGCCAACGAGCATTATCGCTTCTCCCCATTGGTAACGAATTAACAGCATAATAGTCCTCAGCGTTAGAAATATTATTAGGACCGATGTTAGAATTTTTTAACGACATTGACAGGAAGGATTAATATGGGCCAAGAACAAGTCCTCGGTAACGCTGGTTTTCCAACCCCAGAGAGTCGGTGAAATTTCTAGCACTGCCTATTTAGATATAGCTGGATTGGAAAATCGAATCCCTCTGAAGTAAATTTATCATCCTTAATGCGTTCGTTCGCATCCATTCGCATTAAATATTCGTATTATAAATTTCAGCATATCGGGCAAATGTCTCGGTCCAGCTATCGAACTGAATCTCTTATCGTTAAACATCAACGAAGTATATTTGTGTTCCACGTATAACTACGAAGTAAGTCGTAACAAGTTTCGACCCACGGCTCCGTTACCCGTATTTCTTATCTTTATATTCTTACAATACACATTTACATATGCGTAAACATATACACATACATATACATATACATATACGTGTACATATGCATGTATAGATAGTGTGTAAAAACATTGGACCCATTGCCGGTACTCTCAAGCATATCCAGGCAAATGTGAATTTCGGATGCACAATTACAGTCGAACCCGCTGAAATTGTGGTAAATGTCGATGAACTGAAAACAATGAAGCTATCCTTCTATTCCAATACAAGGGGAGACTTTATCGAACGCGTTAACTTCTTAATTATAGAAAGTTCAGAAATCCTATCCTTTGTTCTGAAGTGAGTTTGTTATCCATATTTTTTTTATACATACGTATTCCTTTCATTATTTTTACCATTAAATCAACGACAATCACAATAATAATAATAATAATAATAATAATAATAAGAATAATAATAATATTATTATTATTAATGATGATGACGACGACGATGATGATGATGATGATGATGATGATGATGATGCGCAGAGGTACCGTTGTTTGCCCGCTGATTAAGATCAACGATGACGATTTGAATTTTCATGGAGCTTCGCTATGTACGTTTCGATTTTATTCTTATTAGCGATAATGACTATTTTTCAATACCTAAAATAACTCAGGATTTGGGTTCAGTTGAATTTAAGCTTAACTTTATTTAACTACGCTCAAAGATAATTGAAATACTTTCCGAGTTCGTGTATAAGATAAAGTTTAGTCGCTCGCTCGTCGAGCTCCACCACCTAATGATAAAATTACAAACGAATGTTTTTTAATAAGAAAACACAATCAGATCATAATTTTAATTAAAAAGCATATATATTCGACGATGCGAGATTGCAATTAATAATGACAAATATTCAATGGGGCATAAATAGGTTTCAAGTTAAACAAAAATCTTACATTTCTAAACCTTTCTCACGAACCCGTGGAATTCGATATACGAGTTCTTAATGACGGATACGAGATGCCAGTAATGCACGATGAATTCGCTGTCGCTCAAGTAAAGCCGACCTTTCCCGACACTCCGCGTGAATTTTTCGTTTTACCCAGCGAAGGAGTCCTCCAACCTCAAAGCTATCTGAAACTCCAAGTACGTTCATTATTATTATTATTATTATTACTATTAGTATTATTACTATTATTACTACTATTACTACTCTTACTATTATTATTATTATTATTATTATTATTATTGTTGTTATTATTACTAATATTATTAATTTAGGTATGATATACACATAAATTGCTCTGTAAAACTTAATTAACACGTATTTTACCTTGGTCTGGCTGGTCAGGTCGAATATACGCCGAATATTGCTCGCTCAGGGTATACCTGGATGCAAATTAGCATATGCAAGAGTTCGAGTACCGAGCCAATTTTATTACCGATCAAGTATCGAGCTAAACGAGCCATTTTGGATGTCATGCCAGATGAAATAAATCTTCCTTCCAGCTTCGTTAACTTTCCTTATTACGAAAATTTAACCATATCGAACTCCACTAAAGCCGAAGGATACTTTTACTTTATACCGCAAGAGGTCTGTTTTTTTAATCTTTATCTACATATATATATTAATTAACAAGAAATTATTTTATTTATTTATTTATTTGACTATTGAAATCTACCTAACTTATCGACAAGTTTCTTAGCTCTGCTGACCTTAAGATATTCATAATCAAGTAATCAATAATTTAGGATCGTAGTATTAAGAGGTAATAGGTAGTTTAGTATTATAGTATGTGATATGAATTTTGCAGACTAAAGTCGATTCGCCGATATTATACTCATTATCAATGTATCAGGGCTATTTGCAACCTGGACAATCAAAAGAGATAACATTAACGATTATAGTTAAACGAATTGGAATACAAAAAGCAAGTCTCAGGTACAATTAATAATCAATTAATAAATAATTATTGCTTTTATACAAACCTCTTAATATAAATCATCGTATACTCTTTTAATGTTTTCTTTTTTCTTTTTTTTACATCTTATACGGTTGACGATAAAAAACTCCACTGTATTTATTATTATTATTATTATTATTATTATTATTATTATTATTATTATATAAGTATAATTAATTATGTATAAATTTTGATAATTTTACAATGAAACAATCGGCGTTTAGTTAAAAATTTTATTAAAAATAATCCAAGCATTTCTATCGGAAACTGTCGATAATTTGATAACCAGACGATTTTCGATTAGATTATTAACTCTCGGACTCGATACTCCGTTTACATGTTGTGAAATTATTTGTACTGGAGAAGGGCCAACAGTTTCAACGAAAACGACGCATTTAGATTGGGGCGAAGTCCAACTATTGAATACAAAAAGCTTAAAATTAGAGCTAACGAACGAGTCGCCGATCGAAGCTGAGTACACTGCCACCCTGGTATGTTCTCGAAATTATCATTACAATAGTACCAGTAATAATAATTGTCGTCGTTGCTGTTGTTGTCGTTGTTATTGTTGTACAAATGCAATATACATTTGAGCAGATCGGTAATTAAAGAAAAAATTCAATGAAATATTCATTTAATCGTCGAATTATTAAAATTGCTGTAAAATAAATACGGGAAATACGTTATTTATCGCATAATTATACCTGAAATAATAACAGACGGTCATTCGCGTTTTTAGAAAAAGACTAAAAATATTTGGAAGGTCGAACCGGCAACGGACGAAATAGAGGCGAATCAAACAATGTCGCTCGACATAACTATTCTATTGAGGGACACTGGCAAGTTCTCGGACCGTTTGCTGATTGCAATTTTTAATGGAAAAACAATTAACGTGAATCTGTCAGCGACCGGCGTTGGCAGTTGCATCGTTTTTGAGCCTGAAATTTATCCTGAATTCAACATGGGACTCCTTTTCAGGTAACGTTTCTAATCCTTTTGATCTACAATTATTTCATTCCACGCCTACATTAGCATGAAATACATGATTTATGAATTACTTTTAAGTAAAAACTTAATTAATCAAATAATTTATGTATTTATATGTTTTTAGTTCTTACGTACTTTTTCGTACTTTTCAGTCAAACAATTGTAAATATTCCAATAACAATAAGGAACGAGGGAACAAAGTTTCATTCCATTGAATTAACTAATACAGAGAAAAGTCGCGCTCCGAAAAAAAATCCACCCGAGGAAGTCGAAAGGTATCATTTATCCGATATCCGAATAAACATGAACTGCATAAAGTGCAACAAGTTACATTATTCGTTTATTTTTATTAGCACTGCATCTAAATTTAAAATCGACACGAATCTGATAGAATTGTTACCAGCAACGAATCACGTTCTTCAGTGTAAAATAACTTCTAATACGTAAGTTCACACGCACCTTCATTCAATTCATTCCATTCAATAAAATTTTATATTTAATATTGAAATTAACGTATCGATGATTTGTAATGAATTTTATTTATTTATATATATATATATATATATATATATATATTTTTTTTTTTTTTTTTTCTTTATTTTTATAGAAATGAAACTATTGTCGAAAAGTGGTATGTTTATGCGACAATAGAAGGACAAGCGAAACGTGAATTTCTGGGATCTAGTGATTTTATAGGTACATTTATTGAACCGAAAATCTCATTGAATAAAAGTGAATTAATATTTGTATTGAACATTGGATGTATTGATACGTCGTTACATCAAACGGGTAAACAAAATTATTTAAATCATAAATATACTCACTGTAGAGTAAAATTTTAATTAATTTCACTTTCATTGATCATTAAAATGTAATTTTGAACTTTCCAACTAAATTTTTAACCGTCCCTATTGTAAACAAGTACTGATTGTACGTAATTATAGAGGAACTTCACGTAATAAATGAAACCGGTCTGGACTTGAATGCTCAGATAAATATTGACGCGCCTTTTCTCTTGATCGATAAATGCAATTGTCGCAAACGTAATAACGACCTCGACTTAATTAATAATGAGTCAGAAATATTAAAAGTTTATTTTCCGTTTGATGTCGAAAATTCGAATAAAGTACCAACGAAATTTCAAGGCTACCTTACAATCGAATACACGCAGCATCCAAGAATCGTAAGAATCGTATTATTAATAGAAGAAGAAGAAATATATAAAAAAAAAAAAGTTTCACAAATAATTGTTCTTGGCTCTAACCATTTGTCTGTAGGATAAAATTTTATGCAGAGCCGAGGTGAATTATCCGCACATAGATTACGAAACGATTGAAATCAATTTATATTGTGCCACAGGAGGCAAAGCTGAAAAACAAGTAAAATTTTTAAATGATACTCCGTTGGTGGTATTTTATACCTTAAAGTGGATCAAAGAGAGCTTTGTGTACGAAAGGATTTTTTCAAAAGAGGTAAATATAAATCCTTTAGCGTACAGACTAATTAAGAATAATTAACGAGTTCATTGATTACAGAGCAATGGTTCTGAGGGGGAGATTTCTAATATCAATCAATCAGAGAGTGACAGTAAGATACCATCCTGTTTTTTTTTTGTTGTTTTTCTCTATACTATTGTAAAAAAGTATGATTTATAAGTAATTATATAAATGTCCGATGCAGGCAATCGCGTATCAACGGACGCATCGAGTGATAGAGTGGATAAAGTGTCGAACGTTCACGATAATTCGGAGGCGTTTGAGAATTACGAAGACGAAGAGGGTCAATCCTTACCAAGCGAGGAATCTATCGATCTCATAGATAAAGTAAGCCAACAGTATTTATCCGAATAATTGCTTTCCCACTTGTCCTTCGCCCTGCCCGCCCTCCCCGCCCCGCACCCAGACGGCCATAGGTATTGGTGAGTAAATTTTCCGTTTATAAAGTTCCTGGCAATGTCGCCCGAAGTGGGCCAAATATTTCCATATAACGAGCAGTACGTGCAATTGAAATTCAATGGATTCGAAAGGGTAAAGGTTTCGGCAGAGGCACTTTGCGAAGTCGCCCGTGGTTCGCCTCAAATTTTATGCGTCAATGCCATCGCCGACGATATACGATGTGACGTTCCGACAAACGATGCCCTCGACTTTGGCTTGCGAGTAAAAACAATTACAATAATAATTGTAAATAATATAAAGAATCGGATGAGTTAGTGACCGATGCTACGTCCGCAGCCATTTTATCAATCGGCACTCACGACCTTAAGACTGACGAACCAATGCCTGATCCCCTTGCCTTGGCGAATCGAAACCAGTACGAATACATTACGAGTTATCGACGGACCTCCTCTGCTGGAGCCCTACTTAGAAAGCCACATAACGATCGAGCGGCTTCCGTCGGCACCTGGACAATTTAACGAAAAACTCTATCTCGAGGTAGATTTTACAGCTTTTACTACACGTCTCGTTATGGCACTCGTCAGGGCAACAACAATACACATTCTGATGGATTACGTTATTATACGAATAATTGTCGCCTCGTTGACGGCAATTGTACTTTAAATCTCGGAAATTTCAATTATTTCGACAGATAATGGATTTGGAGCTATTCACCATAGACGTTCAGTGGTATTCAACTATTCCTCAATTTTATATTGATATTCCGCGCAATGTCGCCTTTTCAAAGTATCCCGTATCATTTGGCTATAAAGCTGCGCAGTCGGTCGAGTTCGAAGCTGCAATGCAAGATCAATTGAATACTGATTTGAAATGCTTCTCTAGCGATACCAATACCGAGATTGCCGACATTTCGGAATTTGACAAGAGGCAGCTCGCCGGTAAAATATCCGTTAATTAATTCCCGTTACTTTTTTTTCTTTTCTTTTTCATTTCTTTTTCTTTTCTTTTTCTTTTCTTTTTCTTCTTTTTCTTTTCTTTTTCTTTTCTTTTTCTTTTCTTTTTCTTTTCTTTATTTCTTAATTCGTTTGGTTAATTATTATTCCAGACAACGAGTGGCACGTAATCACGGACGGCGACAAGTGCCCGAGTAAAATTGATATCGACATGTCTTTCGAGAGACTAATTGTCAAGAACTTTATTGAAACGAACCCGAGCGCTTTCGACGCACTTAATTCGGACATGAACGATAAGGAGATACCTTTGTTGCTCGGGCCCGGCTACGTTATAAACATGAATTACGTATTGGTCGACCAAGTTACGCAGTATTCCATCGATCTTAGAAATTACGGATTCGAGAAGGCTAGCGTTAAATTGATCAAAGAGAAGAGAAAAAGCAAATCAACGAGGAATTTCTTTACCGTTAGTCTCGATAAGAAAGCCGAAGTATGCAAATGCGAGAGCACTTCTTTAAATGTGACGTTGGCCCCGAAAAAATCTGCCTTTCCTCAAGAAAAAACCGACATTGGTCACAAATTTTACCTCGAGGTAACTAAGCACAACTAAATACTAATCATAGAAACTGAAAATATTCATTTCGTATCGCTTTGCGCTCTGCTTTGTTAACGATCGTTAACAAATAACAATGATAACGAAGTAATATTTAAGGTGAAGCAAGGATTGACGATTCCCGTAAGCGTGAAAGCCTCGGTTGTTTATCCCCGGGTATGCGTTACCGAGCAATGCCTCAATTTTGACAAAGTCTTTGTCGGCCAATGTCGAGAATTGGCCTTCGTAATTAAAAACGAGTGGGTTCACACATTCTTTAAAAAGCAATGGCCAATTAACGTAAGTTAATTAATTAAGCGGTCGATCGCTCGTTTTAGCGGCTATGTCGACTGCCAGTGGGAGATGTGTATGGGAAATCAGTCGAAAAATCCAAGTAAAAGTACAGAAAATCCATTTTACGTTAACCATACCGAGGACACGTTTTCTCCAAATGCCGAATCCATAATTAGAGTATACTTTAAGCCTTATAAAAAGGTAAGCGATAAAATTATGTGAAATAATATAAGGATTCATGAGATAATGGATTTTCCCTATCTTCTAGGGGCTTCAAAAAAGATATTTAATCATCAGCGTGACTAAAGGACAAGAGACGAAGAATATTCTTCTCAAAGGTTACGGCATCGAACGCAATCTTACACTCAATAAAGCATTTATTAAATTTCCAGCCGTAATACCGAATACGCGCACAGTCGTAGATAACTTGATTATTAAAAATGATATTGACTATCCCGTTGAATTGTATTGGCAACACATTGAAAAGTAATGAGATCAAGATCGTTTGTTTCGATCGTACATATATATATATATATATATATATATATATATTTATTTATTTATTTATTTATTTATTTACAATTATTTCGCAGCTTTCAAGAAACGAATACAATAACTCGGATACTTAAGCATTATTACAGAATCGATGAGATTTTGATTCCCGAGAGACAAATTGGCGAAAATATACCTCGATCGCTCGTTGATTTTTATAAGAAACTCATCTGTGAGATGTACTTAGATGAAGAGTTTCAGGAAGCTATTAATGATTTGTATAAAGCCGTAAAGGGGGATGACTACTGTCAACAGAGTCAAATTGTTAATTTATCCAAAGACGAGAATAAAAGAATATCAACGAAGAATCGCAAAGCAGGAAATAACCAGAAAAATAAAAGCAATAAGGATGAGATTAAAACCGATTCGGTGATAATGCTCTCCAACCTTTCGAATATTGATCCAAACGCTGTCGAACCTCTTTTACACGGTAGGCAATAATCCTTTGCGCGTAACTTTAACAATTATTTGTAAGATTAAACGGGAATTAAACGAAACGCGACTATAATTGTGAATCTAATTGGTCTGGCTCAGTCCTTGTCCGCAGCGGGAAGTTATTCGATTTAAAACTTAAATAAATAATATAAATTCCTTTACGTAATGAACATTATTTTTTTTTATTTTTTTCTAGCGTACATCGATAAATTGCAAAGGAATATAAATTTTCCCGAAACTATGAAAGATCCGTTGTGTGAATTATATGAAAATCATCGACAGGAAACGGCTACGAATATTCGAGAACGGACTGCAGAGTCTGAGAAGAAGCTGATTATTATTTTTCACGGAGCACCATTTACAGGTAACAAGAATGTACCAACCGTAGCGACAAATGTCATTACGCAATAACCTACGATTATTTATACAGAACGTTTTCATTCATATAACATCGAAAGTTATACACACACACACATATATATATATATATATATATATATATTATATAACGCGAATGAAAATATGCTTTCTTATAGCGTATTTGCGTGCTCACGCGTACAAGCGAGACGCTCGTATATACTTCAATTACTATCCTCGCGTTTTAATATGAATTTTCTGCACTTTAATTGTATTTGGTGAATATAATTGACGGCTCAATAATGATCCACAGAGTATCAGGAAGCGGCTTGTCGATGCGCAAAAATGTTGAACCTACCGCTGTTGAATATAAACGAACTTTTATTGGAGGCCGCGGCTATCAATGCGGAACTCGAAATTGCAAAAGTGTTTGCGAAAAAGATCGATGACCACTACAAAGAAGTGTCCGTCAAGTCGTCCGCGCTTCCTAGCCCTTCAAAAAATAATCCACCGGCCTCGAGGCTAATGCCAACGACGGAAGAGCTCGAGAGCCTCGACCCTTACAGCTTGTACGAGTACAAGCTCGAGATAATAGCTCAGAGCTTGAATGGCGGGGACAAGACGACAAACGGCAAGAATAAGAACGCTCCTCCCCCCAACAAACCAAACGCTCTGCCTAATGTTAATCAAGATTTCCTCAGAGATATCATTAGAGAAAAGTTTATACGTCTTTTATATCTAATGCGATCGTTTCTTTAGTCTCGTATCAATACACGTATAATTATATAATTGTCATTTAATACAGACTCACGGAGTCCAAGTTCAAATATGGATGGGTATTGCAAACGTTAAACAACGATTTCGTACGGGACGAGTCGAGTGCGTTAAAGATGTTATTGGATGCGACAGGAAAGGTCGAAATCCACTGGATCATAACGTTTTACAACTCTATGGAGCTGTACGAGGCTAGATTTGAAAAATTACGTAGAATCAAAGGTCTGTGCTGGGGACACGCACGTCAAAATTTTTAACGTCAAAATTATTCTAAGCATAGGCTAATAAGCCATTCGTTGTGTTTTCTAGTCGAAGAAGAACAAAATAGAGTCGACAAGCTTATCGAGAGCTTCGATAAAATGACTCGATCCGACATTGATGCGTTATCCGAAGACGAGAAAATATTGTACAACGAGTATATTGAAAATCGCAAACGAATGGTCGGTAATTGTTTTATTCGTATTTGTGCTTTACTCTACTTTTAATGAACTTTAAACGGTAACAGCTAAGCAACGCGTCGAGCTCGAGGCGGCCATCGACGTGTCTTGACTTTCCCAAGAACAATAGTAGATCAGCAGAGCCAATAAAAAGTAAAAGCTCCGTCGATTTTTCACAGGCAAAGGCTAAGGATTCGAAAAGTAGCAGTAAAATTAAAAGTAACGATTCGAATCGTTCTTTTGCAATTTCAAAATACGTTCTTTTTTTTTTCTTTCTTTTTTTTTTATTCTTACCGTCGTGATCGATATTGCGTATTTGTTTGTAGGAAAGGATGAGAACTCGAACGATCTCGAGGCGATTTCCGTGTCGATGAAAGATTATGAAAGTAAATGGAAAAAACTGCTTGAAACTATTGGCGAGTGGGAAAAGCAATTTCTGGTAAGAGCTTTTATGATAATATTTAGGTTTTCTCCACCCCCCCCTCTCTCACACGCTCTCTCTCTCTCTCTCTCTCTCTCACACGCTCTCTCTCACACGCTCTCTCTTTCTCTCTTATAGGATCCAAACAAAAGCCTAAAAAAGAAGGATAAATCGGCATCGACAACGACACCTGAACTCGGAACAAAAGTACACGTTTTACCTGATATTTCCCTTATCCTTATTGATACTTTCCATGGCAAATAAATAAGCTAAATAATATTAATGACAGTGGACGGATAAATTCTTCGTTTGGCAAGTTTTATCGGACGATCCGTGGGGAAAAAAGATGTACGAGGCAACGTTAATGCAAATAGGAATTGATTTTAAAATGTTCCCGAAGATAAAACGTGAGCCGCCTAATAAATATCTATTATTTAAATATCATATGTTATTTTTAAAAGACTTTTTCAGCTAACGAAGAGGAGTTTGAAATAGCTATGCAGATGCAAACGTATTCCGTATTAAGGGAGTACGAAATGTCCGCAGTTGCGGGAGAAGGTGCGTGTATTAGTTGTTCGTTGCAGGCAGTAGTAGTAGTAGTAGTAGTAGTAGTGCGGTGAGGATAATGTATGTTTGGCCAGCCAAACTTCCAGCAGTCAGACGACGTAAATTACTTTAAATTATTTACGTAATTAAGGCTGCCGGATCATTATATACTGGATTGGCATTAAAAATGCGTATACGAATAAGGGTTGTAGCGAAATAACGAAGGGTCGAATAAAATTCCAGGAGCATTCGGTCTGTGGGGCGAAAGGATCAGAAAATTATCGGGAAACGCGTCGCTGGCGAGCAGCGACGGATCGATGAATTCAAATGAAACGGATAAGAGCGAAGAATGCCCGGGCGGAGCGAAGAAGATTCTGGATGGTCGGCTGCTGCTGGGGCCGCGCGAGTCCCGCATATTTCGGATTGAATTTAACCCGACGGCCGAAGGATCTTTCGAGACCGAATATCTCCTGACTTCAGTAGATAATGCTCTTTCGACTTTTAAAATAAGCGTTGCGGGCCTCGCTCAGATTCCCAAATTAGATTTCAGCCCTTGCTCCGTTTTCGACAGGGTAAATGCTTTTACTCTTTCCTTAACAACTATGCCTTTATCTCCATAAACTCCGCTCTTGTTTACCTGACTTCTATCCTCGAGCCTCCCTTATTACTACTTACGTAACATCCGACCCGAGCCTCAACCCCCCGATATGCATTATATATATATATATACATCGTCGTCGTCGTCGTCGTCGTCGTCCTCCTCCTCCTCCTCCTCCTCCTCCTCCTCCTCCTCCTATACTCTTAAAATAAGTAAAATTAAGCACTTACTAGCCTGAGATTTACAGGTACAATGT
Source organism: Ceratosolen fusciceps (assembly GCA_018883505.1). Taxonomy (NCBI): domain Eukaryota; kingdom Metazoa; phylum Arthropoda; class Insecta; order Hymenoptera; family Agaonidae; genus Ceratosolen; species Ceratosolen fusciceps. The sequence goes on from RCIC01000009.1 coordinate 3,759,978, forward strand.
ACTAAAGTCAGCGAGTCGCATAAGCCGACGTATTTCCTCGAGGACCAAGTCTATAATTTCGGAAGCCTGCTACACACGTGCACCGACAACAGGTTACAACAAACTTAATACTTACTTCCGCGTTAAACGATGCCGAATAAAGAATCTTAAACGGGTTGTAAAATTCATTGATTCCCCGCTCGACCCATTCATCAGCTCCTTCAAGAAGCGGTCCCGATTTAATTTCAAGAACATTTCATCCGTGGCTGCCGTTGTCAATATCTGGTTACATTGCGAGTACTACGACTGCTTCAGCATCAGTACACGGCAATTACGAATCGAGGTTAAATTATTCCATCCCCTTCCTATATTTCATCCTAAAAACAATGGCTCCGATGCCTACTTTATATTAATATCCTCTCCATTTAAAAAAAAATAGTCGATTTATATTTTAATTTATTGCATTAATAATGCACAGCCGGATGAAATAGGAGTAATTGATGTGGAAGCGTCTGCGCCGAGGCTTGGCCTCATCAGCGACGCCCTAATGCTATCGATAAATAACTATAACGATCGCTGCGACAACGACGATCCAAAAGTTATTCGAGTACGTTATCCCTGAAAGTATCGGTAAAACATTAAATATACTTTAATTGCGAAAATTAATGCAAGCGTTTACGACTCACTACGTTGTAGCTCGAGAGTAACGGCATCGAGCTCGATCTAGAGATTCTGCCGAAACAAGTGAATTTTGATAGGATATTGTTTGGCAGGGTGGAAAAGCAAATAATAACTGTGCGAAATAATTCGAGTATGTCGATATACTGGCGGTTCTTGTCGATCGATGGCGCCGAGAACCCGATTCAGGCGGTCCCCGCTCAAGGAAAACTTAAATACAAAGGACACCTCGAGATCGAAATACAATACAACGCCAACATTGTATTATAAACATTAACGCCAATTCGACTATGATTATTATTGTAAAATAAAATTATAAATATTGTTACAGGCCAATAGCACCGACACAACTCATCTACTAAATATCAACTTCTTTTTTAACGAAAACAGTGCGGATCCGATAGCCACGGAGCAAATCGTCGTTACCGCAGAGATTTACGAAATCAATTACGAGCTCAATAACGATATTATTGATTTTAAACAGACTCCCGTGAACTCGGTCAAAAGTACGCCGCTAACAATAAAGAACGTCGGCTCCTACGACATTGAATACAAGTAAGCCATAATATCAACCTCCAGTATTTCTTCCACTGTATACACATACACGCGTTTTTTTTTTCTTTTTTTTTTTTTGTTTTTTTTTCCAGAATTGAGTATCAGGAAATGGAGTTTTTGAAAAGGTATTATGATCCAGACGTCATAGCAACTATAAAGAAAGATTTTAAAATTCACCCGACTACGGGGCTTGTAACTAAAAAAAAACCAATAACGATAAATGTATGTAATAAATCACGCAAGTATCCACTGTAAGAAAAACACATTTTTAATTAAGGCTTACTTTTTGTTAGGTAACGTACACGTCATCGGTTGAACTGAATATGAAGTCTATTCCGTTATTCAAGTGTTTGATCATTGAACCTTATAAAAATCTTGGACTATTCAAAGAAAACGTAATAAATGTCTCCGTCGTTTCGTATTACAATAGGTAAGTAAAGTGTGGCCTTACTTACACCTCGCATTGGTTCATTGTTCTATATTATTATACGTTGCAACAATTCTTTGATAATTAATTAACCAATTTAATATTTAATATTTAATATTTAATATTTAATATGTAATATGTAATAGAAAATACGATTAAAACTCGGCACTGGTTGTCAGAATTTTAAGCGTAAACGTAATAAATATTATAAATATTGCATTAACGTAACTGCACTAGCGGGAAAAAAGGAAAGAAAGAAAGAAAAAAAAAATGAGGCATACGCACGTGTGCGTGCGTGAATATCGTTGCAGATTTAAAGTAGAGCCGCATCCAATTTTGAATTTCGGTCTCGTTGCCCTACGGTCGAGCAAAAGTATGAAAATGAAGATTTCAAACGCTGGAAAATTCTCATTGAGTTATTCCATTGTTAAGGAGTCGCCGAGTGAAAACGATGCCGAGGCAAAAGCGAATAATAAAAAGGATTTAAGGTCCAAGTCGAATCCATTAAGGAAATCGACTAAAGGAACGGGACAAGGAGACTCGGCGTAAATACATCTTTTATATTAATTTGTTATTTACAAATAGATGGCTAAATATAGATAAAATAACGGATGATAAATGTCATTAACGGGGAAAACGCAGAGCAACGAGATGGGGCCCGTTTAAATTGGATCGAATAGCCGGTGATTTAGAAGCCGGACAAGTCGATGTGCTGTCCGTCGAATGCTCATCCGATTCCTTCGGCCATTTCGATGAAAAGCTGCTTTTCCACGTAACGGATAGCTTGCCGACGGACCAGCCGAGCCGACAACTGTCATTGGTGGCGAAGGTTTGCCCGGCCGAGATAGATTTCAAGAATTGCAGCGAAATGTTTTTGGAAAGCCACGTTGTCGACTCGTTTGACGAATTTATATGCCCGACCGAGGTGACAACAACATCCCCACGAAAGAGCCAGCGGGCCGAGTACTTAATTTGAATTTTTCAGGCCGACGGGCATACCGTATTCACGAGAAAAACTAATTGCTTGCATTTTCGTCGGGTCTGCGTGGGGAGCGCGCACGCCACCTGTCTTACGCTACGCAATATCAGCTTCATTGGCGGGGACGTGCTCGTGGAAATTACCGATGGCACTTCCAGCCCCACCGAGACTTTCACAGTTAATACCAATCGATTGAGCATTCCGCCAATGAGTAAACAAACCATCACGATCACCTTCGCCCCGCCCTTACTCGGGGTAAATATTACAATTACCGCAATCGTTATCCGCATTAGTTACGAAATCACTCGGTAATTTGTTTTGTAATTTCGATTGTAGTAGATTGTAGTAGATAAGGGGACGAGAACTTTTGTATTTTACAGAAGTTCGGGGCTCGGTTGAGAGCGAGACTGGACGTGCCGGGGAGTCCGTGTGACCAGGAACTCAGCGTCAATCTTGAAGGAAAGAGTTGTCTGCCTCAAATGGCGGTACACCTCGATCCACCCGCGACGTCTGGCGACAGGCCGATCATCGACTTCGGCTTATCGCACATTCGGGACCAGTATGACAAAGTCTGCATGATTCAGAATGTCGGAGAGATGATTGACAATCTCGTAATCGAAGTCTTGGACGATCCCATCAACGCCTATATCATTTTTATCGATACAAATAAAAACGAGCTCTCGTGCGGCTGTATTATCGATAAAGAAGGTGGTTTTTTTTTTTTTTTATTTTTTTATATTATTTTTATTTATTTAGCCTGAGTTGGCCAATACTAGCCTCGATGTATTGTTTATTGTACAGTCGAAAGGACTCTGCGGGTAAGGAGCGTCCCTCAAGAGATAACGAGCGTGACGGTCAGATTTCGTCCGACACAGGCAATAAAGTACACTAGCCGATTGAGAATTTCGATGGAGCGGAATCCCTACGAAATTTCCGAGGTCGTTTTATCGGGCCAAGGATTCGTTAAGCCTGTTGTTTTTGAGAATCTCGACATTATAGATACGTCGGGATTGGACGCCGACGAAAGAGGATGCTCGTCACGTAGCGGTAAGCGGCCGGGAGCAATTTACTTATTATTTTCTTAAAAATTTAAACATTTGCTTACAAAGACGTTGAATTCTTAAGCAGCGGGGAGAGATCCCGTCTCGATGGCTTACAAGCTCGATTACGAGACGTGCTTTCTGAATCAGATGAATAAAGTGAACTTCAAAATAGTGAACAAGAGAGATGATAAGTATTATCGCTTTGAATTGCGCTCGGAATCGAACGTCGTGTTCACACCGTCGGCGGGACACTTGAAGCCTTGCAACTTCAAAGCATTGACGGGGACGTTTTTCGCTTCGGAGCCGACGACGCTGTCGCGGGTAGGAACGGGTCGGTATTAATAAAACTCAGCGCTTAACCTGTGCAACGCGTTTCAGCTGCAGATAATGTGTATGGTCAATGAAATTCGCCTGTGCGAGCCGGGGATCGAGTCGACCTGGGACACGAGACAGACTACCGTCTCGTGGGAGGAGAAGTCGTTGGGTGCACCGGAATCGGAGCAGAGCCGAGAGGAAAACGTCGTGTTCCTGAAAAAAGTGATTAACCAGAGCAAAGAACCAAAGTGCAGAGTTGTCCCGGGCACGGATCAGCACCTGCAGCTCTGGGTGTACGCGATCGCCGACTACTCGGATTATTCATGCAGTATCAGTAGCATCGATTTCGAGGACACTCTTATGTTCCAAGTGAGATCGCGGGGGACGGTGTTGGTGGTGGTGGTGGTGGTGGTGGTGGTTTTGGTGGTCGTGGTGGTGGTTTCCCTCATTCGGTCAACCATTCGTTTTATTAAAATCCTCTAGACCCGAAGCTTCAACTTCGCCCTGCGCAATACCGGCAAGGTTAATCTAAACTACTCGTGGACTCTGGTGATGGATGAGCAGTATCCGATTCGCTTGAACGAGGGTAGAGTAAAGTCGATTTCCGAATGCGACTCGCACACGCCGATACGGGGTGGACGGATTTTATCGGAAACCCTAGGAAACGAGACGGAACTTACGGGCTCGACGAAAGGTAAACGGTTCTTTAATGTCCGCGGACGTTATTGAATTTATCGCGACAAAAAGTATTCGATTTTCACTCGGAGAGATTTAGACTCGGAGAGTATGTCCGAGGCCTCGGACCTCTTCAGCAGCTCGGCCGGGGAGACGAATCGTAGTACGGACACTTGGATCGAAGGGGACAACATGCCCTTTAAAATCAGTCCCGAGTCCGGGAGTAACCTCGCTCCCGGCGAAGCTGTCGACTGCACCTTGTCCTTCGCCCCCATCGACGTTTTCCGATACAAAGTCTATCTCCACTGCAAGTATGATATTTTATAAAATATTACACGTATGTGCCGCCGCAATGGACTCAAGCGTATCGAATACTTAATATCAAATATTTCTGCCTCATACAGAATGGATAATTTAAACCCGAAGAGGGCGCAGCTCAGCATTGTTAGCCACGCAACGAGCTTGTTGCCGTATTGCCACTTTGATATACAAGAGAGCGACTATCTGTTGAGTGGACGGAGGGACAGTACGTTGCCGGTACCGGCGGGCTACAGTCTAGCCGATCCCGACACAATAAATAAAATGAAAATCGTTGAATTCAAGATGATCGGCACCGGACAGTGCCACACGAGGTCTCCTCTTAATAAGCTCTTTCTTTACCCCCATTAACCTTAACCCACTGTCCCATAACGTAAATACACGCTTGTATATATATATATATATATATATATCCAACAGGGACATTACGCTGATTAATCCGACGGTCGAGCATTATCCTTATTGCTTCACGAGATTATCGAACCGAGTCTCTCAAAGCATGCCTGCCATACAGTGCACAGCGGACTTAGACGTTCTCCATAGTGGCAAAAGAAAAAACATAAGCTTCCATATATTTCCGGAGGATGTAGGATTGTTTGAATCGTTTTGGCAATTCGAAATTAAAGACTACGGCCTGAAGATACTCGTCCTCGTTCTTATAGAGGTTACGGAGCCATTGATATCTTACAAAAATACGTTAATAAAATTGGAAAACGTCGTTGTAGGTAAGTGTCGGACTTGACTTTTGTATCCATCGTAGCATTAGAATTGAAATTTCGAACGATTGAATTAGGCGAATCGCAATACAGCTCATTCGAGATTATAAACAACGAGGATTACGGGCTGGCGTTTAATATTGTGCCGGGCTCCTTGTACTCGGAAGGCCGATTTCAGAACGTCACGATATCTCCGCTCTCGGGAATCCTGAACCCTAACTTCACTCAAATATTCAAGTAAACGTCCTGTATATATATATAGATTCAGACGAAAGTTATTCCATCGACTGGTTAGGTGATAAAATAAGTATATCGCGTAGAATCGAGTACGTGCCGTCAATGGTCGGGGAGCACATTTTCAATGTCGAATGTTTGGTCGAGAATATAAAAGAACCGATAAGAATGACGATTATGGCTCAGGTTATCGAATTGTCATCGAAACTCATTTACATAGACGCGGAGGATCAAGAAACGGAGCTGTTTTCGGGCGCCGACAATCCCATCGACATCGGACAAGTGAGCCATTTGTTGTTTATCATGCAGTCGTCGTCGTCGTCGTTGTCGTTGTCGTTGTCGTTGTCGTTGTCGTTGTCGTTGTCGTTGTTGCACATCGAGACAGGGACAGAGAGACGTGCGTATATGTAATGCTTATGGGATACCCGTTTCAGATAATGCTCTACGAAGAAACGAGACTCAATTTCAGGCTACTGAACCCGGGGCCAATAGCTTTCGCGTACTCATGGCATTTCGGTGCCGTAAGTGAGAATACATTTAAAATCTCGGCGAGCGAAAGGGAGGACGACGTAGAGCGGGACTCGAGCAAGACCTGCTGCTTGAAAATTCTCGCTCTGGAGAAATTGGCTTTACGCAATTATCACGTTTCCCTGAAGGTAATTGTTGTTAGTTGGAACGAAGCTCTATTATATGAAAACGATTCATCGACAGATAAAACACGGGCCGACGTATAAGCTGAAAGTCAATGTGTCCGCGAAAAAGTCACCCGTAGAATTCAGTTTCGTTCGCTACAACTTCGGCCCCACTTACATTCAGACGCAAAATGGATTTATGCATTCCGTCGATCTCAATATAACGAATCATCAGAAGATATTTGCCACGTAACGATGATTCGACGGCGATTGTCAGCGACAGCGATAACCAATGATGACATACTAAGGATTTATTGCCTTTCAGGTTAAGGTGCGATTTCAATGAGAATTCTCACTTCAAGTTAAATCTTCAGCAATTGTCCCAAGCCATTCCACCCAAGTCGACTATCAGAGTGCCGATTTATTTTCAGCCGACGGAGGAGAAAAAGTACCGGGAAACTGTACAGTTTTACTCGGCGTTGAATTTCTCCATGGAGCAGAGCGTCGTTATAAAGGGCGAGGGCATTATGTACAAGGTTGAACGAATGCATTTATTAATAATTATGCAGCCAATAGTTTGTCAAATTAATATGTAATGATAATGTCGTATAATGGGGTCCGTGTCGCGTCCGCCTTTAGATTCGTCTGAAAAATCCATGCGATTCGATTGTAGACTTTGGGACGATTTTAATCGGGAAATCAATGAGCCGGAAAATTATTATCGTCAACGAGGGCATCGCGCCGGTCAACTTGAACGTTCAAATCGCTGAATACAGCACCGAAGATTCACTGCCGGGCGCAAATGACGAAGGCCAAACGAACAATAAGGACCTTTGTCGTGCTCCCGGGGCGGATCTTGGCTCCGACGCAACGGATTCCACGGGGAGTTTCATTGGCGAGTTTCTTGAAGTGTCGCCTAGCGGATTGGTAAATTTCAAGAAAAATCGGGAAATGGACGTGATAATGAAATTCAAAGGTGTCTCGAGGCTCAAGTCGTTAAAAGTCAAATTGGTTTTAAAAATCGATTCATTTACGTTTCCATTGACGCTCGTAAAGGGAAGTTGTGCCATGGCTAGCTTTTACCTGAATAGGGATTTTATATCGTTCGGCACGATATTCCAAGGCTGCGCTGCCGAGGAAAAATTAGTTCTAGTCAATAATGGCGATCTTGGCTCGAAGTTTTTATGGAAAAAAGAAAAGATGCCGTGTTTCAATCTGAGTCCGACGAGTGGATACTCTTCCCCGGGCAGCGAGATTCTTTTCACTTGTACCTTTAAAGGCGACGATTGTCAAGAAAAATGCTCCCAGTCCCAGGTAAAGGACGATCCTCTGCTTAATAAAAAATTTACTAATTACCATTAACCGTGCTTCTCTCTCTTTCTCTCTCTCTCTCTCTCTCTCTCTCTCTCTATCGCTCTCAGTTTACTTTAGCTCTGCAGAACCACTATAATTTATCCCTGAACGTCACGGGAAATTGTTCCCCAATACCTGAACCGTCGGAAAACCTCGACTTTTCGACAGAGATCCGTCGCTCGACGACTAAAGATATTAAAATATTCAACGATTCCGATCGGATTTGGCACTTGAAGCCCTTGATTTTTGGCGAATGTTTTACAACCCTTTCGGAACTATCGATAGATCCAAAGACAGACCAACTCTGCGTCGTTACGTATAAGCCGAAAAAAATCACAACTGGCAAGACCATGGACACGGTACCAACCTCACTACAATAAACCTCGATTGCAATTCTTCATGATAATAATAATAATAATAATAATAATAATAATAATAATAATAATAATAATAATAATAATAATAATAATAATAATAATAATAATGATGATGATGATGATGATGATGATGATGATGATGATTATAACGACAAGTAGGCGAAATTAGTTATTATTCTTCCGGATGGAAAACAACCTATTCTGTATAAACTGTTCGGACGTTGTACCCAGACAGCGTTTGTGCAAAAAATTAGCAGGGAAATACAAGCGAAGCAGAATTTCGTAGAAACTTTGATTGTTTACAATAACAGCAATAAGCTTCAAACATTCGTTTGCAAAATAGAGCCGATGAACAGTACTGATAAAGTAGGTTATTTAACGCAACGCTCCCTTTTGCCTTTATTTTCATAAGGATAAAATGTAATTCTTTTCACGGATGACAGACAGTTTTTCCTGTACTGCAAGTCGATGTTCCGGCTAAAAAACAAATTTATTACGAATGTCCGTTTTACTTCGAGAACAAGGGATGTTACGATTACAAGGTAAACGTGCAAATTAAAAATGAATTCCTAATGAAATTGCGTTAATTAATTCTTTTACGTTAGATAACATTTGACGACAAGGAGGAAAATTGTCAATGCTATGAAGTCGAGCTGATAGTCACCGATCCAAAAATACAATCCTTTATAACAATGACTACCTTCGTGCACAGTTCATCGTTTTATACGTTAAAGGTTGAAAATCCATTAGAGAATAGAGAGGTGACGTTCGATACGAGTACCGTCGATGAGGATATCACCATCCACGGGCTTCCAATGACCCTGGCACCTCTGTCATTCGTAAAGACAATTAACTAGTGAAATGCATAATAAGTATTCGGGGCGAATGGGTGGGCGGGTGGATCGAGGGTTCGAGTGAACATTGAATACTATCGATAACCTATGATGATTAAGTAGAATTAATAATCACCGAATGTCATTGGTTTTAGAAAAATATCACAATAGAGTATTTACCGCTTGTGCCATGCGACAGGCAATTAACGATTGCGATGACGAGCGAGACGATTGGAAGCACGTTTTACGAATTGAGACTAATAGGGAAGCCCGCGCTGCCGGAGAGGACGGCCAGAGTCAAGTCGAGTTTAGGAAAATACGCGGACTTCGATCTGCGTTTGAGAAATCACAGCAAACGCTCCTGCGAATTCGACATCACGGTGAGCGGGAATCGATAAAAATTAATTAACAACGTGGGGTGGGGGGGGGCTGTTGCAGCGTCAGCTGTGCCAAGGAGTTCGTGTAGCGCGAGCCGTTACGCGAAACAGAATTTTAAATTAATTTCAAACCGAATACAGGCAGACGATCCTTCGTTTACGAATCCGAAAAGCGTGCTCGTACAGGGAAGCGATGAAGCTGCAATTGACGTTCGATTCGAGCCTTACGTAATTGGACGGACGAGGGCGACGATCAAAGCAACGTCCGACGCAAACGGTGAATTCATGTGAGCGATTTTGAAAAGCCCGGCACTCCCTCGATAAGTGACTCGGGTTATTAAAAAAAAAAAAAATATATATATATATATATATATGTGTGTGTGTGTATACGTATTGCGGGTGTACATGTACGCGGGTGTGCGATTGCGTATAATCCTTTGCGTTTCAAGCTTCCCTGTCATTGGCGAAGCCACTTTGCCGGAACCGCAAGGACCCTTCCTCGTTACCTTCGAGGACCCGGTTTCAATCAGCTTTAAAAACGTTTTTCTCCAGAGGATGGCTTTTAATTTCTCTCTGGACAATGGAAATTTTAAGCTCAACAGTTCCGGTGAATCAATCGACTCTAAGCAAGTAAGGGAGTAGTGGTGCGCTGGATCGGATATCCAGCGAGTCCCATGATCAAGTTCGGCCCTTTAACGAATTAAACGTCATTTCATTAATTTTATCCTTTTATTTATAGAGCTTTGATATTGTTGTTCAGATGAAGGGAAGCAGGAGAAGGAAATCTGACGTGTCAGAAATTTGTGAGTTTATTGGAAAGTTAATAGTCAGTTGCAAGAATGAACATTCCGATCTGATCGAGTGGACGTATTATCTCAGAGGTCTACAATCTTAATTGAAATCGTTCAGGGATCGTTAGTTAAAATATCGTTGAATTTCACAATAAATACGTGTAATAAAAATAATTATAATATACGTGTATTTTGTTTTGTTTTGTTTTGTTTTGTTTCGTTTCATTCTGTTTCGTTTCGTTTTCGATTGTAATTGAGCGTCGAAGGATCGAAAAGTGACTGGTTCGATTATAGATTATATCCCCCGATTCCGTTTGTCCACCCGTTCGTCGGCCCGTAAAGAAAATAGCTAATAAAATAAGTTAAAAAGTCAATGCCGTCATAAGTACGGTAGTAATAAATAATCAGGAATACGAGGAATATCGGGTTGATTTACTAAGGGAGGTTGGGAAATGGGAGGCTAAATACCAGAATCTAATGTACCTGTGCAAAATGCGTGGTTGATAGGGTCGATGGGGGTGGGGTTGGGGTTGGGGGAGTGACTAGCGAGTAAAGGAGCAAAGGGCCGAGCGTAAAAAGCCTCCTTGGGGCTAAAAGCCCTGTGAGAAATGACCAAGTCGCGAGAATGGATATCCATTCGCCGGGGAATGCGTTCTCGCCCGTCTCGGGCATTCCGGCGGATACGTCGGCGATCGATACGAGACTCCGGGACATCTCCTCTCATCTCCATGGCGACGGAGCACGATGGCCGCCCGGGAATCCGTGTCTCCTTCGCTCCAACGATTATTTATACGGGCCGCAAGGGCTGAGCGCTCGCATTTCGCTAAAACTCGCATCTCGCTTCCAAGGGTGAGCTACCATCACTGCCGACGCCGCCACGCTACCTCCACCACCTCCACCTCCACCACGACGACGACCACCACCACCACCACCACCGCCACCACCACCACGACCACCGCCACCACCACCACTACCGCTACCGCTACCGCTACCGCTACCGCCACCACTACCACCACCACCACTACGACCACTACTACGACCACCACCACCACCACCACCACCACCACCACCAGTATTATTACCAACGCCGTCGTTGACGTCGTCGTCGTCGCTTCTTCCTCCACCTCCTCCTCCTCCTCCTCTTTTCCCTCCGAATCACCGAATTAACTTCCTCAGCTTCCGCTTTAATTCTATTTACCTGGATAAGCCAACGAGATTTTGAGCTTCTCTCGAGATTCTCGATGTTCAGATCGCCGCGGCTTCGCCGCCGACTCGGCGGCTTCCATTTACAAGACGCAATCACCCAATCCCCGCTACCTATCCCGACCGATGTCTAAGGCTCAGATTAACGAACTCCCTGAAAAATGAAGATGACAATGTGATAGAGCGAACAAGCCCGATTTCTAATTCAACTAACCCGAAAATTACGAGTGTCTTCGTCCCCCACCCCCGTCCCCCTATCCTCAACCACCTTCCGTACCAAATAACCCGACGGTTTTCCTTCTTCCGAGGCAAAAGACCGAGATAAATAAGTAAGTATACGTTTAAAGGACCAAATCAAGCCTTGTGAAATTATCAATTTAAAAGCGTAGCATCGTAAGCGGTTATCCATCTTCCACCAGCTTAAGAGATAATTTTCCTCCTACTTAGCGAAATTAATTCGGGCTTCCAAAGTTTTTAAGTTGATTGCCCGGGGCAAGCTCGACGACTACCCCTCGGAAGTAGGCCAACGAGTACGATTATTCCTCGAGGCTCGAGGCGGTAACGAGCAAATACCGTAAAAAATATCGGAATGATTATCGTCAATAGCTCCTGAGCCCCGATAACTAAGCTCATTCCGTTGTCTCGATAAGGGCGGTGAGATTGCTGATTCGTCGGATACCCTCACTTGCCAAGACCTTTTAAAGTTAAGAAAAATGTCTCTCTCACCCTCAAACCAAAGCGCCCAGTCCCTGTCTCTTTAAAAAAAGTTCTGTATTAATCGGCTTGGGGGAGGGGGCATAAGGAGCTCCGAATGAAGATAATGATTGTTTTCGAAACAGACGAGCTTACAGTAGCGAGTAAAGAATTAGATGATCCAGCCCCGCGGAGTTGGGATCGGAGAAAGGAAGTCCGAATTCGAGAGTGGCGCTGATTCGTGGATGGCGTCGAGCTCGAGGTGGTAACGAGCTGGTAACGAGCTGGTAACGAGCTGGTAACGAGCTTCCTCTCGATTCTGGTAGGCCTCGGGATCGTGACTCGTCGTTAGCAGCCGCTGCTTTAACCCTCGTGAAAATATCGCGGTTCCATTGCACGCGTATCGGACATCGCGACGAGCGCGCAACTTGCCCGAATTGGCCGCGGTTTCAATTAAAATTCCATAGCCCCCGCCCCGCATCCACTACGACAAAATCTCGCACCTTACTCCCGCTTGCCCTTCCCGTAAAGGACATCGCTTGGCTTTCTCTAGTCTATTAAGAGGAGCCCGACCCCAGCCCGTCTTACAAGCACTAGTTCTGCTCGCTCTGCAGGTTCCTTTTAGCCTCCACGTACATTATTAGATCAGAGAGAGACCGCGCGCGTGCGCGTGTGCGTGTGCGTGTGTGTGTCTCTCTGTGTGTGTGTATGAGAGAGAGAGAGAGAGAGAGAGAGAGAGAGCGGGAGAGAGAAAGGGGTTCAGGAATTAAGGCATTACAGGGACGATAAGTGGTAATTGATTCTTTACGCCCCTTGATTTATGACTCGGAGGAGGCCACATTTTGGGGTAAAAAATCACTCATTCCTATAACCCCTTTGTCTAACTCGTTGTCTCTCTCTCTCTCTCTCTCTCTCTCTCTCTCTCGCTCTCTCGCTCTATCGCTCTATCGCTCTATCGCTCTCATTCGATCGCTCGCTTCCAGTAGACAGGATAACGATCTATTTTTGCAATTTTACGCCAATAGTGCACAGATGCCGCATCGCTACGATTTTATTTTATAAATGACACCAGAGCCAGTGATTTCATTTCCATCTTTATGAAAAGAAAATTTGCCGTCGAGCCGAATCGGGACCACTTTTTCTACCAACTTCTGACCCCTTTAGCGCTTGGCGTTTTTTTTTTCTTCTCTTTTTTTTATCATTTCATTCTTACTGATCGTGGCGAATTTTAATGCTCTCCGTCCTGCAACGTTAATACGAATTACAATAGCTCCATTCCGGCTCCATATTCACCTATCGCTCGTTTCTACTATCGATCTTCATTTGCAAAACCCTTTACCAACATGTTTCTCTTCTTTCCCTCCCCCCCTCCATCCCTCTTTCTTATTCATTGTTGCTATTTATACCGGAAAACTATAACATATTACATTATAAATACTCTCATTTTTTCTTTTCTTCATTTCTTTTTCACCTCTTACGATCGACGTCAAAATTATTCATCCGCATTCACACATAAACTTATTTTAATTCTCATCCTTATGTATTTCTAACAATAGCATTAATTTATAACGGTAATTAATTAATTAATTAATCAATTAATTAATTAAATAATAATAATAATAATAATAATAATAATAAGCAAGAGCATTCGTTCGAAATAATGTTCACGTATTTTCACATGTAATTTCTATAATACTAACGTGGAATGCGTAAAAACGGCTAATGTGGGTAAACAGGAGTAATCCGATTTGAAGCCGTAATACGTGTTTGAGGTCGTTTTCTATTAGAAACCTAAAAATAATGCTATTGTAAGAAGCTTTATTCAATATTTTGTAATCTGAAAACTATTTTTTGTGTTGGGTGAGAACTGCAAATAGTGTGAAAGGGTAAAACATAATGTTTTGGGGGAGAAAATCATTTAGATTATTGATGAGTTACGACATGGATTATCAACATTTATTAGTAAAACAAATGTTATATACGCTTCCATTACTAAGTATAGATATGTGAACCTTTCATTCGTATGACGTAATCAAATTGTGTTTGCGTGCGTGTGTTTGTGTGCGTGCGTGTTTGTGTTTGCGTGTAATTAGGCAGTTACAAGTGGACTTGAATGAGCGAAAACCGAAATTGAAATGTGAAAATATTAAATTTTAACAATATTGCAAATCTAAAAATAATAGAGCAAGAGAGAGAGAGAGAGAGAGAGAGCGTGAAATGTAATGACTAAGCGACTTGTCGTGGATAAATGATTGTTTTAATATTGACATGCCGCAATGCAGGTCATTGATCAGCTTATCGGACTCGACGGGCGAAACCGATTATTTATCAATAAATTGAAAAAAGAATTTTGTCAAGAAGGAAAATGAAATAATATTGAAAGAAGGTCTATCGGATCAAGTACAAAGTAGTACGGCAGGCAAGATTTTCCATTAAAAAGATTGAGGAAACACATGTGAGAGGAGGCCTTGAGCAGATATGATGTTTTAATAACGAAGCTGGCTTAGAGTACATAAAAAGGGATGGGGAGAGAGGGAGAGAGAGAGAGAGAGAGAGAGAGCGCAAAATAAAAGGAAAAAGTTCTTCATTCGTGGAGTATCTTTTTTTGGAGAGACATGGGATGTTTGATTTCTGAAGGCGATAAAAAGCGCCGCTGTGAACGTGTATACAACTTGGTGGCCCCTGCTCTCCAGTATCATCTTATATTTTTACCGGTCTTCCCTCTTCCGGAGTTGTATAGGCGCAGAAGAAGAAAAAAAATCACATAAACCGGGCGACAGAAGAACAGACAGGGGTGGCGCGGGACGGCCAAGGGAGGGGGAATATATAATAAAAGGCATGGAACACCTTGGGAATGGATACGGCACAAACAAAGTATAAAAGCCGATGAAAGGATATGAGGAGTACGTTAATCTGATAGGTATTTTTTAAAATAGATTTATTGGATATGAAAAATATCTTTTTCAATGTATACATGCGTATATAAAATTGATATCTATATATATATATATATATATCCTCCCCTCCGAAGACTCTGTTTTGATCCGGCCTACTCATTACAATGATTTCCCGCATACATCTTCCCTTAATTGAAATTCAGCGGATCCCTTCGTAACTACAATTTCCCGATAGAATTTCTTAATTAACTCTAATATTATCCATACCGTCACTTATTATGGCACTTACTGTCCTTATTCTCTTGAATGAAAAAAAAAACCAATTTAATTTATCTACGAAATAATAATCTTGTTTATGTCAAACATATGTTTATCGTACTTACTGGATTTAATGTTAACGGAAGTCGGATGGGTGGATACGCGTTCGCTTCCGCATTGACCGACTCTTGACGTAGCACGAAAGTTTTCTTACACCTTTGAGTTTTCACTGGAAACTTACTATATTACAGTCATAATAGCCAGTATCCATTGTCGAAATGTATAAATGGAGCAAGAGGCGAGAAGGGTCGTCGGGGTCGGGGGGTGGGAGGGTATAGAGTAAGAGGGCAACCGTATCGGGGGGTGGATAGGAAGCCAAGATAGTAAAAGCGTAAACGGAGAGGAGCTGGAGAGAGAGAGAGAGAGAGAGAGAGAGAGAGAGAGAGAGCAAAGGGAACCGAAAGACGGAAAGGTAAAGCCGGAGGCGCTCATTGAAAGCAGCTAATCCGCTGATTCCCTCCCCGGCTCGGATTCATAGTATCGAAAAGGCTCCGACTCCCCCATTCAATGCGAATGTTGCTGGTCTCTTTGAAGGAATTTGTAACGTTATCTATCCTGTTTGCAGGCAAACGCTTCTCCTTGTCGCAGCCACCATCACCATCACCGCTGCTTCTGCTGCTTCTGCTGCTTCTGCTGCTACCACCGCCTCCGGGCTGAGCGGAGGCATGTTTTTCGACGCCCGTCTTTTATGAAATTATTTGCCAACTTTTCCCTCAATCCCTCCCTTCCTCCCTCCCTCCTACCATTGCTTCCTTCCCTTTTTCTCGCTCGCCGCCCCCTAACTACTCTAGCCCGCGGATAGAACGTATCTCTGCTTATCTTTGTCGGTTGTTGCGATTGCTGGGCTCCGTGGGTCCGTCCCGGTGAAAGGCTCGGCAGGTTCGACTCCGGTAGCTGGAACCAGATCCCCGCCCCGCCCCGCCCCCCCCCCACCCGAGCCCCACCCAAGCCTTTTCCCGACGTCTAGACCGTAGGCGTTAACGTTTAAGCTATGGATATTAGTCACATCTCCGTCGCTTAAGCAGATTTCCGAAGACCCGCCGCGACGAATCGACCGATAAACCGACTCCCTTACAAATTCACAATGTGATTGATTGAATTATAATAATCTGCCTTACTCCACCCCTCCCCCTCGATACATTGATTCATAACCTCAATAGCACAGTCCCGCGTGTTTAATTGTTCTCTGCGGACAATCTATTATAGCTAATTTAGCTTCATCACCAAGTCACAATCCGACCACTCGTCATCCCCATACCCGACTAATTAGACACAAATGCATACGCAAACACAATTCTTCTTCTGGCATTGGCACGTTATTATATAAGCAGCTCTAGCTACCTCTATTACTTAAACAAAATAACGCCATTCGATAAGTAAGATGTGTAAAATGCAAATAATCTGTTCAATAGGAATTCATTATAATACGAAATAAACTTTGTTTTTTTTATTTTTTCGCTTTAAAGAAAAGTTAAAAGATTAGACGTTACACAAGTCACGCTAAGCGTAATAATATCTCGTATAGAAAAAAAAAAAAAAAAATCCTCAATTCCTTGCTTGATCTGCGCAAGTAATAGTTAGTTAGCTAGACGGATTTTCCCCTACCCCTACCTACTCTGCATAAAAGCCTAATATAAATTACGAACAATTCCCAACACACAATGATATAAAAAGGCACGCGTGGGCGGATACACACAGGCACGCGCTCGCACTGGGACTGGGAGTCTAATTTACAATTTGTCATTTTGAGGCATTGTTTATCGACTTCAACTTGTTGTCGACTTGCTCAGATTTATTTACTCAGATTTGCATAGGATTAATGGAAGCCGTTAGTCCAGGGTCTAATTTTTAAAGATTTGCCCTTCGTTATCATTTGTTTGCCTCGATTTTCAAATAAACTGTAGTTCCGCAAAAACAACATTTAAAAGACTCGAGAAAATGAGATATTTTCGCGCGGGCGATTATTTCAAGGCTCGTAAAATAATAATGTTAATAATGTAAAGTCAAGTTTTTAAAATGTCGATTAGAAAATTTAAAAATAAATTCAAATTTATTTGATTATTTATTTATTTATTTATTTGCTTATTACTGTGCAAATAAAAGATCTTTGGTGGCGGTAATAAGACGGCTTTAATCAAAAATGGAAATGAGATATATTTGTAAATTTATAGCCCGAGTTCAATTACGCTTCAATTGATTGGAAAATACACTGTCGAAGATGTATTTGAAATACATGTGTGTGCGTGCGTGCGTGCGTGCGTGTGTGTGTGTGCAGGCATTTATGGATATCCTGTAGTTACGTTTCCGCAACTTAAATACTGGTATCGATAGCCTGAAAGCGTATCGAGATGAAAGGTCTTATCCGAAGAAGAATCGCCAGATGAAGAGTATCGGGGCGAACAATATAGAAAATCACGGCTGCATTGTGAAAACGGTTGAAAGAATGAAGGTAAAAAAATACACCGAATGAACGAAGATCGATTCACGGTGGAAATCATCCGGTCAGTTGATTCCGTTCGACTCCAGCCGTCAAAGAAATCTGCGGCAGGTCTAAGAGGGAAGCAGCAGAAGCAGAAGAGAATGAAAAAAAAAGTAGAAAAAAAAGCTAGAAAACAAAAAAAAAAAAAAAAAAAAAAAATAGAGAGAGAGAGAGAGAAAGGAAAACTGAAAAGGAAAACTGAGCGAAGCGATAAACATGCGAAAAATCTGAAATCCTGAGTAGCGGCAGCAACAGCAGCAGCAACAGCAGCAACAGCAGCAGCAGCATCCAATAACGTGATTGATAGGCGCATTCGTGGTATCTGATCCGTGTAATTCGCTCTCGTCTAAGAGGATATTCGATACAGACGGACGGGCCCATCCGAGCCCTCGACTGGCTTAAGATTTTTCGGCGCTTGCGCACTTTCTGCTGGATTGTCCGTCTACCTGCGCCTCGCCTCGTATCCCGCTTCTTCCACGTGCGTAAATTTCCTTCTGCGCCTTCGACACGCTTCTGCGCTTCCCGTTTTCACTTTCTTCCTTTTTCCCGTAACGGAACAGCCATTCGTCACGAACGTCAAGACGCCTCGTCAGTTGTTTGTCCGAGTGTTATCGATTTGAGCCAGAACGCCTCTCCCGTCGTCTCTCTTTTATGCCCCAGCCTCCTTACCATCAACACCGCGCGCTGCCGGATAATTGCTCGAGCTCCCACTCGAGCATCTCTACCTTCCCTGCCTTCCCTGCCTCCCGCCCACCCTCTAATGCTCAACAAAGCATTTTCCGCCCCGTGACGGAACGACGGACGAACGCGTCCTTCGTTACCGAAAAAACGTATATGACGTAAGGTATCCGAAATCTTTATTTTTCGATCCGTAGTGCCGAAGTTCTCCTCCGTTACGACCGAATTTCTAAATGAGTCTTAGAGCTCCGAAGACTCGTAAATCGAATTTTACGTCAAGTTACGTCTTACGTAAGGAGCTCGGCAGACTACTCGCGATTACGCGGTTCCGTCAAGGGGACTGGCCTCGGGGCGACGCTGCCGGTGATCCGATGGGACGATGGGACGTTGGGACGATGGGACGGGTGCCGAGAGCAACGAATGCCATTGTGGGGTAAAGGGGGCCGGGGGGGTTATGATGGAGGGTGATGGTGGGGCGAAATGGATGGGGGGGGGAAGGAAGACTGGAGGGAGGGAATAGAGAAACACAACTTTACAAGCCGAGACATTCGACTCACGCGACGAATCCTCCTTTACTCCAAACAAAAGCTTGCCAATCTACCCGTAATGCACTTTTTTCTATACTAAAATTGCCCCTATTTCACAATAATCGCGCACTCGGATCCGGCATTTATTTTGGGAAGTATGAATTTAAAACGCCTACCGGCGATGCTCTCGACGACCTCCCATTCGCTCCCCCGCCTTTCAATAATTATATCCTCGTAAATTAATTTTATCTCCCACCAGCCACTGTACAAATAAAATCATTAAAAGAAAAGAAAAAACCTCACGCACACACAATTCTATTAACGATGCATTTTCCCATTCAACTTTAAAGCTTTTTCGTCCGCCCACGTCGAAGTATTACTTAATTTAAGCAATGAAACTTCAAAGCGTTCGTCTTACGTTTTCTCTACGCCACTCTCTATTATTTATTTATCGATTTTTCTTTGTTATCAACTGCAACTGCTACAATGTAACCGTTACATTCTTAAAGAATGGCAATAACAATAATATAATAATTATTGAAGTTTGAGTATCGGGATATTTTTAAGAGGAGACGAAATGGCAGTGCGAATTTTAGTCCCATAAATTACTTTTCAGAATATTCTAGTAGTTGTCAGTAGTTGGTTCAGTTGGCATTCAAAGATTAAAACAGTTTTAGAAGGACTCGTATAAATGAATTATGAGTCATAACGTATCTATAAGAGATGAGTAAAAAAGTATTAGTCGTGAGGCGACTGGTGGTCGTTCAAAGGCTAAATTTTAATCTGCGTTATTCTTATTATTTTACTTGAAATAATTTTATTCTAGCGGATAATTGCTCATTAATTATACTTTCTTATTTTATTCTCTACCCCCGTTTGCTGCGCAAATACAATTCCCAGTCTAAAATTATACGTCTACCGATTAAATTTTATCTGGTAAATAAAGGTGATCCAATCAGCCTTTATAAACCATTTTATTTAAACTTTCGGGAGAGAGAGAGAGAGAGAGAGAGAGATAATAATAATAACAACAACGATAATAATAAGAATAATAGGATTAATAAGAGTGCTGGGTATGCTATAAATAAATAGTGAATTGACGTGCAATTGAGGAAGACAGGCCTTTTCAAGATTAATTACATTCCGTATTTACGTAGATCGTAGGGGAATAAAGGAAGGAATAGATGAGAATAACGGAGAGATAGAGAAGAAGTTTCGTCGAATGAATCTTTCAACGAGGATCGTGTAAAATTCGGCGATGAGTTCTATTTATAAAAAGTAAATTAGTTTGAGTGAAAGTCTAGAAGAAAATACCTGTGCCCGACAGGACGAGGATCGACAGCTCGTAAGAGGAAAACATGATATTTTTCAAGACTATGGCTAAAGCGTGTGAGTGGCTCCTCCTGCGTGAGATGAATCCAAAGAGTTTTGACTAGAAGATAAACGGGAAGTCGTTTATTCCCCCTCGAAGTGAATAGTCGCTGGCGTGACAATGAGGGACAATCGGAAGAATGAGAGCGGATAAAGGATGGAAGGAGCCTGGGTAGAGCTCGAGAGAGCGAGAGAGCGAGCAGAGAGCGAGCAGAGAGCAAGCAGAGAGAGAGAGAGAGAGAGAGAGACAGAGACAGAGAGAGAGGGAGGGAGGGAGAGAGCGCGAGAGAGAGACGAAGATGACGACGACGACGACGACGACGACGACGACAACGACGACCAGCCACATGAGAGACATTGCCGCGAAGCCAAGAAACCAATGGGACAACTCAGCGGGAAGAGATGCACTCCCTCGGCTTTCCCGGAAGGTTCGACGTCTTCCTCTGGGCGCGTCTCCGATCGAGCCTCCCCCGATGAGCGGCCCTTCCGCGACGCTCCATTCAAATCGGACGATTCTTTAGGTGGGAAAACGGAATAAGATGCTCGAGATGAGAGCTCGAGCTAACAAAGCCAGGCTAATATGGAAAATGGCCTCATTGAGTGGACGCGATCAGGAGTAAGAAATATATGGCATCATCAAAAATGACTGCTACCTACCTACCTACGTACCTACCTACCTACCTACCTACCTATCTATCTACCTACCTACCTACCTATCTACCTACCTATACTCTAATTTATTTCCATCCCCAAATACTGACACTTCGAGATACACATTTATTATGACGGTTCACCTTTCCTCTTAGTCGAGATAATTATAAAAGCCAATAAGTAAATAAGTACGCGTGCGCGGTACACTGGATACACTGGACCTGACGAGATAATCCACTGGTATTGGTCTCCGTTGGATTATTGGAGCTATGTGGGCGGAAGGAATGGGGGGGGGGTAAAAGGTAGAGAAGAAAAAAATGACGACAATCACGACGACGACGACGATAATGATGATGATGATGATGATGATGATGATGATGATGATGATGACGATGATGAGGTGGAAGAGGTGGAAGAGGCGGAAGATGTGGAACAAGTGGAGGAGGTGGAGAAGGTGGAGAAGGTGGAGAAGGTGGAGAAGGTGGAGAAGGAGAAATAGGAAGGAAGTGAGTAAGTTTAAAGTTTTTATGGACGGCAAATAACTAGCGGATCCAACAAGTCGCGCATTTGCTTAGCGTCTGAGCTTTGGGTTCGGGCTTAACGGTCGTAAGGAGTGCCCGTGATTAAAAGTAGGCGGTAAATACCCGGTAATAAAATCATCTTCTAGATTGTAAATGGTCGGGGGTGGTGGCGGCGGCAGCGGCAGGGGGCGGTAGGGGGCGGGGGACCTTATGAAAGTCTGGCTTCGTAGGGCCGAGAGGGTACGTGGGCTAGAAGAAGGAAGAGGGATTTATAGGCCGAGAGCGGCAAGCGCCGAGATCCAAGGGAAAGCAGTCGGAGGAGAGGCAGCTGAGA
The DNA here is from genome assembly GCA_018883505.1 of Ceratosolen fusciceps. Lineage (NCBI taxonomy): Eukaryota > Metazoa > Arthropoda > Insecta > Hymenoptera > Agaonidae > Ceratosolen > Ceratosolen fusciceps. Next base: position 3,781,932 of record RCIC01000009.1, read on the forward strand.
GCGACGTCCGCGCCTCCCAAGGGAATAAAAGGGAGTATCGCGAAATTTAGCACCTAGAAGACAGTTACGACGGCGCATCGGCGCATGCGGCCTGGGCCAAACCGCTAATTTCACAGTCGTTTAAACGGCGATAACTCAGTGAGATTTACGGCTCGCGCGGCCCGCCACCCGCTTGACATCATATTCCATTAGTGGGAGCGAGAGGCTACGAGCCCGTGAGTTTCGAGGAGGCGAGGGCATACTGTGGGCCCGAATTACCGCGGCTTCTCTTCTTCGGGCAGTGCTGCGCTGACCCAAGGAGCACTACTCCTTTAAGCTCCTTTGTGCCCCGATGCTCCAATACTACAATAAGCGCGAGTTCCGCTAAAAAAAAAAATTATTCTCCCTCCTCCTGTCGGTCACGCTGTCTCGCGCGGAACTGGTGCAAAGCCTCCACGACGTCCTAGACTCCCGGCGTACCGGACCCTGCATTCCCTGCATTCCCTGCACAGTAAAGGGGGGGGGGCGGAAAGAAAAAAGAAAAAAAATTAACGATAAAATAGGTCATCCAAGAAGCTCCCAGTCGGTGCCCGACCTCATCCTCTGGACGAGCCCCGATCGCTCCTCATCCCTCTCGGTCGTCATCCCACCCAAGAAGGAGCTTAGGTGCTGGGCTCCGAAAATAGAGCGCGCATCCCGTATATAAAGAGTCCGGACGTCAAAGTCACCGCGTTCGAGCATAACTGTTGAGCCACGGAGCTGGCTATAAAGTCCGCTGGCCGGGTTAATAAAACCCCTTTCTGTTTATTATGTCTCCGATAGTGGCCCGGAGCTTCCGCCTCGTAGCTTCCGAGCGTCGTCTCGAGCGACGCCCCGAGCATCGCCCCCGAATTCCTTATTGCCCGTCGGTGACCTAAACTCTCCTGCCACCCTCCCCCTCCCCCCTCCCAATAACCTCCACCGCCACGAGCAACCGAGATCTCCTAGTCCGTCTTCGCGCCTCTTATCCCCTCCCTCCCTCGCCCCACCCCTATACTATAATAATACTAGTCATCCTGAACATATTGCCTTTTGCTGCCAATGTCACTCAATACTCTATATCTATCTCTCTTTGTGCATCTGCATCGAGAAAACTACTGCACTTTTAGCTACAACGAATTTTAGTCAATTTTTTTTTTTTTTTTTAACAAATTTCACTTTCCCAGATCATTTTGTCCAAGGAAAGAAGTGCGCTCACACGCCTATTCGCGTAATGTTCATTGGATAATAAATAAGAGGCTCAAATCTCGAATGATCTTATATTGTTAATTGAAACGTTGATTTCTTGCCGAAGGCGAGGATTAATGATGTTTTAACTGTGCGAGAAAAAAACTGGTGCTTGCGCGATATTGGCGGGGGAGTCCATCTTCTTTAAGGATTTTGAAAAATGTTAACGTTCTCGAAGGTACATCTTCTTCTTCTTCTTCTTCTTCTTCTTCTTCCTTCTTCTTCTTCTTCTTCTTCTTCTTTTCTCCTTCATCTTCTTCATTTTCATCTTCGTCTACGTCTTCATCTGCCTCTTTTGGACTTTTTCGACCCCTCGAGCCTCTCTCGCCCCAGACGCCCCAGCGTCAAGCAGGAGGCCGAGTTTTGCCCCCCCCCCGCCCCTTCCAACACTACGCGCCAGGGCATACATACGCACACATAGGCTCCCCGTACTCTTTTTCACAACGCGCTAACGTAACGTGTGATTTCACCCCCGTCGCGCGTCCCGGCAACGCAATGACGCCACTATATTTCTCCGGAGCTCCCTTATTTTCTATAGCTAACCGGGCGGCCTCCTCATTCCCGACGATTAAATATCGCGAGCCAGTCATTCACGAGTCATCCCGCAGCGATATAAAATCAATACATCGATCCATCATCGTCTATTCGAACACGCCGCGCTTTCCTTCCACTTTTCTACATGATTTTTTTCTTCTTCTCTCTCTCTCTCTCTCTCTCTCTCTCTCTATCTCACTGTACGTATCGTATCCCTCTCGTTGTACGCGTCTTCCTCTCCCCCCCTCTCTCTCTCTCTCTCGAAAACTCGGGGTCCTCTTAACAATTTGCAACTCAATTGCTTCTCTAATTCACCCTTCGCGTAAAGAATAATTTGTCTGTTTATCGGTTAAAGCCGAGTCAAGTCTTTTCTCGGAACACTTTGTGTACAGAGGAAACTAACATCAAGACGATACTTTCATTCGAATCACAACATGAGAAATCACTCTTCTAAAGTACTTGGTGAAGTTTAAAGGCTTCCCTTTCCCTCTCACTCTCTCTCTCTCTCTCTCTCTCTCTCTCTCTCTCTCGCTCGCTCGCTCGGTTCTCTCCAGCTCGCCACGGCTTACGTGGAATTTTCAGGCCACTTACACTTCTCGAATCGCGAAATACCAAAACATCGTCATTTCTCCGGCTATGAATTCTTTATACTCGTACAAGACATTGGCTGTTATAAAAAAAAAGTTTTAAATATATTCGTGCTCTTGTGAGCGACGCGATCTGCGGCTTTCGGCTAAATGGATTATGATAATTTCCATTGTAATGATCGCTACGATGAAAATGCTTTCGCTTTGTGAGGAAAACGTTACACTGCACTTTTTGCGCATCCCGCTAGTAATGAAAGAAAATTTATAAAACGTCCGTATTATTATTATTATTATTATCGTTATTACCATCGCCGTCGTCGTCGTCGTTGTTGTTGTTGTTGTTGTTGTTGTTGTTATTGTTGCTGCTGCTGCTGCTGCTGCTGCTATTGTCGAAAACTATAACTTAACGAGTTTCTTATAAAAAAAAAAAAAAAACAAAAAAAAAACAGAAATTCTTAGCATTTCCGACTTTGTTTGCTAATGCTTATTTTTAATTCATCGTATCTTTCTAATACGTATGTAGATATTATATAAAATAGGCGAGAATAGTCGTTATATGATCGAGAAAAGTAAGGTTTACCGTACAATAAACGGAGACGTAACTTTTTAACGAGAAGATCAAAGGCCATGTTGTATTCCTGAAGCGAAATTCAAATTCGAATTTAATTATCCCGGGCGTTTAAGATCCTATAAAAATAGAAAGCTGTAAATTCACAAAGCCAGATATACCGTCTTATATGGGCCAATGAAAAAGCAAATGACGGAAAATGATCGCGGCATAATGGAAGCTCGTAAGCGCGCTAAATCCTCACGGAGAATTTACACACACAGAGAGAGAGAGAGAGAGAGCTATTATATTTGTTTGTGGATGAAGCTACGGAGCGAAAGTACTCGCGGCTCTATAATTTATTGAAATTGAGATGAAAGGCACGGGTGGTAGGTGGTAGTAGGTGCTCGAGCCGCAAAAGGTAAAATAGCTCATTAGCTTCCGTGCACCTTGGTCCGGGAGCGCTTTTATCAAGACCCCCGTTATCGTTAGGTCGAGGATTGCTTCCCTCTCGGGCTGACCCTTCTTTTCTCGGAGGCTCCTCGTGCGAAAAAAAGAAAGAAAGAAAGAAAAGCCCGAGGTTGCTGAACTTTACGAGGCTCCTCGGCTCTGTGTTTTCCAACATCCAGTGCCCCGCCTCCGAAAAGGTCTCTCGCCACGAGGAGATAATGAGTAGACGGGTGGTGGGCGGGTGGACGTCTACCCGGATCCCTGGACTTGGACTTCCCTGGCAAAGAGAGAGAGAGAGAGAGAGAGAGAGAGAGACTCGTTTACCCTACCGTCGCCGCCGCCACCGCCACCTGAGAGCCCCGGCTCGCGTCTAACGCACCCTTTCCTCCTAACCCGACGTAGACAAATTGCACTTTCCTTCCCCAGGCAGCAGGACGTTACTGCTGTTACCGCTTTAACGTTCTCTCTCTCTCTCTCTCTCTCTCTCTCTCTCTCGCTAGCTCGCTCCCTCTATCTTTTCACTGCTGCGGCCTTTTATTTAGCAAGAAATTATAGCCGTCCTCCATGCGTTCGGATCTAAACTCAATATCATTTGCTGGAAATTTATTTCCAGATTCCGTTCGTTTAATGCCTCCACTTAAGCCTCGCTTTTCTACTCTTCTCTCATCTACCTTTCTTTTCTTTTTCCTTTCCTTTTTATAATAACTAATCGAGACGAAAAGAGTTTTTCAGATAGACAGAGAGAGAGAGAGAGAGAGAGAGAGAGAGAGAGAGAGGGAGTGTATTATTATTAATATCATCCGGGCCTTACGATCCGTATAATTTCGTAGTTAACTCGAGTAAACGAGCAAATGATTCACTATCATTTTTCAAATATCCTTCTCTAGCCTTTAAAATCTCATCTCTCTCCTGGATGCCTCGCTTTAATAACTCCTTTATCCACGGCCTCCACCCCAGTCATGATTTTTTGATAAATGATGGCACCAGGTGATGTATCCTGGTTATCCCGTTCCCGATACTCCGCCCCCGTTGTATAATATACATGTTCCTCTCGATCTTTAACTTTATCGCCCCAAATTTCACGCTTTTGTCTACACTCTCTATGCTGACGGCCTTTATTAATTTTACTCCACCGATACCTCATTGTGACAATAACAATATTAACTCCTTGATGCTACTGTTGCTGCTGCTGCTGCGGCGATAGACTATTTATATCAAAAGCTGACGCTATTATTTAAGATCGTAAAATTGCAGACGCACGGAAACGTGAATTTTAATACCATTTGAAAAAGTACGGTCGTGGCTCTTTTATTGTTCTTCCTTATTTATTAACGATTTATAATTAAAAGAGAAAGAACATCGAAGGCTCGTCATCATTGATTGTGAATTTTTATAAATGACAATGGAAGAAAAGTTGTTGAACAGAAGTAGTGAAAAAAAAAGGAAAAAAAATAATCCAAGAGTGCAATTGATTGTCTGTCTGTGTGTGTATGTGTGTGCGAGAGAGAGAGAGAGAGAGAGAGAGAGAACGAATGTAGGAGCGCATTAAGTACTCAAAGCGCTGATATAGACGAAAATGGTGAATTATGGCAGTGGAAGGTAGGGCGAGGGAGGGTAAGCGAGCGACAGGCATAATGGGCTGATTAGGGAAGAGAATGGGAAGCGTGACAAAAGTGCAAACAATGCCGCGACTTGATTAAAACGAGAATATTAGGGAATTATTAGAATCGCTAATTGTCATCTCGCACCTTATGTCGTGACCCGACCCGTGAGTACTACTTTACATGCACGATTTTATTTTTTTCCCTTCCAACTGCGAGGCTAAAATCACACGAAGCCTTACGTTTTATTGCCTGACGGAGAGAGAGAGAGAGAGAGAGAGAGAGAGAGAGAGAGAGAGAGCGAGAGATCGATTGTGCTGTTCCACGCAGGTTAGACGCGCCATTGTCTCGGGGCCACCCTCGACAGCGACATTCAAACTTCCACTCGAGCCTTTCGCTCATGAAGGCCGAAAAAAAAAAAAAAAAAAAAAAAAAAAGCAACACCGACAATTACACGCGCGTGCGTGTTTTTAATGCTCGTTTACGATACTCCGCCGACTAGGCCGCGTTACACGCGACGAGGGACATTGAAAGCGGAGATTCCGCACTCCCGCTACAATATCGGCGGCGTAATAGAAGCTACATCGGTCGCGGCGGCTCGGCCTACACCCACCCACCCACACACACACGCACGCACGCACGCACGCACGAGCTATTAGAATTTACGTATTGATAGCAGTCGAGTGTCGATATCGGTTCCTCGACTGAAGGGGACACGTGTCTAGGCGATGAGGGATAATAAACTCCTCGTAACTAAGGTCGCCTGCGCGCTCCTGCCCTTCCGGACGCGGTGAGGAAAAAATAGAGTAGCCCGTAAATAATAATGACGTAGCGGACGGAGGAAGAAGAGGCGCGACTCGCACGTACTCGATTAATCGGCCGATTGGTAAACATCCTGTCGGCACCAAGTCGCTCGCTCCGACGGGGCTAGGAGGGATGGTGGGAGGGAGGGATGTTGTGAAGGGGTAGGCAGGGGAGGGGAGGGGTGGGGGGGTCGTCGGCAGCATCTCCACAGAACGAGAAAGAGATATATAGTCCCCGGTGTCAAAATAACGCGGAGATTATATGGTTTTAACGGGGAGCCACGCGCGTCCGGGGACCTAGAGCTCCTGATTGGAAATCACGGAGAAGAAGAGGCGGAGTCAAGCGCCAAGGAGAGGAGAAAAATAAGTAGTAGAAGAAGAAGAAGAAGAAGAAGATGAAGATGAAGAGGAATAAGAACTGTCCTCTCGAGTGTTTACTATTTGATGAGGTACAAAGGAGCCTCTGCTCAAGCTCGTATTTCGAATCCTTGGATCAACGCTTTAGCCTCCCCGTCAACGGCCCCAAGAGCGTCAAAATAAACATCTGCTATCAGGTTACTACTATGTATAGGCTCCTCGCTCCCTGGAGGAGCGCGCCACTGGGGACGCGCGAGTTCGGAGCTTCCAAGAGTGGGAGATGAAAATACGTAATAAAAGTTGCCAAGTTTCCTGTGCCAAGGACAGTAGTAGCTAGTAGTAGCTAGTAGTAGCTAGTAGTTGTTGCGTTGCAACGGACCTCCTCGACGGTGCCGAGATTATCTCAAGATAATTATACCGGGGGTAAAGAAAGCACGACTTAGCGGCTTTACTTTACTTCCCTCTGCCGTGTAGCCCGAAGCCAAGGGTAAGGAGGACTCGGCAAGTCGACTCGGGAGGGACAATAACGGACTTACGTCTATGTACACGGGACGCGGAACATTTACTTCACACTCTGTTCTCTTCTACTAGGAATTATTCCCTTGTACTTATCCGTTTACTAAAAAAGCGCTGCCTGTCTGCCTACCCCCTCCGCCGCCCGGACATTAAGGAAATTTTTCACTATCGACGAGGGTCAATAGAGGATGATTGAATTAAAATTCCTTTGCTCGCGATCTTAGCCTCTTACGGACTAAGATCCTCATTGTCGCTTCCCAAGCACAACGTGTGTGTGTGTGTGTGTGTGTGTGTGTGTGTGTTGTGAGTGAGCGTGGGTCCGCGTCCATTGAAAATCTTAAAGGATTATCCGTTCAGAGTAAACAGTGCTCGAAGTGAATATCTTTGCCTTTCAAAAGCTTTTCAGCGCTCGAGTACGATCACTTTATTTCTCCTTTTCTCTCTCTCTCTCTCTCTCTCCCTCTCTCTCCTATTCCCTTTATTCGGCTTTCCCGAGAGTCACGGATACATAAAACAAGCTCAAAAAGACTTTTTAAAAGACTGGATACAGAATATAATAGATAAATCTCTGGATCCGGAGCGTATCATTGATATGTTGTATGAACAGCCTGAAATGCTCGTTCATAAAAGATCATAAAAAGAGTTGGCCGACAAAACTGACTATAAACTTAATCACATGTCTGTTGGATTTACGATCGTTACGTTTCATGGGATCTGATCTTTATGGCGCGAAGGAGCCTCTACTGTTTATACAAAAAGTAACGTGGCAATTAATAAATTCATCTCGAAATCCCAAGGAGCTCTGGCGTCATTGTAAATACATGGGGATCCACGTTGGATTTATTTACGGACCGAGCAGCGCACGTTCTCACTGATTAGGTAAATTAAACAATGGCGTATGGAAAAGCCGCTAATGAAAACTGTAAAAGACGTGTGATAGTTTTGCCCGGTGGGATCCTTGAATGGATCCTTGAATGGATGAATTGCTGGCAAATTGTAAGGAGATGGAAGAGAGGGAGGGAGTTCAGGCTCGTTGTCCGAGGTAATTTAGCGACGAGAGGTGGAATTAACGATGGTCAGTTGTTGTTCCTGGACACCGTTCGGTATCCTATTGAGCTGGGAAAATTGCCGTGATCCGCGTCGCACGGCGTTGATGTTGGTGGTCAGTCGAAGCTCTCTGTACGTCTGTGGGCCGGAGGGGCCGGTCGGACTCTCGGGCTCGGACTCGGGCTCGGCCTCTCCCTGTCGTAGCTCCCTGGTGCCGGTCCCTTGTACGGCCAGCCTACGTCGACGGGTTTTCGAAGCAAATCGGCCGTTAGCCGACGGAGGAGACTCGTCGCACTTGGTGGCGACACGCTGCGCGGTCCCGCCCGTTGTCGAGAACGCGAGCGCAGCTGCGCGGCGAGGCGCACGTTCCCCGGTAATTGCCGACGAGAGCTAGGTGGCCCGGGGCCTTTGCCGCGTTCTATAATTCGATCACAAACCCCTTGACGGCCCGACAATGTTGACATTTGGTTTCCCCGGACGGACTCAAGCTGGGCGCTCGCGCACTTACACGGCCGGCCCGATCACGCCCATCCCGCTTTCCTCCCTCGGAGCAGCAGATGAGGCGCGCCGCCGCGGCCTTAATCAAAAGATAAAGGACCATTCTTATATCCCGGCTACGTAATTCGTCACAGCCTATGTACCTTGGCAGTGCCACTACCTACAAACACTGCTCTCGGGGACGTGTACTTGAACGGACCTTCCTTCCGGCTTCCGTGCACGTGACGCGATCATACAGTATAATAATTATTATCTTATCTTGGACAGATGCTATCCGAGTCTCGCTCCCGAATCCTTCCGTTAATCCAAAGACTATATTCTACGATAAAATCATCAGAGAGTGGCAAACTTGGACTATAAACTTGTGCTAAACTTCCTAGCGAATTCCCTCCGAAGGATCCGCAAACTCTATTACGAAATCTATATCTCGCTAATGTTATTATTGTTCAAAGTCCTGACATACTCGGTTTAGAGGGCTGTCAGGTATTCCTCCTCCTCCCCCCGCCCCCGCACACCGTCCCGTCCCGTCCTATCCGCTATTTAGGGAAAATAATATAGTATTACGTAGGCAATGGATAGACTGTAAGCGCTATCGTTACGTAAAGGATTACCTCTGCGTAATAGACGCTCTACGTAGATACTTGATTTTAGCATAAAACCATACGAGGACGCGAGCATCGATGATATTTATATGAATTACGTAAGATTTAAAAGATTGCTAATGACGAAGTTGGAAAAGATAATGAATGACAAAGACAAGTAGGCGGAGCTTTGCAAGGACTAGTGAATAGAGGATAGCGGGGGAGAATGGAAGTGATTGGTGAAGACGATGATGGTTTGAGGAGAGATAGATAGATAGATAGATAGATAGATAGATAGATAGATAGACAGAGAGAGAGAGAGAGAGAGAGACCGTTAAATGCCTTTGAGGAGAAGTCAAGCGAGAACAATGCCCTTAGTAATAGATATTTGATGCTTAGGGAATGTCGCTGAACTTGCAGAAAACGGCATTAGCGGGGGTATTGAAGCGGTATTGGGATATAGCGAGAAGCCAGATGAAGGGTGTCGTGCCTTGCTTAAGTCTGAGCTCTTTCCGACTCGGGGAGAAAGAGAGAGAGAGAGAGCGCAACGTAGTCTGCGGAAGTACCGAGGCGCGGGATAGAAAAGGGCCTCTGGTTTCTTGCTTCGGACACGTGCCGCAACCGATGCGGACAAGTCGCGGGCCTGCTCGATTACGAGACCGTGTTCCCCGAGGGGATGGAGGAGGAGGATGCATTAAGAAACTACGCAAGAGTTTGAATTCTTATGGTCGCCGTCGCAGTCGCCGTCGCCGCAGTCGTCGCAGTCGTCGCAGTCGTCGCAGTCGTCGCAGTCGGCCACGTTTACGGGTCTCCGCTGTCCGTCGCCGCTCTCTGTCCAGGGCCACCGCGATCGTCACCAACTCCAGCATCTCTCCTCGCGTGCTCTCTCATGTCCCCACTTTTTTGTCGGTCAGAGTTGTGGCAAGCGCAAGTGAAGGCGAAAACCGCACAAAGGATATCGCGAGCTCTGCGGCTTGTAGATGCGGGACTCCTACCATCTTCTCTGTTTTTATCTTCCTCGTCTTCTCGACTCCCCTCTCTTCTTATTTTTATCTTCATTAATTTTTTTTTAGCGCTCGTAGCCGCGGCACATCATATTTCTCCGGCCCCTCGATTGTTCTTAGCTCCCGCTCCCGCTGCTGCTGCTGCTGCTGCTGCTGCTCCCGCTGTTATTATTGTTATTATTCTGAATCCTCGGTAATAATTGTCATCCTCTTGGACACGTCGACGTGGTTTCATCGTCGATCGGCATCCCGCCTTCACAGTCGCAAATAATGAGTACTCGAGGCCCGGCCTCGGTACCGCCGGAATCTCAAACTGCATTCTTTACATCTCGCTCTCGCCTTGATTACACTGCCGTTAATGTATTTGCTGCGAATCAGCAAATTGGACGAGTCGGCGGTTATGCACCTTACAATACAAAGCTTCTTCGTAAATACTTCTCCTCGTAGAGACGATGCCTTATAGAATGGAAAGAGAGAGAGAGAGAGAGAGAGAGAGAGAGAGAGAGACTCTCATTCCCTCGTTCACCTGACCTTAATTAATTGCTCGTCTTGATTCGGTTTCATTGTAAGGGGAATCGAGCTCGTCGTCTCTACTGTAATTATAATTCCAGCATTGAAGCATCGACATTCCTTCGAATGGTATTATCCATCGCCCTCTTCGCCCACCACCACCACCACCGCCGCCACCACCACCGCCGCCGCTACTACCGCTACCGCCACCACTACTACGACCACTACTACAACCACCACCACTACGACCACCACGACGACCACCACGACGACCACCACGACGACCACCACGACGACCACCAGGACGACCACCAGGACGACCACCACCGGCACCTCCACCAACTACGACGAACGCCACGACCGCGTGCGATGACGTAGAAAGTCAGGAGTCCGAAACTAGCTCCAATGATACTTGCCCGATAAAAGCGTCGTGCTCAGGTCCGAGAAAAGACGGAACAAGAGAAGCAAGCCTCGCGTGTGCGCGACTCGACTCTCCAGGAATAGAATTACGGAAATCGATCTCAAATTATCCGGGCTCTTGAATCGATACCATGACACCCCCGTGGCAAGCTACTTTCGAAAAAAAAATAAAAAAAAATAAATAATAATAAAATAAAAATAAAAAATAAATAAATAAATAAGTAAATAAAACCAAGAAAATGAAGCGTATGATCTCGAGAGTCGGGGAGTCCTACACGAGCTAATCACACGGACGACAACTACAAGAAGAAGCGCGAAATCATAATCATGAATGAGTATACGTCATTCGATTGATTCGATCGATAGAATGTTGATCCGGAAAGGGCTTGCGGTAAAGATAAATAGATAAACAGATAAATAGATAAATAGATGAATAGCTTCTTGGTCCTTGTATTTGTTAGGAGATTTGACAAGAAGAGTTTTGAAGCCATGTACAAATATAGTGATAGGGATGACCACTTCCGGTCTCGAGGACGACAAGTCAATAAGTCGAGCGACTCGAAGATCGGGTTCCGTGTATCGGCCACGCGTATTTATCTAAACGTTATACCAGAAGCTCGGAACCTCGAGGCTCGCAACGTTAACAAAAGACGCATGCGCTCTCGCCGTCATCGCTCCTAGCGATTCCGGAGGGTTTTACGCTCACCACCGGCCACCCGCTACCCGCCACCCGCCACCCGCCCGCTACCCGCTACCCGCTACTCGCTACCCGCCTGCTTAACAAACACCAGCTTCCCATCCCGGACGATCCCGGATTCTTAATGTACGCAAACAATGTCGGGACTAATCCGGCCCCGACTTTTCCCTACCTCTTACCCGTTACTCCATACAGCCGAGAATCCCGAGACCGAGGCGGCCGAGGGCGTAGGTGATCGCGGCTCCCATGTATGTAAAATGCCTCGAGGATATTGTAAAGCCGCTCATTCTTTTCCTCTCTCTCTCTCTCTCTCTCTCTCTCTCTCTCTCTCGGCTTATTTCCCTGTTAGACGACGGAGGGACCAATAGCTTCTAGCTAGTTCATGGGAAACTCTCCTAGGAAGCCGCTTACTCACATCCTAAGCTGCGATTGACTCCTTCCTCTAATGCCTTACAACCACTGTTAAACTTTTGATTCGATAATTCAGCTACGTATCCGCGGCTTCCTTTATTTTCTTAGGCATTTTTAATTTTTCCCGATCGAAGCTTCGTTAAGAAGGGGGGAGGGGACGCGCTCTCGAGAAGGACTAGGTTCTGCGCCTCCGTCGGCTCCCTTATCCCTGGTACGAAATTTAACTACGGACAATTTACTAGGCTTACGAGGGCTGGACATAAAAGAACAAGAGGAGGAGGAGGAGGAGGAGGAGGAGGAAGGAAAAAAAACTACAGAGTAAGTTAAAGAAAATTAAACGAACGGTATGGTAAGGGCGGGAAGGGGGAAGGGACGGAAAAGGATGGCGCTTCTCCGTGAAAAGAAGAGAGGCCAACGAGCCGACAGCTGGACTACGAGCTACCCCGGGCTACCCCGGGCTCGAAGCAGGAACTCGGACGTTTGCGAGCCTTTTCCATCTGTCGTGTGCGTGACCTCTCAGAATTAGTGGCCTGGCCAATGTCAAGGATCATGTCCGAGTACATCCCTCGGCGTTTAGCTTCCGGAGCTTCCGGAAACCTTGACCGAACGTAACTGCGAACCGAACCGCACGATCATGTCCGCACGAGCACTTCCTATATAATTTGCCATTTTCCCAAAACCACGCTACGCACCAAGAGAAATATAGATTCGCGGCTTTGACCGCACGACGCTCCCTCCCAACAGCCCCTCCCCACTGCCCCTGACCCTGCCCCCCCCTTACCACCCCTTATCGCTCTTTTTACTTTACATATTTCTATTATATTCTTTTGTCCGTTTCTAATCCCTCTGACCACCGGCCAAGCCCTTTAAAGTCACAATCGCCACGATTTCCTCTTATCGAGGCATACCCGATTCGCACCTTCGTCGTCACCTCCCGCATTCGGCTAATTCGGCTCCTGTAATTTTTATATCGACAACAATATCTTTCCACTCTATAATCAGAGTTACTCTATGTACTCGCGCCTCGCGAATTCACAACGATCGTACGCTTGCACCCGATACCTTAATAATACCGTTGTTAGAGCTCGCAGATCGACGCCTTATCGCCTGGACCTGAAATTTCAATTACATTCCGTGTATTCGGTATATTAATAATACATAGTTGACTAAGATTTTATGAACAAATTATAATCGATTATAATGCATACGTCTTGGTGGCCTTTAGATAATAATAAAGAAATACTCTGATTACGTATTTTGGCTTTTATCATAATAGAAGGGAATGATGTCATTAAGCGTTCGGGGAGGAGCGCGAGGAGCGATGCAAAATCAGCACTGCCGACCTCGCTCTTTCCCATCCTATCCCATCCCACCCCAACCCGTCTTCCTACTAAATGCAAGGCTTATCAATGAGTCGAGGGATCGGGCGGATAAAAATCCCCGCGCCGTTGGTTTCCCGGGCGGAATTCGAGGGCACAAAGAAACGGGCCGTCCGCGCTCTCGATTGAAAGGCAAGTTCAATCGGGCCACTGCATGAGAAAGTCCTTCTTTGGCCAAAGGGCGCTAAAGGGGGAGAGAGTGAGAGAGAGAGAGAGAGAGAGAGAGAGAGAGAGAGGGAGAGTCCGGGGCTGGCGAGATGAAAAAGGGGCAGCCCCAAAAGTCTCGAACTACCCCCTGAGCCGCTCGCTCCCCGCGTTTTTCGCTTTTCTACCCTTTGCCGCTCCTGCGGCGGCAGCAACCGTCCTCGATCTCTCCCCTCCGTCGTTCCAACGGGGCACCGTAACTGCCGCCACCCCTTCTCCCTTACCAGCCCCACTACGACTCGTCGTATCTCGGCGCGTCCACCCTTCCGCGCGCCCCCTCGGATACGTAGGGTAGCGAAGGGGGCGCGCGCGCGCGCGCGCATCCGAGCCATCGGCCCATTGGCCGCCCATCGAGCCCCCTTCCCCGCCACGGCTCGTCACCACGGCCGCCCCATTGGCTAATTGCGGGCAAGCGACCCTGAGCCCGGATTGGCTCGTGGCCGGGGCGCGCCCCGCAATAGTGCGAACGGAACGCGGGAAAAGCGGAATTTCGTTATTGAGTGCCCGCTCGAGTGGATCCCGTTTTCACGCGTGTGCTGCTCTCTCTCTCTCTCTCTCTCTCTCTCTCTCTCCCGTTCCTCCTTTCTCTCGTTCTTCATCCCCCCCCTCTCTCTCTCTCTCTCTCTCTATCCCCCCCCCTCTCTCTCTATATATATATATATATATATATTTTTTAACTGCCCCCAAACACCCCACCTCATACCACTCTCAGTCAGTAGCCCCTTCGCTCTTTCGCTCTGCGCTCATATCTCGTAGCCCGCGTTGTCTACAACTCTCCCTCCCACCCTCCCCCCTCTCACTCTCCCTCTATTAGTGCTCGTTGCTGCTCGCGTGTGTGTCGGAGCGCGGACAAAGGAGTCTCGATTCGTCTACTTTCAACGCAAATTCGAGGTCGGGGCTGCTGCTGCTGCTGCTGCTGCTGCCGCCGCCGCCGCCGCTTTTGCTACCGCTTTTGCTACTGCTGCTACTACTACTACTACTACTACCAATACTAGCACTACTACTACTACTACTGCTACTACTGCTGCTACTATTGCTACTGCTGCTGCTGCTGCTGCTGCTGCTGCTGCTGCTGCTGCTGCTGCTGCTGCTGCTGCTGCTAACCCATGCTGATTTCGTTTGGAAATCTGATTATTAGGTGGAGCCGGACTCCGGCACGGACAGAAGGACGATAATTGTATCGCTTGAGGATTCATATCCTCGATGAATACACGTGTTTCCAGCTCATCTTTACATTCACGGCGCTTTTACAGAAATACATGTACTTCGCAATCAATCAGAACCCATGGATCTCTAATATGTAAGATATTATTAGAGTCTGCTGCTTCCCCGCCGCATTGTATCGAAGTACTCGGTGGTGCTCAACTAACCCGCCGCACAGAGCTTTCCTCTAACCTCGGCTTCGTGTTCACGCTCGACTAATAAACCTGTGTATCCTCCCGGTTCGTTTAATCGAGTTTAAATGAAAGCCAAGCTTTCATTTTTTTACTTCCCGAATTTTAAACTCGGGCAGGATAAAGAGTCTTCTCGCTAACTACCTTCTACGTCCTCTCCATACAAACGTATTAATAACTAACTAAAGCCAATGAGAACGTAGTCAATAGGTTTTTCAAGAGTCCGTTCAACTTTGCACGTGCTAAAGTAGGTCTACTTTTACGTGTTTGCACTCTTCGCAGCGCTTTCCGACTCATTCCCTCCTCCTCCTCCCCCCTCCCCCCTTCCAAACCCAACCCCGACGCCACATTTCATTCTTTTCCGTTTTTACAATTACGCCTCTTCACTTTGATGTGCTTGCTCTTGTGTTTTCACGCCTCGCTTGGAGACCATTTTCTTGTAATTTTTCCTAATGACGCGCTCGCTAATAAAATTCAACCGTTATGCGCAATGTATTACTTCACAAGATTCTTCTTCTTCTTCTTGTTTTTTTTTTTTTTTTTTTTTTTTTTTTTAACTTTCTTATTCAGAGAACGCAATCACGCGCGTTCAAGCTTAAATAAACCATACCATAAGAGTTTTACAGGAAGAGAGAGGGAGAGAGGGAGAGAGAGAGAGAGAGATGGAGCTGTAGAAAGCAAACACTTATGCCTTTATAAATATTTTGCTGATATGTACGAAACTACAAACTAATTAAATTTCTTCTCCGCGAGCAATTTTTAATAAAACAGCCGCTCGTAGAAATTATAAGAATGAAAGGAGTAAGGAGGAGGTTCTTACATTTATATATTTATAAGCCGAAGAACTTAGTACGAGGATAATAATGATTCTATTAATTGAAAAGAGGCGAGAGAGGAGAGAGAGAGAGAGAGAGAGAGAGAGAGAGAGAGAGAGGCTTGAGAAGAAATGGCATTTACATGAGAAGCGAAATGCCGAGCAGATGCGAAGGTATCTGTGTACCGGCTTAGTAGTTGGCTTCCTCTCTTCTGAAAGATTCGAGTCCGTCGACTGAATGAAACAGAAATCGCGTGCGCGTGAAAGAAAGAAAGAAAGAAAGAAAGAAAGACAGAGATAAATAAAATAATAAAAAACATTGATTAGCCATTTGTGGATGAATTGAGGAAAGTGCAGGATACAAGTAAGTAAGAAAACACGGCATTAGTTGTTGACCGCTTGCACGCTTTGCAAAGAGCATATCCCTTTTTATTTATTTCCTTCTTTATTTCTTTATTTCTTTCTTTATTTCTTTCTTTCTTTCTTTCTTTCTTTCTTTCTTTCTTTATTTCTTTCTTTCATTCTTTCTTCCCGAGGGAAGGTAATTCCCCATTCGTTGCATACGAATTCATTAGCAGGAAATGCAATCGCAAGGGAATCAGGGAGTCGGGAGGGCTCGGGACGATGAGCCGGTAAGATGCACGACGTAGCCAAACGAGAGTCTAAATAAAATTATCAATTAAACGGGAGGTGGTGGGAGGATAAGGAGGCGGAGAAGGGGGAGGTGACGATAGGGACCACCTGGATCCCTGGGGTTTGGAAGGAGAGTCAAACAAGCGGAGAGATGCAGTGTGTGTGTGTGTGTGTGTGTGTGTGTGAGAGAGAGAGCGGTGATGAAGGAGATGATAGGTAGATTAAGAATTTTTATGGAGCGTGCTTGAGAGGGAGGGCCGAAGGACCTCGGAATAAGTGTCTTTGATGTTGCTCACAAAGCGCAAAACGGAAGCGAGCTTCTCTCAATATGTGGGCCACAACACATTGACGATCCATAGAAGTATCGCTTTCCCGAAGCGGAGACGCGCGGATAATCCGCTTAGGCAGGTTGAGCTTTACGATTACGTTGTATCGGTGTCTCTTCACTCCAGCCCCCCCCCTCCTCCTCCTCCTCCTTCTTCTCATCATTCTCATCCTCATGCTCGTCGCCATGGGCCGGAGCCTCTTCGACTACCGGAGGTGTATCGGCGCGATCTCCGTGTCTCGAACGGTGCCATTGTTGCCGGGTTTTGTGAGAAAACAGCATTTTCGTCGCTCGAGGTGGCGACAAGAAGGGACTTAACTTATCTCCTTCGTGACAACAGGATTTTCCGTAGCCTCGCTACGTCTCATCAGCAGCCTTTATTTAATTCTCCTCTTACCCGAGGCCAGGGACATAAAAATTTTCTCATGGGTAGTAGAATATTTTTTTTATTTTTTTTTTTTTTTTTCACAGCGGGATGCTATAACAACGCATTATTTAATAAAAGAGCGCCGAGCTCGGAGCCGAGCGGACAAGTGAACTCCATTATCGTATTATCCCTTTATACTCCACCTCCACCTCCACCTCCACCTCCACCTCCACCTCCGCCTCCGCCTCCTTTACTTTACAGTGCAAGGTGCACTCGTTTCACTTCCTTCTTTATTTTGGCGAATCTTTTCTTTTGAAGCTGAGCCAGCTCTCGAGCTGCCGGCTCCGAAAGACATTTGCCGAAAAACAAAACTTCATAGAGAGGAGCCACGGTCCGTCTGGCGTAAAACAAAACATAAAAGGCAGAAAAACAGAAAAAGAAAAAAGAAAAAAGGAGCAGGGGAAAAAAGTGCAAATCGTAGGAGCGTGACCGAGCCAAGAGGAAGTACGGGGATATAAATCCTTGTAACGAAGGTGAGTGAGTTATTGGGGTGGGATAAATCGGTATAATCGAAGGGCATGGAAAATGGAGGACGCGAAGTTTCCCGTTGAAGGGTCAATTTCACCCTTCCGCCGGGGGTGGGGTCGGGGACTTTGAATATGTAATGCGCGAGGCAAACAGCGGCACGCGCCACCGACACTTTCCTAGCGACATTTCACGGATTACTCGAGCACGCGACTCGTGTCGAATACCCGTTTCACGCTCTCTTGAACCCACTAAAACCGCGCTTATACATTCATCGCGCCTCCCAAGGAATCCATAGCGTTCTCTATTCTATTTGAATATATTACCGGGGCCCGATCGCGGGAGACCCTGGACCTCCGCTACCTTTGTCCTCCGCCCATAGAGCCCGGAATCTTTATTCGGTTCCATAGCGGCAGGAGTGGCAGCGGCCCTTGCCGCCGTACCCTTACCTGAACCTAAAACCTAAATTTACTTATTTCGATTGAAACCGACCGAAATGGAAAGGATCATTGAGTCGTCTCGGAGCCGAAGAGGTCCGCGGAAGCCCAGGCTATTAGTCAATTGCAGCATTGAGTTAATGATAATGTTTGACAATCCCATAACCATTATTAAGGCGGCCCCAACATTTCGACACTAAAGTTAAGCGTCGGTCTGTCGGGAGCGAACGCAGTTTACTTTCGCTCGTAAAAAGGAAGGAAAAAGAACGTGATCGAGGGAAGTCTAAATGTAAAGCACATGTGTTGGAACGTCAATATGGAAGAGTCGAGGTGGAGGAGGAGGAGGAGGAGGAGGAGGAGGGTGAAGAGGGGGTGGAGGATGAGGGAAGCGCACGTGAACCTTCTCATCAAGGATTCTCGACACGCTCCCAGGGACGGAGACTTTGGAATAGGGCAGCCTTCCCCGGAGGATATCGGACCTGGACTCGCAAACTATTCTATTCGACAATGTGCTCCAGAGTCTTTATTGAATACTTCCCTATAGACACAGAGAGAGAGAGAGAGAGAGAGAGAGAGAGAGAGAGAGTCTATTCGTCCAACGTAAATTCGTTTGCTGCGCATTCCTTTACCTTAAAGTCCCCTCCCCGCCCCACCCGTCCCCAATCAGCTTTCATTATTAACTCTCTCTATCTTTGGCCATAATATCCATACCCGAGATCGAACTTATATTTAATGACATAAATCTTTTCCTCGAGCCTCTCGTCCAGCCACGCGCAATGCATTCGTTGAACTCTACGTGCACGTTATTCCTTTGTCCCTTGATAGCCGGAGTCTTGGTAGAATACGTCGAGGCCGCGTACGAAATGACCGAAGCCAGCAAACGGATATAAAAAAAAAAAAAAAAAAAAAAAAAAAAAAGTAAAATAAAAATAAAAGATATCAAGAAAGAAAGAAAGAAGGAAAGAAAGAAAGAAAGAAAGAAAAAAAGAAAAATAAATCAATCCCTCTATCGATCTGGATGCTATCGTCGACCTCTCCGTCGCGTATACCGAAAGCAAAGAAAAAAACTCAGGTCACGCGACTATTTACCCTATCGCTATTTATATTCTCGTCCATCAACCCTTGACGGAGTACAGATTTTTAATCCCACGACACCGAGTCTATTCATAGAGACCGGCCCCTCACTCCTTCCCATTATTTTCATTTTATGTCTTATTTACATAAATACTAGATCAATTATCTACGATCGCACAATACTCCCGATCCCATTAGCTAACTGCATATAGGCAATACTATGAATTGCAATTTTTTAGTATTTTGTAATAAGGACTCGTTACCGTATCACTGACCCGTATCATTAATTATGATAATAATAATGATATTAAAATTTTACAACGAATAACGAATAATGCGAAGGAAAGTTACAGTGACCATATGCTGCCAGCAGCTTCGTTCCAATAATATAGTTTTAAGAATTTCTCCATCCTTATTTATTATTTATAACATTTCTTAAATAATTAAACGTTATCGATGCTGACAATTATTCCTAGAATGCAAAATATGTCGCGGTAAATTGAAAAGTTTTCTTTTTCAACTTTTAATGACCTTTTACCCGTATTGGCCACACACGTCACATTTCGAGAACTCGTCTACGGCACGTTACGTCCTTCCTATGACTTATAATACATTAATAATCACAAACGGCCATTGCGTTAAGAATAAAACCATTCTATTCGAATACACTCGAATATACGCGTTTTCTTCTTCTTTTTTTATTTTTTTTTTTTTTGTTTTTGTTTTTGCAATAACGTATGCTCTCGACAGACAAACAATTGGCGATGCTGAACTTTGAACATCAACGAAAATGTCTTATAATCACAGTTGAAATGATAATTCATTTTCAATTTATACAATATGTATTATATTTTATTTATTGCTTACGCAATACAAGTATATCGATAGTTACGTCTTCGTAATTACTCAGCGCCGAACACTTGATAATTGCATTTGTTATATAACGTAGTCATTAAATGCACTCGTTACTTCGAGTTACTTGAAACCTTGAAGAAAACTGAACAGAAAATTTGTTAAATGTAAAAATACAGGGGGAGAGAGAGAGAGAGAGAGAGAGAGAGAGAGAGAGAGAGAGGCAGATGGTAAGAATTCTTCCAACTACTTAATTTTGCAACTTACTTGCTAGCGATTACAGTTAGTCGATTGAAAATGAGTCGATAGCCGAAACCGAGATCGAGACAGAGCCGTACGAAAGAGAGGGGAGTATTAATTCCTTTCGATATGTCGATGTCGTTGAAAATATATAAAGAAATGGGGTGTGAAAGGGGTTCGAGTCTCGAAGATTGGTAGGCGAGCATAGGTCGTGGTAATAATTCTTTATCGATCGGTGGTAGAGCGCGTGATTTGAAAAGCCCAAACAATGGGGGCCGGTGAAGCGAGGAGTGGAACGAGAGGAAGAATATGTATATATATATATATATATATATATATATATATTGTACATATGTAACGCGTCCGAGGCTTGGAGCCAAATGATCGCAGAGGACGATTAAAAATCTGCGAGAGATCGAGGTATCCGCGAGCGAGAGTCCCAGGCAACCTCTCCGCCGGCGGATATACGGATGGTCGTAGTTCTGTTCTAATAGCCATGGCTGTCCACAAAAAGGGATCCCCGGGCTCGCTCGCTTGCTCTCGATCTCTCCGACCCGCCGAAATAAAAAGCCTCGCCGCGCAATTACGGGCGACCGCTAGGCCGTGGATCTCGAGTCAGCGGAGCGCGACCTCGGCTCAATTTATCCGGACCTCGCCGATCATTCATACATACATACATACATACATGCATACATACGTGCACGGCTTTCCCGTCGGCTTTTCTAATCTCCCTCCGACTCTCGCTTTCTACCTTTCCGCTGCCCACCGAATTAACGGATTATCGGGAGGAAAAAAAAAAACGAACACCTATGTAGCGTCCACTATTTTTCATCTCCCGACATCACCATCGCGCAACGACCTCTGAAAAGCCCAAAAAACGAGGCTCGAGGACGATCATCGGCTGCCGTCGGTAATCTTTCTTCCGGTACCGGATCGTTGCATTGTATTGCAGTTACGCTCGTCTCTCTCTCTCTCTCTCTCTTCTCGCACACACATACACACACGCGCACACCTCGCTTCTCGCAAGAAAATGCGTTGGTAGGTTATTGGGGTTATTGGGGTTATTGGGGAAGGTGGCTGGACAATAAAATAAAACCTCTCTGCGTTATTGGCAATTAGATATTTTTATTACGATTATTTTTTTATTAATATTTTTATAGTGATATTTTATATTCGAATCAACAATGCGCATGTCTTTCTTTCTTCTTTGTTTAGCGGTGGCGGCGCTCAGCGAGTTAACAAAACCACGGAGACGATAAACGAGGAGGAAAATTCCGCTGTTTCTGTTTCATATAGGACGATAATATATTAAATATTAGGGCCTCCGCTCTTATTTTAAACTATTACACATACATCTGCGCATGCGTGCGTGCACGCACGCTTGCATACACTTACCCGGGAAATAAGTCGCTTTAGTTTAGTTTTAGGCCTTATCTTTAAATGAACGTGAAGGAAGACGCTTCGCATCCCCGCGTTGCCATTATTATTCTGTGCCGTAATCATAATCGACGAAAGGCCAATAGTCGTTATATTTTAACATTTCTGCGTCTAATCTCCAAGCTAATCGCGACACGCTCCTTAAACCCCACCAACCCTCTACCATTAGAACGCACTATTTTCAGTCTAACTTCTACGCCAAGTTCGCTTCGGTTTCCTCTCTTCTTACCCTTCAATTGCCATTTTAAAATAACCAAGTCACCTACTCGGCGTGTCCTCGGCAGCAGAAACAAAAAAAAAAACAAAAAAAACAAAATAATTACTCCCAAACCAAATGGACAATCGCTATTCTTACTCGTGAGTATAATACATGACTATGCACACACTTGTGGGCGCGCACGCCCACCACCCAACCCCATGCGTATGAAACGATTAAACAGTCCTTTTATTCGTTTCTCGAGCAACTCATGCATAATTTTTGTTATGTCCGTTGGTCACATCTTCCAATTGATCGTTGCCACGAATTTAACACCACGACGTTTCGTTAATTTATTATAGGAAGTCATGTTCTTTGAGTAATATATATGCTATGGTCTTTTAAGTACAGTCGTCGCTTAGTTTTCGATTAATTTTTTCTCCGTGAAATTCAAAATAACTTTGATCGGCCGTTCTAGTATTCGTCGAAACATTCAAGACCATTCGTTCTATTATACAACAGACCTTTTTATATAAAAGTACATCGGATGGATGGAATACATGCTGAATATCACAATTTCGTGCTGGTTCATATAGCAAATGTACGGGAAAATAGATATATTTTTTTCTTTCTTTATTAAATAAAATGAAATCTTGGTTACTACCTGTTATTGTTTTTAAATCTGACAGTGATTGTGTGAATATAAGGAATTTTCTTTATCCAACTCAATTAACTAATTTGTATTTAATGAATGAAATGGCCGATTACGCCTACGATTGCTTATTACGTAACGAATATAAAATAAACAAATGACAATACAATAACAAATGGGCTTTTGAATAATGTAATAATTGTATGTACTCGGTCGATATGGTCGCCAATGAACATAATTTAAGATTAATGAAGCGGCAATGAATACTAATAAGTAGACTACTAGAACTGAGGTATTGAACGACAAAGGGTTTTTATCATCTTTCACAGACCGTTCCGACTTCTTCTCAAGCTTTTATTATCATTATCATTATCCTTATTATTATTATTATTATTATTAATGTTGTTATTATTGTTGTTATTATTATTATTAATAATAATATTATTATTATTATTGATTACTCGATGATTAATAAATATTTCATGATGAAAAGGGCGAATACGTGACATTCCATTAACTCAGTTCAGTTTATTAATTTTATATCGTATAATCAAATTAACTTGTAATAAATACTGACTAAAACATACTTATACATTCGTATATGCGTTTCAACAAAGCTCGTCAATGTATCGTGTAACAAACACTATCTGTTAAACATAACTTGCAGTCGTATCCTTTTTATGCAGTCACAACGTTCGAGGGCTCTCATTCTTTCTAAGGTATTTCTTTTATCATTAACCTTGTAACGCCTATCGCATAAGGATTATTTTTTAATTAGTATGGTTATTATTCATTTAAAGTAACTTTTCGCCTTTAAATTGAACGTGCCCCTCCCCTCTCCCTCCCTAAAATTTATAGAGGGAAAAAAAGAAACCTAAACGCATACTAATTAATAAGACTTATTAAGAAAATCGATTTAGTTTTGCAACAAAATTCAGTCGTTGATTATTAAAATAATTATTGGGCCCTGTTTCGTAACATAATTATAAAAAAAAAAATTTTAACTCTATCTAAATTTCTAATTATTTAAAGTATTATATGTTTGAATAAAACATATAATTCTTTTGCAATAACACCGCCAGTAAAATCTATTCTACAGAGTTTTAATATTTAAAACAAAAAAACAAAAAACACAAAAAGAAAAAAACTAAAAAAAAAGTATTTCAGAAATATAAAAGTTTTCGATTTATCAACACGTGATAAGATTTTGGAAATAAATCAATGTATCTATATGAATAAATTATATGATTTACTTTGGTAACATGTATTTTTATTCATTTCCATTGCTATAATCATTTAATGTTTTAATAAAAAAAACTTTTCCATTTATTAAGTCTTTCCAATCGATTGAAACTCCAAGAGCTTAGAAAAATATTTATGTATTTAATCTAACCACAATTTCCAATAGTTTTCAGGTTAAACACAGAAAATTACATATAATATATATTAATTCTTCGGTTTGTAATTTATATTAATTGGAACATAGTCTAAAGTTAATTTTTTTCAATGATTATGAAACCTTTAGGTATTAGTTTAAAAGATTATAAGTTACGATTATAAATTTGAAAAATTACGATGCTTTTACTTAGCCATATTTTTTGACGATAATTTTTATATACGTAATAGTTAGATACACGTATTTTGTGCTAAAAATTTATAGAACAAAATTTTTTTAAAACAAACGGTTAGTCATAAAAAGATTGCATAAATGGAATGTCTTTAATGGCTTATTATGCTTTTAAAAAATGTATCACAAAAGATGCACACTTTTTGTACACTTATGTCGTTTATTAAATAGTCATTATATTAAGTTACTTAAATTTTCTGTACATTTATTTATTTTTGTAGGATTCGCTGTAGTTTAAAAATTGGTCAATAAATTAATTAACACTAAAATAAGTAATTATCAGAATCATTTATGGTGAAACAGAAATTTGTTTTTAAAATTACATTAAGAAAAATGATTACTATAAATATATTGAAAAAGAAAAAAAAATGAAAAAAGAAAAACATTAATTGAAGAAATATTAATTGATATTCTTAACACATTCAGTGTATTACAAAATGGACGGTACTGATTATGATAGACCATTAATGTAAAATATATATGTGATACATTTTCTTTCGCCTAAATAATGAATAAAAACAATTTGCATGCAATAATGGCAAATGTGATGCGCCCTCGACAAAAATATACTAATAAAGAATATTTAACGTATATCTCCCTAAAGTTGCTCAGTTATTCAAAATGAATCTAAAAAGCTCGAAAGATCACGAGACTAATACATTTCGTTCACTCATTATACTTTTATTTTGATTATATTCTTGGGAGCTTTATCGATTCGACTCGCCAAAAACGTAATTCTACTTTGCAATAGAATCATTTCAATTGGTATTCCTTATTCATTAGACATTGTCTAATCAGCATACTTTTCCTAAAAAAATATATAATAAAAATTAAAAAATTCGGATCTACATTATAACGTTCTCATTCGTTCATTATCACTATCCGCAGTTTCATTCGCACACCTCATTTTCTCTCGTTTGAAAAGGAAAAGACAAAAACTTTTCGTAGAAAAAATTCGCTGATCACACTTGTATCAAGATGTCGACTTCCGCTTTCGTCGACGTTGATTTAACAAACAGTCAATAAATAACACTTAAATAAAAACAGTCACTGATCACTATATAGTTTTTTTTTTTTTTCATTTAAGGCATTTTTACAATTATTTTTCCACCTTCACATGCACACGTATTCTACTTTTGTTCTCAATTTACTCTTGACTTTCACGTAGAATAATTTTCACCTCCATTTTTTCCAAGCCTTAAATCAGTTCATTTTTCAAGGTTCTGACATTATGAAAAAATACTTCTTTCTATTGATTATTATAGTTTTTGTACGCGATGTACGAGGAAGAGTCCCACGTTTTATGATTGTTTTTGTTTTCGTTTTTACATCTAGGACGTGGCTCTTAATACATCGTACACTTTACCGATTGTATAAAATGGCGCAGACGATATACTACATAGATCCAAAGTTATAATATTTCTATTTGTTTGTTTCATTGTTTTAATAATTAAATACTGTATGAACAATATTGTATGAATTCTTTGAACAGGTATTCTGATATTTAATAACGTAATATTAAATATTGAGGAATACTCGTGTATTCGATGGTTAGAATCATCGATAAAAGATAAAAATAACGGTTATTCAATAACTGGCAAATAGAATTAATTTCGAAAGTGAGAGAGAAAAATGGAGAGATATTAAAAAATAGACTCGAGTTTTCTATTATGTCAATCAAGATGATAAAAATATAAGGCTCGAGGGGTATTGTGGTATTAATGTGATACAAAATGGCTGCACCGCTGCACTATTAAATATTGATATATTTTTTTGTGATCGTAGTGCCTGTGTGCCAACGTGTAGTAGACGTTTAATCAGTACCCAAACGCCACTAAAATTTAATGACAACGTCGATAAGTTCCTAAAGCATTTGATATTACTTAAAAAAAAAAAAAAAAAGAAAGAAAAAAAAAGAAGAAGAAAAGAAAAACAAAACAGGCTGCTTTCCGCCATGCCGCTGAGAAAAGCTGCTTCCCTCTTTATTGCTTCCTCAGGCTTCCTCTTCCTTCAATTTCCTTCCAGTAGAATCACGAAAGATTTCACTCCGAGACGATGATTATCCCTACGGTGCTGGTGCGCGCGAGGTAGGCGTCAATCTATCGTCCTGATAAGGCCGCCAAGTTCCCGGA
Source organism: Ceratosolen fusciceps (assembly GCA_018883505.1). Lineage (NCBI taxonomy): Eukaryota > Metazoa > Arthropoda > Insecta > Hymenoptera > Agaonidae > Ceratosolen > Ceratosolen fusciceps. The sequence continues at coordinate 3,808,028 of RCIC01000009.1, forward strand.
AGGTCGACCCCAATTTCCCGGACATGGTCTGCTTCTTGAGCAAAATGCTCCGGACTTGCACGAGCTTCTCATAGCAGGACAAGCATTTTTGGTACCTGTGAATAAAGATTGCGAGAGACCGTTAATTTACACATACACAGGTAGCGAATTTTAATTTACAGATCCGGAATCCCGGAACCATAAATATTTTAAATATAAAAGTATAAAATTAACAAGCTATTAACCCACGCGAGACCGTAAGCTTCGAAGCAGCAGTAGCTTTTTAATCCCATAGAGATGATATAAAAAAAAAAAAAAAAGTTGCTCGAATAATTGACAGAATACTGGCAATGGTATCGCGAGTGGCGAACAGTTCGAGCGTGGTAAAAAAAAAAAAAAAAAGAAAAAAAGAAAAAGAGAAAAAGAAAAGAAAACGATTAAATTACTTACCGTTCCTCGCGGGATACGTCGACTCCAATGGTGTGTAGCGGTGCCTCGACGTTCGACTTGATAACGGGAGCGAAGTTACGTAATATTATCCTAAGTGCCGAGCATCCGACCGTCACATACCTGTAATTAAAAAAAATAAAATAAAAAAATAGAAGACGTTTTATTACTCTTCGAGATTCTCTGGTTTTCGTCGATCGCTCGCGAATCTTAAGCGTTTTATATTAACAACTTTTAATCGTAGCAACGATACTATATATATATATATATATATACTGATAAAATTTTAAGTCCTAGCTCCTAATACATTTCGCCGGAAAATTCATTATTATTCAATATACTACTTCAATGTAGATCTGTTCGAATATATAGTACCCGCTTTTGATAAAAGACGTATTGCGTGTCACTCGCTACCTTGATTACTTACACACATATGTATAATTAGCACGTGGCGGGCGCGTGAATTTCCAAAGCTCGTGTTCTACTCGGTAAACTTACTTGTTGCAACATTATTTATGAATAGTATCATAAAATTGTAAATTTAAGCGTAAAAGCGCGCTCGAAGATGACACATACTCGCCGTCCGGTGTAATAAATTCAAATGACAAATCCAGGGATATGCAATTTTATGAAAATGCATGACCTTCTTGAGCGCGTGGACATTAAATTTGTTGATTCTTCTCAACTCTGATGAAGTAATGGCAGTTTTGAAAGAAATGAAAAGGCAATAATGGGAGGTAGAAACATTGAAGAATACGGTAGTCATTGATTGATACATTATTATTAATGCCCCCTCCCTTCCCCCGATAAATAATAGGAAATGTACATTTCGTATTATTAACTGTATGCTAATAATATTCGAGACAACTGCATTCTGAATATTATTATTACCGAGCAGTCGCAGTAACGAACCTTAAAACTCACGGACTCTTTCATTGTTATGACGAATTCTTCCTTTAAATATTTGAACAAACAAGCTTATATGAATTATAAAAAGGATTCCTCATGCCTTACACTGACTCTAATATTAGGTGATGATTTCATATGAATCATTTAGAGATTAAGGCTCGCCGTACCTCAAATAAATAAAATATTGTATTAGCCTTTCCTTTTTATTTTATTATATATGAAAATAGCGATAACTTTTGGTGAAAAGGTCTTCTTTTTTTTTAAGGATTTTTAAGTAGTTAAAATTAAAAATTTAACCGTTCGACGTGTTCGTAAGTAATCGTGAGGCTTGCAAGTGTTAGGTAACTAATTTATGAAAAGCGTAGAGGCGTTAATAAGCTTTTGTTGAAGTAATGAAAAATGACCGAGCGGATAATGTGTATGGGATAAGTTTCTTTATCCTATAAGCATTGAAAATTGTTTTAAACGCAGGAATGAATGAAAACTGGACTTTGAAAGTTGGCAATGCGGATCAGCTACCGAGTAGAAACTGACTTTGTGAAATAGTTCGATAAATAAACGAATAGAAAGGCAGAACGAACTCGAGATGAGAGAGCGATCGAGGTAATGGATCGGGCAGGTGAAGTACGATCGCTGGTGAGGGGTGAGTAGTGCGAAGGGAGATGGGTAGATCGAGCGAAAGAGTGAGTGTACTCGCTCGCTCACTCACTCACTCACTCACTCACTCACGCACGCATGCACGCGACGCAGCGAACGTAGATGGCCATGTCCCGCCTGTCTCCCTCCCACGTCGTTACGTTACGGCTCGTTTCGCTGGTGCGGTATATTACGAGGGCATGACAATACCGATAAATAAAAAACGGGCGTCGGCTATTTTAGCGACACGCGCACTCCCGTGAAATCGGGCACAATCGGGGACGAACCCCTCGGGGGTACCGGAGTCTGAGCAGCCTCCTTTTCGTGAGACGAATCATCGTCGTTCGTCGTTGTTGTCATAGCGTACGTAGTCTCGTCATCGTCATCGTCATCGTCTTCGTCTTCGTCGTCGTCGTCTTCGTCGTCATCGTCGTCGTCGTCGTCGTCGTCGTCGTCATCCTCCGCCCTTATCGATATAAATTTACCGACTGATTTCCCCACCCCAGTCCACGAGCGCACCTTTACTAGGACGCATATAAACCATAAAATTACACCCCCTCCCCGACGTCCCGTTCCCTTATTTAACCCTTTATACGTACGTCACAGCCGCCTCCCGATCCTTTTATTGCGGTTTCTAATTTTTATTTATGGTCCGTGCGCGACGAGTAACTTTATCATGGTAAACGTTGGGCAATGAGGGCCCGGGTCTTTGTCGTCCTGGGGAATGGATCGTTTTCGGGGACTCTGGTCAACAATGCGCCGCTGGCGCGGCCGCCAGAACGGAGAGGAGAACCTCCTAACACAGACATCCATTGGGATCGTTAACGATGAAATCGCGTAATCGCTCAGAGCTTGGCGAATCGAGCAATGACTTGAGCGAGTGCAAGGATCGTTGGAAGGGTTGCGAGCGAGTAAAGCCTATATATATATATATATATATATATACATACATATGCGTATGTACATATATATTCTTTTTTCTCATGGACGCGCCCAATGTACGATGCGATACTCGACCTAGCTAACGAGCCGTGTAACGAGGGACAAACAGTTATGCAAACTTCTCGGCTACTTGAATAAGCTGATTTCCATCTAGCCAGGTCGAGTAGTCCCGAGTCATTCTCTCGCTCGCTCTTATATATACATAGAGAACCTCTCTCTATGTATACGCATAAACAGACGCCGCCCACTAGTGGATCTCTCCCCCCTGCCCCCCATCCCACCACGGCAAGAGAAAAGAGGCTAGACACTCGGCCCAATCACTCTTCCGGACCCGCGACCTCTCCAACAACCGTTTATCCTCGTTCTTTGTAAATTTATATAAATCAGCTGCTTTTATGACTCGCGCGTAATAATTGTGATTGACAAATGGCTGATAAAGCCGTTGGGGAATATATTCCACAATAGTCTGGACTTTCGCCGACAATCGTAATTATTCGCACAGCTTTATCATTATCATAATGCACCTTCGCGAGATCTATTAGAGTTTCTGTAAAATTACAGTTTCCATCCTCGCTCGCTTCCCATTTCGGATGCCGTGTAAGCAGCGGCAGCAGCGGCGAGAGCAGCAGCAGCAGCAGCACCTTTCTAACTCGGCGGGTATCATCGGCTTAATAATAGTCGGAAGATATCCAATGATAACATTGTCTTGGGCACAAAATGTGAAAGCCTATACAAAACAGAGATCGAGGCTTCGAATACTTCGCACACTCAATACTCCGCAAAGTTTAATTAAGCCCATTGTTTACTTAATAATGCTATCTTGGCATATCTCGATACGAGTTAATTATTAAATGAAAGTCGGACCAAATAGCCCAGACACATTTCATTCAAATTCCTGTTTTAATCAGTTCAGCTTCCGTTAACTTGGCATTTACAACCGTGCATCTTTCGAGGGAAGAAGAAAAAAAAATTACCTTATCCTTACGAATTTCTAATAGCCCTGTACATCCCCCCCTCCCCGCCAACCTCCCAAAACCCAACGCCCCCGTAACCCTCGCGCCACCAATAATAAAAGCCCGTTGTTTCGATTATTATCTTCGATCGAGCAGGAGAGCAGCGTAGTACGGCCGTGGACGACGTCACGAGGCCCCGCGCGCCCCGCCCTTCCTCATTTGCCTCTCTTTCGGCATTTATAATAATTTACGGGTGATTTAGAAGCGATTGAGCTGTTAAAAATTTGGTCGACTCAACATTTCTAAAGGTATCTATCTCGGCCACCAAAAGCTAATATTTTTTTTCATATTAAAATCTATCGAGAAAGCTGTTGTTAAATTTATCAACGAAATGGTTCGTAAAGTGATTTCTCAAAATTTATAAAACGTTGCGCATACTTTCGAAAAATTTATAGAAAGAGCGCTGTAATAATATGAATATGCAACGAAGAGGCAATTCATTAACAATAATAAATGGACTCAAGGTGCATGAAAAGAAAAGTAATAATCGGTTTGAGGGAACGAATCAACGCGATCCGGCGATTCGCACGCGACAAAGTACTCTTACTAGTACTTAATGTCATAGAAAACGTATACTCCTATCAATTACTGATGGAAGAAGCAAACGTACGTACGAGTGTAGTTACAAAAAAAATATATGAAAACTCGTCATATGTGATACAATGTATGAGATAAATAGAGAAGCAGAGAGAGAGAGAGAGAGAGAGAGAGAGAGAGAGAGGAGAAAGCGTGAGCGAATGAGGGAGACTAACAAAAGCAGTCGGAGAAACAGGAAGAGAAAGGCGGGGGCCATTGAAGCCTTACTTACAACGCATTTGTAAGGCAAAGATGTTAATTGACGAAATATTTTTCAAGTGTACATACTTTCATTCGCCCACGTGCTTTATTCAAAAAATTACGCTTAAGATATTGAAATACTCTCGCTTCCCACGCAAAAACTCAAGATTTCTATTTCACATTACAAGTCTGTTATCGCCTCATTGTTTTTCAAAGTGTTTTATTTTATTTTATTTTATTTCCTCTACTTTTTCTCTGCCCCCCCTCTCACTCTAACTTAATAACAGAAGGCGAATAAATATTTCTTTACCCAAAAGGAAAAGTCGATTTTCTAATTCATAGCGAAATTCAACGTTTTCTTTAACATTTTAAATAACCTGAAAATAACGAAAGAACGAGCCCGTGCCTGAATAAATTAGACGGACGAGCTCGATTGATCAAATATTTAAATAAAATTTAAATGGAGTAAAATTTATTGAAGATAAATATTTATACTCCGTGAGCCAAATAGAAAAGTATTTGTTGCGCTTAACCAAGTTGAGCGATTTGGTAAAGAAAATCCATTGTTTTTCTAATTCGATCGTACTTCGCTCGATAGATCGACTACTTTATTTATAAACTACGAACCGAAGGATTTAATGATACTTTCGAGGATAGAAAAAAAAAAGAAAAAAAAGAAAAAAGAAGCCTAATTACTCTTTAAAAGATTTGTAGAAACGTCAGCCATTAGTTTTTGCCTCGTAACCTTACGTTAATTACTTTTACGGATATAATTATAAAGGAGGATTAATTGACTGATCGAAACGATGTCGTCAGAATCATTGAATTTTGACGAAAAAGAAACCGGTTTTCCCTTATCTAACGCGCTCAAATAATATAAATTGATATTTATTTACTTATTTGCAAACGGTCGTTATAAATTGGCGAGGATAGTCTATTTCTGTCCACGGATCCTTAGCCCCTTATTGTGTGCTGTTATTGATCGAAGTCGATTACCGAAGCAAGAGACTCGAGGAATCAGAATAATAAAGAAATAAAATAAAGCAGACAAGGTAAATAAATAAAGAATAAATAAAGCGCAAGGGTATGGTGAGCATTCAATGTTAGTTATAATAATAGGAATTACGATTGCCGGCTATTAAATGCTAATGAACTTAAACTTGATGCGGCGAGAGACGATTGTGTTGGATGTAATGGCCTTAAAGCTAATTTAACCATTGTGCTGATACCGATCAAGGACGTCGGCGGCCTCTCTCTCTCTCTCTCTCTCTCTCTCTCTCTCTATCCCTCTCTCTATCCGAGCCTTGCGATTAATTTATCAAATTACTTATCGAGCCCGTTCGAAGAGCCTAACTCGATTGGACCTTGTAAAAGGCGCAGGAACCCACTATTGTTCGACCTTGGAACAATGGTGCACCGTCGATGGTCAGTTGAGCTGGAAAGAAGACGTATTAGGGATAAGGAATTGCCCCGGAGGGACGCAGCCAAAGACGATTAATACCCAAGGAACGAACTCGCAACGAGCAAGGGCCGAAGCAAGAATACCTCCACGCGATCGACGACCCTTTTTTCGTCCGATTATCCATTATTCTCGTCGACGTTTTATAAAGTACGTCAATTATTCTATCGGTTGCGAGTCCCAAGTTGCTACTGCTGCTGCTGCTGCTGCTGCTGCTGCTTTTGCTGCTACTGATGATGATGACGACGACGACGATGATGATGATGCTCTTCTTCTCGTCCCAATGACGAATTAACATATCCGACCCTCCGTACGCCCCGTGCCAGACGCTGGGTCAGTTGCTTCTTGACAAGAACGGCAAAATCCATTTCCGGTCAAGAAGTTTCAGCTTTCGCGAAATCCAGGCCTATTTTCGGCCTATGTTCGGCCTTGAATGTTCAGGGCTCCCGATTCCGCATCGACGATCGTCTAGGCCTAGATACACGGCCGCCACTTAATTGTACGCGAGACAGCGGATCGAATTAAAAAAAAAAAAATACAATGGACACTCGCGATAAAATCTTTATTCAGAGCTTCTCCCATTTTGATCAACGCTTTTAATACTAATATTATTAATAGAGGCTAATTATAAATATGATAAATGAGCTTGCTGCTTGGACAGTCCGTTGCCAAACTCCTTTCTTATTTCAATAAAATATTTCGAGGGAAAAAAGCGTGTAGAAAGTTTACGTTTTCCAATCGATAAAAAAGAAAAAGAAAAAAGAACGCAATTCCACTCGTAGCTTTGAACGAATCCTTTCGCCGATTATAAACAGTAGGAAAACTATCGATAATACGTAGGTACTTGGAGTAGATGGAGTTGTGATGGAAAGGCAGACGATGTACAATAGACGATGGATGGAGAGACAAAAAAAATATTCACAGTTCTTCTGTCTATCTATCAACCGCGGTGATACGAAAGAATGAGACAGATAGAGAGAGAGAGAGAGAGAGAGAGAGAGAGAGAGAGTGAACACGATCTCTATTGCAACAAAGCGCATACTTATTATTATTATCATTGTTGTTGTCGTTACCCTTTTGTCAGAAGCGTCGAGTGGAGGCGCGTACGTCGAATTTCAATCGGCAAAACGGATAACAGACCGCGAGCGAGCGTCGCCCGAATTTGCATCTGCTTCATTGTCTTAGCTAATTTGCCAGTTCCGAGCCCCCCTCGGACGAGTAGACAAATTAACCATTCCCATAGAACGGAAATTGGGGGAGAAGGGCTAGTTGCATTGAGTGGTAGCGGTAGTGGTAGTGGTAGTGGTAGTGGTAGTGGTAGTGGTAGTGGTAGTAGTAGCAGAAGTAGTGTAGTAGAGTGACGTGGCTGCTGACAATGACGGACAGTCGCGATGGGAAGGAAAGGGCTCTGTCGCGTGCTCCTGCTTTTATTTTGCCTTGTAGAGTAGAGAAGAGAGGGTAGGGCAGCCGATCGGGGCCACCACCCTGGCTGCTGCCCGTTTCGATATGTCGATCGGAATAATATCGTTTCGGGGCCGGTACCGTTCAATTTATATGCCTACCGTACGTTTACGCGCCATTTTCCCAAGTCATTGCTATGAGAATCGGGTAAATGCTCATAGGGTGGCTACTGCTGCAGATTTCCTCTGTATTCAACTGTAACTGTAAACCACCCCGGTCTGGCAGCTTCGGTGACATTTAAAATCCACACTTTAAATCGGGACTCCCACGTGCACTTAAATGAATCGTTCGGTCGTCCAGAGTTGGCCAACGAATTAAGTAGAATATTTTTTTTTGCCTCGCGAATCACTGATAACGAATTTCGCTATTTTTCTTCTATTATTTTACTTTCGTTACAGATACGCGCGCAAATATATATATAGATCACAGAGAACGCGTAGCCACTGAAATAAAAGCGCAATAAATATTGCTACGTAACGCTAATTAATTATCCTGTAATTTTTAAAACAAACTTACCATTGGCTTTTATTAATTTAAATCCTTTTCGATAATTGCAATGTATGCAGAATGCAAAGGGGAAACTTTTACTTCAGCCTATGAATTTTCATTATTTCTAGCAAAATTACGTTTAAGCCGTCATTTAAATCGCGATTTAGTCAATGAGCTCGTTGTCATTTACGATATTTATCTTCTCCTGTAAATAGGAAAAAATTCATAATGAACCTTTATTATGCGCCACTTAAAAGGTGTTTATTGCGGTCGTAAAATAAATAACCAGTTGAATTTTTAACGAAAATACAAGTCGACCCATAAAAATATTCATTTACTATAACTATTGAAATTCTGTGTGATTGCGAATCGCCGTAATCACGTAATCCCGTAATCGGGACAAAAAAATATTAATCGGAAAAACGATCGTAAAACTAAACCGCGGTAGAATTAAAAAGAAGTAAAAAAGAAAGAAAAAAAAGAAGCTCTTGTCACTTAATCGCGACATTTTTCTATCATTTTTTCATACAAACTGTTTTAAAATTAAATCGCAAACTGTTGTAATAAAAGATAAAAGAAATTCAATCGATCTATTAGTTAAGATCCTATTTGTGAATAATCTAAGATTTATTACTGCTTCGAAATTACTATGTCTTTATCTTTAAGCGCTCGTTTATTCATAATTATATAATTACGGCCATTATAAATGATTCTCTGTAACGACCACAGATAAATATAAAAGTGTTGCGAGTGCGCTGTTGTTTACAAAATTGAACCGAGAGTGTATGTATGTAATGATGATACAGGATTTGCTAAAGCAAACATGAGACTTTGTACATCAAATAAAATTTTTTTTAAAATAAACAACGCATATAATATTATAATGCGTAAGAAAATATACTTAATTTGAAAATCATTTTTTTTTTAATGAGTATTTAAATATACATATTCGTTGAGTAATTTAAACTGAAACGATTATTATTCGAGAAAGTATCGTGCAAATAACCGAGTAATTGTACACAATTAAGTCGAAACTTTTGTTTTTTGCATTATTACGATACTTTTTAGTAAATGCTAAGTAATACAATTGCTTATTTGATTTGTTTTTGTAATATAATTATTTAAATGGATTTGTTGCCACCATCGTAATACGCATTAATTAACTATTATTTAAGATAATACGAGGATTAACTACAACAACAATAATAATAATAACAGTCAATATCTAGATATTAGCTTTCTCGTAACGATATATTAACGTGGGATACAAGCATAGCAGTCTGCATTAAAAGATTGGCTAATTAAACAAATAGTAGCGTTTTAGACTTGTACACTATAATGAATATACTGCCAAAGGAGGTAAATACGTAAAACGAATCTCGTTTGAAGGAGAGGAAGTGAAACCACAAAACTTACGCGCACACGTCCGCGATCGTGTGTGCTCCGGATTTTTTTTTTTTTTTTTTTTTTTTTTTTTTTTTGTTGCAACTCTCGTTTTTATGACACGCGCTGCGGTCGATTTTAGTTGGATAATCGCGTGGGACGCATAAATCTCGTAGATCTATACTACATTCGTGTCTCCATCGCGCTTTCTCATAATCGATTTACTTTATCATAATTAACGCTTTATTATCGCGACGTCAGGGCCTTTTTAGAACGCTCGATATGTATTACGTATTCAAAAACTTATATAAGCAGGGCGGGAGGAGGGGGAGAGAGAAAGAGAGAGAGAGAGAGAGAGAGAGAGATACATTTACCTGCGTGCTTGCTTATAACTTTCGATGCTCTTAAAGCTTGACTCTATTCGTCGAGGTAAATTTTCGTGACAGTGCGCATAAGATCGAGAATTCTTTCGCCATGACGAAAGATTTGCCTTTTTTAAAAGACTTTGGAAAAATTATTATTATCCAAGCTATTTAGATTTAATATGCTTGATTCGCGCAGTCTATTTAATAGAGCAATTTCTCGGTATTTTCAAAAGAATATATATTTTACCGTATTAAATACAATATTCGAGGAATGTTATTTAGATTTCTTTTTTTCTTTTTTTTTTCATTATGACCAGAATCAACAAATCTTATATTTTAAGTATCCATTAAATTATACATTTATAAAGTTTTTAATGAGAGAAATGCCGAAATGCAATTGTTTTTATTACACATCGTTGATTCTTGTAACATTGATAAAAATTGATTGTACTTGTGAATAAATTACTGAAAATCTGTATGTGTGTGTGTGTGTGTGTGTGTGCACATATTTCAAAATAATTAACTTTAAAAAAAAAAGAAATAGAAAAGAAAAGGCGTATTTTCGCAGAAATAAACGTTTCTTCTTTAGCAAGGCTATGCCAAAAAAGGTAAATAATCGATTTCGTCATTGTCGCAGAGGTTTCTCTTCATGTACAAACATAGAATAATCAATGAATTTACTCACATTTCGTACTTGCTTTTAAGAAGGTCACCAATAGGAGCGAGCAAAGAGTTACATAGGTCCAGATTCCAAATCGTTCTGTTGACATTAACAACATGATTTTGAAAGATTAATTGACTTTTGCTAATGATAAAATTTTTATTTATAATGAAAATAAACTCTTTGATCTTACGGTTTGAGGGTCAGAACTCCTAAAAGATCGACGATCACTGAAAGATCGTTCATTGCCACTGCGGAATCGATGGCCGACTAGAAGTTAACATTAGATTTAAATATATATATATATAGATGCAAATACATTTATATAATTAATAATGTGTTTTTAACGATTGAGCACTAGGAAATGAAGTAATTGGGGGGGGGGTTATCGTCCTTTTAGTCTTAAAAAAAAAAAAAAGAAAAAAAAAGCAACTTTCGAGCACTCGATAAAACCCTCAAGAATATATAAAGAATATCGGAGAGCGAATTGGTGAAATGTCGCAATTTTCCAGAAGCAGCAGTTTTTGAAGCCGCGAATCTTAAGGATCGCAGGTAATGAAGGTCCATCTTTATCTTTACAAGTAAACAAAGTAAGTATTTCGTTGTTTGAAGTCACGGGTGTTAAGAACGCCATGCTCTTAAGCTGACTAAAATGTAAATGTAGGCGTATGACGTAATAATTGTATCCTTAACCCTGAATTGTAAAAGAGAAAGGATCGCGTAAGCTGTAAGAGGCAACCAGAGTTGTGTAGCTGTGCGCTCCTCGTCTTAATGGACCGGACAGACCCGTTATTAATGGATTAGTTTGTATTATTTTTTTTTTTTTAATGGACGGCCCGACCCTTTAAAAGAACCGTAAGCCTAAATAAGGAATCAGACAGCGGCGAGGCCCAATGAAAAGTAATAGTAAGCGGAGACAGGCGCGTATCGGTAGTAGGATAACGGCCGAGCAGATGATTCGCAACAAGAGAGAGAGAGAGAGAGAGAGAGAGAGAGAGAGAGAGAGAGAGAAAAGGAAGAAGAAAAAACTCACCTTCATGTCTTTGTTGTGCCAGAGGGAGTAGATGATTTGCAGGGATCGGTGCCGACTCGTCAGGACGGCCATCATCGTCTCGTGTCCGCGCATCATCGTATTTAATACTTCAGCCTCCGACATCTCGGCGAACACTCCCATTTGTGCATATTCCAGTGACGTTTGGCCGGAATAGTTTTTCTACGCGCACAAGTAATATCCAATAAAACACGAGATCACATTATTACTCGAGACTTTTTTATTTATATTTCCCTACCGAGCCCACGATTTCGCGGTGAATTTTTTTCTCTTTTCTATTCTCTATTCGTTTAAAAGGGCCCGCTGTTGTTTTTAATCTCAACGTAGATCATTGGGCATAAATAAGGATAAAGAAAGGGACTCACGGGTAAGAAGGACTCGACGTCGAGGCCGTAGGGCTTGTCGGCCGTCATCGACACGAACTCGACCTGCTGCTTCTCTTGCAACTCCTGTACCGAAGGCTTTAGCTGGGCGACCCGTATGTCGACCTTGGGACTCGGTGCGACCTGGGCTTTATTCAGCTGCCTCCGGCTCGAGCTCGTGCCGTTGCAATTGTGATGGTTGCGGGCCGACAGGGGCGTCGTCGCCACGAAATTCCGGCCGATCGAGCGCGTCTGCTGGCCAGTGTTGGGCCTGTTCAATTGCGGATCCGATGGGCTGTGCTTCAAGTTGTGGATTCTGCCGGCAGAAAAGTAGAGATCCCCCTCGTTCACATTTATTTCCTTACCGAGTATTTTCATCGGCTACATTATTATCGTCTCAACAATGAACTTGACGACGAGAGGTCAAAGCCTTGTTATAATCAATATCGCCGCCGGAATTTTATCCGAAATTCGAGCCTTCGTCGGTGCGATTTCAATAGCTTTTGTTATTAACTTGTCGATTAATTGATATCTCGGATTATTCGGGCGACTTTTTGTTTCTTTTCTTCTTCTTTTTTTATTTTTTTTTTTATTTTTTATTTTTATTTTTTTATTCTCATTTCAAACGAAATGAGAATATAAATATTTTTAAGGCTATATCTGTCAGGCGATAACCATTTAATATTATGTACATAAAAGGCAGTGTTTCCGTGTATTCTTCTCCGTACTTGTTGGATTTAAGCGAATTCTTTGTTTCTCGCGCGTAAAACGAAGAGAAACTTTTAACAATCGTACTTTAAATATTGAGTCACAAGAGCCATTATCACTTATCGTGATCTTAAATATTGCCAATACTATTATTCATGAATACGGAAATATAAGAAAATCAATAATGATGTTGGAAGGAAGATTTTCCAGATTAAATTTTTACTTCCAACATAATTATAATAAAAATTATAATTATGTGCAAAGAATGAGAAAAAAGAATAAGATTTAAATTTTCTTTAATTTTTAATGTGACTTAATGCGAAAGAAGCTTATATTAGTTAATACCACCATTCATTAAATATACATAAAGTGAATAATCATTTCAAATTTTAAAAAATTTGTATTAGAAATTATATATAAATAAATGTGTAAAAGGTGTTGGAATTCTATAGAGAATATATAGTTTGTGTGGTGGCAGGGCAGAGAGCATACGATTCATCAAAGGCAATTACGATTCAAGTCAGTGCCCTAGACATTTGCCCACTTGCGTTATCATTGGCTACTGGACGTACTCGAGGATCATAGAGAAAAATATAGAAGACAAAATAATAAAAAAATAAAAGATAAAAGTATTTAAATTTAAGAACTTTGCTGCTTCCGAGCAGTTTATAAATACGCATTTACGTTTTACAATGACGATGACGCATTGAAAAAATCTTTCGGAACGTTGAGTATTGTAGATAATCTTTTGGGCTTGAAAAAAAAATTACTAAATTCTATAAAGAGAGAGAGAGACAGAGTGAGAGAGGTAGAGAGAGAGAGGGGGTGGGAGAGAGAGAGAGAGAGAGAGTGAATGCGAGTGTGGGATTGAGAATGAGAGTGAGAGTGAGAGCGAGAGTGAGAGTGAGAGTGAGAGTGAGAGAGAATAGGCTTGCACTTGGTCGTGCTGTTTGTTCACGCGTATGATAGATAGAAAAGTCCGAATTTATAAACTCACTTGACGGGGAAATCGCTCTCGTATCCCTGCTCGCCGTCCTTGCAGCTGCTCTGGCGCTTGAGCAGTTGCTTGGGATAGTCGGGGCTGGTTGCCCTGGATTTGAGTTTGCCGTCATCCATGACGGGCGACACGGCAGCCATGGGCGCGTTCCTCGGCGTTAGGGTCGTGTTGGAACGTTGGGGACCGAGAGGCTTCGGCGGAGGCATCATCGAGGCCGTTCCGAGGTTGCGTTTTCCAAGATTCGTAGCCGTCGTCAAAGCCGTCGTGGTCGTGGTCGTCGTCGTGGTCGTCGTCGTCGTCCCCGAGGTCGTCATCGTCGTCGTCGTCGTCATCGCAGTCGAGGTGATCGTTGTCGTCGTCATCGTCGTCGTAGTCGTCGCCGTAGCCGTCGCCGTCGTCGTTAGGCTCTGGCGAAGAGGCGGTACCGGCGCGAGGTTCTTTGAGTTCTTGTTGTTCGCTTGTAAGTTCGCTCTGCAAACAGGAGGCTTGGCTTCAACCCTTGGCTTTCGAGCGTCACGCAACGATCGGGCAGGGAGTCTGGAGACGTACTCAGTCATAGACATTTTATTCATTCCTCTCGCCATTATCGAATATAATTATTTGTGTCTTACTCGCTCTCATAGCGATGCTCTGTCTGCCAACGAATCCACGGGCCGAGCTTTTTTTTTTCTTGGGCCACGTGTTTTCATTGCAACTCTCACTTTCGTTACTACAACGTTTTACTTATTAAACACCATTGTCGGGTGAGTAACAAATCTATGTACTGATCATTATGCAAATCTAAGGAAGCGTGAGAGGATTTGCAGAGGAGTCGGTTAATTAAATTTCATTGGTCGGGACGTGCAAGCGTACTTGGAGAGCTTGCACCTTTCCGTCTTCAATATGCTTAAAATATAATAATAATGGTAATAGTAATAATTATGACGATGAATCTTATGATGATGATGATGATGATGATGATGATGATGATGATGGTGATGATGATTATGATGATGATGGTGGTGGTGGTGGTGATGATGATGATGATTGTGATGATGGCATACAAGGGGTTTGGACAAAACTACTGGGGCCAATGATATCAATATAGTCCGGCCGTTAGAACTACTACGTATCGTGGTGGGAGAATACGGACTCGACTATCATTTCATCCTCAAGCTCAAGCTCATTCCGAAATGCTGATCCGACTGATTCGACTCATCGTCAAAATTTATTATAAACAAATAATCAAACCGGTGGTTTCACCGGTCAAAGAAAGGCTCACCGAGACCTTTCATCGAGCATTAGCTACAAAAGAAGGCATTCGGAAACAATATGTCTTGAAGTGAAAGCATTTTATTATCAAATACTCTTTGGTATTAGCCATTAACCATGGCCTGTGGCATAAAAAGCAGCTTCAATTACCTTATTTGACTGGTCGACGATATCGGCGTTATTGGACTCCTTTGTATGAGGGGCGTTGATTTTATAGGATGGACCCGGACCGGCATCGGCTTCGGCAAGACGACCGTCGTAGGGGCCGGGGATGTCGAGGTCTCGTTCTCCTCGGTGTCCACGCTCAACAGACTCGACATTGAGTTCGATAGGCTGCAAATCATTTGCAGCTGCACCGGCTCTGCAAAATCGTGTGCAATTTTTTTCCCCGCTGTTAGATCGATATGATTGCTCGTTAACGCTTTTTAGTTAGTCTAATACAATGCTGACTCGATTAAATGCTTTGAAAACAAAATTAAAATCTTACTTTTGCCGCGCTTCTGCGTAAACCTATCGCGAATACGTTCCAACAAGTATTCTTAAACGAAATCTCGCAGCGACTCTCGATTTATTATATTTAATTAACAAATCCTTAAATACATTTGTTAAAGGGATTAACAATGCCCGTCATCAATTAAAAAATAATAAAAAAAAAATTCAATAGCGATCAATTTGTATTTATATATATTTATATATATTTAATTTTTCATTAAAACAAACAAAAAATCAAAAAATCGTAAATATATTAATTGAATTTCAACTATTATACTAATCGTAGGCAATAATTAGCTATTTAAATGACAAATAAATTATGTTTTACGCAGAACATTGACTCGCTAACTGTAATTTTACCGGTAAGCCGTTTTATTTTAAACGTTCTATTTAAACACCTTAATTATATAATAGACACATTTACGTAATACGCGTAGAAATTCTATTTTAGAGTTCGGTACAATTGCCCTTATCGTTTATTAAACGTATTAGATTGCCGTTCTATATTTAAACATACAATATTTCTAATTTATTACAACGAAAAAAAAAAAATAATAATAATATAAGGAAAAAGGAAGAGAAAAAAATTCTGTATTGCCATTTAAAGCCAATAAAGTAAAATTTATCTACCTATAAAGTTGATAAAGTTCCTGATAATACAAACATTGATTAGATACATTTACAACCCTTATCTGAAGAATAACAGGTCAATTTTCGACTTGACACAAGCCAGTCACAAAAAAGAAATAAACATTGAGAAAACATTTAGTATTTGTTTGCGTAAAGTACCAGAGACTGAGAAGAAAAAAATTATTATTAATTATTACCTGATTCGTCGGAAGGCTCCGGAAAAGCCTCTGGTGGCGGCGGCGGGGTGCGAGTTACTGAAACATACCGTGCACAGCGCATGCTCACTAATAGATGTATCTTTAAACCTCAAATCTGGCCTCTAGATAAATATCTTTCGCTTTATAATTTCTTTACTTTCTCAGTATTCTCCTCTTTAATCGCATTAAAAAATTCCTCATATCTAACCCATTTTGATAATATCTTTAATTTATTGAACATTTTTTTAATGAATACATCTCTTCGTCTTTTTTTGATTTCAATTGTTAAATAAGAAAAAAAAATGCAATTAATATTAAAAATTTAAAAGAGAAAGATAAAATCGTTTTATGGTGGGTTAATAAAACATAAATTTTTTTTTCATTAATGAATTTCATTTTACACTTGCGACCCCTGAGCTTTTTTTCATATATTGGTTCATTATAAAATAAACTTGACTAGTTAATAATAAAAAAAATTAATTTTAAAATTTCTTTTAAAATAAAAACAGAGACCATAAAATTTTTATGTTACATGTATTCCAATTAAAAATATACAGTGCATTTATCACAAATTTATAGTTCACCCGTGAATTAATTGAAAAGAAAAAGTGTTACACAATTTCAGAATAAATGTTAAGACCAAACTTAGTAAATATTATATAAATTGTTTTATTAAACACAATAGATTTGTGAGACTAAAATAAAGTAAAATCGTGATTGTTTTGTGCAAAAATAAAAAACTAATGTTAAAAATGTGATTTATTTAATTAATTTAAGTCGAGTATTGTTCTATTTCATATATATATTACTTACGCGATCGCGTAGGCTGGAAGACATCTCTATATTCTGTAACGTTAGGTATATCGAACGTTACCTCATCTTCTGGATCTGTACCCGATTTATCCTCTTCAATCGTTTTAACATCCATTCTAAAAAAAAGCATTAAATCATTATTAATTATTCATTAAAAATAGATTATAAAAAATTTCTGTGAAATAGAATGTATTATCTTTCAACTTGGTAAAAGAAATTCGAAATTTTGTGATACTAAAAATATATTATAAGTGAAAAATGTTATAGCACCACTAACGTGTGTTTTTTCAAATTTGCTGGTCGTTCTTTAGAGAAGCTTTTTCTTAAAGAATTTCCATAGAAAAATGGTGAGGATATTGTATCGGTGCCAATCGGTGAAATTTTTTTTAAATCGCACACATACAAAACAACATTGGAAGCATGAAAACCTGCGCCAATCTGCAACGAAAAAAAAAAGGAATAATTCAGCAAACCGTAAATGATGAAAAGAATCAATAAACAAATAATGCTAAATTTACTAGTTGATTTTGGGCAATAGCTATATCGTGAATCTTTCCCCAACCAACCGGGACAGAGTCAAAAGTTCGTGCTGGCTCCCAACCATAAACTTTTAAAATATCCTGGCATGCAGCAAAGAGACATTCACCTCCGTGACTAAAGAATATACATCTGGAAAAAATAACATAATCATTTTATTACTATTCTATTAATAAATTATAAGGCTTTTATTTACTACATGCATTATGCTTTCTTTTATATAGAATTATTTTTCTCTATTTATCGTAAATTCGTATTGAATACATTAATATTTTACTCTGATGACACCTTAAATCGTTTAATTATACTTCATATATTCTACCGACATTATTTGTAAAATAATTTTGGATAAAAGTAAACTAAATTAGTGTGTAATGTTCAAGTACTAGAAAGTAGATATAATACAATTGTATAACAGTAGGAAATAAGAATTGATAGAAATTTAGTAAACAAAAACGAAAATTTTATAAAAGAAATCGATGTTATGATTAATTGATGTTAATGAAATGAATTTTTATTTTACGCGTTATGTAAATTGATAAAATTTGTTATTGAAAAGTATTATTTTAGTTTTAATATAAATAATAATACCGTACATTCATTACTTCTTTAATTTTTAAAAAAAATGTGTCACCTGACTGGAGAAGTGTTACTTTGCTCAGTGGAAGATACTAGTTGAAAGGATTCCAAATCCCAAAAATGAACAACGCGATCTGTACTACCACTGGCTAAAAGGAATTCGTGTGGATGAAATTCAACGCATGTGGCAGGCCCTTTATGATCCGAGAATTCCTGTAACTGTCTACCAGCTCTTAAATCCCACAACTAAAAATAATAAATACTTCTATTAATAAATTGGCATTATAAAATAAATACAAATAATTTACAATCGATTAGTTTGTATATGTAAAAAATACTGAGACTGGGAATTACTTTTTAAAAGTATACTTACTTTGACCATACCTTCTTCCCCAGCACTGGCAATCCACTGACCGTCTGGACTGAATTTTAAATTATTTACTATCCTATCATGACCTTTACATGTGAAAATGCAACCCTTTCTGCGAATATCCCATAATTTGATGGTTGTATCAGAACTACCAGATGCCAATAATTCACCGTAAGGATGAAAGTCCATACAGCGAACACCCATTTTATGACCAGTGAGTGTGCGAGATAGTTTGGTATGCTCCAAGTCCCAGATTTTCAATGCTCCAGTTTGCGAACCCGCGCAGACTAAATCTTCCGTTTGACCGAATCGAACACATTCTATCGGTGTAGTATGACCACTAAGGCTCTAAAATTAGAAATGCAAAATATATTATTAGATAATAGACTTCAAAGCTGAATTTACAAAATTATTTTTAGTTAAAGGAAATAATTAATAGTCAATAATTTTCTCAACCACGTATTATTGCATTAGTTTTTAATTAAGTAATAATAAAAATTTATATTTAATCTCTATTCTTTATATATTAATGTGATTTTTATCCTAACTAAATACAATATTATTTAATTAGGTTTAAGCATTATACTACAAGATTTACAAACCATAATACAGTTTTGCTTCCCAACTGCCCATAGATTGACTTTATTGTCATCTCCACCTGTGACCAAAACTCTTCCTGACTTGTGACCTAACGATAGGCAGTTGACATTTAAGGAATGGGCAGCGAAATCCTCTGTAAATAATAAAAAATTTAATTATTCAATGCTTATAGAATTAGTGCAACATTAATATAAAGCATACAATTCTAATTACAATAAATTTAAGTAGGAATTTAAGGAGGAACTTGAAATGCCTGTTTTGATGTAACGGTAGTTTTTCCTTAAACATGCATAATTTTTTCTCACTAACTAAACTATGCGCATTTACATTATTGTGTAATGAAGTTTTATTATAAATAATTTTTATATAATATTTTATAAAACTAATAAAATCAATTGAAAATTTTCAAATACAATAAAATGTAATATAATATAATATAATATAATATAATATAATAGAATTATTAAACATAAATAATTTATTATAGGGTATGAAATAATATACATCATTAAAACGATACAATATTAATTATATAAGCTAATATAACTAAATTAAATATTTCAATGTTTTTAAATCAACAAATATATTATTTATATATATTTGTTTATTGAAATCAATAGATAAATTTATAAATTGTTTTTGATTTCTGCATAAATAATATATTTCATACATAAATGCAATAGGTACACTCTAACTCATTAGATAATTTTGAGAACACATAAAAGATTTTGATTGAATTATTGGTAATTATTAATTGTAAAAAACCTTAAATAAAATTAGTAGAGCACAATTGGTTACATTATTATATAATATCAAATTAAAATGAACAAATAAAAATATAATTCACTTGCAAGGTCTAGAAAAGATAATAATTTGTAAGAATAATTATTGATGCAGTAGTATTTAGTTACAATGACAAAGATATTGTTTTTTGACAATATATAACAGTATAATATAGAGATTATTATTTTCTTATTACTAACAAATTTAAATAACTTGCAGTAGTAATAGTTTTCATGTTTGAAAAAAAGAAACCACTATTCACCCATAGATTCTATTTCTATTCTACAAATAGATGCTTCACTCCACATAACATCAAAAATTTATCTAAATATAGTCTTAGCAATCTATACTTGGTACCAGAATTCGTATTAGATAAAAATAATTCAAAATAATTTGCTCTAAAATGTAAATTTAACATTTTAAAAAGAGAAATTTTATATTTAGTAATGTATTCGCTTATTAATATTAAAAGAAAGAAAGTAAAAAAAAAGGGTGGGGGGGGATTTGAAATAAAGTCTGTCTATTTTAGATGATTTATTTTTGCTATTAAGAACAAAAGCAAGAAATTATGAAAGCTCTTGAAATGAAGTGGTTAGTCTCATTTTAGTTTATAATTTGGAATAGAAATAAATAAATGTAAATTTGAATAGTCCTCCTTTAAAACAATACGATTAAATACAACAAATTTTCTGTATATAATTAAAATTTGAAATCTAATTTGTCAACAAATTGAAACTGTAATTTAAGGTGAATATATAATAATATGCAAATTAAGATATTTATAAAGATGTGACAAAGAATGAAATATTGAAAATGAAACCTTATTGTTAAA